>OY754984.1:733750-1452500 GCA_963576475.1 Molanna angustata
TCTACTAAATAAACTGAAAATGATATTAAAAATATAGAAAAAAAAATCACTCAGATTTTTTGGTTATAATATTTTTTTGAAAATTTTAATAATATTATAGTAGGACAAGAATTATTATGGCATTTTTTTAATATCGTAGTAAGACATAGGATTTTTTTGATAAATTTCAAAATATTTAAGTAGGATATAGGATTTTTAGGCATACTCTAAAATACATACATACATACATACATACCATCATGCCATGTCCCTCACGGGGTAGGCAGAGAGAACCGAAGGCCACTTACTTCTATCTTGACATACATTCATCGCCTCGACAACATTCATACATCGTCTTATACATGTTCGTCTGTTGTTCACGCTTCTAACATTTCCGTCTTTCAAAATACCGTTCACATGGACGTGGCATCCCTTCCATGGGCTGCCCCGACCTCTCAATCCATTCCTGTCCGCAATGTATATTTTCTTCGTCAGGCGTTCCTCATTCATTCTTCCCATGTGGCCAAACCATCTCAATGTGTTAACTTTCATTCTATTAATAACATCTTTCTTTATCCTACATTCTTTCCTTATGTCCTCATTTGTGACCCTGTCATACATCGATCTAATACAGATTCTTCTTAGCGATCTCATTTCAACTGCAAATATTTCACACTCTAAAATATCTACACTCTAAAATATTTTAGTACCTATAATATAGGATTTTTTGCAAATTTTAAAATATCTTAGTAGGACAAGGGATTTTTTGGCAAATTTTAAAATATTATACTTCGGCATAGGTTTTTTTTGGTATATTTTAAAATATTTTAGTAGGCCAAACAAATTTAATAGGACATCAAAGATGTACCTATAGGTTGATGTATAGATATTTTAGTAGGGCAATTTTGAATAAATAAAAATCAAACATACCTATACATCAACAAAAGAACGATTGCGACAAACAAAAAAAAAATAAAAAAAATTACATTACATAAAAAATACCTACACACTAATTAAATTATTAGTTTGCAAAATTTTTTTAAATAAAAATATTTAGCTACATTTAATGGCACATACCTTTTTAATAGCAGCTTCTTCGGTGCGGCCATAGAGTCGTTTCTGTAGAACATATCCAGACTGTTTCCTGTTTCCTCGTCTCCTCTTCTGATCTCGAAGGTAATGGAAGCCGCAAACCCTGACGGAAACCCATCAAAGACCTCGAGGCTGTTCAGCAATCCAATGACGGTAAAGTCGTGGGCGCTGTACAGCAAGAATTTCTTGGCACCCTCCCTGTTCCCGGCCTTCTTGGCGTTGTGCAGAATGTCCTTGATCAACATGCCGTACCTAAACTTGGCCAGCTGGCGAGTGGCCGAACTCCTGCTCAGGAAAAGACCTGTCAAGTTTTTCAGCGGTTGGGGATACACCATATCGGTCCACTCTGGGAGCCGAAGTCCCTTCTCTTTTTCGATCGTCAAGATGCTGTACAGGGCTTCGATCGAGTCCAATCCTTTCACTGTCTTTCCCATTTTCGACGACAGCCATTTGTATAGCGCCTTTCGTCCCTCTTCGCTTTCCCTGACCTCTTTCGAAGCCATGAACCGCCTCAGTTCGGACTTGAAGGCAGGACACGATTTGTGCGGAGAGAATAGTTTGTCAAACTCCGACGGCGAAGAATGGATCGGTATGGCCTGGTCTGGGAACAACGCCGAGGTCAGAGCGAACGCTGAAGCTAAAGTTCTCGATATTCCCGTGCTCCTAATCAGCGAGTTCGAAGATCTGAACGTCTTCGGTATGAGGTTCGAATACCTCGTCCTCAGCCACTGTCCCAACTCTCTGTGTTGCTTGGCGCCCTCGTTGGTCAGCTGCAGCCATCCCTCGGGCCAGTACGATTTGGCTCTGTACGGATCGGCGGGGTACGGATTCTTCGGCGTTCTCTGGCCGTGTCTGGTGACAATCGACACTTGTATAAGATCACCGGGTCTTGAGCTGTCTGTGAATTCTCCGGCGTCCATGTTTTCGTCTGAATATTCGTCAATTTGACCGCTGCACATCGTCCAGAGGCACACCGCGAAGATTAGAGTTGTCCGAGATGGCGACATTTCGCTGTCACAAGACTGAGACCGTATAATATATATTAAGACGAGATGTTTCTCACTTGAAGTACTCGAACGATATGAATAATGTTTGTAATATGTTTAATAATAACAAGTGTTTAGGAGCTGTGCGTGTCGTAAAATTCTGAGGAATTTCCATAATCAGTTTTGTAGTAATATTTATTACTTGTATATAATACAAATCAATTTGTTGTTGAAAAACCAACACATTAAATGAGTATTGTAAATAAAAATAAAACATTAAGAAGCATACCCAGATAATGAAATAGCCATTACTTTGAAATTATAACAAAAGAAATATGGTTAGTTTATGGTTTCTTGTGAAAATCACAGGTAGGTACCTTAAGGTTAAAACAATAGTTGTCAACCAGCGGTCCGAGTGCCGTGAAGCTCATGACAAAATGGTTTTTATTTTTTTCATTTGAAACTCTCACATATTGATAGCACTCAGGAATAATTATTATAGTATTATCGGCTTACGTGGTTCAGTTCGTAATATATTTGACTCCTGAGCTCTCTTGGGTTCGATTTCCGGTGAAGAAACAGTTTTTGATTGTGTTTTCTGTGAGACGATATATGTGACAACTTGTTGTAGGTTTGTGTAAAATAAATATTTGATATACCTACCCATAAATTGCCCTAAAAGCAATACATAATCAAATACTTAATTAAAAATCTTTAATTAAAAAACATGTTTAAAATTGTTATAATAATAATAAAAAAAATTATTGCATCCAGTGCAAGTGGCGAATTTATTGCCAAATGGCAATTTCTTCCAGCAATATTTTTGTGAGCAATATTTTTTTTTAATAAATTTTCCTCTGCTGGGGATCGAACCCTGAACGCCCACACAGTAAACAAACGGCTTACCAACTGTGCATCTTTTTTTTTTGCTTTACTTTGCACCGTTTAATAATGCAATATTTTTCTAATAGCGTTTTTTTCTTGATTTATTTATTTATTTCAGACACAATCAAGAGTATAAAGGCGGGTTTGCTGCTATCAGACAATCGCTTCTAACCGACCCAAGCAGCACAAAACATCAACTAAACTCAATAAATAATATATGCTTGTTTTTGGTGCCTTACTATAGGCTAATTTCCATTGAGTTTATTTTTTAATATAGTCACACTTTAAATGCTTTACATTTGAAAAGATCTGAAGTCGATGACAGCCCACGAGTGTGAATCTTCTATTCGCATTAGTCGATTGTTCTTTTTGCACTATAGTGCCGAGATTGCTAATCTAGAGGGCTCCATGGCCTACTTTTCGTGATAAGCATTTTGTTGCTCACTTATCGTTCTGTGAAGGGGCCGTTTACAGTCCCCATATGCAGAGCGGGTGGTGATGGGAGTAGCGAATAATATATGCTTAAAATAAATTATGCTAATAATAATATATGCTTAAAATAATATACGCTTATTATAATAATATACTTAATAATGAATACATGTTGAATCGTTAAAGATTTTTTAAACGTTAGCTGATATTCGGGAATCAGTAGGGTTGTTAGGTAGTATAGAGACCTCCTCAGAGCCTAACCCTTTGATATTGTTAAGTATCTGGATGGGTGAACTATTCCCAATTGAAAGCTTGATGATGCATTTGTTGCATTTTATTTTCTCTTTTAAATAAATTACAATGTACGCATTGATCTGCTAATTCTTTTGAGGAAGTGTATAATGGTAATAATAATAATTGAGTGTTATTAATATCATTAGTAAATCGGCCAGCGCCGTAAAAATTGAAAATAAAAAAGGTAGGTACCTACATCGATCACCAAAATAATATGACAAAAGAAATGACAAAATGTATCCAAATTCTTCCAGTGATCTGTTTAGTTAATTAATTAATTATTTTTGTATGTTTCGATTAAATCATTGTCGTTTAGCGCGCCTTAAGTAAAATGTTTTACTACCACTGAACAAGAGTGTAATAATTACATATTTCACCCGACTTGACTTGTCATTCATTGTATGTAGAGTGCTTGTTTCCTGGACATTTTAAAATCATTAAAATTACATTATTATTTAAATACATATATCGCTTAAAGCTGTCGTAAAAATTACAAGTGTAAGTGTAATTACCTGACAAATATTATTGTTTTTTTACGATCTTCTCAAAGAACCAAGATTTAGAAATTATATTATGTAGGTGTAGGTTATTTTGTTATGATTGACATTATGTTTATGTGTATTGTGTATCAACCGTGTATAGTTGTCGCCGAATAACTTGAACTTTTAGCCAAGAAGGGGGGCAATTTGCACGTAAAAAATCGAAGCAAAAAGACACAAATTTGCGCTCTGCGCAACCGGAAGCTCGTTCAAGATGTTTGGCGAAAATTATACACAAATTATAAATAAATTTATAAATTTGAAATCCAATTAACAAGATATACAAAAAATGATGTAAATGATGAAACGATAAACTAATAGGTTGCGGCCGACGCTATAATCTTCTAGTCTGAGATTGGGGTCACTTGGAAATATTTGACAGTTAAAAAATAAAGAAGCACTGATCAGATATCCTTCAAAATCTAATGGGGTCTAACGAGTATTAGATATATAAATAAATTTGAAAAGAATCGATAAAGTAGAATAAATACCCCGTACATAGCACACACACAGATACATTGTGATGAAACTTTCAGAGTACAATCTCAGCATGATGCTAGTTGATAATCTGAAATAAGAATGGCGAATCCATAACTCCCCACTAATAACATAACCTTGGGTAGTGAGGAGTTAAAATGAAAACATGAGTACCTACCTACCGAGTAAAACTTGAACAAGGATATTGTAATATATTATAGCAGAATGAATAATATGTTCTAGTAACAAGTACAAATATATCCTCATACATTACCTAAACAAAGCATAAATGCTTGTACTATAGGTGAACGAAATCGGTCGTGGCAGGATTTGAACTCGCGAACATTGGATTACCAACCCAGCACGCTAACCGCTCTGCCACCGTACACATTTATTACTCAGGCCATTCCATAATAGTCTAGCTGATTGTACTTGAAAAGAAGAACTTAAGGGGCGGACTGCTGCCAACGTACCTATTTTTCAATTTGATATACCATCATTATTTCTTATCAAATCGTTTTGAAAAAAATAATTTAGACAGTTTGGGTATTAATAAAGAAAAATATATCTTTACTTTTTAATAATGTTCTGTATAGATTCTTGTAGAAAAATAATGGCAAACCTCGATTTTCAACGTTTATCTTATATAATTAAAGAAGAAAAAATATCTAGAAAATACTATGTGACGTTGCATTAATGCTTCAGGTTTAGTAAATAAACCTAAAAAAACATTTATTGGCCATTCAGCGCCATTGCGAATTAAAAGTTTTTTGGTGTATTAACATTAATGCAACATCATATCATATTTTTTCAGATATTTTTTCTTCTTTAATTTATAAAAAAAATATATTGCTCTATACCTTATAGTTTTTTAGAAATCTAAGATAAATGTCAAAAATCGGGGTACACTTATTATTTTTCAACAAGAATACATACAGAACATAATTAAAAAGTTAAGGTATATTTCTCTTTATTAATATTCAAACTACGTTATTTTTTCAAAATGATTCGTTTCGTAGTAATGATGCAATTTCAAATTGAAAAAATAGGTACGTTGGCTGCAGTCGCCCTCTTAAAACTTATGTTGGAGATAGCCGGTGTTGTACGTTCAGCAGATCGAAGAGGTAGACCGTGATTTGACAGGAAAAGTTTTTTTTACTCCTTACTTATCCGCTAAGAATGTAAATGAAGAGTAAAAATGATTTATAAACAATTATATATTATTTTTGGAGTTCTTTCATGAAGTGATAGTTTCAAACATTGGAAGAAAAAGACATTTTTTACATGTTCTTTATCTGAACCATTGAAAGGAATTTACCTACAATATGTAGGTAAATATGTAAATGAAAAAATAAATGGTTTGGCTCTCGATAATATATGAACAACTAATACAGAGAATCTATTACAACAGGTTGATATATACATATCAAATTTCGCAACGTAATTACAGTATATAAAAATATAATTTTCTCTAGTTAATGCTTATAATAGTAATTAGGATACATGCAAAAACAGTTCAGTTGCAAAAATTGACCCACTTTCCAAACCGCTAAGTATAAACCTATTATTACTAGTTGCATGTAACACATGATATCCAACTGTCGATAGCGATAGTATGTATAGTTGAAGAATAAATACCACACTATAATCCCATAAATACAAATTATTTAAAATTTTAAGATATTTGATTTTCTATACAACACATGTACCTATGTATGTATGTCAAGATAGGATAGTATGGAGGTCAGTCCTTTGATCCTACCCAGAATATGAAACAGCATGATGGTATGTATGTATGTTGGGAGATTAGTATCAAATTATTAAGTCTTTTTAGATATTGTGAGTAGGCTACTTCCATACAAATTGTATGAAGCAATGTCGTCACTAAATTCATTTTTTATAAAAATTGTTAAAAAAAATTCGAGATGTGCTAATACAATGTTAATATTTTTTATAGAAAAGCAATTATCTAGTTGGGGTGTTTCGGCTTTTTTCGACATTTTTAAAAAGTTTGGAAATATAGGCAGTTAATCTCATAAATATATCATAAAAAAAATATTTTTCTTAATAAAAAATGTTTTAGAAACCCTGGAATTTTAAAAAAAAAACTAATTTGAGATTTTGTATTTGTCTATGTTCATACCAATTTTCAGCTTTCTAGCTTTTATGGTTTTTGAGATATATGGAAAAATAAACCAAAATTTCAAAAGTTGATAACCCCTGACTGAAACAAAAATTCACAATTCTGAGTATAAAAGTTTTGTAAGCCTATAACTGTATATATATGCTGAAATTTTGGGCTCTGTAAATTGAGCGAATCAAAAGTTATAAGGACACACACACACACACACACACACACACACACACACACACACACACACACACACACACACACACACACACACACACACAGTAAATCCATGTATGGGAACATATATGCTGCGAGGCCTCTAGTTGGTGTTATTAGCATGCAAAAAGTCCACTACACCATACAAAATTTTCCTTCGTACACGCATCTTGGCTTAATAATGTCGATTCATTAAGAGAATTGAATTCTCATGAACGAATCGACAGTTGGATAACAAGTCATATTTTCGTTAAATATAATTGCAATTCATTTTTTTTTTTGACAATAATAAATATTATTCATACATACATACATACAGACATACCATCACGCCATGTCCCTTACGATGTAAGCAGGGAGAAACGACAATTATTCATACTAGTTGCATGTAACACATGAGATCCAACTGTTGATAGCGATAGTATGTATAGTTGAAGAATAGGTACCAAACTATAATCCCATACATACAAATTATTTAATATTTTAAGATATTTGATTTTCTATACAACACATGTACCTACATATGTATGTATGTCAAGATAGGATAGTATGGAGGTCAGTCCTTTGATCCTACCCAGAATATGAAAACAGAATGATGGTATGTATGTATGTTTGGAGATTAGTATCAAACAATTATGTCTTCTTAGATATCGTGTGTAGGCGATTGTCATACAAATTGTATGAAGCAATGTCGTCACTAAATTCAATTTTTATAAAAATTGTTAAAAAAATTTGAGATGTGGTAATACAATGTTAATATTTTTTATAGAAAATTAAATTATCTAGTTGGGGTGTTTCGGCTTTTTTAATATTTTTAAAAGATTTGGAAATATAAACAGTTAAACTCATTAATTTATCATAAAAAAAATATTTTTCTTAATAAAAATGTTTGAGACCCCTGGAATTTTTTTGAATAAACTTATTTGAGATTTTGTATTTGTCTATGTTTATACCAAATTTCAGCGTTCTAGCTTTTATGATTTCTGAGATATATGGAAAAATAAACCAAAATTTCAAAAGTTGATAACCCCTGACTGAAACAAAAATTCCCACTTCTGAGTATAAAAGTTTTGTAGGCCTATAACTGTTTATATATTCTGAAAATTTGGGCTCTGTAAATTGAGCGGATCAAAAGTTATAAGGGGGGGACGGACAGACACACACACACACACAGACACACCCTCACACACACACACACACACACACACACACACAGACACACACACACAGACACACGAAATGTTCTACTCCGAAATCTGAGTAAATCCGTGTATGGAACATATATGCTGCGAAGCCTCTAAGTTGGTGTTTTTTGACTTCAAAGTTGGAAAAGCCGTGAAAAAAGTAGACCTCTCCATACAATTCTCGCGTATTCTGGCTTGATACATTGTCGATATGTTAAGAGAACAAAGTTCTCCTGAACAAATCGACAGTTGGATTATCGCCAATAAACCAAGAGCCAGCGACTTGGAAGTCTTACGTCATATATACATAGTATATAGGCTGTGAGAAGGTAATTCGCAATTTTTAAGGTAATTTTTATTGCAGGTTATTAACAATTTTATCGGTATCGTGGCTCAGTTGGTTAGGTATTTGGATGCTGATCCAAAGGTCCCGGGTTCGATTCCCGGTGGAGGAGATTTTTTTATTGTGTTTTCGGTCTGGATCTGTGAGACGATTAATTTCGTAAGTCTTCAGAATGTGGCAACATGTTAAATTAATATTTGACATGCAAAGTGCAAAATCTTGCTGAGATTGTATTCTGAAAGTTTCATCACAATGTACATATATCTGTTTGTGTGTGTGTGCTATGTATGTAGGTACGGCGTGTTTATTCTACATTATAGATTATAGACTAAAGTAGGTACTCATTAGATTGTAATCAAATTTGCAAATTTGTATATCTAATACTCGCTTAGAACCCATTAGATTTTGAAGGATATCTGAATAGTGTTTCTCAATTTTTTTTAACTGTCAAATATTTCAATGTGACCACAATCTTTGGAAGATTTTTTTTATATTTTTTTTTTATAAAAAATAATGAATAATATGTCCTTGTAGTAACAAGTACATCCTCATACGTTCCCTAACAGGATTCGAACTCGAGACCACTGGATTACAAACCCAGCACGCTAACCGCTCTGCTACCATCCATCTATGTAAGTTTTAAGAGAGAGGTGAAGACGAATCTCGTCGGCAAAGCATTTTATAGTAGGTATTGACTAAATATATTAAAATTATAACATGGATCTTGATTGAAATTTACAATAATTGTAATTTGTAGAATATAACTGACGAGTCCAAGTGTCCGGAATATCAGTGTTGCCAATTTGTGGGGAATTCCCCAAATCGCGGGGAATCTCAACTTGATTGGGGATTTTGTGGGAATTGGCTTTTTGTAGGGATTCTAGCATTTTACCATTCATCGATAGCTGATACATCGATAGTTTAATGATCATTGATTAAAATGTCTATTAATTTGAAAAAAGATATAAATGTATACTGTTCAGTATACATTTACAGATTTTTTTTAAATGTGCCAAGGTTTTTATTACGATTTTATTGTAGAGATCCTATTTTTTATTATACATTGTGAATCCTTCAAAAGCTCAACAGTTAAATCACTGATGATTGTTCTGAAACGATTTCCAGTGTTCGAAAACTTTGTGTGAATACAAAAAATAATGACGAATGTTATTGGGGTAAAGTGTGATATGTGTTAAGAGTGTTTTTTATGAAACCTTGTATTTTTCTGGTAGTATGTATGTGAAGATTTTGTAGGGAATCAGTACTTCCGCAATTTGGGGAATTTGGAAAATTGGCATTGGCAACACCGGTCCGGATGGATCTACCGGCGATATACTACAATAATCAATGAACTGTATTATGTTTAGCTAAAAATGCTCCATTTCTTTGAGCTCAATTTTACATCTCATTCTTTCTTTTCGTTCAAAGTTCAAGGTTATATGTATAGTATACATAATATGTAGAGTCAATTTTGTACAAATTATCTTTTGTTAAATAATGTTTTATTTCTGCTAATTTAGATAGTTTTGTATGTTTATTATCTAACCGGTAGCATATATTTATTTACACGATATTATTTATAAACAATTAATTTACTGACGTAATTTGGTATTGTTATCAAATTTAGTTAATATTTTGACTTTACATATTTATCGAATACTTGTTATATTGGGTTATCATTCTTTATTTGGTTGGAAAAGTGATAATTTATTAGTTTATTTATTTGTACCCACTTGTGAATTGTACATATTTAAAATTCGTCGATTTTATTAAATTGTGCAATGTCAATAATTGAAAAACGATATCACAGACGATTCTTGAATTGATTAAACTAGGTATATTGAGATATGAAGTTAAAATGTATTTGCTTAAACTATGTTTTCATACTCCTGGAGTACAAAATATATTTTATGACAAATTTTGAATATCTCAATAGAGACGAAGTTGAAATATTATAGATGAACCAGGAACTCAAGGCAAATACAGGAATTACGACCTGTTATCGGCTGGTTTGCGTGATCACTTTGTGGGCTCGCGCAACGTTCAC
Source organism: Molanna angustata (assembly GCA_963576475.1). NCBI lineage: Eukaryota > Metazoa > Arthropoda > Insecta > Trichoptera > Molannidae > Molanna > Molanna angustata. The sequence continues at coordinate 744,356 of OY754984.1, forward strand.
CAATTATTTTACCTTCTTATTGAGTTCCTTTATAAATTTAAATTTGAAATTTTGATATTGATATTTTGATATATTTTGATAACGAGAAACTGATCGTTTTAAAATAAGCTGAAAAAGTATCGCCATCTATGAAGTAACGAGGAAACCTTTTTGTAACGCCATCTATTGAGAAATTATTTTTTTTGTAAACAATGAAAGCAAAAGTCCTTATATGTACATGAGGTGGCAATGCTCTCGCACAGATGTCACCCCAGAACCGCGCCAGATAAGTTCATTTTTTGCTTGTTTACCTACTTGTACTCGTACCAATGTGTATGTAAATCGAATATTTGTATCGTTAGGTACATATATGCAAACATTGGATTTTTCCCTGTCGGGAGTCAATGTTATTTTTTGACAAATTTTATACACCTCAATAGAGACGAATTGGAATATTATAGGAGAACAAAGAACTCAAGGTACATACAGGGCTTACGACCTGTCATCGTCTGGTTAGACTGGTTTACGTGATCACTTTATGCGCTTGCATTGATATATATTCGTTCTTTTCACCGGATACAGTCCGTCGCCACACATATGTCCCGCCTCCATGCCAATCTGTTTTGGGCTGAACGCAGAGCACCAGTCACCGAAGATCCCATTGTGGACTTAACCAAATCGCTCCATCTGGTCGGTGAGCGACCACGAGATCTTCGTCCTTCCACGCTGCCCATCACAACAAGCTTCTCGAGGCAGTCTGGTTCCCTTCTGGCGATGTGTCCAAAAGCTGGTAAGCCGTTTGGTTTCTGTGCGGGTGTCCTGGGTTCGATTCCCAGCAGTGGATAAATTTATTTAAATTAATTTCTCACGTAAACATTGCTTCTCTGGGCTGGAAACACTGGTTAGTTGGAAGAAATTGCCATACGGAAATTAACTCGTCACTTGCGCAGGGTGCAAGGAAGTGTTCATTAGTATTAATTGTTTGATCAAATAATATTGAAAAAAAAACATGAATTCAAAATACTCCAACTAATTACACTTTAACGTTAATCTTTGTGCGAAACAATTTAACTTTGGTGTAATAAACTACTGAATACTTTGGTGGTAATATAATTTTCATTGAAGTTTAGAAGTTACTACAAATCCTATCTCAATCATGATTATTGTCATTAAATATTGGAATATCCCATGGTTGGAATTACCTGTCCTGTCCTTGTATAAGTGTAAATACATAAATGGGTCCATGCAATGTACCTACAATGTCCTACATATTATATTAAGTAGGTGTTTCAAGGGAACTATAACCTTCGAGCATTGATCACACCATGATATTGGTAAAATCATGAGTTTATTTCTAATATTAAATTGTGTTTTTACTCTCCACACTATGGAATAGTGGAGAGTCATGATTTCACAATTTTTAAGCGTATTTTTTTTACATCAATTTCTCAACGGGTATCATGTAGAGAGTGCACACTGTGAGTTTCGTAGTGATGTGTCTGTTTGTATGTATGGCGTACGGCGTACGGATTATCCTTTTTATGTCCTCTCTACAGCCCAAACTATAAGTCCGATCGACTTCATATTAACATCATGTAAAGTGCATAGGTCTAAGAGGTGATTAGTTTTCCATAAATATTAATAAATACTAATGAACACTTCCTTGCACCCTGCGCAAGTGGCGAGTTTATTGCCGTATGGTAATTTCTTCTAACTAACCAGTGTTTGCAGCCCAGAGAAGCAATATTTGCGTGAAATAAATAAATTTCTCCTCTGCTGGGAATCTAACCCAGGACGCCCGCACAGAAACCAAACGGCTTGCCAACTGTGCCACGGCGGTCGACATAGATATCCGACAATTTCTTCTCTATGATTTCATCTGTCAAAAAATTTCAATATGCTCTCACGGTCTGGAAAATTGAGGTATTTTTATACTGTTTGAAATTTTGATACAACAAAAATACACTCATCAAAAATGCATTCAAGGATTATCGAAATTTATAGAAAAAAATCTATGGTCTGCCATATCAATGTGAAATAAATTTCATATTTGTATGAAAAATGTATTGTATAACAGAAGTAAAATAGATTCTGCAAGGAAAATCGAATAATCAACTTCATATTGATATTGTATGTGTCTCTATAGACAAGTGTATTTTTTACCCTCCACTTTTATCATCCTCAAGGGTTAGGCAGTGAGAACCGAACACCGCATTCTTCTATCTTGACACATACATCGCCTCATCAACATTGATACACTGTCTCATACATGCTCATCTTGCTAGTAATGCAACTTTACTTAAAAATATTCAACAGGTATCATGTAGAAAATACATACTATGAGAGTATTGTGAAAACTTTTGTCCTCTGGGAATCATATATTTGTTTAAAAATCTAATAGAAATGTACTTCATAAAAATGCATTTAGAGATTGTCAACCTTTCAAGAAGAAAAAATGAATGCTTTCTATGATGTGAACAGTTTAGTTTTCGCTACAACCCACTCGTTTATATTAAATTTTGTTTTTTTGTTTTATTTTTTTATTGTAATGTTTATTAGTTTTTATTTGTAATATTTTTTCGTTCAATGTTTGTCACCTCATGATAGAACTCCATAATCAACAAGAATTATGAAAAAAAAATATATATAAGTAGGTATTTCATTTTTTTCATATTTTTTTGCTTGCTATTGATGTATTTACTAGTGTGGTTGACTGGTAGAAATTGCCTACGTGCAATAAGTCCGCTACATTATACGAAAAAACGATTTTTTTTCGAAATAAAAGAATTTTATTTCGAAAAAAAAAAATAATTGTATTATTATTCAGTCACTTCGCGGAGTAACCGGCGAAAAATAAACCAAAAAACGGAGTTCTCAAGTTGATTAATTTATTTATTTCTATCCAAAACATTTCTTATAAATAACATTTTATTATTTCACTTGTGCTTTAGTTTAAGATATCTCTTTTTGTTACTAACCCCCTCACTAGCCTGTGCTAAAGTGAGCTAGTTTTATGTTATTTTCTATTATGTTGTTTATTTATTCATACATTAACATATTATATGTAAGTAGGTACATGTACATATTGTACATATGCATTCGTACATAATATGCATCTTTTTTCTCACAGCGAAACTTGTACAAATTTTAATAAATTATCTGTTATTTGTTGATTAGTTATTATTTATTATGTACGTTATTTATGGTGGTAAGTATAAAAATTTACGAACTATTGAACATGTATTTATAGTCACACTCTTTTGAATCTGTGTGTCTATAAAATTGGGCAGATCGAGTTTTTTATGCTATCATTCATATAACTTTATTTTGTCCCCATTGGGTTTTCATCTGGGGGGCAAGTCTGGTTGACCGTCGAAATCAAAACCCTCCATGTTTACCCATATCATGGATATAATTATCATATGGAGTTCTATACTATGCTAGGATATTAAAGAACTCCATATATGATATTTGTATCCATGATATGGGTAAACATGGAGGTTTTAATTTCGACGGTCATCCAGACTTGCCCCCCTGTTCTGCTAGAGGGAGGTATTTTTGTGTTTTTTTTTCTGTATGATTTTGTTCTAAATTTGATGTATTTGGAATACGTATTTCAATTAAATGGTTTGGCTTTGTATTTTTCTCAATCAGGTTTATATCGGGTCTATTATGCAGGTTGATTTTCTCTGTAATTAGGTATATCTCTATTCCATTAAATTTTATGTGTTCTGTTTTCAATAACTGCCAATTGGAGTATTGGAACCATGGTGGTGGAGAATCTATTAAATTATATTTTTTGCTAAAGCGATTTGTATCTTCTTGCACTTAATATCATGTCTGTGTATATTCAGTTGGTGCAAGAGTAGAACATTCGCCAGTTATATGTTCTATTATCTCTTTGATATTATTCGTCCAATGTTGAACAGAGACTTCTCCTATCGACCTCCATGCTTCCTTATCTTTCGTCACCCTGTTGTGTCGTTGACATCCTGCCACTAACTGTATGACGTCAGACGATCATGCTTTTGGTCTAACTGGGTTTCCACGACTAGTTCTCGGTCGCCACTCCAGGGTAAGTTTGGCCCATAGATCGTCTGCTGTTGTTGCTACATGGCCAGCCCAATTTGCTATCTTGCATGCAACATCGGCATACTTGGTCTTCTCTCTGATCCATTAGTTACGTTTCCTATTTCAAAGAATAATCTTTAAAAGCAATCAATCATTTTCTGTACCTAAATGGTTATATCACCCGCATATAGGGTGCAGGGAGTAGGACCAAAGAAGAGAGAGTTCAGCAATCAGGCTCACCAATTCACCACCCATTCTGAATGTAGTGCCTTTTTAGGCGTGAATATTCCAGTATATAGGTATACACACAAATGTCATGCTTTCTTTTGTAAAGCAATGTACACCCGCACATTTTTCGCTGGCTATCTCAAATTGTAACCAACTGAGCCACGAAGGCCGACATGCCGTAATGATATGAACTAATGAATAATTCTTTGAATTTGTCAATTATTTACGAATAAGTTAATTCATTCGACCGGTTCAAAGAACTTTCTCGGGACCTGTCATCCGTCCAGAGGAAGAAGCAGTCGCTTTGAAACCAACCGTATAAAATAGCGTAGTCGTAGTTAAAACAAAGTCAATTGTTGGTAGTAAAATTCATGATATTAATCGTTTTACAGATATCAGTTGAAAACATAGTGAAATACTGCGTCTCTACCGAGAATCGCAACTGGGACCTTTGATTCAGGAGTCAGATATCTGACTAAGCCAGAAGGCCGACAATTTTTATTCATTGATAAAGTACCTATTATTAGTAATTTTACACTTTTGATTACAATTGACCATTATTTTTATACAGGTGTATGTCGCCTTTCACTTATGTACCTACATACATAGTAAAACTTGTACTTCCTTATAGTGTGAAGTTATTGGCATTATTGTTATAGGTAATACATATATACATACTGTCCAATGTCTTTTGTGATTGTTGTGTTAACTCGATGTCCTTCAGCATTAGCGATAAATATTGACAAAGCTGTCACTTATAAATAAAATTGACCATGCCACAATAAAATGTATAGTATTTTAAGTCGTGAATATGGGCCCTACTTCCGAACCCTGAGGCACTCCGAGACTATATACATTTTATAGCTTTACTGTTTATGATACAACAATGATTTACTGTGAGACCCTTGAAATTGGTCATAATACATGAATAATTGATTGATGTGTGCACACAAAGTATTTTGCCATATTTAAAACTATAGTGTATGTAAATAGAATATTTTTTTATAGTTGCATATGCGCAAACATGAGATTTTTTCCTTTCCGGAATTTAATGATATTTTATGACATGTCATGTTTTTTAATATCTCAATAGAGACGTAGTAATAATATTAATTTTTTTTATTTTTTTTTATTATTGAAACCAAACAAAATATAACAATACACAAACAATAAAAATATTACAAAAAAGTACAATTTAAATGAGTTATATGAAACATTTTTTTTATAGGATTATTTGGTATATACCACCTCACTAGGCTGAGCCTGTACCGAGGTGGCAATAATAATAATAATAAGGTTAATTTCCCAATTTCGTCTTTATTGAGATATTAAACAAATTGTCATAAAATATACCTAATATATGTATTAGGTAGGTACTTAAGAGGAGATATAAACCTAAATACCCCTATTTAAAATCAAGTTTCGCAAATACTTTATTTATTTATTTATTTATTTATGTATTTATTAATTAATTAATTAATTAATTAATTTATTTATTTGTTTATTTGTTTATTTATTTATTTATTTATTTATGTATTTATTAATTAATTAATTAATTAATTTATTTATTTGTTTATTTGTTTATTTATTTATTTATTTATTTATTTATTTATTTATCTTTCTGTACATAATATAAACAAATATATTGTACACTGGCGGGCTTATTACCATTAGGCAATTTCTTCCAACCAACCAGATTACAAAGTATGGCAAAATTGTGTATGTACAACAGCAAATAAAAAAGAGTAAAAGAAAATATATATGTAAATAATAGCAAAAAAAGGATGGGGTAAGGACAAGGAGAGGAAATCGGGATCAGGTGTTCAGGGATAAATATTCCTTCTTTAGTTTTTTCTTCAAAATACCAAGTGAGTTAGACGACGCAATATCCGGACTATATAGCTATTCCGTAATCTAACAAAATATAATTTTAAATAGTGTGTTGTTTAAAAAAAAATAACATAAATATTTACAATATTTCTCATTTCAACATTTCAATGTTCGTCACATCATTTTAAAATTCAGCATAAATTGCCCTAAAAAAATGTTAAAAATATCTTTTTTTTCAATTACTCCATGACTACGAGTATGGGTGGTAGAGGCATTATATGACAAACCCAACATTACAAGACATAAAAGTACGCAGAGCGCAGTGGTTGGAAGTTGGAACATGTCAGCTGGATGGATGATCATCATTAACACAAATCCAGAGGGCAGATGAAGTAGAGGCAGGCCCAAGTTAAGATGGCTGGACGATACAGAAGACGACATAAGGGCAATCACAATATTAGGAGACACCACTGAAGGAGAGCGGCAGAGGACAGGGACGGGAGGAGAAGGATTCTGGAGGACGCCAGGGCCCACACAGGGCTGTAGCACCAATGATGATGATAATGTGTCGTAGAGACGATTCAACTTTTTATTATGTATACTCCTAGATTTTATGCAAACTGTATGTCATGTATGTATGAAAATTTGTATCATAACAGGAATTTGGTATCATAGTAGTATTTATAAAACAAACTTGTCCATTGTGAAAGTTTTTCATACAATAAAGACACAAATAATGGTTTTAAAAAATCCAAGTATGTTAAATATTTCAAATGTAATATTTTCCCATAGATTTTAATTGCTAAAGATAAAAATAGGTCAATAACTTCACATATATTCCAAGGGAACAATTGAGGTCCTCAGCGCAGAAGTGGCCTAACCTTAGGATAAAAACTATGGAGTAATTGAAAGTCTTTAGATGATATTAAATTTAATGTTCAATATTATGATCATCAATACAACTATCTTGATATGAGATGATTTTTTTGTTAAGGTTAGGCCATTTTTGTTTTAAAAATAATAAATTTTTAAAACGTAATCCACAGTTAAGTAAAAAACTAGAAAAATGTGGGTTAGCCCGCTTTTGCGCTGATGGCCTCAATTGTGGTCACATATCATCAACATACCAAAGTGGTGACATGTCTTCCAAGGTAACAAAAGTGGTCACATATCTTTCAAAGAACAGAGTGGTTACATGTCACATATATTCCAAGGTAACAAACATGGTCACATATCTTCCAAGGAATAGAGTGGTTACATGTCACATATTTTCCAAGGTAACAAAGTTTTCACATATTTTCCAAGAAACAGAGTGGATACATGTCACATTATATTCCAAGGCAAAAAACATGGTCACATATCTTCCAAGGTAACATAAGGGTTGAATATCTTCCAAGGTATAACAAGGAAATAATAGTAATGACAGATTTTTCAAAGTATCAATAGCGTTCAAGAGTAACATTGTAATAATTATGAAAAAGGGTTCAAATAAAAGAGAATGCATATACATAAGTAGTATACACTAACATTTATTGAATAATATAATTATAGGTATCATTAAATAACACACAAGTACCAGGACAGGTGTCATAAAGTATTATTGTCTGCACTTCACATGACAATATTATGTCATTTGTTTTACTCCCTTTCTATTCCTTTCCATCATCTTCTTCTTCATCGTAACTTCATCATAATCAGTCTTGGCTGCTCGACCCAACACTCACACTCACACACGCGCACACACACATTATATTATATCATACATTAACTACACAAATTTTCACGACAAATTAAGAATATTTTTGTTTCAACAATTCATTAATGCTAAGCAATTAAATAGAAAAGTGGAAAAACATCACCATATAAAAGAAATACAATTCAATCAAAGACAACGAGTAAACATAGATTTCAAATTATAGTTAAAAAACAATGGCCAATCTCACAGTAAGAATTTATACATTATTTACAGATACCATTATGTTGATTTATATCATTTACAGATACCATTATGTTGATTTATATCATTTACAGATACCATTATGTTGATTTATATCATTTACAGATACCATTCTGTTGATTTATATCATTTACAGATACCATTCTGTTGTTATATGTCATCTACAGATACAATTCTGTTGTTATACGTCATCTACAGATACCATTCTGTTGTTTTATGTCATTTACAGATACCATTCTGTTGTTATATGTCATCTACAGATACAATTCTGTTGTTATATGTCATCTAAACATACCATTCTGTTATTTTATGTCATTTACAGATACCATTCTGTTGCTTTATGTCAATTACAGATACCATTCTGTTGTTTTATGTCATTTACAGATACTATTCTGTTATTTTACGTCGTTTCCATATAATATGATTATTTTAGTGTTACTTTTTTTAGTAATCAATATCATTTTGCATTGCATAATTGACAAAAAAGGTGTTTTTTTAAGAATTGAACATGATTTAATTTGTTTTATTCAATTTATAAGTAATATATTGTTCAGAGAGAAATTAGTAATATAGATTTTACATTATTTGAACATTTATAGATTGAATTACTTACATATTTAAGTGTTGTATCTTTTACATTATGTAAATAAAATTAATGTTGTATAATTTATAGATTAGAATAGATTATTAAAGTTATTTAAAAATCTATTGTTTTATGTAAGTAAAAGATCAGCTTTTGTTATAGGTACATTATCAGGAATAACATTTATTATTTTAGTATTAAGTACTTTAAAATAATTAATAATTGGTAATATTTCATTTGGAATCATTTGAACAATAATTTATCGCATGTATTCAATTCAATAAGGAAACACTTTATTTTATACCTGTTTAAAACATTTACATATTATTAATAATATTGCTGCAAAAATTTTCACTTTATAATCTTCTGTTCATAAATGTTTAAAAAAAGTTTACATTTTGTCACATGATTTTAAAAAGATAATCTCATTTTGATTTACTATAATAATTGTGGATACATATTTTTGTAAGGCATTTTCTATTGTCCAGATATTCAAAATTATAGGTATTTATCATGACATGTATAAACATTAATATACCCGAAGAAGAAATATAAGCTACTTGCCATAGAATTATAATGTACAGAAGCCGCGTGTAGTACAAATTTCGAATTCAAATGTATGCCAAGTTTTTTTACATGTGTGTGTGAGGCGGTAGATCAGTTGGTTTACGTATTATGTAGGTGTGCGTATCGGTAGGTGGTGTAGGTATACGGCCGGGAGAGTGAAATTCGTCTGTTTCAGCGTAGTTTTAGTTGGCATACATTCATTGCGCTGACTAGGTATCTGTATCATATATAATCTAAGCTACTTGCATAATTTACTAACGATAATTTGTATTAACTAACAATATATAAATCTACATTGTTATGTGAATTACACTGATTGATTAATTGACTTTAGATTTTTGATACTAAACGAAATATCTTATTGTTGATTGAAAATAATCCTTTCTTGAATCGGACGAGAGTATACTTAGTCGAGCAGCGTCACATCACAACAAAACATTGACAATCGACATCAATCATTTGCAATCGTATTACGGTACATATGTAGATAATACAATAGTGACATATGCCAATAGAGGGAGTACATACTCAAAACTTATCGCTATACTGAACAATAATCATCAAATCACAATCGTGGACAGAAAATATATATATATGTATGTGGATATTATATATTCTACAATCAATAGCAAAATACACAGCAGTTTCACATCACAAAACAAGAATATGAATTTTATTGTCACTTTAATCAAACTATATTCAAATGATTATTATTTAATGAAATACATACTCCATATCAAACCATCATGGCATTTTCCTATTTGGGTAGGCAGAGAGAACCAATCAGCCAGACTCCTCTATCTTGACATACATTTCTAGCTACATGCATCGACTCATATATGCTCTTCCATTCATGAGATCATGCCAACATTTCCTTGGCCGACCTCTACATTTCCTTCCTCTTTTATCAGCCATATTTACATTATTTGTCACACGATCATCACTCAATCTTTCCTTAGGGCATTTAATTTCATCTTACATACAATATTTCTTTCGATCATACATTCTTGTCTAATATTCTCATATCTTATTCTGTTCTTCCTCCACCACCACCCGTTCTGCTTATGGGGACTAATAACGGCCCCTTGCAAAATTCTGAAAGAACACATAAAGCATATACAAGAGTCCGGAGAACTCTAAAACCTTGCAGACACTGCACTTAATGTGCCAAAGAGATCTAATAATGTGGAAACAACTGGCTCACTGCTAAGTGATAGTGAAGATAAGAGTGCACCAAATTTAAGACAGAAAGTCTTGAAAGCCCTAAAGTGGCTCTTCGTGGCTACAATATCCGCATATCCAATGGGTCCAAAGAAATTCCCTCGGACATTGTCGTAGAGTTCTTGTCGGAAAGTTGACACAGAGAAGTTTGTGCATTCCCACAGGATATGCTCAGAAGTCTGTTCAGGGTTATCACAAAGCTGACATGAGGACGAATCGGATAAGTGAAAACGAAAAAGATAACTTTTGAAACTGCCGTGTCCAGTAAGGAATTGTGTGGTCCAATAATTGGGAACAATCCACGAGGTAGAAATTCCAGTCCATATCTTATTTTATCATACATCGTTTTACCACACATTTGTCTTAGTGACCTCATTTCAACCGCATTAATTCTTATTTCATGCATCTTCTGCCATGTGCATGTCTCGCTAGGATACATTAGTCAGTACGGCGATGCCATTGTGTATATAAGAATATGGTGTCAGACAGGACAACTGTCAAAAAAATTCAGTGTTCCCATTTGTATAACATACTGCTTTTCAATGTTTGAAAGTATTGCCATAAAGCAAAATTCAAAGTATTAAGATAATTTGGTGAAAGTGACAATCAAAAAATTCAACGCTGGAAAGGTCAATAGTTTAAAAGGCCATTTGTATCCAAAGTTTAAAAAAAAAAAAGAATTATATTAAATATTCGATAAATATTGAAATAATTTAAATATTCGATAGACAGGTGGTGGCAGAGTGATTAGCGCACTGGATTAGTAATCCAGTGGTTGCGAGTTCAAATCCTGCCATGACCGATTTTATTCTCTTACAGCACAAGCATATGCTTAATTTAACAAGCATATGCTTAATTCAACAAGCATAATATGCTTAATTTAACAAGCATATGCTTAATTCAACAAGCATAATATGCTTAATTTAACAAGCACATGCTTAATTCAACAAGCATAATATGCTTAATTTAACAAGCATATGCTTAATTTAACAAGCATATGCTTAATGTAACAAGCATATGCTTAATTTAACAAGCATACGCTTAATGTAACAAGCATATGCTTAATTTAACAAGCATATGCTTAATGTAACAAGCATATGCTTAATTTAGGAAATTTATGAGGGTGCACAACATATAGGTACTTGTTACAAGTACATAATATTCATTCTTTTATTTTAACACAAATTAAGGAATAAGGACATACAGAATAATAAAACAGGATGTAGATATATTATAAATATAAAAAAATACTTAGTAATGGTTCTATTGAATATATTTGATTATCGACGCGTCTCGTGCAAGGCAAATCGTCAGGTAATCAAATATATTCAATAGAACTATTACCAAGTATATTTTTATATTTGTATGTATATCTACATACAATGGAGTTCTATCAAGAATTGTCCATCGACAAACTAAACTTAGATAAAACAGATTGTTTTTTTTCTATTTGAAGTCAATATTTCATACATAAAATTTTCAAATTAGGTAAATTATTTAAGCAAAATTAAAAATTTGATAGACCCATTTGAAACAACAGATATGCATAGAAAAATTTGCTGATAATATAAAACTCATTTTTAAATGACATATCCAAGTCTTTTCAATGAATTGATCTCTTCAGTTTCGATATGTGATTTGTTCTCGTACAATTTCCACATCTCAACGACAGACGCACTCTTTTTGAACTATGAACGTAAGCTCATTTTTATTGTGTAAAATATTAAACCCACACCACACACTGTCCATTATGATAATTGTAAATTTGTAAGTTTAGTGTAAAATGTATATTATTGTAACCAGTATGACATGGGCATAGTAGTTTTTATTCTGCTTTATTAATTTAAGGCGGTTCAGTTTGTAAATAGTATAATTAAATAATAACTTTTAATATTACATAATCATTATACTATGAAGGGATATTTATAATTGTATAATAAAAAAAACAATGAGACCCACTAAAAGAGATTCATGAACTAAAATGGCATAAAAAGTAATAATTACAAAATATTTGACAGAAGACAATATCGTAATTTATTTTAAATACATTTTGAAATCAGAACACATATATTTGTGTCAATTCAATGTTAAATTATATTTTTTTGACCCCTAAAACAGCCCATTCACGATCGTGTCATTCAGCATCGCTCCATATGGACCGGCTCCATTTGGAGCATTGTAAAATTTTCATCACACTCACGGCCGCACCATCGAGCCATCAAAATTAGTATATCTACACAAGCGGTCGGCGCTTTCGCATTAATAATTTCTATTTTTTTGAAATTTTCAAGTAAAAATGAGTTATAATTCTGATGATTGAGTTTTATACAACTGCTATAATGGTTTGTTTATATATAAAAAGAAAAAACCAAAGATAAAATGTTGTATTTTCGCATTCACGAGAGTGTCAAACAGCTCGGCGCAATGTACCGCTGGTTTTCACACTCACGAGCGTGCCGTACCGACAGGATGCGCCGCGCCGTTTGTCGCGGCACTATGGAGTTTCGATCGTTTGGAATTCCATTCTGGTGTGTCAGGCCAATTGGGCTGCGCGGGTTTTGACATTCACGAGCGCATTTTGGAGAGATAGCAAGCCATTTGGAAGGATGGCACGATCATGAATGGGAGCCTTTAGTGTTTCGATAATAACGGTTCTCATGTTCTGAAAGCAATGGGCTTAAAATTTAACATAATGCTGGACCCTTAATGAAGCAGGCAGAGAGAACCATATTACCTTACACATATCTACATATATATTCTTTTATAGGATCATTGCTTCCTCTACAGTCATGCATCATCTCATACATGCTCGTCAATCGTGACTTCTTTTAAACCATCATTCATTCATATGGTCATGTTATTTATTCAAATGGTCATGCCATTCATTCATATGGTCATGCCATTCATATATATGGTCATGTCACTCATTCATATGGTCATGCCATTCATTCATATATATGGTCATGTCACTCATTCATATGGTCATGCCATTTATTTATATATATGGTCATATCACTCATTCATATGGTCATGCCATTCATTCATATATATGGTCATGTCATTCATTCATATGGTCATGCCATTCATTCCTTTTTAAGAAGAACCCTGCCTTTTTAACTATTTTTTTTACTTAATTTTTTTTTAATATGTCCAAACCACCCAAAAGCATTCAGTTTTTTATATGACAATGCCTTACGTTATATAAATGTATCCAAATCTGCCATATTATCAACACCATATTTATTTAGTACAATATTTGTATTATTAATATTAAAATGTTTTAGATTACTCTTTTAAATAACTAAGTTTAAATTTTTTTTTCAATTACGATTGATTATTTTTTTATAGAATTGAAAATTTTGCCTCCAAGAATAACCATTTTTCTTTATCTCAAAAATCAGAGATTCAACAAAATTATAACTAATATATTCGTACATACTTAAATAATAATTACAATTATTAGTAATTTGAGTATGATCATAGACTGTCTTTCATATTATAGATATATGTATCAGAGAATGTTGATCAGAGAAACTGATTTGACTACACATACATATATACCATGTCCTTCATGGGGTAGGCAAGATTTTTTTTACTATCCTTCAATACAGCCCTCGCCTCATCAAAATTCATGCAACATCTCACATGTTGGTCTGTTGTTCAAGCTTCTTGCATTATCCTCTTCCAGAACGTCATTCACATGGTGGTGCCATCCTCTCATTCATCCTATCAATGATTTCTTTATTAACCTTACATTCTTTCTTAGTTTTCTCTATTCTTTACCTGTCATACATCTTGCTACTACAAATTATTCTCAGCAATCTCACTTTATTTCTGCTTTCATCCAAATTCCGCCACGATTCAACAACACGATACTTGCACAATACAATTTAACTATTATTTTTCAATAAATTACAATTCAAATAGAATTGTATATTCTATTGTAAAAAAGGAAGAAAAAAAGTAAAAAAAAAAGTAACGTAAATGTCATTGAATAATAATACATAATATTAAATTCTATACTTACACATAACATCATAATATAGGAACTTAAAACGATGTCTTAGATGCAATATATTAAAATATTCGATAAATTAATGTATACAAATGAATATGGTAAATCACATAATTTATTATATAGATTTGTTAAAAATACAAATTTATTTCAAAAACAACTAACACATAAAATATGTAGTTATATTAATCAGAATTTAGATGAAATATTATTTATAATGCAATAATTAAAAAAAAAATTCAAAAATCACAAATAATTTGGCAGCATAATGAAACATGCAAAGTTCATGATAAATAAAAATAATTAACAATCACAGAATAATTTAATTAGTAAAAAAGCAAAGATTTGATAATAGTATTTAATTATTACATAGACAAAAGTTTCTAAAAATAATGCAATGATAATTATTATTGTTGGATTGCAAAGCTAAGAATATGAATATTGGTCGCAGTCAAACTTATCTGCCATTAAATTAGTCGTATTATACTGATATTAGTATATTTGTTCTAAATGATGAATCTTTTGTGTATTTAAATTAAAAATAGATTGTTTCTATTACCAGAAAGGCTTCTGAAAATCCAGAGGTCGCTCACCAACCCGATGGTGTGACCTCGTTAAGTCTGCTATAGGATCTTAAATCACCAAAGACCTTCGATTTGCCCAAGACTGTCCTACATGGAGATGAACCGTTCAGACAGTAGGTCAAGGAGGAAAAAGAAGTTTGATTCCATGATATAAATTATTGGCATATTGTAGATATTTCATTAAAACCTTTTTAAATGAGTCGATTGACTAACCACTTCACCAACGTACCACAAGATATGTTCTTATATCTCAAGAAAGCTGATTTCATTATTATCCAACATAGAGAGCATCCATGATGCTCCGATCTGGTTTAATACAAAAAAAAATCCAAGCTGCATTTCAGTTTAACATATTTGAGGAATAAAAACAATTAAATAATATAATTTAAATAAAGTAATATATTTACAAAACAAACAACAAATAAAAATATTTTTAATTGACACAAATAAATAGGAATACAATAAAATATTTAAATAAAAAATAAAATACGTATTCAATAAACAATACTTTGGTAGCAATACATTTTTCAATTAATACTTTTAATGAAAAAAGATATGAGATCACTACAAATAATAATTTCATTTCATATGTTATGCACATTGTAAAATTCAGATCAAATTTTTAAATTAATGAAAACAGAATGCATTAAGTGTGTTGTATTGTTGTTTACCTTTAAGTTTTGAGATAAAGAAATTTAAATATCTTTTAGATAACATAATTTATAGATAATGAATCTTAGTCTCAATACGAACAAAAGCTAATTTTGAAATAAGAATCTAATTAATGAATTTTGATTTTAATTCACAAGAATTTATCAAAATAAGAACATGACTAATTAAAATTTAATTGTTTTGAATAATACATTG
The DNA here is from genome assembly GCA_963576475.1 of Molanna angustata. Taxonomy (NCBI): domain Eukaryota; kingdom Metazoa; phylum Arthropoda; class Insecta; order Trichoptera; family Molannidae; genus Molanna; species Molanna angustata. The sequence goes on from OY754984.1 coordinate 760,258, forward strand.
GTTCAATAAGAACTCAGCTATTTAATGAATTGATTCTATAAAAGTATAGCTATGTAATTAATGTATTGGTTCAATAAGAACACAGCTAATTAATGCATTTTTTCGATAACAACACAGCTAATTAATGTATGGTTCAATAAGAACACAGCTAATTAATGCATTGATTCAATAAGAACACAGCTAATAAATGCATTCTGTACAAATACTATTTTGATTATGTAATCCAAGTACTTCAAATAAAAAACATGGCCAATTAACAAATACATTGCATTGGATGATGATATTTAAAAATTAAAAATTGCTACATTATAATTTAATAAGATCACGCAACTCATAATAATAAACTAGCAACACATTTAATTAATTAATAAATAAATAAATTAATAACACATCATAATAACAGCCACATAAAATTATTCATACATTTTGAAATGCTTTCATAATATCAAAAGGCGACTTTTTTATACATACATTATACATATTTTATTATTCATACTTTTTTTATAAAAAAGCAATTTGTCCGTTATTTATATTCAAATATGAATCAAAAATAAAAAAAATCTTAAAGTCGAGCCTGTCGAAAACTAATTATACGCTATTTTATTAATTTAGTACTTGTCAATTATAGAGGCTCTATTTTTTAAATGAAAAAATCAATGGAAAACCTTGGTAAAGTTACAACATTGTACTTATATTGTGACTCTCACAAGCGAGTTGCATTATAAATTTTCATCAAATTTCAAATAATATTGCTATATTGAGATCTTTATGTGCAATGATTATTCATAATGGATACAAAACATTTGATTGCAGTGCGAAGAGCCCCTATAATTAACAAGTACCCCTATACATAAATGACATTAATAACATTGTAACAATACATATTTATGTAATTAATTTATTTTATTATATTACATGCAACACTATACCAAAAAAAGGAGTTTGTCATCCCTTGAAATTTCAAGAGTTCTATTAAAACTAAAAAAATTTCAACAAAAATGGTACAGAACAATTTTGAGTTATATGTACTTCGTACTAAAATAAAAATATTTTCCAAGTTGTTGCCAATGGCAACAATAACTATAAATCAAATATATTTTTTCATTGCATATACGCAAACATTGGATTTTTACCTTGTCGGGTGTCAAATGATAATTTTATTGACAAACTTTTTAACATCTCAATAGAGACGAAGTTGGGATTATAGAAGAATCAGGAATTCAAGGCACCTACAGGGCTTACGACCTGTCATCGGCTGGTTTACGTGATCACTTTAAGCGCTTGCGCAACGTTCACCAATTATGCCTTATCCCTTATCAATGTAATTTTTGAAAGATCTATATATTTGAATAATGTGTAACAATTCACCTGAAAATAAGGAATTATACTATTGCCATCTATGAAGTAACGAAGAAACCTTTTTTTTGTAACGCCATCTATTGAGAAATTAGTTTATTTATAAACAATGAAAGCAACAGTCCTTATAAATGAGGTGACGGTGTCTCGCGCAGATGACACCCCTGGACTGCGCCAGAAATATTGTTTGAAAACATTAGATTTGATACTTTTTACTGCTTAAACTAAATTATTTCAATGCATTTATATTATTTTGATGGAACACTACGAAAGATTCAGGTTAATCAATGAAATAAAATAGTATGAGGAAAATTGTTAAAAGGAACAATATAAATCAATTTTAAAATATTAATAATATTCAAATTACTACGACAGAATGAATTCGCTGACGCTACGTCCTACGTAGGCGATTCAAAGCGAACGCGATTGCGAAGCGATGCGGTGCGGATACAAGCGAATTCAATGCGATGCGGTGCGACGCGGCGGCTCTGTCCTACGTGTGCGCGAATCGTTCCCTCTGCCGCCAGCTACTGTCATGGATGTACGTATATAAAATACTCAAGAAGTATGTACGGCAGAGAAGTGAAACTAATATTGTGTACTTAGAGAGGCATATTTATGGGGGATATCACGATTTGTATGAAGAATTGCGTGATCTTGAATTAATAAATTTGACATTCGTGCAAGTGAGAGAAAACTTTGTGTGTTTTGAACAACATCCTATTGTAAAATAGCAATAATAAATAAATGTGTTTACTTGTAGTCCCATTTATTTTTGCCAAATCCTAAAATTCGCGGTTCGATAATAATTTGTCCCATAATATGGGACGTTCATGGACAGAAATTAAAATTTCTGTTTCTGGCATGTCAAAAAACAATGGCGCCGCTATCAATTCGCGCGAAAATATCAAACCAACTGATCGCGTTTGCTTCGCATCGCGCCGCGCCGCATCGAAACCAACTCGCGGTCGGTAACGTAGGACACTACCATAGTTACCGACTGTTTGTTATTTTCGCGCCGCGCCGCACCGCTTCGCATTCGCTTTGAATCGCCTACGTAGGACGTCGCGTGAGACTTCTGAACATTATCAAAGTTTGTAAGAAATAAAATTTGTATAGACCAATACAATATTCTATTAACATAAAAACATACCTACAGCACTTTAGTTTCAAAATTGTTAATTCTCACTCATCAATATCATTAAGAAATTGCTCCATGTCTCATCTCTGGTACGAAGTACATAACCTCAATAATTGTAGTACGTACATCAGAATTAAGAAATAAATAATAATTTTCACATCATTATCTATGAACCATTACATTTTGGTAAATAATTTGACTACATTATTATTAATATCTTAACATTAACATTAAATGGTATAATTTTTTTGTCATAAAAATATTTCTCAATTTTTTTTTAACAAATTATCAAAGATTTTACATTCGTTCGTGTGAAACTATCAGAAGAAATCAATTAATAATTCAACAAAATATATAATAATTATTGACGTAACATTTGTGTTGGTAAACAAACTAACTATATAGGAAAGTAATGTAATTTAGAAATACAACTTAATAAAACTACTCGGTAATAGCCGACTATGAATATTAGCAACGTTGACATGTGACTTTGGTAAGAAAAATTTACCAATTATTTGTTTTTTTTTTTATAAATTAACCAACACTCCCCCTTTCGATGATGTCAATCAAAGGATCGAAACTGTCGCAACGTCACAATGAGATCATAAAATACTTTATCTTACGCAATTACAACTACAATATATAAAATTCTGGACAGTATTTTAATTGTGATCTGTTATTATTGTTACATTTAAAACATTTATAAATAAAATCAAAATAATTCATTATGAAAGACAACAAACAATTTTTTCTTTGTCTTTAGTCAAAAAAATGTTTAAAATTACACAGTGAGACCATCTTAAGTTGTTTCAAAATACATTGAATACATCCAAATATATATATTTCATCATTTAAATATAAAATAAAGAGTCACTGACATAAACAGCAAGCTAGAAGAGTGTCAGCAGAGATGGTATTGGCATGTAAAAAGGAGACCACTAGACCATACCGTAAATAAGGCAATAATATAAATCTGTTTGACCGTGTATAGTGCTTTAAAAAATACATTCAAGAGCTATGTCAGAGAATAGAGCTCTCTAGGAGGCATCTCACACTCAGGTCCTTTGGATCACAGAGTAACAACTCCCTAAAGGAGTTGGACTGTTTCCACGTCGAAAAGTTTCTAGAAGTTTGACAATACTATAGCCAAGTTTATTTTATTTTGTATAGCATCTCAGGCTACTAACAGGTAAAGAACGATCTAAGATACAAACGATAAAAGAGCGATCGGACAGACAAATTGGAGGAGACTTGCTGTCGACAGGGGGGGATGGAGGCAGTTTCTTGAGGAGGCCAAGGCCCACATCGGGCTGTAGCGCCATTGCTTATGATGAATTACAAGTTGCCAAATTCTGGAGGCTTGTGATATTTATCGTATTATAGATCCAGACTGTAAACACAGTTAAAAACTGTGTCTCCACCGGCGATCCAACCATGGACCTTTCGCTCAGGAGTCAGATATTTGACCAAGTGAGCCACGAAGGCCAAAAAGGTATGAGTGTATATATTATAATGATAGAAGTCAGATAATTTGAGATGATCATGTGACAGATATCGTAATAACAGTCTGAAATTATTTATGAACACTATCGTTCATCCTTCTCAAGTGGCGAGTTTATTAGCAAATGGCAATTTCTTCCAACTAACCAGCGTTAATAGCTCAGAGAAGCGACAATTGCGGGAGAAATAATTTTAAATCAATTTCTCCCCTGCTGGGAATCACAGGGGACTAGTTGTTTAAACTAGACGAAGCTATGTAAGTATGACACATGGTTTTCTCTTCCAAACGTCATTGAACAAATGATCCAAATTATTGAACAAATTTAAAATACTTAACCCAAAATTGTACAATCGTCAATAATAAGTGCAATGGAAAATACATCTAATCAAAACAATTACAGCTCTTGCGTAGCAATGAAGGTCATAGGTTCGATACCAAACGCACCCCTTCACATAACTCCATACCAAAGCCATATTTCTATAAAAAATCTTGGGATAACCTTGTGCTTGACTCATGTTCAAGCAAACATATCCTTTATCGTCAAATCATATTTTATATTTACACAAATCAACGATAAATGAACATGTGTAAGCAAAGTAATGGGAAACAGATCAGTAGTTACTCTAAAGAACATAATTTTATATCGATCTTTACAAATTATGTAAGAAGGTGGTATGGTCAATTACATCAATCAGAATTGTTTGATATGTGCATAGCATAAAAAAAAATCTGATTTTATTTTAAAATAGGTACCTATGTATAAGTTTATAAATTTTTGGCATTATATGCAAAACTGAACGTCACATTTTTATATACACATCTCCGTCTATTGTACATTTTTCTAATATTATTATACTCCCCTCTTTTGGGATAGTTGAGCCATCTTTGTCTTGGATAGAAATAATTTCGCCACTTGTACAGGGGACAAGGGAGTGTTCATTATTTTACTATTTTTAAACATTTTTATACATGTTTTTATAAAACTCAATGAAAAGTAGAGTACTGCATTCAAAGCATTATTGAATTTTTTTGTCAAACATTGAAAAAAATTAATAAATCATTATTGTATTGGGTCGGTAATTAGTAAAATCGGCCTTCGTGGCACAGATGGTTAGGTATCTGACTGCGAATCCAAAGGTCCCGGTTTGTGTTTGCAGTCTGGATCTGTGAGACGATTGATATCGTAAGTCTCCAGAATGTGGCAACTTGTTATTGGGTCCGTGTTAAATAAACATTTGACATATTTCCTGTTAGTTGCCCGAGAAGTAATATGAAATAAAATACCATCCTGCTATTCATTACTGAGATATTAATAATAACTTTTAGAAAAATCCGTGTCCATTCCCTATCTCGTACATGTTCTTGTGCTCTCTGCACAAATTAAACATGTATTGGGACAGAAAAAAGCTGTTTGCATACAAATAACAATTAACAAGAGAATATACATTGACGAGAAGATAAATAACTTTTCTGGCCCAAAAGGACATGGTGCAGGAGGACAAAAGTTTGACTTAAGATGGTTTCACTGTACAATATCTGCGTTTCTCAAACATCAGGGGGGTGAGGTACAAAGGTGGTTATTAAAATATAAACAATAGATAGGAATGATGGAGGACTGGTGTGTGTCACATTATAATTTAGACTGGCACGTAGTTCCCCTTTGGTTTGTAGAATAACTGCAATGTGACCAGACGCCTCAGGATCTCCTTCAGCAACAGTCGCTTTTCCTTCTTTACTTTCTTGAGCACTCCCTTGTTCTCCATGGCACGCCTGGACAGGTAGGGCAGCACCTCGTTGACGGGACCGTAAGGAATGTATTTGTACGCCGAATAGCCCGCTTGACCTGAAAACACATAATTTATTTATTTTAACACAATTGGAATAAATAAAAAAAAAAATAGTTGGTTTTTGGAAAGGTTGACAATGTCAAAAAATGCCATGACTGGTGGACCATGTCCCCCTCGGCGGTAGCTCGCCATGCTGATGAGATGGTGTAGCCAACATAGCGGTTGAATTTGGTATGGTAAAATAAAACCAATGTTTTCAGTTCTACTACTTTAATGACACTGACTAGTTTCGGTCATTCAAAGTTTCAATCTGAAAATGGTCACTGGATGACCGAAACTAGTCAGTGTCATTAAAGTACTACAACTGAAAACTTTGGTTTTATTTTACCATACCAAATTTATTTATAATTTGTATTGGAGTTCTACCAAGAATTGTCCGTAGAAAAGTTAAAAAAAACTGAAATCGAAGAACTGAAAATACTGTCAATGCGCGGTGAAGGTTTGCTGTCGCCTGTTACCGAGAACTGTTGGTACGGAAGATCCTCGCCATGATTGGCAATCCTCCACGTTTGTGGTTGGACTCTTAGAGGCAATGGTATAAAATATGCTTAACAGTTGTTCAAGCTCAAGCCAAGACAAGATAAATGCATTTATTAATGTTTTTGTCTGATTCTTGGGAAAGCCTTACATATATTTTTCAGTTATTTTCAAACAAAAATTCACAGAGTTTTATTCATTTTCTTTCATAGAACAATCGTTTCTGGTAACTAAGCCCCTAAGATGGAGTCTCACAATATCAAGTTTTGTCAACGTTGACAAAATAAAAACATGAATGTGTATATAAGAGTATTAATCTCTCACCAAGTGGGAATGTGATGTAGTCACACATGCCAAGCAGTTGTCCGAAGCAGATGACTTTATCCTCGGGACTGATACCAATCTCCTTCATCTTCTCAATGGCAAACCTGACTGTGTCCTCGTTGTGTGAAGCCACCATTATACCTATCTTCTTCTCTTGACCTTTGTCCTTCAGTGTCTGGAACATTAGGTACATTAACAACATCATATATCATACTAATTTTAATTGCTTCTCGGGTAACTGACAGGTAATATGTGAAATATTGATTTAACACACACTCAGTAGCAAGTTACAAATCCGGATTGAAAACACAATGAAAAAACTGTCACGCCAACAGGAATTGAAACTGGGATCTTAGGCTTCAATTCCGTTTCCTTTAAGGGGAGGAGGTAGCCTCCAAGGTACTATTTTTGAAGTCTATTACGCAGTACAGTTAAAAGTTACGTCTTTGAAAAAAATATATTGTATTCTTTCATTCATTTTATAAACATTTTTCCGTAAGAAATTTTTTTATTTTGCATACTTTTTATGTAATAAATTTTATAAAAATAGTCCTTTTTTCCAATTAAATATCCATAACTTAACATAAATCTTTTTTTAAATGAAAGGTATTTTATAAATCTAAACATCACCCTGATACGTTTTTTCGTAATGTTTTTACTTTTTTGTAAAATGAAATAATTCATATTTTACGTAATTCAAGAAACGCTCCATTCAAATATACCAACTTCTGTGGTATACGGTTTTACTGATACACATAGATCATATAGCTATGTATATCCCCGGAGAGACGGTACGTTCTTTGTGAAACAAATGGTATGCCGATTTTGGTTTAAATACAATATAGACTCTTTTTATTTCTCGCGGTTATATAGATTATTTACGAGTGCAATATTTGAAATATATATATACATAGAATTAAATGATTTCTAATTACTTACATATTAATTTGTATAAATATATAATATTAAAAGACAACTTTGTGCCTTATTAAGTATATCCAAAATTCACAAACCGGGCTCAATCTTATACATAGTTTAAAAAAAGGTAAAAAACTAGATAAACTTGAAACATTAGAGATAAATAGAGTAAAATATAACTAACTATACTATTGCCATCTATGAAGTAATGGAAAAACCATTTTTGTAACGCCATCTATTGAGAAATTAGTTTATTTGTAAACAATGAAAGCAACAGTCCTTATAAATGAGGTGACCAGTAATATTATTTCATTTTTGGCTTGTTTACCTACTTATCCAATTGTGTATGTAAATCTAAATAGTGTTTGTAGTACTGTTAGAGTTTGAATTTTTAGACTGACAATTTTTTTTTTATATTGTATTTGAGCTCCTTTTCAAGCTGGGGTCATCTTGCTTTGCATGACCCTGCTGCTAGATAGCCACGTCAATGAATATGTACTTGTGGATAATTTACGTAGTAGAATTCCATTTTAAATTATATTAAATTAAACAATTTGTTTTAGATTCTACGTGTATTTATAAGTTCGTCGATAGCTATTTCGCCTTGCTAGGGCATCTTCAAGACTATGACGGCGTGGAGTTTCTGTCGGGTTATATAGGTAGAGGGTTGAGCTTACAATTTTTTTGATTGGTCAGTATCTATAAACAGAGTATTAAAAATTATAACATAATCAATGAACAAATTAATATCTACAAATCTCCACTAATTGAAGTCATCCCATCTAGAAATTAACAATCTATAGATTTGATTCTGCCAAAATAATTCATTGTTTCAGATCCATAATCCTGCCACCGAGACGTCACCAAAATAATCTACATATCCAACCTTCACCACACTTCTTCCCTGGAACCTCTCAAAATTCAAATATTTTAACATCAAAAGAATAGCCATTATACAAATAAATAAATACATAAGAAATACATCAATAAAACAATATAACTACCTCTATCTAGCTGTACCGCAAAATACATATTATATTGTAATATCCACAAATAAACAAACATTATACCTAGAAAATAACCCACTAATAAAATAAAATTCTTAGAACTATATCAATAAACAAATATAACTACCTGTATACAAACATATTTAGGGATTGGTCAGTCAATTGTCAAGTCTAACTATAGTCTCCACCCACTGCCATTGTTTAATACTCTGTTTATAGATACTGACCAATCAAAAAAATTGTAAGCTCAACCCTCTACCTATATAACCCGACAGAAACTCCACGCCGTCATAGTCTTGAAGATGCCCTAGCAAGGCGAAATAGCTATCGACGAACTTATAAATACACGTAGAATCTAAAACAAATTGTTTAATTTAATCAATGAATATGGTTGGTATAAGTAATGAACTATACCTTGATCCGCCTGAGACACTCTGTGAGACACTTGTGATAGCTCTCTGTGGTGGCCTCATAAGTTGGACATATTGGATCCTCGTATCCCATGGCAGCTGCTCGAGCTCTTTCCTGTAATTCATCATTTTTTATAATATTGTAACTAACATTTACTTAAAATACTCTTCTTTATCTTGCTCTACTTATGTCCTCATTTTTCATTCTATCATATATCGTTCTAAGTTTAGTTTGTCGATCGACAATTCTTGATAGAACTCCATTATATGTAGATATGTTATGAATATAAAAAAATACTTGGTAATAGTTCTAATATATTTATTAGATTATTGACGCGTTTCGTGCAAGGCACATTTATCTGACGATGACATCATTATTCTGATGATGTGCCTTGCACGAAACGCGTCGATAATCTAATAAATATAATAAAACTATTACCAAGTATTTTTTTATATTTATAACATATCTACATATATCGATCTATTACATACTCTTCTTAGTGATCTCGTTTCCACAGCATTTATTCTACTTTCATACGTCTTGTCATGTCCATGTTTCACTGCCATACAAAAAAGTAGGCACTACAATTGCATTATGAAAGTGAATTCCTTAAGGTGGTTTGGACATATTTAAAGAATGAATGATGACCAAAAAAATATACATGGGTGTAAGAGACACAATAGAGGACATAATATTATGTGTGTATATTTGTTTATATTTATTTATTTATTTATTTTATTTATTTACATATTTCAATACAATACAGTACATTTCACAAAAAGTATACATAATAAAAATATTGAAATTTTACTATCTCACTAGGCTGAATGCCTGTTCTGAGGTAGTACTCATAAAGCATTTAGTCAAAGGTTAGATATTGAGGGTATATTATTTAGATTACATAACTAAAAAATATATATTTTTACTGGATATGTAAGATAATTTAGATGTTCAATATATATGTGTGCAAATTTAAGTTAAAATATGTGTTAGTGCTGTTTCCGATCCCTGTCTGCCCTTATTCATAAGCCAAAGTGTTACCAAACGCTTGAAATTGTTGTGCGTGGAGGAGGGTAGTGTATCGTTATTGATAATATTAAATATTTTTGGAGCAAGATATCTGTAATGTCTTTGTCCGTAAGTAGTATGTGTCCAAGGTGGTAGAAGATGTCGATGTCTTGTGTTGTATAATGATTTGCCCCGTAGTATTACTTGTACTTCTATCTTTGTTGAAATGTGAAACTATTGTTCGTACCTATGTAAAGTTGTCTGACATCAAGTACATTGAATTGTTTAAATAATTCTTCCGATGGGTACCTATACGGTTTCTTACATATGGTTCTCAATATACATTTTTGCGATTTAACTAAAGGATACAATAATGTTTTATAAATAATGATATTTTTTATATATCGTCGATGCGCCTGCAAAATCCGCTATGTGATTTTTTTTAAAAATCGGGTTTTGATGCCATTTCGTTCAATTTCCAATCGCGCATGTGTATATAAACTCCATATTTTAGCATCTCTATTGGTTCCGGAGATAACAATTTCAGCTATGTGATTTTAATCAAAATTTGTCAATACAAATCGCTCTATGTGTACCAAAGGCACATAGCGCAATTTTACTTATAAGCGCGTAGTATGAAATTGCGCTTGACCATGGCACAAAGCGGATTTGTCAAACGCCAAGTAATAGAGTAGAGGTGAATGTGTATAGCACGTGACAGTGTTTACAAAAAACTCCGCGACATATTTCAAATTAAAATTGATTCAAGTGTTTTAAATTAATAAAATTATCAGAAACAAATATATAATAGCTAGTTTTATGTGATACATGTAAGTGTACCTTTTTATATTACACTATTTCTAATTATATAACATTTCTAACCTATAAATTAAAAACAAGGATATACCTATTTGACATCTTGGATATGTTACCGCCAATTTTTTTTCTATGTGAAGTTAGAATCAAGTAATTTCGTATGCATAGTTGAAAATAAATCTTCAATGTTGATAATAGTTTGAAACACAACAATAATAATTTAAAACACGTTGTCGAACGACAAAACTATTTATTTTAGGGTTTGGTTTCACTTGAATGATTTGTAGTTTTGTAATTTCCTTTTGCAGTACCTAAGTTATTTACTTAATAACTAATTGTATATAAGTAGTAAAAAAGTAAATAACAATATATTTATATATATTTTTCTTTTTTATTACATTACAATGTGATACTTAGAACCAGTATTTTAACTTTGATAAGTCGTGTGCCTGTACCTAACCATAGTGTAACTGTCAATTTACCATCAAAACGTTTTTAACGAGATTTTTATATATATTTTTATTCAACAGGTTGAACAAAACAAAATAATTATGAAGTGTCGTAGCAGAACTCAGTTGTTAATCCAAATAAAATAAATGTCCAAGAAGACTCTATAATATCTACAGAGTTTCATCAGAATCTCACTTCTAATAAATTATCGCACGATTCTCGGTATAATTCTGTTTTATCATTTGATAATAATTCTTCTGTGACAGAACAACCTACATTTCTTGAAGCAACATTAATTGATGAGACAGAATCAGTCAGCGTATTCTCTGAAACAACACCGACACATTTGCCAGGTGTGTCTTTAAACTCCCTACCTGAATTGAATACCTCTGAAATGGTTCTGATGGATTTAGATAATTTGCAACTGTCGATTATGTCAAACATTGAATTTCAAGATGAATCTTTGATCGTAAAAGAGTTAACTTCAGAATCAGAACAACCAAACCAATATGACACAAATAGTACACATGTTATGCCAATTACTGTTGATCCTGTAGTTTGCTCCAATGTTTTTACTAGACCTTTTGATATCCCACATTCCGTAATAATACCACCACTCACTGACAATAGATCCTCGGACATGGAAGCAATTCAGATTCCGGATTCCTCACATTTATTACTAAATCCTGAGACAGGGCTCTTTGAAAATATAACAGAAGAAAATAATAATATTCAGGGAAATGAAATCCCGTCTATTAAGGACAAGCGAAAGCACAATCAAATTTTACGTGTACATGGGAAAGAATACGAAGGTCTTATAAAGGCAGGAGAAACTGTAATCAAGACTAAGAAACCCCAAAGACAGCTAAGAGAAGTAACTTGTAATCATGGTGTGGTAGGAATTTCCGAAAGATCATTTCTTTGTGGTTCAGTGAGTCATCAAGGACGAAAAGACATTTTTAATTATTTTTGGTCTCTGTCATCTTGGGAAGCTAAATAAGCTTACGTTTTTGGTTCGGTTGCAGTCAGAAATGTTATAAAAAGACGCAAAACAACAGCTGAAAGTGAATCGTTGAAACGAAAAACTTCTGGTGTCGACTGTATGTTGCCTAGAGAGGATGGTATCAAAGTAAGAGTTTGTAGAGATATGTTTTTAGCAACTTTGGATATTTCAAAAGATACCTTTTGTGATTGGACCAAAGCAAAAGCATTTAATACAGATGATTCCACGGAAAGAGCACATATCCACAGCATCCAGGTAACTGAACCAAACGTAAAAACGTTAACCTCAGACTCTGTTATAGAATGGCTAGATCAGTTAGCTAAAGTGCCAAGCCATTATTGCCGTTCGTCTTCATCTAGAACATACGTTGATGATGCACTACATTCTAAAACACAAATGCACCAGGAATATATTAAGTGGTGCCAATCTAAGTCTGTAGGTTTTGTGCAAAGGAAAAGGTGGCCGATATTAGATCGCTGTTATATAGGAATGGTGAAACATTCTTTAAGTTGAGGCATGATGCAACAGAATGGACTGACTCTTATACCGCAGCGGAGGAAGATTGAATTGTACGAAGAAGCTCGGTTTTTGTTCACTGCACCAAGGAAAATTGAAAGAAGTAAATATGAAAGTTCATGCATCATGATTATCATTCATTTTATGACACATTGCCCCCAAGTCAAATTGAAAACGCTGTTCGTTTTCGCCAAGCGCTAATTTTTTTTGTATGGGATTTGACGTTTGTTGTAGAAATTTTTTCTACAATAACAAACAACAAACGTCAAATCTCATACAAAAAAAATTAGCGCTTGGCGAAAACGAACAGCGTTTTCAATTTGACTTGGGGGCAATGTCCTTCTACATAATAAGATTTATTGGAAGCATCGCGTTCGAAAAGCGATTAAGTTTAATTATCACACTAAGTTATAACTTATTAACTAATCATCTCAAGAGTGACTTTTATGCCAAAATTTTAGAAAGAAAAGTTATAGTAAGAAAATGAGTGAATTGTTATTGATCTCAATCATAACAATGGAATGTTAGATAATATATAATTCAGATGTTTATTGTTTTTTTGTTTATTTTGTGTAAAATGTTTATTTTCTTATAATGAAACCTTTTTTAAAATAAATCGACATGACATGTGTCTTATTACTTCTTGATTGCACACAATAAATGTATAAATAAGTTAAAAACAGCTGATAATGATTTTTAGTGAATTGTCTTTGTTTCGAAGTAGTGTCAATGTTTTCCAAATGAGTTTAGTGTTTGATAAATGCGCTTTGTGCTTTAGATGGGCCAAAATTATTAATTAAGTAGAACGGGAATAATTCCGTTATGTGATGAAAACGTCACATAGCGGTTTTAATGGCGCATCAATAATCAGCTATGTGCCAAAATTGAACAAAAAAAATTCTAGTTCCTAGATTAACATAGTAAAAAAGACAAAAATACATTCATTCATAATGTGGATACCCTGTTCAATTTTCGTCATATTTAGTTTTTCAATTGTAAGTCTCTTTTATAAATTAAACAGTTTTTTGTTTCTCCTGTAAAGTAGGATATAATCACATAGCGGAAATTGCATGCGCAACGACGATATGTATGCCAGTGAAACATGGACGTGGCAAAAGACGCATGAGAGTAGAATAAATGCTGTGGAAATGAGATCACTAAGAAGAGTATGTAATAGAACGATATATGATAGAATAAAAAATGAGGACATAAGGAGGGAATGCAAGATGAAGAAGAGTATTATAAGTAAAATGAAAGTGAATTCCTTGAGGTGGTTTGGACATATTGAAAGAATGAATGATGAATGACTGACCAAAAAAATATACATGGGTGTAATAGATGGAGTGAATAGCAGGGGTATAATTTTCTATACAATACATGTATGTCAGGATAGGATAGCGTGGAGGTCGGTCCTTTTTTCCTACCCCGAATAATGTTAACAGCTTGTTGGTATATATTTGTGAAGATTAAGTATCAAACTAATGAGAGTCCCTGTAGACTATTATAAACCCATAAATCCAAATTAATCAATATACCCCCTATTCAGTAACTATTGTAACTAAAATAGATGACTAAAATGTAACTAAAATTTATAATTGTCATAATTATTCATAATACGTCTGATTCAGTGACTTTTTAAGAACGTTTCGACCAAACTAGGTACGTTCCTATTCCATTTAGTCCAAGTTGATATTTTATAACACTGAAATAAGATCGTAAATATAAAATCTGCAATTTTAGAATGTTCCTATTTTAGTTCTAATAGTTATTGAATAGGGGGTATTGTAAGATAATTCACTTTCAATACAAAACATGCATGTCAGGATAGGATAGTGTGGAGGAGTAGATGTAGTAGAGTTGACTTGATTATTGAATAAGACACATGACAGACAAGTAGATGGCTAAACGTGCCAGAAACGGATGTCTCATAGACAATATTTGTGTGTCCATAGACAATGACCACTTGTGCAACAATTTCCTTCATCTGTGGTTGTGTGGCATTTTTATATCGTTTGAAAATAAGGCTAAAATACCATCGGCAACTATGGAATAATTAAGAAACTTTTTTCTAATTTTCAACTACCCAGATCATGGTACATCCGAATACAATGATAATAGATAACAATGCCTCGTATCATAATGTTTGAACTTATTTATAAAAATATAAGGTTTTATATAAAAATGTCTTTACCAATTCAATGTATGCCCCTCTGACGAGCTTAGCTCCAAAGTAGAACCCTTGCCTCTGGGCCTGCTCCAAGTCTGTTGTCATTTCGTCAAACGACTCCTTCAAGTAGGTCTGGTAAGTGTTGAATACAATTGCTTTCTCCTGTAAAACATATTCAATATTTTTACTGACTATAAAATGAGAGAAAAAGGAACCAAGATATAAGGACTGAGTGTAACACGAATAAAACTAACATTAACAGAATGAAAGTAAACACACTGTGATGGTTTAATTACATGGAAAGTAATATAAACATTGGCACAACTATGTGAATTATATTCTGAAAGTAATATAAGAAAATACAACTATTTCATGATTTTCATGTGTCATCATCATCATCATCAATGGCTCCACAGCCCATTGCGGGCCTTGGCCTCTTCCAGCATTCCTCACCATCTCCCTCTATCCTGACATGTTTCCCTCCAGTTCCTTACACCAACAGCCTCCACATCCCGCTGCACGCCATCCAGCTATCAGAGCTTGGGTCTACCAACGTTTCATTTACCTTGTGGCTTTGTGTGCAGGACCCTTTTTGGCACTCTTTCATCGCCCATTCTTACCAAGTGTCCTGCCCATCGTAGCCTCCCTATTTTTATCACCTTTATAATGTTGGCTCGTTATAAATATTGTAGATCTCATCATTGCGTCGTATTCTCCAAACTCCGTTTACCTGCACAGGTCCGAATATCCTTCTGAATATTTTTCTCTCGAACACTAGTAAGTTTTCTCTCGAACACTTCATCTTTTTTACTCAATACCCAGCATTCAGAACTATAAGTTAGTACGGGACGTAGCAATGTTTTGTAGATTGTGACTTTGATTTTTCTATACATCATCCGAAATGCCAAATGTCTTCTCAGACCAAAGAAGCATCTGTTTGCAGTATATAGGTATCCTTCGCTTAATTTCAGTGGATGTGTCATTTACGTTAGTCACAATCGATCCTAAGTAAGTAATACTTTCAACAGTTTCTATTGTGGATTTTCATTGTCACCTTTCAAAGATATCTATAAAAAAAATGTGCTATATCAAATACATAAAGACATAGGAAGGTCGCACCGTGCCTTTGTACGTGTGGAGAGTAGTAGACAAAATATAGTGAGTCAATTGTGTACCCCGTTGATACATACAAGTTTTGCTTATCTGTCAATAATTAAGGAACTTCATGAAATGTCAAAATAAATGGTCATTATACATTGCCGCTTGTTTAGCTAGAGGAGAATTTTTTTTAAATTCATTACTCACGCAAATATTGCTTCTCTGGGCTGGAAAGACCAGTTATCTCCACCAGGGAGATATTATTATTGTTAAAATATGCATACTTATGTAATACTTACAGTATTGTATTTTCTCATCATTTCGAGTGTGATTCTTGATATAGCCGGTTGGAAGTATGTGTGTTCAGCGTCCACCATAACTCTTACGTCCATTTCATGAGCAGCCTAAAAAATATTTATGTATATTTAAAAAAATAAAATAAACATTTCTTATAGGTATCATTTTTAGTAAATAAAGAACTTGCAAATCTAAATAATGTGTTGTTTTCTCTTAATCGATTTCTTGAAAATGTCACAATGTTAGTAAAAATTTACACTGATTTATTAAAAATACACCACTTTTCTAAAAAAATAAACCCTCGTGATTACCCGGGATATAATTATCATATAGAGTTCTATGACATCTAAAGCTATTATAGAACTCCATATAATAATTATATCCATGATATGAGTAATCACTAGGGTTTTGCATTCGCCGGTCGAACCAAACTTGCCCCCCAGGACTCTTATTAATGACACATTTATATAGCAGTAAAATTATTTGGTTTTCAAAAGATAAATCCCTTTGTTAACAACATGTACTTAATTATTGATATTAGTGTTAAGTACTGTTTCAATTTTCATTCTGAACCATTCCAAAAATATTCCCATACCATATCATACCATCATGCTAAACTCCTCTCTCTTGACATACATTTCAGCTCTTCTGTCTTCTGTTACAACATCTGCATCTTTCAAAATTCCATGTATGTGATGGTGCTAACTTCTCCTTGTCCTACCTCTAATTTTCCTCTCTCTTTTATCAACCTTATGTACTTGTTTAGTCAGAGGCCAGACCACTTAAGGGCGTTTATTTTCATCTTACATATGATCAATAATACTTTCAATCGTACATTCTCGTCTAATATCCTCATTTCTTATTCTATCATACACCGTATTACCACACATTCGTCTTAGTGACCTCATTTCAACCACGTTAATTCTACTTTCAAATGTATTCTGCCATGTACGTGTCTCACTAGCATACATTAGAGTCGGTAAGATGATACCATTGTGTATCGTGAGCATTGCTTGCCTCGAAATAATTCAAATACATTCAACTATGTATATCAAATACATTAGGTATATTGATTGTCACCAAATACATTATATTGCTTGTAACCAAATACATTATATTGATTGTCACCAAATACATTATATTGCTTGTCACCAAATACATTATATTGATTGTCACCAAATACATTATATTGCTTGTCACCAATTACATTATATTGATTGTCACCAAATACATTATATTGCTTGTCACCAATTACATTAGGTATATTGATTGTCACCAAATACATTATATTGACTGTCACCAAATACATTATATTGATTTTCACCAAATATATTATATTGCTTGTCACCAAATACATTATATTGACTGTCACCAAATACATTATATTGATATTCACCAAATATATTATATTGCTTGTCACCAAATACATTATATTGCTTGTAACCAAATACATTATATTGATTGTCACCAAATACATTATATTGCTTGTCACCAAATACATTATATTGCTTGTCACCAATTACATTAGGTATATTGACTGTCACCAAATACATTATATTGCTTGTCACCAATTACATTAGGTATATTGACTGTCACCAAATACATTATATTGCTTGTCACCAAATACATTATATTGCTTGTCACCAAATACATTATATTGCTTGTCACCAAATACATTATATTGATTGTCACCAAATACATTATATTGCTTGTCACCAATTACATTATATTGATTGTCACCAAATACATAAGGTATATTGATTGTCACCAAATACATTATATTGACTGTCACCAAATACATTATATTGATTTTCACCAAATATATTATATTGCTTGTCACCAAATACATTATATTGCTTGTAACCAAATACATTATATTGATTGTCACCAAATACATTATATTGCTTGTCACCAAATACATTATATTGCTTGTCACCAAATACATTATATTGATTTTCACCAAATATATTATATTGCTTGTCACCAAATACATTATATTGCTTGTAACCAAATACATTATATTGATTGTCACCAAATACATTATATTGCTTGTCACCAAATACATTATATTGCTTGTCACCAAATACATTAGGTATATTGATTGTCACCAAATACATTATATTGACTGTCACCAAATTTATATTAATTGTCATCAAATATTGGCACGCAATGCATTTTTGTATATTATTGTTTTATGGTTATGTGCCTGATTTCCTAGTTTTTTTTTTTACATGTCTACGTAGGGGACACCAGCTATTAGGATTTGGGTCCATTTTACTCTTCCGAAGAAGCGCACCACGTAGCGTTGGGAGGGGTTTGCAATCTAGAAAAGAGTTTATTAATTCGGATTTTAAAAAGACGGCCGGGTTGTACGAAGGTGGAAACACAGAATTCGGAAGATCGTTCCACAGTCGGGCTGCTGTATTAATAAAGGAGTTGTACTATAAATATAATATATTCCAACTTCGTCTTTATAATATAAAGTTTAATCAACTTATTCATATACCTACCTAAAACAAACACAATGTAATATAATTTCCTTTTGTAAATTATGTCAATGGATATGCCAAATATCTCTTTTGGGACTAGACAGTATCAATGTAATTAATATTTATTACATAAATTAAAACAATATACCTATGTGAGTAATGATAAAGTAAAAGTTAACCTGAACAACTTGGTTGAGTCTCCGTATCATGTTCCTGAACATCTCCTCCTCCTTTGGTGGCAGCCGGCTGATGAGTCTCCTCATCTGTCCAGTCTTGGGGTCCGGCACTCGGAACGTCTCCGACAGACCGAAGTTCTCGTCCATTATACCCGACCAAGGGAACAAGTGAAGGATGCTGAAAGGATATAATAATGATATTCAACAATGACAAACAATCAACTTTTTACAGTTTATACAAAATATGACACAAATGTATAGTTGAGCTGATTACATGAAAATTCTTCGAAACACAATTGTTCTAATGCGCAATTGTACGAATAACAATTTTTCGAATATCAGTTATCAGAATGACAATTGTCCGAAAGCAAATTATTCGAACTAACATTTGTTGGAAAACCAATAAACCGAATTTAATATATTTTTGTGTCATTATGTTGCCTCCTTTGACATATTTGTTGCCAGTAAAATATATTCGATGAAGACTATTATTACTTGTTGTATTATTGTTGGGTACGTACGTTTGCACATTTTTAATAACTGATGTTTGACAGAGTGGTGCATTGCCATGTTGTTTATTCCATAGATTTTTATTATACATAATATACTATGTAGATGTAGTACTCCGTGCAAAAAGTGAGTCATGGAATATCACGCGTTTAACGTTTTGGTTGGAAACATATTTCAGTTTTCCTTACATTTCAACACTTCCTAAATAACTTTTCTCTAAATCTTAATTTTCTTTTGTCGCAAAAAACAAAGTCTTTTTTACAGACAAATTAATCCGAAAATAATTCACATTAGTCGTTATTCTCTATGGAAAAACGATGTACTAAAACGTCAAAAATCCCCCGGAAAAATGCCTCACTTCGATTCATACAAAATTTGCGACATCTAGTATATTATAATAAAAATCTATGATTTTTTCCTCTCACAATACTACCAACATGATGTCATAAAAATTCGAACAATTGTAATTTTTGATAATTGTGTGTTCGGAAAAATGTTTTTCGAAAAAATGTGATTAGAATAATTGCCATTCGTAAAATTGATTTTCGTAAAATTGAGCATTTGAATAATTGTTTTTCGAATAATTTTCCTGTCACCAGTTGAGCATGGATGTAAAATGATTCTATACAATTTCAACAGATGGCAGTATATATATCAACCGTGTTTTGTTCAAAGGTTTTAAAACTACATTTTTTCCAAAATTTGTTTTATTGTTTTTACCAATTTTCTACAAATGATTCAAAAATTTATGCATTTATTTGTGCAAAATTATTCAGTCTATGATCACATTTTTAAATTTGTAATCTTTTTCTTCCTGTAAAAACTTTTATAAATGTGATAAAAAGCCTTTTACCAAAACACATTCATATACACAGACTAAATAACATACAGAGCTGACATAAGCTACGACTTTAGGCCAGGAGATTGGTACACAAAGTGAAGTGGAACAGGGGATATCCCAAACGCATTCAACTTTTAAATAAAAATTGAATATTGATTTTATATAGCAGTAAAAATATTTGTTTTTCAAAATTTAAATACCTTTGTTAACAACATGTACTTTTTAATATTAGTATTTAGTACTGTTTCAATTTTCATTCCAAACCATTCAGAAAATATTCAAACAGAAAATATTTGCTGCCAGGATTGACACCAAATTCTGGCAACGGTGTGTACAAAGAAATTTTGCCTATGTCATGCCTATAAATTATTGGTATATCGCCATATAGTACTTAATAATTATAAAGGTTATTAAGTACTATATGGCGATATACCAATAATAATTATAAAGGTTGGGGAGCACGGAAGGAACCTCCACGCGGTGCCCCCTGGTAACAGAAATTCTCTGGCCAATCCTTCCACCACAGCAACGCAACAATGCTTTGCTGACACGAAAGAAGAAGAAAAATTATAAAGGTTCACTGTTCTGCAAACAAATAAATAAATAAATTGGTATAAAATATAGATAAAAATAATACAGTATTGGCCTATACCTAACCACTTCTATAGTAAAACTTTGTATATGAGCATCTGCATCTTACTCATCTTTGTATATGAGCGTCTCCATCTTACTCATCTTTGTATATGAGCGTCTCCATCTTACTCATCGTTGTATATGAGTGTCTCCATCTTACTCATCTTTGTATATGAGCGTCTCCATCTTACTCATCTTTGTATATGAGCGTCTCCATCTTAATCATCTTTGTATATGAGCATCTCCATCTTACTCATCTTTGTATATGAGCATCTCCATCTTACTCATCGTTGTATATGAGTGTCTCCATCTTACTCATCTTTGTATATGAGTGTCTCCATCTTAATCATCTTTGTATATGAGCTTCTTCATCTTACTCATCTTTGTATATGTATGAGCGTTATCATCTTACTCATCTTTATATATGAGCGTCTCTATCTTACTCATTCCTTGCTTATTTGATGGTTTAAAAGCATCAGGGAACATAACTGATTTTGTATGTATAAATTGTCTTTTATGATTTCCTATAAATTGTATATATCTTTTTGTTCCTAGAATGAAGTAAAATAAAAGGGTTATATATCTTTCCTCCTTTAAAGTGAATGAAAAAGAGACACCATAAATTACTGTATGTAGACCCATATAGTGTTTGATACAATAATATAGTTTTTTAGTCATCTGTGGTTATAGTTGATAGGGAGGAATGGAGACGATTTTTGGAGGAGTCCAGGTCCGAAATGGACCGTAGCGCCAGTGGTGATGATCATAGTTACTAGTGATCGCGCAGAGCTCAAAATTTAAATGTAATTTGTTAGATTTGTAAGTTTGAAAATTCATTTGACCGGATATATGATATAAAACACATCATGTTTTCTTCGAGGGGTACAAAGTTTTCTATTCATGTATTGCAAATAAATTTTACTATTAAAGCACCATTTTGTGTATTTTTCTACGACATGTTCTGTATTTGAATTTGTTTGCTGTATAAGACAATTTGGCATTGGCAGTATGAATGTATAGATTCGGACACTGTTGTTCCCCTTCTCACCTAGCAAGGTTGGGTATTAAGAACTCATCTCTTTGTCAATGTGACCAAGAAGAAGTCAGCTTGGATCACATATTTTTAAATTGCCCTACATCTAAGTTCCCAATATCTTTAACACACCTGATTAAATTTAAAATATTTCCTCCTCATAATATCATCTCATTACTTAGCCTTAATAAATTTCAAGTACTTAATGTTCATACAAAATTTATCAGACAGAATAACGTCAAATTGTGATTTCATTTTCTAATTCCCATTTAAAAAAAAACTTTTTTCCCAAGTTTTTAAATTTTTAATTTCAGTATGAATTATTAACCTTTTTTTTGTATTCCACATACTTTATAATTTGTTTTTTATTTTAATGTTAATTAAGATGCACGATTTTGTAAAAAAATTTGACTCTGGCCAATGTTCCTCCATTTGAGGTTACAAGTGCCATTTAAAAAATAAATAATAAATAAATAATAGACAATCTATGGTTTGATGTGAAATATTTTTATAATTAATTTAATGTATTATTTGTAAAGCATATTATGTATAAATTTTAGCTTTCTACATTCCTTTTTCATATTATAAACTTTAAATATATCAACTCTTACACTAAGTTTCCTTGAAAAGGGGTCCGAAGTATTCGCTTCACATATTAATATTATATAGATCACCAAATATCTAGAGATGGTTGGCGTACACACCAACCAAGCAAAAAACTCTAATTTGTCTTCTGCGCACCCACCTAATTTTTCAAGATGTTTGAAAATAACAATACTTTAATCAATAATTCTACATAAATATTTACAAACACACATCAATCTACAATGAAATGAACCCATATTTTGATCATAAACAAACGAAAACTAAAAAGTCTAGATATCTGTGGGGCGATTTAATTGTATTATATATAATGTTAAATTTGACATAGTGGCATCTTCAAACACTAAGATGATGTGAGATAGGTCCTACCAAGCTTTTGGGACACACCTTTAGCAATTTACCACTCTGCGCTGAGCAAAAACCTCATTAACGTTTTCCTAATTATTTTTACAAGCGAAGACGATGAAAGGTGAATGTTGTGCAAGCCCACAAAGTGATCACTTCTATAGAGAGATATGATTATTATATGTAGGTATCATTTATATTATGATATTATATGTAGGTATCATTTTCTTGGGAAGAATATATGTTTTTTAGGTACTGTAAATATATGTAATAGAGGACTCAAGACCAAAAACAATCGACCTTAGACCACTATTTTTATTGGTCCTCAGGTTCATCCATAGTTAAATAAGGGTAGGTTATGTTGGTTTCGGGTGTCACGTAAGAGCCGGGTAGTCAAAAATACAATGTGTGATGAGTTTTTAGGTGTGACGTGGCTGGTGTGTGTATATACACGCATATGATGTGCTTCCTTTTATAAGATAGTACACACCCGCACACCTGTCACAGGTTACCTGACACTGTGGGATATGCCGTGATGGTATGTAGGTATGTGTTAATTTGGTTCAGGATTGGTAATAAGGTAAGGTTTAGTTATGATATCATTGGTTTATTGGTTTCTTAATATTGTAATAGGTATGGTTAGGTTAGGTAAGGTATAATTATGATAGGATTGGTTTAGTTACAGTTTGTTAAGGTTAGGGTTTAAAATTGTAATAGGTATGGTTAGGTTAGGTTAGGTATAATTATAATAGGATTGGTTTAGTTACAGTTTAAGGTTAGATTTTAATATTGTAATAGGTATGGTTAGGTAAAGCTGGGTATAATTATGTCAGTTTTAGTGAGGTTAGTTATTATTTAATATGAACTACCGTACAATTCTTGCAAAATGAATAAACTTGAGAATCTTCATTACATGTTTTTGGTCTTGGTCCAACAAATTGTATAGGTATGTAATAAAACATAATGACTGATATAGGCAGATATATAATGTCAATGAATATAGAATGTCTCAATCATTACATTCTTACTGTTGAGCATTCACTTCCATGTCTATTTCCAATACTCTCTGCCATGGAAATAAGTGCACCACACTGAAAATCATCCCAATATTATCAAAAAAATAGCAATTAATTATTTTTATCCATAATAAACTGTTAAAGAGGACATAATATAACGCTAAATATAAATACTTAACTTAAGTTACTGAAAACATCCAAATACACTTTGAAGTAAATATCGCTCATGAAAACAAAATTACCTGATTCAAATAATCGGAAACCAAAAATTTGTTGAGATATTTTTGCAAGAAACCTGCAGGGCAAGTCTCGTATTATGATAACCCATATTGTCGTGGTAACATCACGTTATAAACCCATCTAGCAAGAGTATTCTACATAGAAAATTAAAAAAACCGAATATCTAAATGGAGGGTGTTCATTCTGGTGTTTGACCGGACTTGCCCCCCTGACTTTAAATGAAAAAAAATATTCTCAAACAATTTAAAAATAATATATATTTTTAATATCTTTGTAATGGGAATTTATGCTATATATTAAAATTGTGTAACGCTTAGTAAAGGAATGTTAAAACACACTGTTTAACATATTTCAGAAATTTGATTTCAAAATTAATGCAATGTTTGAGTTTATATATCTCATAATTCCAAAACCATATATAGTCAGATATGAAATTGACTGGTAAGTACGATGACCAAAATCAATGGAGCAAAACGTCAGTGAGCATTTGGGAAAATAACAATCTCCAAATCACGGGACAAATATTATTTTGAAATGATATAATGTCCAATGCATAGAATTTTGTAATTATCAGTTTTATCAGCAGCTGGATATGGGCACTTATCAAATCCATTTCTGAAAAAAATACTTAGTTGATGAAATATATGTCATTTACTGACCCGTCCTTGTCGATGGTGAGGTTCTTGAGGAAAGACTTGACATCAGGACTGTCTGCCTTGTCTCCAAAGTACTTCTGCAGATCCTCGATGGTCTTGTGGTGGGTGAGGACGTTGCCCTTGGATCCGGCAATATCCTTCATGTAGTTACGGGCCTGCATTATCACCTCGGAGAGTTGGAGCTGAAACAATTATTTTTCCGTAAAAATAACAATTTGTCATATGAGTAGTTTGCAACTTTGGGATATTTATTGTGTTGGTGATAGAGGTGATCTTGTTGTTCTTGAAAGTTGTGTATTGTGTACAGTGGGTAAGTTGTGTTTAAAATTATTTAAAAATGCAGATCTTGTGTATAATTGTCGCAGTGACATAACTTCCAGAAATCTTATTAATAAATTACTCTTCTTGACGTATTGTCTATGGGCCGGTATTACAGTCTCAGTTTAAGAGCTAAACTCAAGTTTTACAAAAATATAGCGTATTACAGTGTCCGTTTAGGCCTAATCTTACCTCAAATACGTCACTAAAACGACAAATATTAAACTCAATGTTTCTGGCGGATTAAGTACATAACGGTGAGTCAACTGTCATTTGCTAAGCAAAGCGTGTAGTTTCAGTGTTCTATCACTAGAGGCGTTAGTTGTATCGACGGTGGCGTCACACAACAAAACAAACTGACAGCCATATTGAAACGAACATGGGCATTTAAAAGCATTATTTTAGTGAAAAAAATTAAAACTACCATGTTGGATAATAAAACAATAGTATTTCAAGTGGTAGCGTCCCATTTTGTAGTTGGTATTATTTGAGGTTATTTAAAATTTGACAGATAATAACCACAGAAAAAGTAAAATATGTCTATAATTGAATATTTGTAATATTGCACTGTAATACGGAAATGGATTAAATCTCCCCTTAACATTAATCTGAACTCAATGAGTTGAGGGCCGACTGTAATACCGGACCTGTATGTAGAAACGTAGTCTCAAGAAAATGAAATAATTTATTTCACATATTTATGTAAATAGGAGTAATATAACTCAAAACATATTTGTTTGAATAATTTCAGATAGTAAACTTGTTTTGTTATAGTGCATATTTGAATAATAATACCTAGTCAAGTTACAAGTATGAACAAGAACCATAGGAAAATTTTGACAGCAAAATTACTAATTCTTTGTCTAATCAATTATAAATGAACAATAATACCTGACAGAGAAGCGGCTAGCTTTGAAACCGGCCGTGTTAAAATAATGAGTCTTCATAAGTTTTTTATCAGCTCCACTTTAACAAACTAAGCATCAGGCATATTTTATATTATTTTATGTAGCTACTCGGGCAACTTACAGGTGCTATGTCAAATAATTATTTAACAAGCACCCAATAACAATTTGCCACATTCTGGAGACTAATGATATTTATCGTCTCACAGATCCAAACTGAAAACACAATTAAAAACTGTGTCTCCACCGGGAATCGAACCCGGGACCCTACCTAACCAACTGAGCCACGAGGGCTGACCTAGGTTTAATTTGTAACAGGATTTCTTAATGTTGAACGGAATTCTTCTTCATGGTCACAATCCTAGGATTGGTTTGCACTGCACACTCCATATCTCCACATATCTCTGTTGTCCGCCAGCCTCTTCATCTCTTGGTAGCTGCTACAGCGCACATCACTCATCACCTGGTCCATATAATTGTCTCTAGGGTGATCTCTACAGTTTCTGCCATCTGTCATTCCTTCAGATCCAGATGCTTGATGTTATGGCCTATCCATATGAATCGTTGTTGGGCAACCCTCTATGGCAGTTGTCTCGTTTCTCCGACTCTGCACAGTACCACGTCATTTGTAATGTGGTCTGACCAATGGATCCTAGCCACGTATCTGTAGCACCACATTTCGAAAGGCAGGCAGACGTCCAGACTATCACACACCAGACAAGATTTTTAATTAAGTTAAATCCTTTCTATTATAGAAATAGCAAAAACAAATATAGGTACATACCAACAGTTGTGGTCTGCCAAGAGCAGTCACTTTGATTGCCATTATTCCTGTGCCAAATGTTGCTCCTGTAACATTACAAAACATATTTATAATACGGTCAATGTAAGAGTTATACATCTATTGAATAATTTTTTTAATAATAAGACTGAATATGTTCTTGAATCAAGTACATATACGAGTACATCCCCACGCATTTTGTAAAATAAGTATATAATACTTCTGCTTTAGGTGAATCAAATAAATCGTGACAAGATTCAAAACTGTCTACGTTATAGTCTAGTGCGCCAAATGTTCTGCCCGTCTATAGTATAGTTATTCAACTGTCAATTTGTTCAGGAGAACTTTGTTCTCTTAACATATCGACAATGTTTCAAGCCAGGATACGCGAGAATTGTATGCAGAGGTCTACTTTTTCAAAAAACACCAACTTAGAGGCTTCGCAGCATATATGTTCGATACACGGATTTACTCAGAATTCGGAGTAGAACATTTCGTGTGTCTGTGTGTGTGTGTGTGTGTGTGTGTGTGTCTGTGTGTGTCTGTGTGTGTGTGTGTGTGTGTGTCCCTTATAACTTTTGATCCGCTCAATTTACAAAGCCCAAAATTTCAGAATATATAAACAGTTATAGGCCTACAAAACTTTTATACTCAGAATTTTGAATTTTTGTTTCAGTCAGGGGTTATCAACTTTTGAATTTTTAATTTATTTTTCCATATATCTCAGAAACCATAAAAGCTAAAACGCTGAAAATTGGTAAAAACATAGAAAAATACAAAATCTCAAATTAGTTTATTCAAAAAAATTTCAGGGTTTCTCAAACATTTTTTATTAAGAAAAATATTTTTTTTATGATAAATTTATGAGTTAAACTGCCTATATTTTCATTTTTTTTAAAAATATCGAAAAAAGCCGAAACACCCCAACTAGATAATTTAATTTTCTTTAAAAAATATTAACATGGTATTAGCTCATCTCAAACTTTTTTTAACAATTTTTATAAAAATTGAATGTAGTGACGACATTGCTTCATACAATTTGTAGGGCAGTCGCCTATACACAATGTGTAAGAAGACTTAATAGTTTGATAGGTACTTAATCTCCAAACATACATATAGAACCATCATGCTGTTTTCATATTCCGGGTAGGAAAACAGTACTGACCTCCATACTGTCCTATCTTGACATACATACCAACATGTGTTAAAATTTTCAATAATTTGGATTTATTGGTTTATAGTTTGATTCTTATTCTTCAACTATACATACTATCGCTATCGACAGTTGGATCTCATGTGTTACATGCAACTAGTTATAAAAAATACAGAATACAGTAATTGTAAAATACAAATAAGAGAGTCATTCTAAAATACTAATAATAAAGTTATTGTAAGACATACAGAATGCAGATTTTTTTAAATATACACAATACACTCATTGCAAATATTTGTCAATTTATAAAAATCTTTTAAAGATGAAGAAATTCTATTCAAGTTATTCAAAATGGAATTGAATATAAAATAGCTTGAGTACCAATACATGTGCGCGTATGTGTGAATATAATTTTGTTTTATGTCTCGGGTGGTTGACAGATGCTGTGTCGGATAGTTATTTGACACGCACCCAATAACAAGCTGCCAATAACAAATTGTGTACAAAAATTTAATGTCCGTTGTTAGAATTAGTTTAGAATAGTTTTTTTTTATTTTCTTACTGTCAATTATACTTTTAAATGTCACTCTTGCCCCATACACAAGTGTCCGCACTTCTAATGGGGCAATATTATTGAATTATTGTTGTATATAATTGTCAAATGTACTTTTGTATTCTGTAATAAAAAATAAATATATTAAAAAAAAAATCTTTAAGTAATGTATAACTCCTATGTAGAAAGTAATTTATAATTTTTATCTATGATATACAAACTGAGGTTTGAATTGAACAATCATAAAATTTGAATTCATCAATCATATTACTGAAAAAAATCAGTTTTATTGATATTTTTGCTATTTTACATGTTGATTTCTACAAAATAATATTGTGTATGACCAGCAGGAAATTTTTATTATTTGTGTCATTTAAAAAAAAAACAAATCAAAATAAATAAATGAAAGGTCTAACCGGGATCTTTGGATCGTTTTTTCATCGATAGACTGTCAAATACTGACGGGACCAATGTGTAGAGCAAGGCAAGACATGGAGGAAGACACAGGAACCCATGGATGGTTTGAGGATGTGCATCAAGGAGAGAGGTAGGATGGAGTACATTGAACAGTAGGACACCAGGAGAACAGGAAAACAAATGAGTCATATTAGTACCTTGAATTATTTTCAAACTTAAATAAATAATTTTTACTCCTCACTACGCCAAGGGGACATAGTGGAGAGCCTCACCAAGTTACGTCTATACAAATATTTAAAAATAAATAAGAAAAACTTTGTCAAATATTTCCTAAATATTATTTCTATATACTTCCGTCCTCTCTTTCCATTCACATTGTTATTTGAAGTGTTTATATATTTTTTTCTTTCTTATTTCATTTTTTTCCTGTACCTAATTAACTTTCGAGACTTGACGTTGCTCAGGTTAGTTGGAGGAAATTGCCTTTAGGCAATAACCCCGCCATTGTGCGCTTGATATACACGAAGAAGATAAATAAGTGTGTTTACTTTCATTCTAATAACACTTTACTAACGCCATCTATGAAATAATGTGAGAACCTTTTTACTCTCCACACTGTGGAATAGTGGAGAGTCATGATTTCACAAATTTTAAGCGTATTTTTTAACATCAATTTTTCAATGGGTATCATGTAGAGAGTGCACACTGTGAGTCTCGTCGTGATGTGTTTGTATGTACGGTGTACGACATACGGTGTACGGATTATCCTTTTTGTGTCCTCTCTGCAGCCCAAATTATTAGTCCAATCGACTTCATATTAACATCATATGTGTAAAGTGCATAGACTTAGAGCTGATTAGATTTCCATAGACAAATTTTAATTTTTTTTTTGTTATTTTTGCTGTCATTTTTTACGTGTTGAAATGATTCTAATTATGTACTTACTCTTCCTTTCCTTATCCTTTAGTTTTCCTATCATTGCTATGAATTGTTCTTATATGCAATCTTCTTTGTTTTTTTTTTACTTTTCTTCTGATATCTTTATTTATTTTGTAATGTGATTAACTTATTGCCATAGTACACATTGTTTTGTATATTTAACATTTACTCTGGTTGGTTGGAAGAAATTGGCAATAAGCCCACCAGTGTACTAATCATATGTACAAGAAGTTTCAAAATAAATTAATAAATAATGTTATATTTGTTGTCATTATTTTTAAAAACCAAACTTACAGCTGTTTTCTTTCGTGAGATGTCTAAATTTTAAATATGATTACTTACATACTAACCAAATAATTGTATAATTAGTGTTACCTGCTACAGATTCAAGGCAGCGAAGAAATATCTCCGTGTTCTTTTCGCAAGTTGCTTCGTTGAGGTAGAAGTAGGTCCTCGCAGACTGTACCTTGTAGCGTCTGTCTGCGAAACTCTTGTTCACGTGGTACTGCGGTATCTCGGTTGTTTCAGCCTTCTCTGTTTCGTTCTCAGACACGGAGGAACTGTAATACAGTAACAAACATTTATTCAATACATTATCATCAAGATATAACATAACAGTGGACCATGTTTAAGAATATGGGACTATGTATGAATGTGGAAAAACAAAAGTAATGGACACAAAAGATTTCCAAATTACACTGAAAATAATATTATGACAACCACCGAACTTGCTACCTGCGTTTTAGCCAAACCTTATCAGTAATAAAGTTTGATCTATTTATGACTGTACTGTTTGGCTGTGTGCACAAAACATTTGGTTGCACAAAACCAAATATTTTTTAGGCTATGACTATTTACACGACTCAACCATAGACGAAAACCAAAAATAACCACAGAAAACGCAGATAAATCAAGTTATAAAAATATTTACCTTTGTTTATACTTTGTTATAATTGTAGATCTCGATGAACAAAATGATTTATAAAATTAAGTAAATGTAATAAGATGCCAATATTATTTATTTTTTCTTCAAGTTGGTTTCCATGATGCTTTTATATGACCATTGAAAAAATGACAAAGGTAAATATTTTTGTATTTTGATTTATCTGCGCTTTCTATGGTTATAAATGACCTAAAAACATAGACGACGTCAGAAAATTGGTCGTGTATATAGACACTTTTTGGCGGGAAAACGCTTTTCCCGCCAATTCCGGTCGTAAAAATAGTGGCACCGTATTTTTTATTTATTTATTTAATATTGTTACTGGGGCAACTAACAGGTACTATGTCAAATATTAATTTAACACGAACCCAAAAACAAGTTGCCACATTCTGGAGACTTACGATATTAATCGTCTCACAGATCCAGGGGGCAAGTCTTGTTCAATCGGCGAAATCAAAACCCTTGTGATTACCCATATCATGGATATAATTATTATATGGAGTTCTACATATAATATCTTTATATGTCATAGAACTACATATGATAATTATATCCATGATATGGGTAGTCACAAGGGTTTTGATTTCGCCGATCGGACCAGACTTGCCCCCCCAGACTGAAAACACGATTAAAAACTGTGTCTCCACCGGGAATCGAAGCCGGGACCTTTGGATCAGCAGTCAGATACCCAACCAACTGAGCCACGAAGGGCGTTTTGTAGTCACTACAGTTTGGTTAATTGTAACATGAAATTTTGTTACTAATAACAAAAAAAAAAATCAGTGTAGGGTTAAGGAAAGTTACATAGAAAGTGTCCAAAAATAATATATACCTGAGGCATAGCATTCGACTGGATAAATGAAATAAAATAAAAACATGTATGATGAGATGCATGGATGTGAAGGAGGTTAAAAAATATGTCAAGACAGAATAGTGTTGCGTTCGATTCTCTAACAACCCCAATTAGAGAAATGTAGTGTTTGTATAACAATTATTATGTGTGATTTATCGATAAGCCTCCCTCCCATATGTCATCCTGCATATCACGAAGATACCCGAACGCTCCGTTTCGGACACCTTCGTCTCAGCCTACGTGCTATACACATTGCCGCTAAACAGGCTTATCGATATATAACAATTAAGGTTTCGCAGTTCCGGGTTTTATAACATCTCGGGATCCGGAAATCAAAACGAAAAATTATATACGAAAATAATTAATACGAAAAATGCATTATTATATTTAAAAGTGGTACCGCGGATGGCCAAAGGTTGTACGGAAGGACAAAATAAAAAAAAAACGTTATCATGAATATATGTAAGTATATTTTTTTAATATAATGACGCCTATAGAATAATCTTCGGATATCGACGTTATAGCAGCGCTTCAACTATGTTTGCGGAGGGGCGATGTCAAGGATTTCTTGGTGTCCTCAGACATCGAATCGCCGCATACCGTGAGAGAATATGGACAAACCCTAACACGATCATAAAGGCTATACAGGAGCAACAATGTCCGAGACTGTCACAAAGATGGACAGAAGTGTTGGATAGAAGACGATAATTATATCATTTCTACACAAAGTGTTTTTTTTTATATTTCATATAAACTCATTTGTTATTTTATTTCATTCTCATTTCCTTTGTGTAAGTATATAGACTATATACACAAAGAAAATGAGTAAAATATTTTTTCCTCTTCTATAACATTAATTTATAATAATGAAAATTTTGTATGTAAAAAAATATGGGGGATAAAAATATGGCTCACAGATTTTTTCAGATATTAGAATGTCTTTCGGTTTAGATAAATGTAAAACGTTACATATTGAAAAAGGTAATATAATAGAAATGGGTGGAGATATACAGAGAAATTTTTTAATAGATAGTTTGAAAGGGTTGGAGGTTTATAAATATCTAGTTTATCCGCAGTCTAACAAATTAGACTACACCATAATAAAAAATGATATTAATATAAAATTTAATGATAGGATTACAAAAATATTAAAATTCAATCTGTCAGATAAAAACTTAAAAAAACTTAACTAAAGCTATTAATACTTGGGCAATACCTACCGATATTGACATATTCTTTTGGAATTATTAAATGGTCAAAAACAGAGTTATATAGTTTAGAAAGAACAAATAGAACGCGTTTACCTAAATGTATTTGTATTATTAATATTATTATTATTAACCACAAACATACAAAAATGAAATGATAATCTATGAAATCGTTTATTATTTGGCAATAAGCTTTTTTTTGTGCTTCATAGAATCCTAGGACCTGTGCCTGATGGTGACGCCTGGAGGATTAGATATAACTAGTTGCATGTAACACATGAGATCCAACTGTCGATGGCAATAGTAAGCATAATTGAAGAATACGTACCGAACTACAAACACTAAATACAAATTTACTGACATTTTAAAATATTTTGATTTCAATATAAAACATGTAGGTATTTATGTCAGGATAGGATAATATGGAGGTCAGTCATTTTTTTCTACCCAGAATATGAAAACAGCATGATGGTATTTATGTATGTTTGGAGATTAAGTATCAAATTATTGAGTCTTCTTAGATATTGTGTATAGGCGACTGCCATACAAATTGTATGAAGCGATGTCGTCACTAAATTCAATTTTTATAAAAATTGTTAAAAAACTTTGAGATGTACTACTACTTTTGTGGGCCTATAACTATCTAGATTGAGCATTGAGCGGATCAAAATTTATGAGGAGGGGACGGACATGCAGACACACTAAATGTTCTACTCCGAATTCTGGGTAAATCCATATATTGTTGCAAAGCCTGTAAGTTGGTGTTTTTTGACTTCAAAGATGAAAAAACCGCGAAAAATAGACTGCATACAAATCTCGCGTATCTTGGCTAGATAAATTGTCGATATGTTAAGAGAAATAAATTCTCTTGAACAAATTATAATTATTAAACACAATAATATATAGGTATTTTGGGATCCATTTCTAGCCTAATCATTAGATTAATATCTATGTATAGAAATATGTTGTATGATCGGTACAAAAATATAAAGTGCACAAGTTACGTGTATTTATGAATGTATGTAATGCAATTTATAATATGTTATGTAGGTAATAACTTTGATTTGGTCGTGTTAGTTGTATCGTCTGAAGGTCGATTCTATTTGCCGCTAAGTCTGAGCCAATGTCAATGTCAGACACACACATATAATAATATGTACCACATGTCATGTTCAACATTAGCCATGCTCAACTTGTACAGCGGGATGTGATATTATTGTTACACCTACCTTCGTGACTTAATCAGTTACAACACAATAATGTATATCTGACACCTGAGACACAGGTCCCGGTTCGATTCAAGGTGGAGACACAGCCTCACAGTGTGTTTTTAGTCCGGATCTCCTATTACAAGTCTCCATTATGTGGCAGCTTTTATTTACATAATCCAACTGTCGATTTGTTCAAGAGAACTTTGTTCTTTTGAACAAATCGACAAAGTATCAACCCAAGATACGCGAATTGTATGTACGGTCTATATTTTTCACGGTTTTCCCAACTTTGAAGTCAAATACATAAACACAAACTTAGAGGCTTCGCAACGTATATGTTCTATATATATATGAATTTACTCAGAATTCGGAGTGGAACATTTCTATCTTATTGAAAACTATCTATCTCTTTTCTTCATATACAATAATGTGAAATGCTAAGCTATCGACCTTAAGTTTGGCGTAGTATTTAGTTAGTGATTTCTCTGCAACGCAATTGCTTACTTAAGGCCCTACTATACCCTGGGTATACGGATGTACGCAAAAATGCACACTAAATTAGCTTCTAATGTATGAAACACGAGAAAATATTGTATATCACCTGATATGTGATATACAACATTTTATCGTGCGAAAATGGTAAAATTTAGAGTTTTTTTTTAAATGGCAAGAAGAGTTATTGAAATTTTATAATAATAAAAAACTCAGCCGGTAGATTTTCATATTCTCTATCGAATAAAGTAAAAATATACTTCATAGGCCTTGTAGTTTTTTAGTTACTTACAGTAAAAAAATAAAAACGGGTTTTACTAAAACTAATTTTACAAGAAAAGTATCAAACAGATTCAAAATTCAAAAAATTCATGCAATAGATTAAAGATGTACATACAAAATGTTCCTTATTTCAAAGACGTATCTTTTGAGGGTATTAGGGAAATTATTTTCAAAATATACTATATAACCTCTTAAGAATACTAAATACTTCAGTGAGGTTAGGAGTTAGTACTTATTTGGTTACCTAGGACTGTGCAGTGCATTCGGGTCATATTAAAAATAGTTGATGTGATAGGATGGTCACCTTATAATAGGTATATTATACGGTAGTAAACAGCTGATTTACATCCTTGATTCCATGTAGGTACATATAATAGATTCAATTATATCCTTATTTTTCTACATACTAATATCATTTTATTTGACTAGAGAGACTGCATAGAAACAACAACACATATCAATCAATAAATATACCGTAATAGCCATTTGTTTATTTATTACGACAACTTATAACAGTGAATCCCCTCGTGTGGTTTGGACATATTGAAAGAATGACCGATTAACGACTGACCCCAAAATATACTAAGGTGGTTTACATAGCTATGGTCGCTCTGGTGAGATATGTTAAATGACGGTGTGGATTATATTTTGAAAAAAAAAGTCCAAGTAAAACTTGAAAAATAGGTTATTTTTTGAAAGACAAAATATATGAAATATTTTTTGTGACAAAGAAAGGGACGAAATTTTTAGTTTGACAAAAATACCTTTTTTGGTATGACAAATAAAATGGCAGTTTTTTGTATGACAAATAAAATGGCAGTTTTTTGTATGACAAATAAAATGGCAGTTTTTAGTACGACAAATAAAATGGCAGTTTCTTGTACGACAAATAAAATGGCTGTTTTTTGTACGACAAATAAAATGGCAGTTTTTTGTATGACAAATAAAATGGCAGTTTTTTGTATGACTAATAAAATGGCAGTTTTTTGTACGACAAATAAAATGGCTGTTTTTTGTACGACAAATAAAATGGCAGTTTTTAGTATGACAAATAAAATGGCAGTTTTTTGTATGACAAATAAAATGGCAGTTTCTTGTACGACAAATAAAATGGCTGTTTTTTGTACGACAAATAAAATGGCAGTTTTTAGTATGACAAATAAAATGGCAGTTTTTTGTATGACAAATAAAATGGCAGTTTTTTGTATGACTAATAAAATGGCAGTTTTTTGTACGACAAATAAAATGGCAGTTTTTAGTATGACAAATAAAATGACAGTTTTTTGTATGACAAATAAAATGGCAGTTTCTTGTACGACAAATAAAATGGCTGTTTTTTGTACGACAAATAAAATGGCTGTTTTTTGTACGACAAATAAAATGGCAGTTTTTAGTATGACAAATAAAATGGCAGTTTTTTGTATGACAAATAAAATGGCAGTTTTTTGTACGACAAATAAAATGGCAGTTTTTAGTATGACAAATAAAATGGCAGTTTTTAGTATGACAAATAAAATGGCAGTTTTTTGTATGACAAATAAAATGGCAGTTTTTTGTATGACTAATAAAATGGCAGTTTTTTGTACGACAAATAAAATGGCTGTTTTTTGTACGACAAATAAAATGGCAGTTTTTAGTATGACAAATAAAATGGCAGTTTTTAGTATGACAAATAAAATGGCAGTTTTTTGTATGACAAATAAAATGGCTGTTTTTTGTACGACAAATAAAATGGCAGTTTTTAGTATGACAAATAAAATGGCAGTTTTTTGTATGACAAATAAAATGGCTGTTTTTTGTACGACAAATAAAATGGCAGTTTTTAGTATGACAAATAAAATGGCAGTTTTTAGTATGACAAATAAAATGGCAGTTTTTTGTATGACAAATAAAATGGCAGTTTTTTGTATGACTAATAAAATGGCAGTTTTTTGTACGACAAATAAAATGGCTGTTTTTTGTACGACAAATAAAATGGCAGTTTTTAGTATGACAAATAAAATGGCAGTTTTTAGTATGACAAATAAAATGGCAGTTTTTTGTATGACAAATAAAATGGCTGTTTTTTGTACGACAAATAAAATGGCAGTTTTTAGTATGACAAATAAAATGGCAGTTTTTTGTATGACAAATAAAATGGCTGTTTTTTGTACGACAAATAAAATGGCAGTTTTTAGTATGACAAATAAAATGGCAGTTTTTAGTATGACAAATAAAATGGCAGTTTTTTGTATGACAAATAAAATGGCAGTTTTTTGTATGACTAATAAAATGGCAGTTTTTTGTACGACAAATAAAATGGCAGTTTTTAGTACGACAAATAAAATGACAGTTTTTTGTATGACAAATAAAATGGCAGTTTTTAGTACGACAAATAAAATGACAGTTTTTTGTATGACAAATAAAATGGCAGTTTCTTGTACGACAAATAAAATGGCTGTTTTTTGTACGACAAATAAAATGGCAGTTTTTAGTATGACAAATAAAATGGCAGTTTTTTGTATGACAAATAAAATGGCAGTTTTTTGTATGACTAATAAAATGGCAGTTTTTTGTACGACAAATAAAATGGCAGTTTTTAGTACGACAAATAAAATGACAGTTTTTTGTATGACAAATAAAATGGCAGTTTTTAGTACGACAAATAAAATGACAGTTTTTTGTATGACAAATAAAATGGCAGTTTCTTGTACGACAAATAAAATGGCTGTTTTTTGTACGACAAATAAAATGGCAGTTTTTAGTATGACAAATAAAATGGCAGTTTTTTGTATGACAAATAAAATGGCAGTTTTTTGTATGACTAATAAAATGGCAGTTTTTTGTACGACAAATAAAATGGCAGTTTTTTGTATGATAAATAAAATGGTGATATTTTTTGTGAGAAAAATAAAATGGTGTTCATATAATATAACTCACCTAACTTCACGTTCCTCCGCCTCTTCCTGTGAGATGTCCTCTTCTGCGGAGTAGTCGAGGATAGGCTTCACACCGAACTGTCGTAACCTGAAAATATAACAACTCTGTTATAACATCTGCACAGCAGTACCTATCTACATCGCTGTTTAGGGCCACAGTAAATAAAGTAGAGATAGCCATGACGATCGTCAACCTCCACAGAGAAGATGGCTCTTGAAGAATAAGAAGATTGTTCATGGTGCCGAGATTGCTAATGTTGATGGTTCCATGAGTAGGTATTCGTGACATGCAACTATTCGCGTGTTCAAAAGATTTATTATTTAAAAATCTACCTCCAAATATGATAGTATAAAAGTCAGTTCAATATTTGAGATACAATTTACCACAATAAAGGGTTTCAAACAAAATATTCTCAAATAGTATTAATAAGATAACAATTCAGCTGTTCGTGATGCCAAGGGTCTGTGTTGATTTGTCCGAACAGCGACGCCGATGGGCTGGAGTTCGTAAATCTTCGCAAATCTTCGGGAATTGTCGAAGATATACATATTGCAGTTAATATCCAGGAGCGCAGCTACAATATCATTGCTGCTATGAGACAAAAATCCGATCCGTCCGCTGCACCTGGTATGGATGCTAGCCTTCATTAGGTAATGCAACGCACACTGTCACCCCGCACTGTGGGATATGCCGTGATGGTACGAATGAATGAGCTAAAAACCCATCAATGAAGGCCTCCCAGTGGTTGCAGTGGTTGGGACATGTCAGCCGGATGAATGATGATCGTGTCCCCAAAAAGGTTCTTAATACCAATCCAGGGCAGAAGAAGTAGAGGCAGGCCCAAGCTAAGATGGCTGGACGATACAGAAGACTACATAAGAGCGATCGGAATAGCAAACTGGAGGAGAGCGGTGGAGAACAG
This sequence comes from Molanna angustata, assembly GCA_963576475.1. Classification (NCBI taxonomy): domain Eukaryota; kingdom Metazoa; phylum Arthropoda; class Insecta; order Trichoptera; family Molannidae; genus Molanna; species Molanna angustata. The sequence continues at coordinate 799,033 of OY754984.1, forward strand.
GGACGGCTGGAGAAAGATTCTGGAGGAGGCCAGGGCCCACACAGGGCTGTAGCGCCAAGGATGATGATGATGATGAAGGCCTCCTAGTTGCGAGACCAAGATGGATAGAGCGCAAGATGGAGTCGAATGGAGAAACTCGGAAGAGGTTATATCCAGCTGAGGAGAAATGGTTAAGAGAATGAAGGTTATATCATTCCAATATGTAGTTGCTATGTGCTTGAGTTGTGTCATTCGTTTTATTGTTTTAGTATATGAGGCCAAGTATCCAATTTATTCTGATGGCACACAACTGACATGGGACACACAGAATCGATCAAAGTCTAACAAGGTATATATTACATACATATATTATTCTTCTTATACAAGGGACGCACTGAAAGATTCTGGAATGAATAAGAAAAAATGACTGAATGGCCAAAAATGTATTCATTATCTCTCAAAATATTCTTCTCTAGCGTGAATGCACTATTTCAAACGAATAAAACAATTTTTAAAACAGTAGTGATCTCAAAAACATGCGTTTTTTTATTTTTAAGAACAAAATGAAGTCAAAAGGTATGCAGGATGGCTCATAAGTTCTATTTTTTCACCTTCGAAAATTCGTTTCTCTATCTGGCCGTGTGAGAGCTGGAATTGTCATGGTTATGTTGGTATTTATTTATTTTATTTCAGAAAACTACAGTTTTGTAAATTGTGTGGTTACATAATATTATGGTGCTATTAAAACTAACACAAGTCAATAATGTTATCTTCTAATTAAAAAAGAATGAAATAAAAATATTTAACAAGTATGCATAGGTAAAAGAATATCAATACTTAATAACGATTGGAATGGTCTGAAAGTGTTCACAACTATGGTACGAGAGCCAGAAGTTTCTTATTGCTCATTCCTAGGCATGGAGGGGTAGCGTTTGAAGGTTGCTTCAAATACGCTGCAACTAAATGCTGGAATGACTTGCCTCCACCACTAAAAGCAGTGGAAAAAACCCACATTTTTAAGAAGAAATGTCGAGCGATGCTTCTGGCCTCGCAATCATAGAGTGAAGTATGTAAGATGTTTTTGTGAATGTGTGTGTGTGGGTTTATATGTATAAATGTGTGTATGTATTATATGAGTGCGTTTTTGATTTATGTAGGTATTTTGTTTCGTTATAGTTTTGGGGTATTTTTGAAATTTTAATTAAAATATGTAAGCATTAGGATAATGCTGAAAATCAGCTGCAGGGGGCTTGTCCTCCTGCAACATACATAGCTGAGCATGGTACTTTTGAGTTGGAGAGGTTGTTTTCATTTATTTTATTTAATTGTTTATATCTTGTATTTGTATGTAGGTACCTTAACTTCTTCTGCTCAATAAATGTATTATTATTATTATTAGAAGAGAAAAAAAACATTGATAAAAACAATACATAATGAGAATAAAATGAGGAAAAGGAGGGATTATTGGTGTGAAGGAAGGGGCTTGTTTGGGGGAGTTAGAGAACTAGGTTGTAAAATATCTTTATTTGTTTACCTGTCAGTTTTTAAGGAGTCGTGGAAAATGTCTGTTTAAATTTTAGATTATTGTCAAGTTGAATTCTGTGTAGGTAATATGATGCGGCGTTTACGGTCATTTTAAAGAGGTTCGTCAATAATTATCGGCAAGTATAATGTAAAATGTATGTCAATTTTCCAAAGCAAAAGTATGCACATTGTAGATTGTTAAAGATAGAAATTAAAAAAGAGAAAGAATACAAAAACAGATGAATTAAAACAAGTACAGATATAAACGTTTGCAGACAAATAGGTCAAAATAAAAAGGAAGACTTTGGATAGGTACAAACACAACCCAAACCAGTGAAAGAAAAATGTAGCAGTCAGGGTCAAATTTAAGAAAGGAGACTGAGTATATGTACAAATATAAGGAAACAAATGCTAGATACAATTGCTAGTAGTAAAAGAGGACCAAAGTTAAGAAAGGAGACAGAATAGATACAAACACATATAGGAGGAGAAAAACAGAGAAAGAAAGAAAAATAGGATCAAAATGCGTAAAGATACAAATGCTATTAGTAAAAGAGGACCAAAGTTAAGAAAGGAGACAGAATAGATACAAACACATTAAGGAGGAGAAAAACAGAGAAAGAAAGAAAAACATGATCAAAATGCATAAAGATACAAACGCTAGTAGTAAAAGAGGACCAAAATTAAGAAAGGAGACAGAATAGATACAAACACATATAGGAGGAGAAAAACAGAGAAAGAAAGAAAAATAGGATCAAAATGCGTAAAGATACAAATGCTAGTAGTAAAAGAGGACCAAAGTTCAGAAGGAAACTGAGGATAGGTACAAACATAAGGAATAAGATAACCAATGAAAAATGTGAAATCAAGTCAAAGTAAAGAGGGAAGGGATGGATTGCGAAGACACGCAAGGAGAGACACAAGGTATCCCCAGAAAGGGTCGGACAGTTTGTACCTCTCGAGGCATGGCACGATGCGGTCCCGGTCCTCCCCGGCCACGAAGTGCCCGTAGAATGTCTTCTTCATCAGCAGGGTGAACAGTTTCTCTCCCATTAGGGTCTTCATCAGATTCATCAGCTACGGACAATAGAATGACAACAGACAAATTAGTATTTTTCGCTACTGACAACACAGCTGAAATCAATCAAATCAAGCCCTATAAATACGTACAGTGATATCATTGCGTAGATAAAAACGAGTGGATTGTGGCAAAATAATAAAAATGTATATGTATTTTATTTTTATTCTGGGAACAAACAGATATATACAAATTTGCCGTAAAACATAAAACACAATACTTACATATAAACGAAAAACCAGTAAAGTTTCCTAATGCTTTTATACAATCCAATAAGTAGCTAGGCTTACATAAAACGTACAAACCTCTATTGAACAGGAAGGGAGAGGGAATAGGGTAATAGGAATAGCCTCCAAAATTTTTCAATATACTCCTTAATCAATTACACATGAAAAATGTCCAGGGTTTGCGAAATATTTAATTTGTTTTAGTTATTATTTGTTGAGCGATTCACGAATGTGTCTTTGGTTCGCAGGCAATTTACAAAAAAACAGATAGTTTGATTGAGTGTCGTAAGTCTCCCGAATGTGGCAACTTGTTATTGGGTGCGTGTTAAATTAATATTTGACATAGTACTTGCTTGCATAACGGACTGAGAATGAATGTGAGTAAATCTAAGATATTGGTATTCGAAAAAACTGAAAGTATAACTCCGTGTAGAATAAAAGTAGAGAACAATTGGCTAGAACAAGTAGAGGAATATTTATACTTGGGGAGTATGCCAGGATAGGGGATACAATTTTAGATGGCATAAAACAAAGATTCAATGAAAATACTATAAATAGTAATGGTGAAATGCTAATTGACATATGTGCGCGGAACGAAATGAGAATTTGTAACACATATTTTCCACATAAAATCCAACATAAATATACATTTGAGAATGCAAGAGGTGATAAATCTACAATTGACTACATTATAAGTAATAGAAAGATTCACCCATGCACAATAGAGGATGTAAGAGTTCTATCGTCTGCAAACATAGGCTCTGATCATCATTTGGTACTCTGCAAATTACAGCTAAAACAACCAACAAGGAAGAACAGAAAACCAAAATTCATCAATAAGATCAACCTCCAATCTATTGAAAATGAAAGCACAAGGGACCTCTATATAAACAGGGTTACCAGCAAAATGGCACATTGTGAAATATCTGATAGCGATGACGTAGAAATTGCCTGGGAAAAAGTCAAATTCAATATACATAACGCAGCAAACGAAGCCTTAGGACAAAAAAGGGTAAATATAAACGCTAAGGGCAATACAAAGCCATGGTATAGCGATGAAGTCAAAGCCCTAACAAAAGAAAAGAGAAACTGTTATCTTGTATACAGAAGCAACCCCACGCCAGAAGAATACAGAAAATACAAAATTACACGAAACAAAGTAAATAACGAGATAGACAGAATAAAGAAAGAATACTGGCTCAAGTTCACCAAGGACATGGAAAGAGACCTCTACGGAGCACAAAGGAAAATTTGGAATATGCTTAGAAAAGAGAAAAAACCTATAGATGAGTATACACAAACACAAAAAATCTCTATAGAAGAGTGGGAAATCTATTTTGAAAATCTATTTCGCAATACAACGCAATCAAGAACTGTGACGTTGGATGATGACGCAGGGCCCTCTGCGACCCTTAGCAACGACGAGGTAATTTCAGCCATTAAAAGACTAAAAAATAGAAAATCTCCTGGAATAGATGAAATCCCCAATGAATTGATCAAATATGGAGGCGCAAAGGTAGCTACAGAGTTAGCAAAACTATTCAACAAAATATTAAAAGAATCTGTAATACCCAAGGAATGGAAATTAAGCATAACTATCCCAATTTTTAAAAAAGGCACGAAAACAAACCCGGAAAACTATAGAGGAATATCTCTTTTGAGCGCTACCCAAAAATTATTTACAAGCTTACTGCGAATGAAATTAGAAGAAAGTATACAAAATAGGGACGAACAACAAGGATTTAGAAGGAATCGATCTACCACTAATGCAATATTTGTAGTGAGACAATTAAAGGAAAAGTCTATAGAATACAACAAACCGGCCTATATGTGTTTTGTTGATCTTACTAAAGCTTTCGATAGGGTGCTCCTGGCGGATGTTTTAGAAATCATGAAAGAGAAGAATGCACCACATCCAATTATTAAAGCAATTAGAAATTTAAATAGTAACAATAAAATGCATATAAAGGTGGGAAATGATCTCTCGAAGGAAATCCCAGCCGCAGTCGGCATCAGGCAGGGGGATAGTTTGAGCCCTTTTTTGTTCAATGTCATTATGGATGAAATAATTGTAGATGTCAAATCATTGGGGCTGGGTTACACTATGGGAGATAAAAAAATTGATATAATATGCTATGCAGATGACGCTGTCCTAATTGCCAATTCCGAAGATGATCTTCAGAGACTGCTTTATAGATTCCATTTATCCTCTCAACGATTTAACATGAAAATCTCAGTAGACAAAACAAAAAGCATGGTCACCTCAAGGCATCCAGTACGATGCAAACTTGCAATCGAAAATAAAACCATAGAACAAGTGATGCGATTTAAGTACTTGGGTGTCGAAGTGTCCAGCAGCAGTAACCTCTTTGACGAAGTAAGAGAGCAAGCGAATAAGGCCGTCGTCGTGGCTGGATGCTTGAAAAATGCTGTATGGAGAAACAGAGACATGCTGAAGGAGAGTAAGGTAAGAATCTATAAGACCTGTGTAAGGCCGATCATGACATACGGCATAGAAACAAGAGCTGACACCGCCAGAACAAAAAACCTCCTAAGAACCACTGAGATGAAGACTCTACGACCCATCGCAGGCGTAACACTTCTTGACAGAGTAAGGAACTCGGAGATAAGAAGAATCTGTGATGTCGAAGATGTTGTGCGATGGGGAAGAACACGAAGACGATTCTGGAGAGATCATGTGGGGAGAGCGGGTTCGGATAGAGTGGTGAGGATGGCAGCGGATGGGGAGATAACAAATGGCAGACCTCCTGGAAGACCACCCAAAAGATGGAAGGATAGCTGGACGTCCACTTCACAAGAGCAGGCTCCGAGAATAACAGGATACAGTCCTAACTAAAGCAGAAGAAGAAGAAGAAGAAGAGTATGTTTGAACGGAATGGAAGACCTGATAAAGACATTGAAAGAAGAGTTATGGCAGGTAACAGAATAAACGGAGCTCTCAGAGCAGTAATGTCCGATCCAAGCATCTCAAAGGAAGCCAAAATTGCCGTACATAATGCAATTGTAGTGCCCACTTTAATGTATGCCAGTGAAACATGGACGTGGCAAAAGACACATGAAAGTAGTATAAATGCTGTGGAAATGAGATCACTAAGAAGAGTATGTAATAGAACGATATATGATAGAATAAAAAATGAGGACTTAAGGAGGGAATGCAAGATTAAGAAGAGTATTATAAATAAAATGAAAGTGAATTCCTTATGGTGGTTTGGACACATTGAAAGAATGAATGATGAACGACTGACCAAAAAAATATACTTACATGGGTATAAGAGATGGAGTGAATAGCAGGGGCCGCCCCAGAAAGGGATGGCATGACCATGTGAATATTTTGAAAGAAGGAAATATAAGAAGCTTGAATAATCGACGAGCATGCATGAGACGATTCATGGATATAAAGGAAGCTAGGAATGTATGCAAAAATAGAGGAGTATGGCGCTCGGTTCTCTCTGCTTACCCCGTAAGGGATATGGCGTGATGGTATGTATGTATGTACTTGTTAGATGCACCAGAAGTAATGTAAAATAAAATAAAAATAATGGGCTTTAGGGCGCCCGAGACAACAACTGCCTTATTATCTTGACTCGAGGTCAGCATCTTTTGTTATGATGTTGCACTGAAAAAATCTAAAGTTAGCAAAGTACCTTTTTGGCTCGGTTAAAGTCATATTGGTAGTTATTAACCAATATATGATTAAAAATAACAAAGTTGCACTTGGCTATTATCTAACAATTGAATACTGTTAACGTGTAGTTGGTTACCAATAGCAATGTAAAAAGTCATGTTGGTAGTTATTGACCTATACATGATTAAAAATAACAAAGTTGCACTTGGTTATTATTTGCGAATATAATACTGTTAGAATGAAGTTGCTTACCAATAGCAATGTACTTGTTTAAATTTTACCGAGTAACAGGTACCTATACGGACATTTTGTATTTGGCATCTGTCAAATTTGACATTTTATACATAAAAATATTAATATTTCTCAAATTTGACACGATATATTAAAAAAAATATTATATAAAGTATAATTCTCGCCAAATATGATATGTCACATTAAAAAATGATTAAGTAAAGTATAATACTCGTCAAATTAGACATGTGACACTGAAAAATAATTGAATTAAGTTGAATTAAGATGAGATATTCGTCAAAGATTATCATTATTATTCACAAATATCTTGTGTTAATTTGCTAATATTTACATTTGAGATGTAATGTAAAGATGTTTATACTATTTTGATGTTAAAGCTGGATGAATAATAAGAGACCATAATGGGGCAATTAATGAATGTAAAGAATGTATTATGTCCAATTATGTCAAGATCATTGATTTGTCAAGATTGGTTTTGTGGTGTTTGGTTTTCTCTGCCCCAATATGGTTATTGTGTTTAGGTATGTATGTATTAGTTAATATAACTAATATAAATAACTCATAACTTCAATATTAGTTAATGTCAGTTTATAACATTCACAAATAATAAAATAAATATCTACATAAATACATATGTAACATTAACATACACCCATTTGAAAAGTGTGAGTCAATCGTTTGATATTGGATTGTTGTTTAATATTCATGTTGATGCCATGCTGGGGAAAGCATACAGAATATTAGGCTTTATATGTAGACTAACTATAGCCTACCCATACTATGACCATACACAAATTAAATAAATAGATAATCATTGCACTATACTCTCAGCATCATTGAATATCAACTGTTTGCGGAAACATATATCTTTAAAAAGACGTGTCCTGGTATTGAAAAAATGTTTAAAAAAGGGTGAATGGTCATATCTGAATGAGCTGCCTCTAGTTGTAAAATATTTTCTTGAAAACCAAGAGCAGAATATTAGACGTAATAAATTTCATTGAAAATATTCTGAAGAAGATAAGATGTTTGCATTATCTGTACAAAATAGGTATAGAAATCAAGTGGCGATAGCTCTGGGGATTGTGCGGGCCACGGAATGGGGCCTAGACTTCCAATCCGGGAATTGGCATACTATTGCATAGTGAACCGGACACAACAAGTTGTTTTGAAGGAAATCCATGTAATTTATACCAGGTTGTCCAGCTAGTAGTATGGTCCCACGATAATATTGCCTATCACTCCTGCCCAAACATTGACTCTAAATTTTCTCTGAAAGTACACTAAACGGGCCACGCAGGATTCTCATTAGACCACATGCATATAAATTGTGAAGGTTTATAATCCCCTCGCTAGTAAATTTTGACTTGTTTATCCACAAAATTCTTTTTGAAAGGGTTGTATCGTCAATTTCAGCAATTTTTAGAAAAGGTAACTATCGCATGTACCTACATGAAAAGAGTTCATACCTAATTTAAATTATCTGAAACCCAGAATTTGTTGTTTTTTTGGCATTTTCAGAACCAACCTAACTTGCATGAAATAAAAATTATGTACTCTTGAGAATAAAAAGATGTTTTTTTTATATTTATTATGTTAAATATGTCTCTATGTATTAGAAATATAATATTTTTTTAATACAATAAATCACATTCCTGTGCAATAAATGAAATTTTGAATGAAACCTGTATTTTATTTCACTCCAAATATCCTACCTGTGTAAATTAGCAGAATACTGAGTAAGTAGATTGAAAATAGCCAAGTAGCTTTGCTGTGGCTACAGAATAAATTAATTCAGAATACTGAGTGAGTTGATTAAATCTAACCAAGTTGTTTGCTGTGGATACTGAATGAATAAGTTCACATTACTGAGTAGTAGATTGAATTTAACCAAGTTGTTTGCTGTGGATACTGAATGAATTAGTTCACATTACTGAGTAGTAGATTGAATTTAACCAAGTTGTTTGCTGTGGATACTGAATGAATTAGTTCACATTACTGAGTAGTAGATTGAATTTAACCAAGTTGTTTGCTGTGGATACTGAATGAATTAGTTCAGATTACTGAGTAGTTAATTAAATCTAACCAAGTTGTTTGCTGTGGATACTGAATGAATTAGTTCAGATTACCGATTAGTAGATTGAAATTAGCCAAGTTGTTTGTTGTGGATACTGAATGAATTAGTTCAGATTACCGAGTAAGTTGATAGAAATTAGCCAACTAGGTTGGTTGAATTTGACAGTTACTTTGCTGATATTACAAAGTTAGTAGGTTAAGTTTTGACAGGTTACTTGGCTGATTATACAAAGTTGTCCGTGGTTAACCAAGTTACTAGATTAATTTTGACAGATTGTTAACAAAGCTACTCGGTTAAAATTAGCAGACCATTTACTTGGCAATTTTTAGCAACGAACTTTGCAGGTACTATATTAACAAAGTTGCTTGGTTATTATTAGCAGCAAATCATTTATTTTTAACAACTACATTTTTTGAGTGTGTCAATAGTCAGCTTGCATACTATGTAATATCCGATTTATATCCGAATGTGTTTCGGATATTCCCGTTCCACCTCACTTTACATATTTACCAATTCCCTGGTCATAATGTATGTCAAATTAAAATTAAATTGTGGTTGTTGACTGCTTGTATTCTCTGAGTTGATAAATGAATCATACTTTTTGGTTCTTGTCTCCTGACCCTGCTTCTTTTATTTTTATATAAGTATTTTTTTACTACTACAGATTTACTTGTTGGTGTTACAACTCTATTAAATATTTATTCTGAATTTATTAATATTAATCTACATACTGTTCCTTATTATCATTTGTATTTATTTGTTTCTCACTTGTTGGGTTTTCAATTTAATGCACCTATGTCTTTCTTTTCCTCAATATTCAGCTCTTTTGTAAAAGTTCAATAACGTTTTTATTTTATTATTATTTTTCTTTTTTTTTTTAATCATAATTGGAAATTCTCAATTTTAACTAGAATATGTAGATTGACTGCGACATGCATATCCTTGTACTTGCCAAGTACTGTTGCTATCGACTGCGGGTATAATATTTGGTAGGACCGCTGTCAGTCTGCTGATTCATGTAAACTTATTGATGTTTTGTATATAAATATGTGTATGTATGTTTTTATATATATTTGTACTTTTTGTACTTGTTTCCTGCCTAAGCAATCTGCTCTAATTTATTTTTATAAATAACTAATGTTATTAACAAAATAATTTTGAATATTTTTTAATTGGTATACCCACAGACAGGCTGTGCCTTGTGGTATTTTTGTGTGCATGGTTGATTTATTGTGATTGATATTATGTTTATGTATATTGTATGTTAACCGTGTACCAAATCTTAAATAAATAAATAAATAAATAAATAGATAAATAAATAAATAAATAAATAAATAAATAAATAAATAAATAAATAAATAAATAAATAAATAAATAAATAAATAAATAAATAAATAAATAAATAAATAAATAAATAAATAAATAAATAAATAAATAAATAAATAAATAAATAAATAAATAAATAAATAAATAAACAAATAAACAAATAAACAAATAAACAAATAAATAAATAAATAAATAAATAAATAAATAAATAAATAAATAAATAAATAAATAAATAAATAAAATAAATGTCAGCTCTATATATTCTTTGTTATGTTATTATATTTGAATTTTCTTTAAAACAGCGAAATTTATTTTTATATATTTAAATACAAATAAGTTATAATACAAATATTTTATTTAGTTTATAACAATAAATTTTTTCGCAAGGAACTCAAATGGCTTCCTATCCGTCTGCGCCGTGATCAACACACTCTTTGTCTTCTGTTAAAAATTTTGAACAACCCTAATGCTCCATCATATCTGACCGAAAGATTTCAACCTCTGGCCTCTCATGGACTCCCGCTTCGATCTAGAGAAGAGAGAACCCTCGCCATCCCATCACATGCCACGACTTTCTATTCATCATCATTTACTGTCCATGCTGCCCGGTTATGGAACAACTTGGCCCTTGACATTAGAACTGCACCAACGTTAGGAACCTTCAAAACTAGATTAAAACGCGCGCTCATACTTTCCATTTCTTAACCTTCATACTTCCCATTTATTTCCCTATTCTTGTAGTTAGTCATATCTCCTCTCCTTTTTTCCCTTCCCTCCCATAGTGTTGTAACAGGTCTTATCTATGATTTGTTTAATTTTCATTGATCTACATATTTATATTCTTCTTACTTTATTGTGTTTAAATGTAATATGTTTATGGTTTTATATATATATTTTCTTTTTTGTACATGTACCATTTTGTCTCATAACTGTCACAGATGGTTGTCTGGAAGAAATTGCCATTAGGCAATAAGTCCGCCATTTGTACTAGCTATTAAGTAATGTACAATAAAGTGTTTAAATAAATAAATAAAACTAATCTTAGGAAAAACTCTTTTACTAACCGGGGCTACCTCCAATTTCAACAACAACCTGCTCAATGACATTCACTTCTTTCATACTCAATCTCTAATCTCGTTCAAAAGATAAAACGCCAACATTGCAATGATAACATAACTCAAAATCAGTGTTGCCAATTTGTGGGGAATTCCCCAAATTGCGGATAATCTCAACTCGATTGGGGATTTTGTGGAGAAAATGTGGGGGTTCTAGCATTTTACCTTTCATCGATAGCTGATACATCGATGTATACCTACTGTTCTGCAATTTATTTATTTATTTCGAGAAAACAAACAAGATACAATGGTAAAAGAATATACAATAGTTATAATAAATATGGATGATACATTGCATCTCAATTAAATGTTTTCACATATAGTAGGTAATATATATATATTTAATCATATTTTTACAGAAAAAACAGTAAAAAAAATTTAGGATGAAAAAAATTTATAATAAATTGTTACAGAAAAAATAATAATAAATTAAAATTAAAGGGTGAAAGTGTAAGTGTAAGCGAGACAAATTATGATGAAAGTAGGTAATAAATTTAGGTATAGGTACTATTTACTGAATAATTGTAAAATGTATGATTTGAAGTCTGCTTGTGATTTATGTATTATATCAAATTGTCTAAAGTATGTATTGTAATTGGAGCAACTCCCCCTAATATAATTGTTTTGTGAATAATTTGTGAATTACAGATCTTTTTAAATGTGCCAAGGTTTTTATAACAATTTTATTTAGAGATCGTATTTTTTTCTATATTGTGAACCCCTTAAAAGCTCAACAGCTAAATCACTGATGCTTGCTCTAAAATGATTTCCAGTGTTCGAAAACTTTGTGCGAATACAAAAATTAATGACAAGTTCACGCTATGCTGGATTTACTCTACATGTAACCGAGAGTTACTGGGGTAATGTGTGATATGTGTTTTGTGTAAATATTGTTTTTTATGAAACCTTGTAATTTTCTGGAGATTTGGGGTAGTACATATGTATGTGGGGATTTCATGAGGAATCAAGACTTTGTACTTGCCCAATTTGGGGAATTTGATCTAGATTTTTGGGGAATTTGGAAAATTAGCATTGGCAACGCTGCTCAAAATTCCACATTCTAGTATATAGAATCCCATGTTATGATCCTAGGAACAGTACAAAGATAATTATTTATTTATTTATTTATATAATTTATGTACATGTGTACAATGGCAGGTTTATTGCCATAAGGCAATTTCTTCTAACCAACCAGAGCAACGTGAAGTCTTAGTTAAATTGGTACAGTACTAATTAAGTGAGAAATAAATTGATAAAAAATAACATAAAAGAGTAAGAAATATAAAAAAAAAAAAATTACAAAGAGAAAAAAAATGAAAAGAGAGTTTAAAAATAAAAGAATAATAAAAATAACACTGCTCACATAGCAATGAGGAAAAGGAGGTTACGGAAGGAAATAGAAGGAATTTAGGAACTATTTGACAAATAAAGATTTTTTATAGTTTACCTTTAAATATTTGAATGGATTGAGATGACGTTACTTCATCACTTAGGCCATTCCATAGTCTAGCTGATTGTACTTGAAAAGAGGAGCTGAAAACTTCTGTATTGTGAATTATCGTACTGTTCCAGGTATGATCTTTAATTTTGTTTATCTCATTTGTTAAAAATTTATGTAAAACTTTAACAATCACTTGATATTTCCATTTTTCTTAATCTCACAGTGTTATTTATAAAAATAAATTTGGTTCAATTGAACCCGGTTCAAAGTTTTATTCTGAAATTCAAATATTCTCATATAAGAATAAATAATTCTTGTATGAAAATATTTGAATTTCAGATTGAACCGGGTTCAATTGAGCCAAATTTATTTTTATAAATAACACTGATAGTGTGTTATTATATTCTACTGTGGATATCCATAATAAATAAAATATTTCCACAAGGCATCATAATATCAACACGTATACCTATTTATCGATATTTTATTCGAATATACTACATATATACCTACTAGTCTATAAAATATTTGATTTTTTCAAAAGCTCCAATCTCCAAATTCATTTTTATGAAGTCATTTTCTCTTTCGTACATTATTTAAACAAAAAATATTTCAATGTCACGCAACACGTAAAATGTGACTAATTTTATACAAACAGTTGAACATTATTACGCAATATTTGTATATATCTATGTATGTACCTATGTTATAAAATGTTTACATACGCTATCACAACGTAACTTCCTACGTAGGGCAATACGCTGCGGTGCTATGTAAGTCTATTTCTAGCGACCGCTTTCAAAACTATCTAAAAATACGACTATTGCGTTGTTGTAACAATCAATCGTAATCAACCGCAGACCGCAATTATAGAAACGAACAACTCATAGGCTGTGTTCAGATAAAACACTTGACATCGAATGTCGGATGTACCTGAAGTTGCAGATTATGGCGTTTTTCACACCAATCTCACCGAACGCTTTCGATCGGCGTTTCAATCTGAACGCAGAATCGGGAGTTTTAAATGTCAAATGTCATTTATAATCCATGTTTCTTTTTAGATTATATTTTCATCGAAAGACAACAATTGGGCAGTGGAGTGAAATGGATTGCAAAATGTTTGTATAAGCTTTATTTACAATCAAAGAAAATTTGATAATGTTTCCACTTACCGAAATCTTCTACGCTGGCTTAAGATACCTCAACGTCGTTATATTCATTGGTGTAAATATTACCCACTAATGGCTTTAACACTAAACAGTTTATATATGCTGATGACACTGCTGTAGCTTCTCAAGAGAACACTTTCCGGATGGTTGAAGAAAATCTCATGATCGTAGGCACCCTCTATATCACCACCAACCAACAGCCTCACGTTTGAAATTCAGAAATAGCTTCATTAAAAGCACCTCCCCGATTGAAAATTCACAAGAAAGGAGAGAGGATCTGTGGAAACAGGACCTTGGAGCGGGGCTGTGGATGCATCCACGTGAGGGTATCCCAATAGGAGAAGACTTTCCCTACTGTATATGGACTACCCTCAACAGATTAAGGGTCGGTGTCACACGATGTAGAATGAATCTCGCAAGGTGGGGGTACCTCTCTGAAGATGACACTCTATGTGACTGCGGCGTAACCCAGGATGAGAGTCACCTTCTGATATGTCCACTTATGGGGTAAGGATGCACCCCTGGTGACATAATTATGGCAAACGACAAGCCGATAGCAGTCGCCGCATATTGGAGTGGCAGGGTTTGAACCAGCCGGACACGTAAAGTATGTAAGTATATTCATTTACTTTCTCTACTGTATAATTTAATTAACAATACTAATTCACCACAATATCTCAAGAATAAGGTTATTTCCTTGTCAAATCACGGTCTGCCTCTTCGATCTGCTGAACGTAGGTACCACACTAGCTATTCCCATTCATTCTACTGAATTTCTCAGTTACTTTTTTGAAGTACAATCAGCAAGACTATTGAACACCTTAAGTAATGATACTAAGACGTCATAATCGATTCAACTTTTTAAAAAGAAACTAAAGCTGTTTTACCTGTTTAATAATTCTTAACTGACACCCCATATCCATCCTCCCTCAACCTTTATTTCCTTCCTTCCTTTGTTGCTATGAATTTACTCTTAACATTCTTTTCGTTTGTTATAAATTTGATGTACACACCAATTTACTATTTATGACCTCACGTTGTTTTGGTTGGTAGGAAGAAATTGCCTTGTGGCAATAAATGCGCCATTGTACACATTATTGTACATAAAGTTTAATAAATAAATAAAATACTTAAATAAATATGAGTGTAGTATGCTCTCTGACCTTTCATTAGAAACTTTTGAAAGATTTTTATATAAATTAACCTCTTTGTGAAGGCATATTGTCATCATTAATAATGTCAACTGATGTAAACTGAAATAATAGACACCACAGAAACAAAATAGTCATCTTATCTTACCACAGATAAAATAGAAGTCAACAGATACTAAACAAAGTCAGAGCGTTTTTCACCCGAAGATTATACAGAGCGTTTGGAGCTTACACTCAACGTTCAATCTGAACGCGACAGAGTGTCTTTAGAGCGTCGCTAAGTGCACTCGGCGTTTATTGCGAAGAATAACTATCACGATATATCCCGCTCTTACGGTCAGACCAGGGGGGCGGGCGGTCTGGTCAACCGGCGGAATCAAAACCACCCATGTTTACCCGTATCATGGATGTAATTATCTTATGGAGTTCAATAATATCTTAAGATGTTATAGAACTCCACAAGATAATAAATAATATGCATGATATTGGTTAACATGGATGGTTTTGATTTCGCCGGTTGAGCAGACTTGCCTCCCTGTAGAGGAAAATCCACTACATTCAAAAATAACAATTGGACTTCCACTACTGGAACCATACCCACCCACCGTCACAAATCTCAACTTCATGGATCTCGACGTCAGCACGGAATCTTTAAGAGATGGGCCTAAACGGTTCATATTTGGATTCGGGAAAGCATTTAAAACAATAATTATTATGAATAGAGTCAGGTCTTGTCCAACTTGACGAGCCATTGTTGTCTCCCAGACAAAACTTCTTCATTTCTTTCTGTCTTTTTAAGGGCCTCAGCTAGACCAATTATTGTTTAGTCACTAAACTGTGAAGGGACTTGTCTCCTCGTCTTTTTTATTCAGATGAGTGTGGGGATTGCAATCCAACGGCGTTTTCAATCCAGCAGGATTATTGAGGATATACATAAAAAATGCTAGAGCTGCGCTGGATTCAACAATGTTTATATTTTAATGAAAGCTTTAATATATTTCTCATGAATCAGTCATATCTCTCCTTGATTATCTTGTTAAATTTTGTCGTGTAATATTATCCAACTGTCGATTTGTTCAGGAGAACTTTGTTCTCTTAACATATCGACAATGTATCAAGCCAGAATACGCGAGAATTGTATGGAGAGGTCTACTTTTTTCACGGCTTTTCCAACTTTGAAGTCAAAAAACACCAACTTAGAGGCTTCGCAGCATATATGTTCCATACACAGATTTACTCAGAATTCGGAGTAGAACATTTCGTGTGTCTGTGTGTGTGTCTGTGTGTGTGTCTGTGTGTGTGTGTGTGTGTGTCCCCTTATAACTTTTGATCCGCTCAATTTACAGAGCCCAAAATTTAAGAATATATAAACAGTTATAGGCTTACAAACTTTTATACTCAGAATTTCGAATTTTTGTTTTAATCAGGGGTTATCAACTTTTGAATTTTTACTTTATTTTTCCATATATCTCAGAAACCATAAAAGCTAGAACGCTGAAAATTCGTACAAATATAGAAAAATACAAAATCTCAAACTGGTTTATTCAAAAAAATTCCAGGGTTTCTCAAACATTTTTTATTAAGAAAAATATTTTTTTTATGATAAATTTATGAGTTTAACTGCCTATATTTCCAAAACTTATACAATTATCGAAAAAAGCCGAAACACCCCAACTAGATAATTTAATTTTCTATAAAAAATATTTAAATTGTAGTAGATCTCAATTTTTTTTTAACCTTTTTTTTTTAAATTGAATTTAGTGACGACATCGCTTCATACATTTTGTATGGCAGTCGCCTATACACAATATGTAAGAAGACTTAATAGTTTGATACTTCATCTCCAAACATACATACATACCATCATGCTATTTTCATATTCTGGGTAGGAAAAAAGGATCTTCCTCCATACTATCCTATCTTGACATACATACCTACATATGTTGTATAGAAAACAAAATATCTGAAAATATTCAATAATATGTATTTATGGGTTTATAGTTTGGTACATATTCTTCAACTATACATACTATCGCTATCGACAGTTGGATCTCATGTGTTACATGCAACTAGTTATATTGAATAATATTGTTGTACATTAAGCAAAAACTTTTTCCATGGCAATGATTTTATTTTCAATATTCGTAATTCCCAAAGGTCTTACTTGGATACTCGTACTTCTTTAAATGAAGATTCTATATAATAGTTGTTACAATTTTACACGGAGTCTCAATGTTTTATTAATACAACGTAGAATTTTACGGCATTATTTGGAAAATAATTCAAATGCGGATCCAGCTGGATTGCTGGACGCGGGATCCAGCTATTGTAATCCCTAGACGATTGTTATTTTGACACAGTTCTCTAATGTACAAAACGCGAAGTCAAGTCATGCAAAAACACGAAGAACAGCAAATATATTTATATCTCTATTATTTATTTATATTAATAATAGTCTAGTATTTTTGAAAGACCGGAATTTCAGACAATGGCTCGGGATTCCGGATGCGCCGTCTCTCGTTAGATTGGAGCAAGATCGCGATGAGTTCATTGGTGTGATGTTCGCCAAACTCCGTCAGGAGCAGTACAAGAAGAAGAAGACTAGTTCTTGACACGTCGACCAGTAGAGTGCGTACCTGCTTCAAGGAGAGGTGTTAAGATGTCCTAATGTTATTTCATTATCTAAGTGAAATCAAGAATAGAAGCAGCTATAAAACCTTCATAAGCCTTTGAAACCAACCATCGGTTTTCGACAATAGGTTGACGTAGTCGCGTGTGAGTCTAGTTTAGGTAACAATATAATATAGACAATTATCTGTGTCGGGCAGTGTCAGGATCGTGCTGGATGCAAATTTACATGTTACACGAGGAACAATATAAATGACTGCAAGACAGGATTGTCTTTAAAATGTGGAGCAACATTTTAGTTAATTACATCAAATATAAATTGTCAATTTGTGAAAGCATTTGGTTATCTTGGATTGTTTACAGTAATGTGTTTTGCAATTTCAACGAAGAAAGCCTAAAATATGCACTTAATCAGTCAAAAAGTCCTTCACGTTTATATCAAGCCGCTTTATTGGCTCTATCAGAAAATCTTTATCTGAAATCTTGAGCTGTGAAAAACTCTAGAAAAAACAATGCGAGGAACGTGAAATGAACTCGTGGCACGTGCTATTTGCTATTATGTCACCATAATCTATGTTAATTGGTGCTGGGAAATTCAAATGGGGTGTTCTGAAGTGGTAAGTACGTACACTACTAGACTTGTCAGATTAAGGTTTTCCGATGTGTGACTAATCAGATATCAGTCATCGGGTAATAACTGATAATCAGTGAAATGTTTTGATGTACGTATAAAGGTAATTAGTCGGTACTGATCTTGCGATAACATACATACATACCATCACGCCTTGTCCCTCACAGGGTAGGCAGAGAGAACTGAACGCTAAATTTTCATATCTTCACTGAAAAAAAAATATTATGACAACCGAACTGGCTCTTGATCCAGAATTATTGCATACCTACATCTTACCAACTGAGATTAACAAAATTATGACTCCATAGTTTTTGTAGTCGAGCTTCGATCCTTTACCTATATATAAAGGTACCACGGCTGCATTTCTTCAGTCTGAAGGAGTGCGTCCTGCTTCCCAACATTTGTTGAAAAGAGAAAGACACCCCTATAGCGTCTGTTCGCTGCCATATTTAATAAGTTCAGCTGATACACTGTCATACCCGGCAGATTTTCCCGCGTTCGTGTGTTTCACTGCTTCAAATACTTCGTCTTGCGAAAATTTATCTTTTTCATCTTCGCTTACTAGCTATGTTCTCCGACTGTTAAAAAATTTACTACTAAAAAAATCTACTGTTAAAAAATTTACATTTACTGTTAAAAAATTCTTTATCCTTAAAAAAATAATTAGCCTTATTTTAAACATACAAAAAAACAAATATATCTTATTCTTCCATAAAGTGGGAGCACTTTGCAAGATTTTCAAAGGAAATTACGGGACAATATGGATTTGTTGGAAAATGGACTGAAAAAAACGTCATTCGTTTTAGCTCCATGTTTTCCAGTTATGAAGATGTGTATATTATTTAATTAAGCAATGCCAACTACAGCAGATATTTACTCAGTCAAAATAAATAATATACCAACGTATGAGATTAAGTCTTAATTTTTCTCTTTCTAACTCAATATCTATCTCTCTCTGCGATCGGTAGCTTTAATGTTGTTAATATTATGTATCGGTCTGTTGATATTGAATTAGATCATAGGTTTCCCAACGTGGGCGATTAAGCCCCCTTGAGGGCATTTGAGATATTCAGGGGGGCGTTAGAAGACCCAGAGAAAATTAGGGGGCGTTGAAATGGCACACTGAGGGCGTGGGCAGGTTAAAAAAATATAGTCTATCGATATAAACAAAACAAGAGTGAAATTTTCTCGCTGCGCGGTATTTTACGTTTTGTCTTATTAATACAAACACAAAAGAACTGAAATTTTCTCACTGCCCGGCAATTTTCGCTTTGGTTTATTTTTAATATTATACAAGATTATTATTTATGTGAAAATCTTTTCGAAACGGGGGTGGTGTGAATTTCTCTTTTCAAAAAGGGGCCGGTAGGCCGAAAAAAGGTTGGGAATCTCTGGATTCACCTTGGTTTTACACGTACTTACCGAATTATTCATTACTTATTTTTTTTCATCCATCCTTCCATTTAAGTATTTCCCTATTTGGGGTAGGCAGAGAGAACTAATCGGCCGGATTTTTCTCTCTTGACATACATTTCTCACTTCGTTCACGTCCACGCATCGTTTCACACAGGTCTCAAAGTAACACAATAAATGTAAAATACTTTTCATAAGATTAGTTAAAAGCAAAAGTCTTGCAATCCATCTTAATGACCAAGACGGCATGTGTCGCTGAAAGACCAAGACCAAGAGTCTTCTGGAATAGCACAATTTTATAAAATTATTTATTTTTAATTTAAAAATGTAAGCAATCAACTACGTACTATCTACATAATACTATAAATTGATGATTTGTTTATGTTTCATTGTAATTACTGAATTTTAACAGATTTTTTTTTGTAACAGTTGCAAGACCAAAATCAAGAATGGTTATGTAAAAATAAGACTCGATCGAGTATACAAGAACATGACAAGACTACCAAGTTGCGTTTGCTCATCACTATAGATGATTCATAAAAGTATAAATAAACATATTAGTATAAGTGAGTCTGAAGTAACGTTATAAGTGAGTCTGATATAATATACGGATGGACAAAGATAATGTCGTGTAGATGGAAAATACTTTGCAGAAGATTCATGAAAGTATAAATAAATATAAAAGTATAAGTGAGTTTGTGATAACAGTATAAGTGAGTCTGATATCATAATATACGGATGGACAATATATGGATATAGGAATAAAACTGCTACCACAAAACACATCATCACAAAACCTCAAAAAACACATAACAGTATGGATAAATAACACCAGTTCAGATCAAATCAATAATATAATTACACCTAATCAAATATAATTAATTTTAACGTTTTTTTCTCAATAACAATTTAATGAATAATTTACTTCAAGAACTTTACACATGATGTACTATTTATATCACAACTGTTCAAATGAACACCTCGGCACATGACTTCCTAGTGAGGTGTTCATTGTACCTTCGCAATTACACACTTATCAATAACACACATATTTATATGTGCACATATAGGTACTAATAATTATCTTATAGTATGTAATTGAAATGTAACTTCTTTATAATATTAATAAATAAATTAATTAATTAAAAATAAACAATAGTATAAGCGAGTTATGGATAACGATATAAGTGAGTCTGATATCATAATTATATGGACAATGATATATAAGTCATGTAGATGGAAAATACGTTGCAGAAGATTCATGTAAGTATAAATAAATATAAAGTATAAGTGAGTTTGTGTTAACAGTATAGGTGAGTCTGATATCATAATATACGGATGGACAAAGATATATAACTCATGAACATAGATGGAAAATACTTTGCAGAAGATTAATAAATAAATAAATAAATAATAAATAAACCATTTATTTGTTGCCATTAATGTTACATCAAACAAAAAAAAAGAATATATATATACAATTTTGAACTACAATTGACAACAAAAAGGCTATCGCTCAGCTGCGCACTACCAAGTATCCCTGGAGTGCTGCTGGTTTTCAGCAAAGCCTTAGGACAACACAAAACATTGAGGACAGACCACATGATAGTAATAAAAATCTAATAGTAATTAAAAAATAAAATGTATTTAAAAAATAAAATGTATTTCATTCATTAATCTTCAAAAAGATTAATGAATGTATATATAAATATAATGGTATAAGTGAGTTCGGGATAACAGTATAAGTGAGTCTGATATCATTTTATATGGATGATATCAAAAATATAGGAATGTATGTGGAAAATAGGATAAATGATTACCTTGCAAGGAGGACAGTACATTCTTCTAAATTCTCACCACCGACAAAATGTCCGAAGAATGTCTTTCGCATAATATATTCAAATATCATTGTTCTACATATTGTCTTCATCACCGTCATTATCTATGGATAAAACATATAATAATAAGAAATAGAAAATAAGAAAAACGGACATTTTGTATAATTGATGCAATGATATTTTTTTTAAAACTTGCTGTGCTAACAGATTAAAAATTTATTTTAAAATCAACAAATAAAATAGATACAGTAAGTATTTTTCCACAAATTCAATCTATTGTGATCGAACGTTTTCGCCAAGGTGACTCGGCATTATCAATTGTAATTTTATTATTATTCGATTTATATTGCTACTCGTGCGACTATCAAGTGGTCAAATATACATTTACCACGCATTCAAGATCAGATGTCATCTGGAGACTTATGCTAAATTATCTCATAACTCCATACTGAAGATAAAGTAAAAAAAACTGTAACCACCGGGAATCGAGCCCGGGACATTTGGCTTGGGCATCATACGAAGGCCGACTAAAATTAAACTTATTAGCCTTATTGAATAAAACACAAGGTATGTATGTTTAATTGTATTTCTTGCTCTTAGACTTTACAATAAAATATTACCTGACATAGAACACAATATCACACACGACGAAACAAACTTCAAAAAACTGGTAATTGACTGGCTGAAAGGAAATGGCAGAATACAATCTGCTCATGTACTGTTAAATATCCTTACATAGTTCATTGCTCTGTGCCTTCATAACCTGAGAATGTCTATCACAGCTTGGTGCCATCCATCATTTCCACAATTATTATATGGGCTATAATAACTGAGAATTCACGGTATGTTTTCTGATTATATTTCTTTTCTTTTTATTTTCTGTTTATGTTCAATTATCTCTGTTAATTATTTTGCATTCAAAAACATGTAACCACAGGGCAAATTGAAACAGTACTGCCTCAGAACAGACTTGTCTAGTGAGGCAGTAAATTTCCAAATAGGAACAATTGTACATACTATGTTTATGATAAGTATTTTTAAAATATAGTTATTTTTTTGTTATTGTTATATATAAGTATGTATAAATAATGGAAATAAATAATTTAATTTCATTTCAAAATAAAAATATATTTTACTGACAAGTGACGAATAGTTTTCGCTAATAAAATCAGTTGCGCAGAAGACAAATTGGAGTTTATTTCTAGGTTGGTTTGATCACGTGCGTGCGCAAACCGCCTCATTACTTCGATAAATTTCTATAAGTTTGGCGTCAACCATATCTTAAGTTTATTTTATTTTGCATTGCTTCTTGGACAATTAACATGTAGTTACTATATCAAATATTAACATAACACGCACCCAATAATATGTTGTCAATATATTCCGGATACTTCCAACGGGAATCGAACCCGGGAACTTTCACTCAGGATTCAGATATCTAACCAACACGGTACATAGGTATCTGCAATTTATTAGGTTTAACATATTTTCACCATAATAACAACAGACTAATAATGACAGTAATACTGAGATAATAACACACAATGGTTCAAGTTATTAAATTACCGTAAGAATAGAGATGGGCAATACCAATACCGGGTTGGTCTCGGTCAAGTTTTCCAACTACTAAAAAAAAACAAAAAAAAAAACAAAAAAACAAGTGGGTTGTGGCCAACGCTATACTCCTCGCTGCCAAGTCACTCCACAAATCATTACAATTTTTTGTGGAAATTTTTCAGCATTATCATGAAATGAGTTGAAATTTCATGAAAATCCCATATCATGGATATAATTATCACATGGAGTTCTACAATATCTTTAGATGTCAACTAACTCTACCTATATTTATTTATTTATTTAGGTTAAATTTAGACAAAAAACAGCGTTAAGACATAGTACATACAATAGTAACATCAAGTATTAAGGCCTATTACATTTTGTCGTTATGATTAATATAAAATAATACAAGTTTGCAAAAAATAGGTTGGTATGTAGGTAAGAGCAACATTTCAAGTTAAAAATGATTTAAAACATAATATTCAACTAAAAGGAAAAAAAGAAAAAAAGAGAAATTAATGCCGTCAAGGTTTCCTATAATAAGCGGTTATTGATCTTCTTTTGTATAGAGTATTTGAATGTTGTGGAGCTGAGGTGGAAGATGTCAAACTCTTGAAATCTGTTATTGTATGTATTGTACATTCTATGAATTGCCATGTTTTGTGCGTAATTGGTGCGATGAATTGGAAGGTGGAATAAATGTCTATGTCTAGTTCTGCGAGTAGGAATATTAAATGAAAATATATATATATATATATGATAATTATATCCATGATATGAGTAATCACGAGGGATTGAAGATTTTCATAAAACGAAAACTTGATATTTTTTTAATGCCATTTTATGAGAGTGATGTGCCACTTAGCAATTTAATAATAAAAATATCAAATTTTAAGTTTCCTGAGCCTGGGGTTACTTTGAAATATTTGACAGTTAAAAAAATTGAGAAGCAAATCTGGGGGGCAAGTCTGATCCAACCGGCGAAATCAAAACCCTCACAATTTCCCATATCATGGATATAATTATTATATGGAGTTCTATAATATCTTTAGATGTCATAGAACTCTATATGATAATCCAACTGTCGATTTGTTCAGGAGAACTTTGTTCTCTTAACATATCGACAATGTATCAAGCCAGAATACGCGAGAATTGTATGGAGAGGTCTACTTTTTTCATGGATTTTCCAACTTTGAAGTCAAAAAACACCAACTTAGAGGCTTCGCAGCATATATGTTCGATACACGGATTTACTCAGAATTCGGAGTAGAACATTTCGTGTGTCTGTGTGTGTGTGTGTCTGTGTGTGTGTCTGTGTGTCTGTGTGTGTGTCTGTGTGTGTGTGTGTCTGTGTGTCCGTCCCCCCCTTATAACTTTTGATCCGCTCAATTTACAGAGCCTAAAATTTCAGAATATATAAACAGTTACAGGCCTACAAAACTTTTATACTCGGAATTTTGAATTTTTGTTTCAGTCAGGGGTTATCAACTTTTGAATTTTTATTTTATTTTTCCATATATCTCAGAAACCATAAACGGTAGAACGCTGAAAATTGGTACAAACATAGACAAATACAAAATCTCAAATTTGTTTTTTCAAAAAAATTCCAGGGTTTCTCAAACATTTTTTATTAAGAAAAATATTTTTTTTATGATAAATTTATGAGTTTAACTGCCTATATTTTCAAAACTTTTACAATTATCGAAAAAAGCCGAAACACCCCAACTAGATAATTTAATTTTCTATAAAAAATTTTAACATTGTAGTAGAAGATCTCAATTTTTTTTTAACAATTTTTTTAAAAATTGAATTTAGTGACGACATCGCTTCATACATTTTGTATGGCAGTCGCCTATACACAATATGTAAGAAGACTTAATAGTTTGTTACTTCATCTCCAAACATACATACATACCATCATGCAATTTGCATATTCTGGGTAGGAAAAAGGATCTTCTTCCATACTATCCTATCTTGACATACATACCTACATATGTTGTATAGAAAACAAAATATCTGAAAATATTCAATAATTTGTATCTATGGGTTTATAGTTTGGTACATATTCTTCAACTATACATACTATCGCTATCGACAGTTGGATCTCATGTGTTACATGCAACTAGTTATATCTATGATATGGGTAATCACAAGGGTTTTAATATCACCGGTTGGACCAGACTTGCCCCCTGATGGGCCACATTGAAATATTTGACAGTTAAAAAAATGGAGAAGCACCTATCAGACATGCTTAAAAATCTAATGGAGTCTAAGCGAGTATTCCAACTGTCGATTTGTTCAGGAGAACTTTGTTCTCTTAACATATCGACAATGTATCAAGCCAGAATACGCGAGAATTGTATGGAGAGGTCTACTTTTTTCATGGCTTTTCCAACTTTGAAGTCAAAAAACACCAACTTAGAGGCTTCGCAGCATATATGTTCCATACACGGATTTACTCAGAATTCGGAGTAGAACATTTCGTGTGTCTGTGTGTGTGTGTGTCTGTGTGTGTGTGTGTGTGTGTCTGTGTGTCCGTCCCCCCCTTATAACTTTTGATCCGCTCAATTTACAGAGCCTAAAATTTCAGAATATATAAACAGTTACAGGCCTACAAAACTTTTTTACTCGGAATTTTGAATTTTTGTTTCAGTCAGGGGTTATCAACTTTTGAATTTTTATTTTATTTTTCCATATATCTCAGAAACCATAAACGCTAGAACGCTGAAAATTGGTACAAACATAGACAAATACAAAATCTCAAATTAGTTTTTTCAAAAAAATTCCAGGGTTTCTCAAACATTTTTTATTAAGAAAAATATTTTTTTTATGATAAATTTATGAGTTTAACTGCTTATATTTCCAAAACTTTTACAATTATCGAAAAAAGCCGAAACACCCCAACTAGATAATTTAATTTTCTATAAAAAATATTAACATTGTAGCAGAAGATCTCAATTTTTTTTTAACAATTTTTTTAAAAATTGAATTTAGTGACGACATCGCTTCATACATTTTGTATGGCAGTCGCCTATACACAATATGTAAGAAGACTTAATAGTTTGTTACTTCATCTCCAAACATACATACATACCATCATGCAATTTGCATATTCTGGGTAGGAAAAAGGATCTTCCTCCATACTATCCTATCTTGACATACATACCTACATATGTTGTATAGAAAACAAAATATCTGAAAATATTCAATAATTTGTATCTATGGGTTTATAGTTTGGTACATATTCTTCAACTATACATACTATCGCTATCGACAGTTGGATCTCATGTGTTACATGCAACTAGTAGATATATAAATTTGCAAAATTTGAAAAGAACCGAATTAGACTTCAGGCTATAATCGGTAAAGAATAATAAACACGCCGTACATAATACACAGGGCACACACAGATACATTGTGATGAAACTTTCAGAATACATTCTCAACATTATACTAGTTGATAATCTACATTTAAAAAAAGCCTTAAAATTGCGAATTTACTACTCTCCACTATATCCCCTCTTTGAACTTGCTGGATCCAGCGCTATTGCTGTACTCAGCAAGCTCAAAAAAACTTCATTCAGCAATAATTGCAATTCCTAGTCTTTGTACATACAGTCTTGTAAGACTTTTGGTCATCACTAGTGAGGTTATACGCGCGTTGTGTAGTGTTAAATCGGTTAGTTTCGTGAGAACTATTGAATCAATATTGACTGAACGTGGAAAATGGATTACAATGGATTACTTGACTACTATGTAAAGCGTGAAATACACAAACTATGTATTTGTCAATAATACCATACATATGTACATAACGAGGATTGGTGTTCATTCTTACATACTTATTTACTTATACAGTCATTTCTGTCCACTGTTGAACATAGGCCTCCCCCATATATCTCTGTCTTGCGCCTTCTGCATCTAATCACCAGCCATTCATTCTTAGGGACCACAAAATTACATAATCTCGAAAGATGGTTGAAACAATTAAACGACAATTCCATCTAAACCAACTTTTTCAGCTTGTCGTTCTAAGGCATTAACGAAGACTTTTAGGAAGGAATTTAGGAACATTAAGGAAGTGTTTGGTTTTATAAAAATAGAAGAAAACATATATGTAGATAGAGTTGATAGGTAGTACAGGGACCCACTCAGAGCCTAATTTTTTTAATTATTTAGTATATGTGACGATGCATATCAAATTCACCTAAGGCCCGCTTGCACCAAAGTAGTACACTATTCGTCTTAATCCATGAATAGTTAACTTGGTAACCGTGGGTTTAAAATAACTTCTTGCACCAACAGAATTTAACCGTCGGTTAGCTATTCGGGGGATTCCAGGTAGATGACTACTCATTTGGACATTTTTCGTCGCAATTGTTTTTTTTTATATACCAATACACGATACGTACGCCGCTTTTGCGATGTTTCTGTGGTTAACTGTCATGTCATAATATTGTTGTTATTCATTCTCGTCGTCTGTCAACCACTATCCGTAGGTTATATTCTCTTTGTCAACCACTGTCAACAAACCTTTAATTTTACGTAAAGTATTTTCATTTTAAAATTGAATTATAAATATGGATGCTAAATCTGCGATGAAGAGATTCACAGCGTGGGAAGACGAACTATCACGGGACGCGTTACAACAGCGAATTAAATCGTCAAACAACGCGCAGTCAGTAGGAATGGCATGTCTTAATACCGTTAAGAAAGTAATTAGTGAGTTAATGACGTATGACAAATACAACAATCAGTCTTTGGCAATCAGCAGTCAATTTTCAAAATATATAACCTATGTAATGATAATAACAACGAAATGTCAATTGACAGATAGCTGGTTAACATGAATAGTTAAACTTAATCCGACCCATCCGTTGGGTTAAGTTTATTCGGCTAAATCTTCGAATAAAAGTTTGGCGCAAGACGCTATTCGCAATAACCGAGGTATATTCGGAGTTTAGCCGGTTTAAGACGAATAAATATGTTTGGAGCAAGCGGGCGTTAGTCCAATATTGACATTTGTTTACTTTATGTGATCGACATGTTTACTATCACTAAAACTTTACTGTGATTGAGATCAAACTTGCCTATGTACAGAGTTTATGGTATAAAATAAGTACCTATCAAAATATCGATTTTTTTCAAACTCTCTTAAGTCACAGTGATGTTTGATATCAAATTCGCGTAAGTCACATTCGACCAATCCTGCGTTAGTTTGAAGCTGTCATGGCGGCCATTTCACGCACTCAGTTATTTTCAAAACTGCGTAAGTCCATAATGGTGTATTTCAAACACACCTAAATCCATTACATTCTTATCATTATCACCTAAGTCCATTTTAAAAAACATAATTTTATCATTTTTTAATACTGGACCCATTGTTTTTTTCAGTTTTGTTTACATACATATTATAAAATAGCTTCCAAGGAATGTCAATATCACGGATAAGTTATTTTTTTTGAAGAAATAAACTATTTTCGCATTTTGCCAAAAGTTACTTGCATGTGACTTAAGCCAGTATGATATGCATCTACACATATTATGTATGGGTGAATTGTAGCATGATTGTTGCATTTTATATTGCTCTTTTCACTTTACGCATTGACCAGCAGCATTAATTTTCAATTTCAAATCCAATCCCCATTTTTTTTTAATTTTCGCAAAAATCCCACCTTGATGATGGAGAATAAGGCGGTATTAGGTATGTTTTAATCCTAATAGTAATTAGAATGTTCGGTTATTGTAAAAATAAAATTGAGTTACTGAAAAATACGTACGCGCTCTATATAATACGCCGATACCTATTGTGGGACTGTAAGATATTGTGATGAATTATTATTGTGATGAATAAAATATATCAATGATAAAATGTGAAAAAAATATATTGGAACATAAAATACGATTTGACTCAGGTGCTCCAAAGCACCAGAAACTCACTCGCGCGAAAGTAATCTAATATTCATATAGAATTAATAATTGCTTAAACAGCAATTAATAAATCGATTACCAGAACGATGCACCGTAAATGAGTTAATTTTTCCAATAATTCACACGATAATTAAGTTGAGTTCTCACGTTTAAGGAGACATTAGTACGTAATGACAATTGCATCGGCACTTAATGACAATGTCATTAACATCAATCATTATTATCATTGAGTAGTTGTAATCGATCCATAAATATTGAGGTTCTTTATAGACCGTAAACGTTATACCTGTCGATAAACCTCTAGTATTAACGGTGAAACATAAGAGACCAAGGCTTAACTTTGAGAACTATCTAATAAAATCTTAGCTTTAGGAGGATTGCCACCCAATGAGCATAAATATTTAATGTTGCCTACCTATATTTTATCTTTCCCAAGTTGCCTATACACTGTCTTTTGATCATGTATACATATTTAAAAAAATACATTTTACAGGAATTGCATAAGTATTTTTTTTTGTAATAAACATGAACAAGTGCATTTTGAAATCCAATATCATTTTGTAGTCTTTGTAGTGTCGTAGATGTGACTTACGACTAATTTCTTTTAAATAATGAATCACTTAACAGAAAAAGAAAACAAATACACATTATACAAACAACTATAATATATACATCTCAAAAGAACCATGTTCAGCTATGCAGCAGGAGCACAATTCTCCAGCAGCTAATGTACAGAATGATCCTATATCTGGTACACTATAATTATAGTTCTATTATCTACGCGCCATGGCAAATTACAAAAATACCATGGCCAATAAATGTGTCTCGAAATTCTTAAAACCAAAAATAACTTTAAAAGCTATCTCCATCGTTTCAGCATTGCTCCCTCTTCCTCATGTCAGTTTTGTCAATGTCCGGACCAAACTGCGAATCGCATCCTTTGGGAGTGTTCCCACCTAATTGTGTCCTCTTACAAATCGAAGCTCCTCGTTGCTGTCCGTGAGCATCTTCAAGGTCCCATTTGACATGCGGACTTAGTGATCTCGAAGAACAATTATAAAGCCTTCAAACGATTTTGACATAGATACGGTGCCTTATTATCCGAAGATTCTCACTGACTTGTCTGTTTCCAGAGATCTTGGTCGCTTCTCTGATGCCCTGTATAATATATGGATCTGAAGCCGCCGACAGTCCGCAAGTGTGAATCTCAATTCGCACTTGTTGATTGTTCTTTTTGCACCATGGTGCTGAATCTAGAGGGCTCCATGGGCTACTCTTCGTGCCATGCATTTTTTTTTGTTCATTCTAGCGTTCTGCAAAGGAGCCGTTGACAGTCCCCATATATGCGGAGCGGATGGTGGTGGGAGTAGCGAAATACCAAAAATATCAATGGTAAGAAAAAAATACTCTAAAATCAGATGAAGTTAGTTACTAAAGTCTAAGCATTATATCTAAGGGATAGTTTATCAACAACCACGTGACTTTTTGTCTCCAATCACATGTTCAGAGATGTAAACAGACCAAACAGTTGAATAATGCGTGTCCGAGAGTTCCTAGGACGTCATTAGAACGAATTTTAATCGGTCCCAGTGGCCAATTACCCAACGGTTATCGAACTGATGATGCCACGCAGAAGAGTCCAGCTAATGGTGACGTCGTAAGACGCCCACCGTTTCTATGTAGAAGAACATCTGCCAAGGATTTTCATCTTGGCGACTTATACGCTGACATCACGTGCAACGTTAGTTGGACGCATGTCAATCGAGACATCACATAAAATGAATCACGATAGTAAAGACGAACCTAGATTACAAGTTTATTTTAAACAAACACCTTTCAAACGAAATTTTACGGCCAAATTCTGCGTAACCACGTCACGTGAATGTGATGATAAAATGACTAATTGGGGGAATGCTGATGAATCGGCCTTTATGGTTTACTAAGTTAGATATCTCACTGGCGAGTCAAGGGTCGCGGGTTCTTTTTCCGGTGGAGACACAGTTTTTAATTGTGTTTCAGTCTGGATCTGTGAATATGGTAAGTCTCTAAAGTGTTGTATCTTGTTTTTGGACGTGTGTTAAATTAATATTTGACATGGTACCTGTTAGTACCACGAGAAGCAAAACAAAATAAAAATAAATGACGCCATTAAAAACTCTCAAAATAGTACAAAATATATATGTTGACAATCCAGTATTTTCAAGAGATAAGAAGGGTGCTTCCAAATTCCGGGCAAAAACGGGCGACAAAAAATATGGCTAACAAATGCACAAAAGTTTCTTCCGAAAAAAACAAAATGATATATTTTTTAAAACCAAAAAATACAACTGCAATAAATAAAGTATGTTATAGCAATGAGCTAAGAGACAATTAAAATACGTAGAAGGAAAATGTTTAAGGAATTATTTTATGATTTTTCTTTAGTCTTAAATTAAAATGTTTTTGTAAAGATTGAGGTGACGAAACATCATCACTTTAGTCTTGCTGAGGGTATTTAAAAAAAACAGAAAAGATATGGAGTAGAGCGATTGAGAATATCCATTGTCTAAGGTTCAGCGGATCAAAAAGACAAATTGTAACATCAAATAGTCAAAAAGCACCGTAATTTTTAAAGTAGTAAAAGCACCCCAAGTGGTTCTCAGAAGATCTTTTATCTTTGGTCAAAGAAGAATATTTCTGCATGGTCATAGTTTAATAAATCGCATACATTCTGTAGATGTATATTTTGTAATCGTTCATATTGATATAACGAAGAATCGTTATTTTTTTGTCGATCTGTGTTTTAAAGGTGTCACCATTTTAGTTGTGCCGTTGAATGACACATGTCTTTTGGAAGTTATGTCATAGGAAATTATGGCAGACAGCCAACCCTCTCGAAATTTGATAATTACTTTTTTTTTGTTATTTACACAAGACAACGAGGTGTTTGTCAGTAGGAATCTAAAACATGTCATGCCAAGAAAATTATGTATTTATAACATCGCAGTTCGGCTGGTAAATATGTCGGAGAGATAATTCAAATGGACCATCCATCACTTTGCTTACTGTTTCGGGTTTCATAAAACTATGTTTACAACGCTTATTGTTTCGATCAAAAAACATGATCATTTCTTTGCTCATGTCTTGTTTTATAAATAAACCTTTATCAATTGACAAACACAGGAATTACACCGTTTGTGCTGGTGTACCAAAGGGTCTCGACTTTGGGCCTTGTTTATTTATGTAATATTTATTTATTTATTTATTTATTTTCTCTTAGAAAGCTACAGCTATAATTTATTTATTTTACATTTCATTTATTGTATAGAAGTTGAGCCAAAGGTGCTTTCTTCAATTTAAATTATTGATTATACAGTATTTTATTACACAGTTGAAAAATTCATAAGAAAATACAAAACAAAATAAAATTAAAAAGATAGATAAAAAAATAACAAAGATATGCACAAATACAGTAAAGAAGTATATTTCAGAATGAGGAGGAGGGATCTTTAGTGGATGAGGAGGGGATTGTTGGATTGTGTATTAGATTTTAAGAACATCTTTATCTGTTTTTGGTAATGTTGTAAAGTGTCATGAAAAATATCTGTATGTTTGAAATGTGTATTATATTCTCGCTGAATTCTAAACATGGGTGAAAAGTATATGTGGCATACTGGTATGTGGAATAAATTTTGTAAGCGAGGGTGTCTATTCGGTACTTGGAGTTATACAGTTTTGAGTATATCAATATATATTTCCTTTTATTTTTTTAGATCATACACCAGAAATACCTAATTTAATTTTGAGTTCATAATAAGAAACAGATGTCCAGCATAAAAATATTAATTAATGATATGTAGATTAATTTTTACTCCTCACTAACCCAAGGGGATATATTGGGGAGTTATGTTTTCGTAATTTTTATTGCAGATTATCAACTAGTATCTTGCTGAGATTGTATTCTGAAAGTTCCATCACAATGTATCTGTGTGTGTGCTGTGTGCTATGTACGGCGTGTTTATTTTATTTTATTAACTATAGACTAAAGTACTTCGATTACTTTCAAATTTTGCAATATATGTATATCTAATACTCGCTTAGACCCCATTAGATTTTGAAGGATATCTTAATAGTGCTTCTCAATTTTTTTAAATTCAAATATTTTAAAGTGACCCCAAGCTCAGGAAACTTAAAAAATGAAATTTTTATTTTCATATTGGTAAAAAGGCACATCACTTTCATAAAACGGCATCGAAGAATAATCAAGTTTTCATAATAAAATATTTAAATAAAAAAATAAATGATCTAACTTATTTTTATAAAAATGTTGAAAATTTTCCATACAAAATTTGAATACTTAGCGGAGTAAGTTGCTAGTGAGAAGTATAACGTTGGCCACAATCACTCATTTTTTTATATATGTCTTCATTTGCACTGTCAATTTTTGATTCGAATTGTGAATCTAAACCATTCAGGGACTCACTCAAACACACACACAAAAATTTCATCAAAATCGGTCTAACCGTGTAGGAGCTCAGTGACATAAACCTAAATATTATCGCGTTGAAAACACCATCAAAATAATTTTATTCTTATACATAGGAAATTCACTTGTAGTGTAATAAAATTATGCACCGCAAATATGTATTTATCTATTTCGCGAATGGTTTTAAAGATAGTCATTAAATATTTAGCAATGAATGTTCACGTCACGAATGACCTCCTGGTGGCCACTCAAGGACATGCATTTTTTTTATAATTATTACTTCACTTGCATCGAGTTAGCTGATATAATACAAAGGTGGACGGTAACTGTGTCCATATTTGTTGCTTAAATATTAATACTTCGAAAATGGACGAGTCTTTCAAATATTATGTTGAAGATGGATGAATCTTTCGAATATTGCGTATTTCGAAGATGGACGAATCTTTCAAAAATTGCGTATTTCGAAGATGGACGATTCTTTCAAAAATTACGTAATTCGAAGATGGACGAATCTTTCAAAAATTGCGTATTTCGAAGATGGACGATTCTTTCAAAAAATACGTATTTCGAAGATGGACGAATCTTTCAAAAATTGCGTATTTCGAAGATGGACGAATCTTTCAAAAAATGCGTATTTCGAAGATGGACGAATCTTTCAAAAATTGCGTATTTCGAAGATGGACGAATCTTGCAAAAATTGCGTATTTCGAAGATGGACGAATCTTTCAAAAATTGCGTATTTCAAAAATGGACGAATTGTTCGAGTATTGAATACTTCAAAAATGGACGAAACGTTCTAATACTCGACAGAAGCGAGCATGCACAATACACACGTGCTGTCAACAAGAACTAGATTTTGTTCAAAAATCTATCTCTACGAATTTTTTTTTTATTGACAAACTTTTTTAACATCTCAATAGAGACGAAGTTGGGATATTGTAGAAGAACCAGGAACTCGAGGCACCTGCAGGGCTTACGAACTGTCATCGGCTGGTGTACGTGATCACTTTATTCGTTCACCAATTATGAATGCCTTCTAATTTAGTTCCCTTAAAATGTGATTTTTGAATGTTCTAGGTATATATTTGAATAGTGTGTAAGAATTCACCTGAAAATAAGGAACTATAATATTGTCATCTATGAAGTAACGGAAAAGCCTTTTTTGTAACGCCATCGATTGAGAAATTAGTTTATTTTTAAACAATGAAAGCAACAGTCCTTATAAATGAGGTGACGGTGTTTCGCACAGATGTCATCCCTGAACTGCGTCAGAAATATTATTTCATTTTTTGGCTTGTTTACCTACTTGTACCAATGTAAATCTATGTAAATAGTGACGGTAAATCTAAATAGTGACGGTAAATCTAAATAGTGACGGTGTTATAAAAGAGATGACGGTGTCTCGCGAATATAAATATATCTAAATAAATATATCTAAACTCTTTATAAATATATCTAAATGTTACAAAGTTACCTTTACTCGTAACCGTAATAAAGTAATCCATAATTATAATATTTCTGGGTCGCTCTTATCAAACAAAGACTGTGTATGTGATCTTGGAGTTATTCTGGACTCAAAACTTACTTTTGAGGCTCATATTGATAGCATAGTCACTAAGGCAACAAAGAGCCTGGGTTTTGTTCTAAGAACATGTAAATTTTTCACCAACTTCAGAACGTTCTTGCTCCTTTACAATAGTTATGTTCGTCCACATTTAGAGTATTGTTCACAGATTTGGAACCCACGCTACAGTATATACGTTGATCGACTAGAAAGAGTTCAAAAACGATTTCTAAAATTCTTAAATTTCAAATCAAATAACATATACAGTTCTTATGATGAAATTGAGAAACATTTCCGAATGAAAAAAATCGTACACAGGAGAGAAGTTGCGGATCAAATGTTTCTCTTTAAAATTATTAATTCAAAAGTTGACTGTCCTGATTTATTAAATAAAATTAATTTCCATGCGCCGTTGCGAAATGGCAGATTGAACTACTTGTTTTATGTTCCTCGAAGTAACACTAATTCTAATCAAAATGAGTTTATCAAAAGGGCTTGTAACTTCTATAATGTCAACCTCTCAGCCAGTATCACACATTCTGATATATTCACCGCTAGTAATAACGCATACAAAAATTCTCTCTACAAGTGCATAGCATGAACTCGTATGTTGAATTATTTTTTTTTTGTTAGTTATTTTTGTTTTTTCTAATATTATCTTTTGTATACTTTTATTTACATTTTGAGTTGTTGTTTGTAACAAAAATATAACAATTTAACTGTCATAATCCTTTTCCCATCCTTTTCCTTTCCCGTCACAGGCAAACATACATCTTAGTTATATTTAAATTTATGATGTTTGAAATGTTTTATATTTAATATCTGTGGACATATGTAATTGGTCTGTTTGTTTTTATTTTATAGTGTATTATTCCATTTTAGTATTTTAAGACTGTATTTGTCCCTAAATAAATAAATAAATAAATAAATAAATATGGAATTTTTTCCTTGAATTCACTACGTTTAACATGTAAGGTTGTCTGATTAAAAACTTCAGGTATTTTGATGTTGCAATCCACTAGCTCGTAATTTGCCAATTAAAAATAATTAATTTCCAGTACTAATATACAAATAATACGATTATCAATATCTACATATGTAGTTGCCTTGAACATATACTCGTTTATACCAGAGTTGTCTATTTGTATCGATATTATATATAATTGATTTTTGATTCTACATATTTACAGCAAATTTGATATCAATCATTATATCAAATCGCATCAGATATATTTATGTGCTGATATATTAATTCATTAGGTAATACAATCACGGTATATCCCACAATATGGGGTAACCAGCGGCATGTGTGCGGGTGTGCCTTACCCTATATAAAGATACACGACATATAAGATACAAATATATAATTTTTACCCTGCACTAGGTACTATGTACATATACATTTATATTTTTAATTTAGACGTGTTGTGTCCAACAGCGCACTCTCCATTAAATAGTACCTAAGTGTATTTTTTTTCTTTTTGATAGGTTGACAATCTCAGAATGCATTTTTATGAAGTACATTTCCCTATTTGGGTTAGGCAGAGAGAACCGAACGCCATACTCTTCTATCAAGATATACATGTTTTGCCTCATTTATATCATATTATTATTCTGATGTACCCATAGTTCAAAATCTCATTTATATGATCATGCCAACTCTATCTCGGCCGGCCCCTACATCTCATTCCACTCTTCTTAGCCTTGTATAGTTTGTTTGTCAGGCGTTCATCGCTCATTCTCCATATATATCGCAGGAGTGTATCGGCATTGACGCAGTGATATAAGACATGGAATACCTAACTACTTATCACTCCCCACTCCCCCCAATTCCTACATATCCCTGCATCATTTGTATGTTTTAGATTTTGAATTACTTATCTTATATTATGAATGAATGAATGTTAGTAAATCTAAGATATTGGTATTTGAAAAGACTGAAAGTATAACTGCATGTATGATAAAAGTAGAGAACGAATGGCTAGAACAAGTTGAGGAATATTTATATTTGGGGAGTATGTTTGAACGGAATGGAAGACCCGATAAAGATATTGAAAGAAGAGTTATGGCAGGGAATAGAATAAACGGAGCACTTAGACCAGTAATGTCCGACCCAAGCATCTCAAAGGAAGCCAAAATTGCAATACACAATGCAATTGTGGTGCCTACTTTGACGTATGCAAGTGAAACATGGACCTGGCAAAGAACACATGAAAGTAGAATAAATGCTGTAGAAATGAGATCACTAAGAAGAGTATGTAATAGAACGATATATGATCTAAAGATATTATAGTTAATTAATAATTACACTCACAATCTTTCTAGATATCTCTTTCACACACACACATAGGTACATATTGTTACTCTTCTCTCATGCGCGCACCCACACTAATTCACACTTTTTATTGTCTTATTTTGATATTAGGTATAATACGTAAGATATAGGTAGGTACGTGTCATATGATAGAATAAAAAATGAGGACATAAGGAGAGAATGCAAGTTAAAGAAGGATATTATATGTAAAATGAAAGTGAATGCTTTAAGGTGGTTTGGACATATAGAAAGAATGAACGATGAACGACTGTCCAAAAAAATATACATGGGTGCTAGAGATGGAGTGAATAGCAGAGGTCGCCCCAGAAAGGGATGGCATGACCATGTGAATGATATTTTGAAAGAAGGAAACATAAAAAGTTTGAACAATCGACGAGCATGTATAAGACGATGCATGGATGTAAAGGAAGCCAGAAATGTGTGCAAAAATAGAGAAGTATGGCGCTCGGTTCTCTCTGCTTACCCCGTAAGGGACATGGCGTGATGGTATGTATGTATGTATATCTTATATTATGGTCTATATTGTTTATTCAATTTGTTTTTATATACCTACCTATCTTATTTCAATTTCTTATATATCTTAAAATTCAAAATCACTTTTATATTATTATACCTATTTACATATGTAATTTTAATAATTAGGTATATTTTTGTATAGTGTTTATAATGTAATGTATGTATGATGATGAGGAAACTATTTTTAACATTTAACATTCATTGTTGCCGTTTGTTATCTGCAAATTGCTGTATGTTTTCCCTTGAATTAAATAAATAAATATATTAGAACCATAGCAAAGCGTTAATCTTCATTCTATTCACAATATATCTTACAAACTTAAGAGGATATGGTAGGTTATATAGAATATTTTGAAAATAATATCCCCAGTACCCTCAAAATATAAGTCTTTAAGGGGGGGGACTGCTGCCAACGTACCTATTTTTTCAATTTGAATTTGCGTCATTACTACAAAACAAATCATTTTGAAAGAAAATAACCTAGTTAGTTTGGATATTAATAAATAAAAATAAGTATACCTTAATTTTTTAATAATGTTCTGTATATATTCTTGTAGGAAAATAATAAGCATACCCCAATTTTTGACATTTATCTAAAATTTCTAAAAAACTATAAGGTATAAAGCATTATATTTTTTTTATAAATTAAAGAAGATCAAAATATCTGGAAAAATACGATGTAACGTTGCATTAATGCATCAGGTTAAGTTAATAAACCAAAAAAACTTATATTTCGCAATGGCTCTGAATAGACAATAAATGTTTTTTAGGTTTACTTTCTAAACCTGAAACATTAATGCAACGTCACATCATATTTTTCTAGATATTTTTGTCTTCTTTAATTTAAAAAAAAATATGTTGAACTACGCCTTATATTTTATTAAAAATATAATATAAACGTTGAAAATCGGGGTATGCCATTATTTTTCTACAAGAATTTATACAGAACATTATCAAAAAGTAAAGATACATTTTTCTTTATGAATACCTAAACTATCTAAATTATTTTTTTCAAAACGATTTGATAAGAATAATAATGATGGTACATCAAATTGAAAAATAGGTACGATGGCAGCAGTCCTCCCCTTAAAATAAAGAACAGTTTGTATGTACATCTTTATTCTATTGCATGAGTTTTTCGAATATTGAATTTGTACTTTTCTTGTAAAATAAGTCTTAATATAACACCTTTTTAATTTTTATTGGAAGTAACTAAATAACTACAAGACCTATGAAGTAGATTTTTACTTCAATCGAAAGAGAAAATGAAAATCTATCGGCAGAGTTTTTAAAAATATAATATTTTAAGTACTTTTCTTGTTATTTAAAAAAAAGCTGTAAATTTTACGTTTTCTTCACGAAAAAATGTTGTATATCACATATTAGGTGATATTCTACAATATTTTTTCATGTTTCATACATAAGAAGGTATTTAGGGTGCATTTTTGTGTACTTACCTACATCCGTATACTGAGGGTATAAAGGGATTTAAGGCCGCTATACATATAGGTAACGTGTGGACATTGAGCAAAACTACATAAGTCAATTTTTGGGCAAAATTAGTTTTATATACCAGTTTATAGGATTTTTTTAAAGTCCCGACAAAACTGGACGGGAAACATCGTTTCATTGAAAAACCACGTCAGCGTCGTCGTACTGTCCATGCACTCGTGACGTATGTTAAAAAAATGTCGTCTAGTTCCGCCCGGGTTAAAATACGCTACAAATTAATACAACGACCTTTAAATTATCATCTAATATCATCCTTTCTTATCATTCTTCTTCTGGCACCCTGTCAGGAATCCTCGACGATCCATGTCAGTTCCTACATATTTTGCTACATCGTTTTCAATCTTAACTATTACAACTTGTATAATGGTTTTGATGGCATTGCCTATATTGACGGGCATGACACCCCTAGATCTGGAAATGCAGCGTATAGTGGTGCTATTTTCAATCTAATGCGGGGCCGTTCTTCTGTAATTGGAAATGTTCTTCTTTTCCCTCCTGAGGGCCGAGTGTCACGCAGTGTTCTTGAAAGAAGTGTTTTCGAAAATTTGCTGAATATCTGGCAGTCCCGTTGGACGGCTTGCTCAGTGGGAAGAGTATCGTTTTTATTTTTTCCTGACGTGAGGAATCGACTTAAATCTTCTTGAGTTGTCCCCGACTTCTGGACTTCTCAATTTTTTACAGGACACGGAAATTTTAAGAGTTATCTTCACCGATTTAATATTGCCTTCTCTGCCTCATGTCAGTGCCCAGACCAAACTTCGGAACATATCCTGTGGGAGTGTTGCCACCCAATGGTGTCCTCTTTTAGATCGGAGCTCCTCGTTGCTGTCCGTGGGCCTCTTCAAGGTCCCATTGGTCACGCGGATTTTGTGATCTCGAAGAACAATTTTAAAGCCTTTAAAAAGTTTTGTCATAGTTATGGTGCCTTACTATTGTTAGATTCCCAGTAGGTTATTTTTTTTTTACAGAGATCTTGCTCATACCCCTGATATTTCTCATTTATAAGATCTGAAGTCCCCGAGTGTGAATCCTCCATTCACATTCGTCGATTTTTCTTTTGCACTATGGTGCCGAGATTACTTACTAATCTAGAGGGCTCCATGAGCTACTTTTCGTGCTATGCATTTTTTTCTTGACGCTCACTTAGCGTTCTGTGAAGGGGTCGTTTACAGTTCCCATATGCAGAGCGGGTGGTGGTGGGAGTAGCGAATGGTATTGATAGTGAATAGCCGAAAAACAATACAGCACATAGTAGACGTTACAAAACCCCCGAGGTTGGCGATGACTCTGGGAATATCTGCTCCACAGTCCTGAAACCCGTCCATTCCCTGATTTTACGCAGTCAGGACATCTGTCTCCTTCCAGTCCTTCGGCGACCATCTATCTTGCCACCCAGCATTGATTGAAGCAAGTGGTATTTTTCTTTCCTCATTATGTGACCTAGATATATTGCATTACCTACATATATATAGCAGACTTTTATCGTAGACAAGAGTTGCCCGGTTGTTCTGGCACGGCTTATGACTTCTGAGATTGTAATCAGATATGTCCAAGGGATTTTTTTCTCATTTTGCGATGCAACCATATCTCACAACCAAATCCTTATACCATCATAACCAAATTAAAAAAGTGCGAAAATTTTTGAATGTAACCAAACTGAATTATAAGTACCTATGTATAATTGCAAGAGGTGACATCAAAGAAAAAATATTCAAAATTTGTTCGTTTATATATACAGTCTTCTCTTTGACCAATTACTTGTATTCAGAGCCATTTCATAATTCGCCAATCAGTCAAACATGGCTCACAGCATAGAGTAAGAAATATAATACAGAGGTGACATAAGCTATAACTAAAGGCTGGGAGTTGCGGTACACCAAACACATAAATTATGTTTAAAAACAAGTCGGATATTAACGGCACATTTATACCTATATACATACCATCACGCCATGTCCCTTACGGGGTAAGCAGAGAGAACCGTGCGCCATACATCTCTATTTTTGAACACATTTCTGCCTTTCTTTACATTCATACATCGTATCATACATGCTCGTCAATTGTTCAAACTTATTATGTTTCTTTCTTTCAAAATATCATTCACATGGTCATGCCATCAATTTCTGGGGCGACCCCTGCTATTCACTCCTCTCTT
This sequence comes from Molanna angustata, assembly GCA_963576475.1. Lineage (NCBI taxonomy): Eukaryota > Metazoa > Arthropoda > Insecta > Trichoptera > Molannidae > Molanna > Molanna angustata. The sequence goes on from OY754984.1 coordinate 840,563, forward strand.
ACACCCATGTATATTTTTTTGGTCGGTCGTTCATCGTTAATTCTTTCAATATGTCTAAGATCTAAACCACCTCAAGGAATTCACTTTCATTTTACTTATGATATCCTTCTTAATCTTGCATTCTCTCCTTATGTCCTCATTTTTTATTCTATCATTTTATCGTTTTACTACATACTCTTCTTAGTGTTCTCATTTCTACAGCATTTATTCTACTTTAATGAGTCCTGCCAGGTCCATGTTTCACTAGCATACATCATAGCAGGCTTCCTTTTTTATTTTTTAATAACTGTATATGTTATTTTGCCTAATCTCTTAAGGGGGGACGGCTGCCAACGTACCTATTTTTCAATTTGATATACCATCATTATTTCTTATAAAATCGTTTTGAAAAAAATAATTTAGATAGATTCATAAAGAACAATGTATCTTTACATTTTGATAATGTTCTGTATAGAGTCTTGTAGAAAAATAATGGCATACCTCGATTATCAACGTTTATCTTATATTTTTAATAAAATATAAGGCGTAGTTCAACATATTTTTTTTTTAATTAAAGAAGACAAAAATATCTAGAAAAATACGATGTGACGTTGCATTAATGTTTCAGGTTTAGAAAATAAACCTAAAAAACATTTATTTTCCATTCAGCGCCATTGCGAAATAAAAGTTTTTTTGGTTTATTAACTTAACCTGATGCATTAATGCAACGTTACATCCTATTTTTCCAGATATTTTGATCTTCTTTAATTTATAAAAAAATATAATGCTCTAATACCTTATATTTTTTTAGAAATTTAAGATAAATGACAAAAAATGGGGTATGCTTATTATTTTCCTACAAGAATATATACAGAACATAATTAAAACATTAAGGTATATTTTTATTTATAAATATCCAAACTAACTAGGTTATTTTTTTCAAAACGATTCGTTTTGTAGTAATGACGCAAATTCAAATTGAAAAAATAGGTACGTTGGCAGCAGTCCCCCCCCTTAAGGGGATTTTTGGCTGTGATCTTAATAATAACAATAATATTATATTAAATTTTCCGCCCTACTAATAATATGTATACTAAGAGTCCGGAACAACCCGTGCCCACCACTTAGATCGACCATCGAGGATTTTTGTGTAATATATATCCTTTGGTTTTCTTTTTGAATTCCTCGATGGATCCGCACTGCTTCAAACTGGCAGGCATAGGGTTCCAGACAGACCTTGGGCTGCAACACATCGTCGGTACTACGTCCATAGTCATTGTAGAATTTGTTAGTGCGTAAAAGTTTGTTGGTCACTGATCTAGTTTGTCTGCCGTGTGCTATTAATAGTCTGTATTTAGATCTCAAAAAATGCTCAACTATAATGCTATGCTCCACTTTCCTCTGAAGAGACAATAATTTAGATCGGTCGAAAAGGCGTTTTTTTGTACTTTGAGATGCATGGATCGGCACCCATTATTTTCATTCCATTACGGCACATTTATATAACAGTATATGTATTGGCTTTACGAAAATCAAATCCCTTTGCCTACAAAATGTACTTTTTGATATTAATGTTGAGTACCGTTTTCATTTTTCATTTCGAACCATTCCGATAATATTCAAATGCATTATATTGATTGCCACCAAATGTTCGTGGCACAGTCTGTGTACCAAGAAGTTTCAATGTCACGTCTATAAATTTAGATATATGTAGGTTTGGGGCTGACATCCTTTGGACAACTTAAAAATGAAACAGGGGCTTCCCAAGTGCTTATGTGCTTTAGGCCTCTCTAGTACTTAATGCGCCATTGTTTATAAAATTCTTCTTCTTCTTCTTATGTTAGGCCTAAGGGCCTGTTATTTGCAGAGACGTTGTTCTCCTGCGAGGTTGAGTCTTTGGTGGTCTGCCTGGTGGTCGTCTTCCTTCGGGTCGGCTTTATAAAATTAACTATTGATTTTTTTTTTCAATTAAAGGGGGAGATTGTTCAAAAATATTGGGAATCACTAGTCTAGAGTCTAGACAGGGAAACTGCATCCAGAGGACATTGGCTTGAAGCCCAAATAATATATTCCCACTGTAATAATAATCCATAGACACTATAATATTGGAGTGTTGGCAGACGTGTGCATTTCTTGTGTTGTGTGATTTCATATGTTTTCCCCCACCACCCGTTCTGTTTATAGGGACTAATAACGGCCCCTTGCAAAACGATGAAACAACACAACAAGAGCCCGTAGAACTCAAACCCTTGCAGACACTGTACTCAGAGGGCCAAAGAGAGCCAAATTATAAGGATACACTTGGCTCAACGTTCACTGAAAGTACCCATAACATGGACATAATTATCATATGGAGTTCTATGACATCTAAAGATACATATTATAGAACTCCATATAATAATTATATCCATGATATGGGTAATCATGAGCGTTTTGATTTCGCCGGTTGAACCAGACTTACCCCCCTGAAGTAAGAAAGTACTGGAAAATATATTTTCAAAACTGAAATCGATCTACCGCCTCACACACACATATAAAAAAAATTGCTTCACATTTGAATTCGAAATTTGTACTACACGCGGCTTCTGTACATTATAATTCTATGCTACAAGGCCTACAAAGTTTATTTTTTTTTTTTAAAAAAACGAAAGAGAATAATACAATTCTCGGTTAACGTTTTTCCTTTTTTTTGTCATGTTTGTGTTCTGAAAATGCAAAAAATCAACAAAAATGTTGGGTATCCAATCATTTGAATCAGGTATAAACTATTTTTACGAGCACGCGATATTTACCCTCACTACCACGGAACTTCATAGTGTAGGTATTTGGCGATTTTAATATATGTGTTTTAGGTTAGACTAGTGTGTGGTCATGCACGTATGTGTCTTGCTTTCTTTTATAATGCAAAATACATGCCCGCACATCTGTCGCTGGCTACCCCACGCTGTGGGATACGCCGTGATGGTATGAATGAACAGTACAATCGCTGAAATCAAAGACGAATAATTATTTAATTTCGGCATTTAGACATTCTAGACGGCCTGCAATGAACACGTGTCTGATACTTGGAAAGGGGAAATATCAGATGATACCTATGTACTGCATATTATGATGTATTATACTAGACGCTGTCATCGATTTGTGTTGATACTGCGCGCGCATACTTCCTTCCTCAATACAAACTCACCAATATCTAACACAAATAATATATGTAGTACCTACCAATAAAAAAAATAACTAATTTGTTTCTCTTATCAATCAATCAATTGTCATTACAGACTTTTATGTGCCAACTTGTTAATATTTTTTAAGATTATTTGTATTCTCCATTAGATACTTTTTTTTATTCACGCGTCGCTGACCGATTTATTAACGATATTTTATTTTATTTTTATTGATGTAGACAGTTCGATGGTATCTATGTACTTATTTATTTTTTTTATTATTATTATTATTTTTATTTTTTTATTATTGATACCAAAAAATACAAAAATTACAATATAAGTACAAAGAAATAAATATCAGAAAAATTAAAATTATTACAAATCAAATATATGCACTTCACACTTCATCCTTCGGTGATCGTGCTTTTGCTGTGGCTGGACCAGCCTCGTGGAATAAACTACCACCTGAACTGAGGCAAATCGACAACTTAGCACTATTCAGGAAACACCTGAAAACTCACTTCTTCCGCGAGTCTTACAAAAACCTGTAATACTTAGTTATATTCAAAGCGCCCTTGAGGTGAGGTTATCACAAAAAAGGCGCTATAAAAATAATCCAAATTTATTATTATTATGGGTTGATTTGTACTACCTCACTAGGCCAGGCCTGTTCCGAGGTGGTAGACTAAATCAAAATAAACTGTAATATTGTGCAGTGTGCAGTCTATGTTTCACTATGTGAGATTTGTTGTATATGTTGTTAATGATTGATAATTTATGCATGGAGATTAAGTATCAAACTGCTGAGAGTCTCGTAGATACTGTGTATACTTCCTTACAAATTATATGAAACGATGTCGTCACTAAATTCAATTTTTACAAAAAAAGTTAAAAAAAAGTTTGAGATGCACTAAGTGCTATAATGTATCTATGAACTAATAGAAAATCAAATTATCTAGCAGACCAATGGGTAAATTGTAAATTATCTAAATAAAAAAAATATAATAAAATTTACGGCGTATACCGGTTAATTCCGTACTGAACTTCCTCAAAAGAATTAGCAGATCTGGGGGGTTACTCATGACACATTCTTAATACGTTCTTAGCTTGCCTTAATCTTAAAAATGTATAAATCAGTACTCGATCATAATCCAATATTAATCTTCCTCTACATTTAATCATGAAAATTTGTTGATATCTACGTTTAGTGTGAAATTTTCGTGATTTTTTGTGTAGATTTACAGTATTATTTAATTAATTTAACCTCAAAAATCGCTAAATTCTGAAGCTGATCTTAATTTTACTGTTATCAACCTCATGAGTATTCCTGCTGTACATACATTGTAAATTATGTAAGATATCTAAATAAAATGCAACAAACACACCGACCAAGCTTTCAATTGAGAATAATTCACTCAACCAGATATGTACTTAACATATGAAAAGTCTCTATACTACCTATCAACCCTACTGAATCCTGATTACAAACGTTTAAAAAATATCTAACGATTCTACATGATGTATTCATTATAATCGATTTTCGCTATTTTATTATTATTTTTTCGATAAATCTAAAATTTCCAAATAACGGCTAAACGACATAAAACGAGAAATAATGCCAATGCCTGACATAATGAAGGGTAGTTTTTGACAAATATTTAACATCTCAATAGAGACGAAGTTGGAATATCATAGGAGAACCAGGGACTCAAGGCACAAAATATCAGTGATTTATTCCGACAGGAAAAATCTAATGTTTGTTAGGGTGTAATTAGTATTAGGTATTTTATATTTTTTAAATGCCAAAGTATTAATAATTTTATGCATTTGATTATATATTTAAATTTTATAATTGAACGATAAAATATACCTACCTAATCCCAAATGGGTTTGTTTCAGGCATGTGAGCTAATCGGTATTTTAAAAAACCTCCTTCTTGAAATATACAATGTTTTTATTATTTTTCATTTAAATTTGGAAGGATATTCCATAACTTGGAAATTATTAAGTCGTTTGTCCTTAGTCCTTAGTATTTTTTACTCCTTACTAACCCAAGAGGATATAGTGGGGAGTTTGATTTCGCAATTTTTAAGGCTATTTTTTATTGCAGATTATCAACTTGTACATATCATGCTGAGATTGTATTCTGAAAGTTTCATCACAATGTATCTGTGTGTGTGTGTGTGTGTGTGTGTGTGTGTGTGTGTGATATGTGCTGTGTGCTATGTACGGCGTGTTTATTTTACTTTATCGATTATATACTAAAGTACTCATTCGATTCTCTTCAAATTTTGTAAATTTGTATATATATATATCTAATACTCACTTAGACCCCATTAGATTTTGAAGGATATCTGAATAGTGCTTCTCAATTTTTTAACTGTCAAATATTTCAAAGTGACCACATGCTCGCAGGAAACTTAAAATTTGAAATTTTTATTTTCAATTTGGTTAAAAGGCAATCATTTTCATAAAATGGCATAGAAGAATTATCAAGTTTTCATTATAAAATATTTAAATAAAAAATAATTGAACAAACTCATTTCACGAAAATGCTGAATATTTTCCATACAAAATTTGAACACCTTATGAAGTGACTTGTTAGTGAGGAGTTTAGCGTTGGCCAACACTCACTCGTTTTTATAACAATATTGTATACGCATCGTTCAACGGTTTGATTATATGATTGGTTTACCATATGAACCAAACAGGCTGTTAAAGTACACATTTTATTACAACAGTATCCATTATGTGGAAACGCGAGCAGGCACTGTACGAACCAAGGGGCTCTTAAGGACAACGGAAATGAAGGTTCTAAGGTCAATCTCTGGAAAAACTCTCCAAGATCGTGTTCGTCATGTTGAAATAAGGAAAACATGTGGAATAGAGGACATTGTTCGGTGGAGTAGATCCAGAAGAAGGCATTGGAGGGACCACGTAGCCAGAATGGACAGTGATAGACTTGCGTATATAGCAGCAAATTAAATACCTACTGGTCGCCGTCTACCCGGAAGAGATCATAACTCCCCACTAGCTGTCTTATGTTAGTGTTTTTTTATGTACTAGTAAATCAATTATACATTATTTGTAATTATTTGTAATCAATATTAATTATCCCATTGAATAATGCATGGAGTTTTTACTGGTCTACTAATAAAGCAATGTTCATTGTATGTTTTATAAATTGTGTAGACTGTATAACTCTCTATCGACCAATAAATAAATTAAAATATCCTCTTGGGTTACTGAGGAGTGCTACATACTATTATAACAATTAATTGCTAAAGTAATCTTAGGCAATGTCTATTTACTAAATGTAAAAGATGCATTTATGATAAATCAGGAAAATTTGATATATTTTGCATTAAAAAAAATCATTTTAGCTATGAGGCACCGGTTATGGGGGCCTACCCAGTAAAGTTGGGGGTGTCCGCAGCCCCACCCTAGGATAATGGGCAAGAGGTCGGTACCCCCTTCAATTCTTACAAATGGAAGATCAGGGCAGACGCCTTAATGTCTCGCTCGACGGTGACTCGTCACACGCGGCGAGGATTCAACCAGCATCACTGGGCGTGGAAATCGAAGAACTGAAAGTAGCTACTGTCAATGTGGTGAAGGTTCGCTGTCGAGTCGCCTATTACCGAGTACTGTTGGGACGAGAGACCTTCGCCATGGTCGACGGGCCTACACGTTTGTGGTTGGACTCTTAGTGGTAGCGGTATGAAATATGTTTGATAGTAGTTCCTTGTTTAGTCCGATAAGCAACCGCTCTGGGGACGAATAGAGCTACAAGCTCTGAAACGTCATGTCTGTCATGTCATGTCTAAAATGGTACGTCTATTTGATGATTACCAAAGATCGCTATAATTTCTGAGAGTCTGGGCGTCTGAAATGTAGTGCTACAGGCGCATGGCTACGATCCATTGGTCGGACCACATTCCAAATGACGTGGTACGGAGCAGAGTCGAAGAAACGTGACAATTCCTAAGGAGGGTAGCCCAACAACGATCCAAATGAATAGGCGTAAACCATATAGATCGCCCTAGAGACAGTTACATGGACCCAGATGAACTGTGATGTGCGCTGTAGCAGCTACCAAGAGATGAAGAGGCTGGCGGACAATAGAGGTATGTGGAGAGACGGAGTGTGCGGTGCAAACCAATCTTAGGATTGTGACACAGAAAAATAAGAGGCTATTATTTCGTAAAGCCAGTAATCAACTAAAAGCGCTCTAAGAATCATGCCACGCAAATTTTAAGGATAAATATAGGTTGCGAAATAAGGGCAAGACGTGCCGCGGGAAATAGATGTTATTATGGACTGCTAAAGCACCTAAGGTCACGGCTCATCTCTCGTAAAACAAAAACCCTCATTAACAAAACTCAAAACTCGTAGAGCCAACAAATAAGCTACAGCGCCCTTGGAGTGATCTTGTATCACTAAACGGCGCTTTATAAATTTATTATTATTATTATTATTATTCTTAGACCGGTCATAACATATGCATCAGAATGCTGGACATTGACCAAGGACGAAAATGCATTGTTGGTGTTCGAAAGGAAAATACTTCGAAAAAAAAATTGGCTCTACCTGTGAAGGAGGATCTTGGAGGATCCGGTTAAACCATGAGCTAGAAATAATATATGGCGAACCAAACGTTGTCCAATACATCAAAATACAACGTCTACGTTGGCTCGGACACGTTTGTAGAATGGAGGATAGCCGGGTCCCAAAGAAAGTATTGGACACCTGTCCTGAAGGAAGAAGCAAGGGGAGACCTAGGATGAGATGGCTGGACGACATCGAGGGCGATATATGAGCGATCGGACAGACAAATTGGAGGAGACTTGCTGTCGACAGGGTGGGGTGGAGGCAGTTTCTTGAGGAGGCCAAGGCCCACAACGGGCTGTAGCGCCATTGTTGATGCTGATGATGATAGGTAGCGAAAATTTATACATACAGGTAATTCAACTCAAATTATTATTTAGTGGCTACCCCTATTATACTGCTTATCAACTGTTCAAATCATCTTTATTCTAATAAAAAATAATTTAATCATTGTTCTAACATCTAAATGTTAGAAGTCTGAACAATAGAAGAACATCGCTTATCAACTCGCTTATCCGAAGTCTTTTGGAATTTGCCTCTGCGGTCTGGAACCCGAGTTATACTGTCCACATTAATGCTATAGAGAGATTACAAAAAAAATGCATAAAACAATACAATTTCAGAAACCGTCGGTATTTCCGGTATTATGATCAAGCACTTACACATTATAAAATAAAATCACTGGAAGACCGAAGGATAGTTATTGATCTGGTCTACTTGTACAAAATTTTAAATAATATAGTCGATAGTAGTGCACTCCTGAGTGCAATCCGTTTCCACTGTCCATCTAGAAGCAACAGAAATAAAACACTATTTTATATCGAGTCCTGTAGAACAAACTATATATTAAACACATTTGTCAATAGAGCGTGTATTAGTTTCAATAATAACTGTATGACCAATACAAAGATAGACCTGTTTTCTTCAAACATTGCATCCTATAAAAAAGAACTGTTAAAATCAATAAATGGATATATAGTCTAATTAAGATGCCTATATTCTTGTGAAAAATCTAAATATATACTATAGAAAAATTATGGAAAAGTATATATAAAACCTAACAAGTAAAATGTTATGGCACTGAAATAATATATTATAAACAATAAATTCATTGAACTGTAAACATAAGCGAATGAAATCACAATTTGAAATAATCTGCGAGTTAACAAATATTTTTAATAACGTATTTTAAGATATTTATAAAAAAAGATGACAAATGAACAGTGCGTAAATGTTTTACCCTAGATAAAAAAATGTACATAAAATATTTGTATGTTATGTACTTTTATTTGTCTCTATTTGTTGCTAAAAATAAGGAAATAGATATCATCTCCATCTCCATTATCACTTGAAATATTCTTTTTTCGTATTTATTGAGAATTTTTACCGAATAAACAATATAAAATGTAACTAATAACTAGGAAATACTGTAATTGGCGATATAAATAAGAAAATTATTTACTGTATACCTATAAATGTTTGTAAACAGCTGTTGTATTTCTTAATAAAACAAAATAAAATAAAAAAAAATAAAAAATAAAAAAAAAACATGCATGAGACGTAGCATGAATGTTGACGAGGCGGTGAATGTATGTCAAGATAGAATAGTGTGGCGTTCTGTTCTCTCTGCCTACCCCGCGAGGGACATGGCGTGATGGTATGTATGTATGAAATCATTGTTCTTTTATATATTTCTTGCGTAATTAATGTTTTTTTTAAATACAACATCATTATTTCAATTTTATTTCCGTATATTTATTTCCGTATACTTATTTATCCAAACATAGACTTCCACTCCGATCTGCTAAACGTACGACACAATCCATCCCTGTGCATAACACGGAATTTTTCAACTCGTCGTTCGAAGTACAATCAGCAAGACTATGGAATTGTCAAGTCCGGATATTGGGTCGTCTAACACACTTTGTATTTTCAAGAAAAAACTAAAGATGGAATATTTATCCCTAAACACCTGATCCCGATTTCTTCCTTTTGTTTTTTCCCAATCCTTTTTTTGCAATGATATATTAAATATTTATTTATTTATTTAATATTGCTTCTCGGGCAACTAACATCAGGTACTATGTCAAATATTAATTTAACTCACACCCAATAACAAGTTGCCACATTCTGGAGACTTACGATATTAACCGTCTCACAAATCCAGACTGAAAACACAATTAAAAACTGTGTCCCCACCGGGAATCGAATCCGGGACCTTTGGATCAGCAGTCAGATACCCAATCAACTGAGTCACGAAGGCCGACAATAATATTTTCTTTGTTTTTATTTCTTTTTTATTCTATTGTTGATATAGGTACATATACAATTTTGACATACTTTGTAAACTGGTTGGTTGGAAAAATTGCCTTGTGGCAATAAGCCCGCCAGTGAGTGTGCATAATATATTTTTATTCGATTTATTTTTATTCAAATACTCTGAACAAACGACAATTGAGCTGCATATATTTTGATATATTTACAGACGGTGCTGTAACTGAGTTATGCAATAGTCTCTTTCTTACCTTCATGTTGTGTTCAACGATATATTCGATCGAACATATCTGATACACAAAATAAGCCCTCAGCAGCTCTCCGGTCGTCTTGCTCTTGAAGGCTGCTATGTGGCTGTTGAAACTGGTGTCCAGGGGATCCCTGGGCCCCGGCCCCTTCGTCGGGGGCATGGTCGCCTCATAGCGCCTCGGTCCCACGCCAGCAACGGCACACACTCGGCTCGGTAACTGGTGTCCAACTCCGAGCCTCAAAAGAGATTGAAGAAACGCCATGTTTAAAGTAAACTGACGCTTCGAACTGCACACAATCGAAGCACGAAAAATTCACGACGTTAAATAGAGCGAAACTAACGACCGAACCACGAGACGGACGGCGATGGACTAAATGCGACGGCGCACGGCGAAAAGATCGAACATTTTATATACGATTCACTCCGAATACATTCGTATTTATACACACACACTGATCGAAAAAATAAATGCCGACAACGAATCAGAAATACCAAATTAATTAATATTATATTGTTCGAGTGGTGATTATTATAATTGACTTTTCGTTTAATCGCTCGTGGGAAATTTGATTTCAAATTCCGCCCCAACACGGCGTACGAGGAAATTCGATTTGACACTTGAAAACCATAGATTTGAACAAGCGACTGCCGGTCGAATATGACATTGTATTTGAAATCGTTGAAAATAGCGGAACGCTCCGTGATTGGTCGGTTTAAAGGTGTGTCTCAAGCGGTCGTCGCTATTGGTCGAGGGTTGGGATATGTTGGACGTCACAGATTTTACGTAACGCAAGTCACGTGTGCTCTACAAGGAAAATTTATTATACATAGGTATCTCTCGGCGCGGCGGGTCGATTGCGAATCTTTTTGCCAATAATCATATTGCAGTGCGGTGGTAACAGCCGGAAAATTTTACATTCAGAGTGTATTCTATGAATAGAAAATTATATAAGATGGCCGACGTCACGCAGAAATCTTTAATTAAATCGTGAATAATGACAAAATCATACGACAACGCGATGAAAAAAGATTGATTATACATATTATGCTTCCTTTATTGCTGCCTTGATTACTCAAATAATAAAGCATATTTTATGGATTTTATGATTACAAGAATACATTTATTTATTTAAAGCATAAATTGCCTTTTACATACTAATATAATAAAAATATAGGCACATATATTGAAAAATAATAACACAATAATAATAAATAACAAAATATTTAAATCATAATGAAACAAGAAAAAAAAATATTGTAAGTGAAAAAAAAGGAAAAAACAGATTAAAAATAAATATATACCTACCTATAGATACATATGAACTGATAAAAAAACTAAGACATTGAAAATCTTTAAATTAAACTAAATAGTGCAATAAAATTTGTAAATGTTTATGTACTTGGTACAAGGAAATTTTCATTCTTTAAAAAAATATTACTAGGTATTTTTGTTTATCATTTTATTTCAATAAATATTTATTGTAAATTAATTTGTTTTATAATTAATTTGTTTTATAGAATTACAAAAATACTAATTGAACTACATTCAACTCAAACGATTATCTAAAGCAATGCTTTATTGTAAACATATAATTGTGTTCTTTTATTTATCTACATGTATTCTCAAATACAACTTACAAGAACGAAAAAACAGTTTTTTATATACGTTTTTTTATCCAAGATAATCATTTATCTTGAAGTTATTAAACCAATACTTAAATGCCATATTATAATAGTTATGTATTATTAATTAATAGGTATAATATTTTTATCAAGAGTCCGGTAAATATATATTTTTTAATAAAAATATAGATCTATGGGCATTACATAAAACAATTTGAAATACTCTCCCTAATATTTCACTCCATTCTCTGAAATGGTGCATTTTTAGTTCATTTTTATTAATTTTATGTTGGAATTTTTTTAGGAATGTTATTTTTTCATTATTTTTGTAATGCTTTTGGTTTTGAATCTGTGTGTTTTATTTATATTGTTAATCAATATTTTTTTTAATTTATACTTATGATTTGTTTTATAGATTCATTGTAAGTATTTTTATTGGGTAAGAAAAGAACTACTGCTTTCCTAAACACAAGCTTAAATTAGGAAACATGAAATACTTTGATAATTTGTAATATCGCATGTAATTCTAAAGTCTATGTGAATATTTAAATTAAAAAAAAAAAAAAAATAATGACAACGAATTTGTTCTCTCTTAATTACAAAATATGATTTTTTTGTTATTTGGATACTAACGAAGAACGAAAAACTTTTGTGTGTATTTAAATATTTTTTTATACATGTTAATTTTAATCTTCAATCATTGCATTCATTAATGAGAAACGGTAGAGATTAGAAACAAATATTTACTAAATATATCTGTAATGAATTGGATGAAATATTAAAATACTGATTAGCAAACTATACGCCTGTTTACGCAATCTGTATATCAATACGTAATCTGTTTTATGTTTGAAAAATAAATTATCTACCTGTGTATTTAATTGCTTTATGTGTCATCTGTGGTTTCATATCAATAATATTCGAGTGGGAAAAAAACAAAATTGATTACAAACGAAATTAAGAATCATCCAAATGTCGATTTGTTCAAGAGTAATTATTTCTCTTAACATATCGACATAGTATGTATGTATCAAGCCAGGATAAGCGAGATTCGTATGCAGGGTCTATATATTTCACGGTTATTTCACCTTTGAAAGCAAAAAACACCAACACTTCGCTGCATATGTATATGTTCTATATTTATATCGATTTACTCAGAATTCAGAGTAGAACATTTACATAGTGTATCTATGCGTGTCCCCCCCCTTATAACTTTTGAATCGCTTAATGCACAGAGCCTATAATTTCAGAATATATAGAAAGTTATAGGCCTACAAAACTTTGATACTCAGAATTTTAATTATTTTTTCAGTCAGGGGTTATCAACTTACGAATTTTTACATTATTTTTCCATATATCTCAAAAACCATACAAGATTGAATGCTGAAAATTTGTATAAATATAGACAAATAGAATATCTTAAATTTATTTTTTTTAAAATATTCCAGAGTTACTCAAACATTATTTATTAAGAAAAACATTTTTATAGATAATTTATTTTTCTATAAAAAAATATGCACGTTTTAACACTAAATCTCAAACTTTTTGTAACAATTCTTACAAAAATTGAATTTAGTGACGACATCGTTTCATACTTTTGTAATGCAGTATATGTACACTTCACTTGATACTTAGGTAATCTTCAAACATACATACCATCATGTTGTTTTCATATTCTGGGTAGGAAAAAAGACTGACCCCTATACTATTCTATCCTGGCATATATACCTACATGTTTTACACAGAAAACAAAATATCTTAAAATGTTTATAAAATAGTGTTTATAGTTTGGTACGTATTCTTCAATTATACATACGATTGATACGATCGCCATCGATAGTTGGATCTCATGTGTTACATGCAACTAGTCAATAGAAAAAACATTTATTACACACTGAGTAGCGGGCAGAAAGCATGTTATCTACCGACATGGTGCTGCTGTTGTTGAAGTCCTTCATGAAGAGGCTGACAACTTACTGACAACTTTTTTTGGGTGCACCAGCGTGGTTCTTTTTGGGTGCTCAGTCCAAGTAGCGTTATTGCCGTTATTACCACCAAAAAACCTGCCTGATAATACAATTTACATGACGGAATTTTAACAAATCTCGGGTTATCGCAAAAGCATAGTAATAAAGACTTGTCAAAGTTTAAGCTGTAAGTATTTTTTACATTTTATACAAGAGTATCTAGGTAATTAAATTAAAAAAAAGTAATATTATGTACAATGTACCTACCTAAATAATATAAAAGCATAATATGTTTAGTCCTGATAAAAAGCAAAAAAAAATAGAACTTGACCAACAATATCGTTTTGCGTTTTTATGGTAACCACAGTTAACTCACACATTCAAAGCAAACTGTCAAAACAAAAGTTGGCTAATTTTTTTGTCTTGTGAAAAGTGTTAAATGTTAATGTTATTTTTGTATTAATAATATCATCTTTGTGATTGTTTGATCAATATTTTTGCTACTTTTAAAATATATCTCAATAATATTTGTCAGATGTGCTGTTTGTCTATAATTTTATTTAAATACATTAAAAATAACCTATTTCTTTGATATGGATAACAAGTCAATTTCCCTGTATGTTTTCATCGACAAAAGATTGCAATGTGCGTATTTACTTACGAAAAAACAGCTATGTCTTACTGACACCAATTTAAATACAAATAATGAAACAGATAATAGTGATAATACAAAAAATGAGGCACATAACCTCTCCGGCGATTCTAGAAAGATCTGCGGTATAAATACTAATATTTCTTTTGTGAAACCAATCGTGGAAGAATTAAACAATTCCAAGTGCTATAGAAATGGTGTATTTAATAATTTAAGCAAAATATTGCGGCAACATGTTAAACATTTTGATGGTTCTCAAAGAACTTTTGCACTGTATGTTCGTTCGGTAGATTCCTACACTATCGATTACGCCTGGTAAGATTTAAAAAAATTCCAAATTTAAAAATACGTCATATTTTGATTTTTAGCTGATAAAAGTGCTTAAAGATTGATAGCCCATGACCGCCAGACTGTCAGAGAATAAATGCTGATATTTTCTGTGTATGGATACCACAACAGGTAACAACGATTGGCCACTATGAATCCCAGTAGTGGTTGCTTTGGCCAATAATAGCTAGCAAAGAAATGGATTATTGCTATTTTAATATGACAGACTAAAGCTTGAATTTTTTAAATATATTCTATAACAGAAGATTATAATCAGCCAAAGCCACCACTACGCAGGGTTTATAGTTGCCGATTTTTGTTACCTGTTGTTATCCTTACACAGAAAAAAAAATCAGCTTTTAAACTGCAACGTAAGTCTGGTTATAGTCCGGGCTCTTGTACTATTAGTAGCAACAACACAGATTTATTTTATTCTCTAATGGATGTACGCTTCTGTTTGTTTACAATAAATAATATTGCGAATTCTATTATTGGAGTTTTATTATTAATAGAGTTTAAATAGTATTCATCGCAGCTGCGAGGTTGTTAATATATGGAGCTGACAAAAGATGTCACATAACACTTCACCTTAACCATCTACACTGATTGAAATGTGCATTACGAGTAGACTATATAAGGTATGCCTGATGGTGTTTAAGGCTCTGAATGACTTGGCTCCACACTACATTAAAGAACCGTGTCAAAAGAATGTTCCATCAGGAAGACAGCTTACATTGAGATCACCCATAGATTTTTATTATAATATACTAGATGTAGAACTCCGTGCAAAAAGTTAGTCATGGAATATCACACTTTTGACATTTTGGTTAGCATCATATTTCAGTTTTCCATACATTTCAACACATCCTAGATAACTGTTGTCTAAACATCAATAATTAAAATGTTTTTTAGACAAATAAATCCAAAAACAATTCACATTAGTCGTTATTCACTATAGAAAAACGATGTGGTCTGGAACCAAAAAGTCAAAAATCTTCCGGAAAAATGACTCACTTCGATTCATACAAAATTTGCTAACTACGACATCTAGTATATTATAATTACAATTTATGAGATTGCCTAGATCACAGAGTACCAACTCTTTAAAAGAATTGGACAGATTCAATAAGGTGTCTTACTATGATCACAGTTTCAGTGTGAACTTAAATTCTTATTATTATTAAATACTATCGAATTCGTAAATTTATGATCTGTGAATCTGTTTTGTCAATTTTTTCAGATTCTAGCTAAGATCAATTTGTTTATATTTATTTATAGATTCAAACATTTTTTACAGGGGTTGGCGTCTTTGGAGGCAATGCCATTTGGGTCTGGAGAGAGAGTGTGCAGCGGCATGGTTGTCTACCCTGGGTGGAGCATTTTCCGCACTCGGAGACTACTCTAATAAATGTGTTAGTATTATTTAATAAATTACACTTTTGATTCTTAGGCTGGGTGGTTTCAACAAAAGTATCAGTAATGGTATAGTTAAAATACACTGATTTCATAAAATTGTTCAACATTGTGTAATTTGACGGCATTAGTCTTTAATCTTTGTTAGCTTCAATTTATGTATGGAGTGGGTATTTATGCAAGTTATTTTATATTCTAAAATGTCTTAAAAAACAGAGATATTCCCACATGTCTGAAAAGAAAAGTGTTTGAAACATGTATCCTGCCTGTGCTAACATATGGTCTGGGGACTATCACGCTAACTGCGAAAACCATACATAAGCTAAAATGTACTCAGAGATCCATGAAAAGACAAATGATAGGTGTAAGTCTAAGAGACAAAATTAGAAATGAAGAAATCAGACGCCAGACAAAAGTTGTTGATGTCATGGATCGAGTTGTAAAACTTAAATGGCAATGGGCAGGTCAAGTTGCCAGACAGGGTACGAACAGATGGGCACCCAGAATTCTAAATTGGAGACCATCGAATATGAAAAGGGGAATAGGCCGGCCCCAGAAAAGGTGGGCCGATGATATTGTCCCTGTCGCTGGAAACAGATGGGTTCAAATAGCCCAAAAAAAGACGAGTGGAAGCTCTTAGAGGAGGCCTACATTCAGCAGTGGAGAGATGGCTGAGAAAGAAGAAGAAGATTTTATATTCTGTATTTAATTTTTACTTCATATATTATAATAATATATATATATATATATTTTGTATGTTTCAGGCAAAGATGGCACTCCGCATTTCAATGCAGCAAATCCGCCTGTCAATAATTGGAGGTGATCCAGATGGCGTAGCTCGCGGTTGGCTCTTTTTAGCCTTGGCCCTCTCGCAGTTGGGGCACGGCCGAGCTGCCTTTCGTCTCCTCCACGCCGCCTACAACACTCCCACCTACGACGACCGCCACCGCTGCATGTGTCTCGGGGTGCAGGCCAAACTGAAGTACGACAGGAAGATGAGGCATCAGAATAGAGAAAACGGAAGAGGAGATTCAGGCGACACTCTGGAGCAGACCCTAAAGTCAATCATGTTATAGTTGTGGGTTTCGTTAGGTTACTAAATTGTCATTTTGTGTTTGTCGTGGATCATGTCAATACAGATGCTCAGTCAAAGGAATGCCTGCTAAAATTTTTGAGTAAAAGAAAGACGGAATTGTAACAAGAGTTGCGTTTATCTCTATATTAATACGTGAAGTGAAAACTTCGAATCCCATTTTAAGCAAACTGCTCTCACGGAGGAGTTAGAGATTTGGAATAGTTAAAGTTTATATGGAAAAGGAGTGTAGAGAGCTAAAATTCATACATTGATGGGTGGTGGCAGAGCAGTTTGTGTACTGGGTTAGTAATCCAGTGGTTGCAAGATCGATTACTGCCATAATAATAATAATAAATAGAATTTATAAAGGCACTAGCACACCCGACAGAAGTTGTCCTGCACAAAAGTTGACTTGCCTGTTATAAGCTGGTTTAACAAACATAAAAATACCACACGCTATAACGGCATATCTCACAGCAACAGGTGTGCGGGTGTGGATTAGTCTCTCTCTCAAGCAAATGCATTAAATTTTTATAGTGACAAATTAATTCACAAAAAAAATTGATGATACAGAATCCCCTATTTATAATTTATTTTTATATTTGAGTTGGATATTGAGAAATTTGGAAAAAGACTTTTCAAAGAATAATCTTGGTCTATTTAGAATTTTGAAACATAAATTACATCATCATCATCATCGTCAGCCTGTGTTTGCCCACTGCAGGACATAGGCCTCCCCTCTCCTTCTCCACTCCTCCCGTTCCTGTGCGACTCCCATCCACTGTGGTCCAACAAATCTTTTTATGTCGTCCATCCATCTATTAGGTGGTCGCCCTTGTGGTCTCTTGTCGCCTCTCGGTCTCCACTCCACCAGTCTTTTAGTCCATCTATTATCGGTCATTCTTGATAGGTGTCCTGCCCATCTCCACTTCTGCATGGCTATTCTCTCAACCACATCGGACAGTTTGGTCTGACTGCGTATCCAGTCATTCCTCTTCCTGTCTTCTAGTTTTATGGCCAACATTATTCTTTCCATCTTCCTTTGTGCTATACGCAGCTTGTTGGCAGACAATTTGGTTAAAGTGGTTGTTTCCATGCCATAAGTGAATATTGGAAGAATGCACTGCTCAAACACCCTTGCCTTCAGAGAAGTTGGTATGGGGCTACGAAAGGTGTTATCGAGTTTCCCAAAGGCCGCCCATGCGAGACTTATTCTTCTCTCAATTTCTATGGTTTGATTGTCTCTGCCTGGGGTCATCTTATGTCCAAGGTATACATATATAGTGATCAACCTCTTCCACTGGAAGGCAATAATTGCTTGTGTCTAAGTTTGTCATTATTTTCGTTTTCTTGACATTCATTTTTAAACCAATTGAAGCAGATATACCTTCTAGTTGGCTGATCATTTCCACCATTTCATCGACATCCTCCGAAATTAACACAATATCATCTGCGAATCGCAAATTGTTTAATCGCTCTCCGTCGATAGTTATTCCTTTACTTTCCCAGTTTAATTTTTTAAAAATATTTTCTAGAGCAAGGGTGAAGAGTTTGGGAGAGATGGTATCGCCTTGTCTTATACCTCTGTTTATATAAATTTTTTCCGTGTTTTCATGTAAGCGGATGACTGATGTTGCGTTTTTAATGTTATTCAGCAGCGTGATATATCTTCCGTCTATTCTGCTGTCTTTCAGGGCATCCAATGCAGCCCAAATTTCCACGGAATCAAAGGCTTTTTCCTAATCAACAAAGGTAAGTATAATGGGTTTCTTATATTCATTGCATTTCTCAATCAACAATTTGAGACTTTGTAAGTGGTCGCTAGTACTATAGCTTGAGCGGAATCCCGCTTGTTCTCTTGGTTGATAGGCGTCAAGTTTAGATGTCAATCTGTTGTATATTACCCTTGTGAATAATTTGTATATGTGTGACAAAAGGCTTATAGGACGGTAGTTATCTAGTTTTGTATTATCTCCTTTTTTGTGAAGTATTGTTATTACTGCATTATTCCAACTCTGGTATATTTGATGTGTGTAGTCATTTATTAAATAGTTTTGTTAAAATTTGCTGGAGTGGTCTTCTTGGTAATTTCAACATTTCGGGGAGAACATTATCTTCTCCAGGTGTTTTTCCATTTTTTATTTGTTCTAGAGCAAAGTCTATCTCGTCAACTATAATATCCGGGATATCCTCAGACCCTACATTGCAAGTGAGCCCTCTGTTAAGGTTGTCATTTTTTAGTGGGTCTTCAGGTTTTGGAACTTTAGAGGTATATTATTCTTGATAATATTCATGTGCAACTTCCAGTATTCATGTGCAAATTACATATCATTTAAAAAATGCCAAAAAAAAAAATATTTAACTATATTAACATATAAAATTCTTTTTTGTGAATCTAAACCATTCAGGGACTCACATAAACACACATAAAAAGTTTTATCAAAATCGGTTCAGCCGTTTAGGAGGAGTTCAGTGACATACACATGTACAGAAGAATTATATATGTAAAGATGACCGATTTCGTTCACCTACAGTCGTATGACAATTTATTATGGCCACCTAGAGTTTTACTGAAATAACAGTATTGGAAGCTTGCATTTTTATTATTTTCTTGTGATCAAACTTCTTAAAAATAATTTTACTAAAGAAATGGGTTTTCTATTGATAAATTTAATGCATTTTACTTATTTTTAATGTTTTTTAATGTTTTTTAATGAAAAATAATATTACAAATATATATCAACTTAATATTTTGTTGTTCTCCCTTTTGCTTCTATTACTGCCTGAACTCTTTTTGGCATACTTTTTATGCAATTTTTGGTAATTTCCTTTAGTCTATAATTGTGGTTCCAATTATATATAATTCTCTCAATTAATAACACTTTATTTATAATATTCTCCTTCGCTATTTCTTTCTTCAGAAGCTCCCAAACATTTTCTATTGGATTAAGGTCAGTTGAGTTTCCTAGCCAATCCAGCAATGGAATATCCTGTTCTAAAAGATTTTTTTTAATAGCTTTTGCTGTATGGCATGGTGCCCCATCATGCATAAATACTTTGTTATCATCTGGACCAAACCATTCTGCCAATTGTGGCAACAATCTTTGTTCCAGGACTTTTTTATATTGCACTTGATTCATGATTCCATCAACACAATAAAGCCTTCCCTTTCCCCATATCACCGACCAAATCATCACCGATGTGGGATGTTTGACAGTTTCAATAATACAGCTTGATAAATACTTTTCTCCTATTTTACTTTTAACATATTGAGCCTTCTTGGTTAAGACCTGGAAAGTACTCTCGTCACTAAAGCAGACCTGAAAATATAATATGGCTTGTTTTTAGTCAAACTTTAATATTTATTTGGAAGAAGTTAAATGTTTTCTTAATGTTATTATGCATATTTATTGGTCTTATCGATTTCCAATCATCTTCAATGAAATTCCTGTACTTTTTTGCCTATTCCAACCGTTTACTCATCATTATTTTAGTCAACTTGGGTTTTCTGGCTGGGCGTCCTGAATTGAAACCAAGATCATGCAGAAGACGTAGCACAGTTCTCTTGGACATTTTGATTCCAGACTGCTCCAGCTTTTCAGTTATAGCATCGTTTGTTGCTTGTCGGTTTTCTTGGACATTTTTTGTCAATACTCTCTCTCCACGGGGTGACAAAAAATTTTCTTTCCACATTTCCCAACCCTTTTTGGTGACAATTTCTCCATATTGGATATCTTTTTTGTATATTTTGTACGGATACTCTGGAAATACCACATATCCTGGTAATTTCTCTTTGAGAATAACCTGTATTTACAATAAGTATCCTAATTTCTGCATTTTTTTGTGAAGACAAATCACTTTTTTTTCCCATGTCTAAAAATAAATATCACATTTCAGTACCACAGTTAAATATTTATTTAAATACCTATAAATAATGTAAAAAATATATAAAATTAAATTATTTTTACCTTAAAATGAAGAAAAACGTTCACACAATATATATTCACTGATATTAGTAATTATTTTATAGATAACTTTATAAAACTTGCAAAAATCTCCTTTGGTAAACTCTACACGTACACAGCGAGAAGGTTAATATCATGATGGTGTTATACAAAATGGCTGCCAATAATGTCAGTGTTGCCAGTAGAATAAAAAATGCATTGTCAATTTTTAGAAAGAAGTATGGTCTTAACCTCCAATTAAATTAGAATACAAAAATTTAATACCTCTTGTGTATAACAAGAGATTATATTTCATAATCATAAAAATTATAAGGTGGCCATAATAAATTGTCATACGACTGTATGTATATTACAAGCAATACAAGAAAATCATACATTTGACAATACAAACGCACAATTATTACATAAACATACATACGGACTGAAACAAAATAATTTAGAGACATTAGAAATCCACAAAGCCATAAACAGTCACAAGAAAATAATTAACAACCAGACACAACCCAACGCTTCACCATTAATATCCATGTTCCCGTTAGGGCAACTCCCACTTCCCCCCTTACCCCCACCTCCCGCTATACCTATGACACGGCCACACACCACACCAAATTAGTTTTTAGTTTAAACCCACCTGAAGAAGAGAACGGTAGTTCTTGAAACTAGTTGTGGAATAAAAATTAATAAGTGGAAATAAACAAAGTTATATTGTTATTTTAATAACATATTCATTGTTTGTAAAAAAAAGTGTTATAAAAACTTTCAATTAAATAAAATAATATTTCACTTCAAACCATAGATTTTTTATATTCTTAATGTCAAACGCAATTGTTTCATATAACAAAATTAAGTTCAAATATACAACATGTTATTAAAGAAATAGATAAAAACTTTGTACCCGTTGATGAATATATCAAGGGTGATTTTCATCATACATCAGCGGTCATACTCTCCACTGCAAATAAGATGCAATTTGTTTAGAACGTACCTTTGTAACGGAGAATAATGTGGTTGGTAGGTATGTTCTAATCGTAATTGTTGATAATTTGAATGTACGCAGGCGACAGTTAAAATTGTAAAACAACTTGAGCCAGCCTTCATGGTGCACAGAGGGCGAATTTGTGTCTTTCATTGGTTGGTATATGTGTGTGCAAATCGCCCCACTCCACGGCGACATGGCTCAAGAAGTTTGGCTAAAACTATAAGCTCTAAATGAAAATTTGAAATTGGGATCGGATTGAAGTTTCAAGAGTAAGGCTACATACAGGACAGTTGAATTTTGACTTCTGAGCGATATCTAGTGTTAAATTAATATTTGACATAGTACATACCTGTTAGTTGCCCGAGACGCTATACAAAACAAAATTCAAATTGTTTTTTCTTTCTACATTTATTTTATTACTCTCCAGGAAGACCGTTTGAAAACTGGTTGAAAAGGCCTTCACCAGAGTAGACCAGTTGAACAGGCCTTCACCAGGCGAAACGGTCGTCCTGGAAAGGAATAAAATAAATGGAGATGGGTTGGTGGCAGAGCGATTAGCGCGCTGGGCTAGTAATCCAGTGGTCGCGAGTTCGGATCCTGCCTCAACCGATTTCGTTCACCTAAGCACAAGCATTTATTTGCTTATTTTAGGGAATGTAGGAAGATGTATATGTACTTCATTCATTTTTTTGTAAAAAAAAAAAAATACATATTGGGTTGTAAAATCCCATAAAAAATGAAGATGAAGGTTTAGCCTTTGAAAGGTATCGCTTCACTTATTAATATATAGATTTTCTTGATAAGAAGTTTCCACATTATGCAGACTTATGATGTTTATAGTGGCACAGTTGGTAAGCCGTTCGGTTACTGTGCGGGCGTCTTGGGTTCGATTCCCAGCAGAGGAGAAATTTATTTAAATTCATTTCTCAGGCAAATATTGCTTCTCTGGGCTGGAAACACTTGTTAGTTGGAAGAAATTGCCATATGGCAATAAACTCACCACTTGCGCAGGGTGCAAGGAAGTGTTCATTATTATTATAGTCTTACATTCACACTGAAATCACAACTCGAACTCGGAATCATTGACTCAACAGACAGATATGTACCTAACTGAGCCTTTGGTCTGATATATGTATTGATGCACATACCTAGTTGTTAATACAATTAATATAATATTATGTATTTATAAAATGTATTACTTTAAAATTAATATGCAGTGAAAAACTTTAACTGAAATTCATATATATTTAAACAATTTCATCTTATATAATGCACAAATAAAAATACTCTCTAATTATATCAATTGTATAATCATTATTAATCATTTTTCTATTAGGTTTTTCACTGTGTATTAAGCAGAGGAGAGATTTATTTCTCATTCAAATATTGCTTCTCTGGGCTGGAAACACTGGTTAGTTGGAAGAAATTGCCATGCGGCAATAAACTCGCCACTTACGCAGGGTGCAAGGAAGTGTTCATTATTATTATTATTATAAACATGAGTAAAAATCACAATTGTACATAGATATGTTTGTATTTGTTTTTATTGTTATTGTTTTATAAATAAGCTTTTAGAAAGAAATTCTTCAATTTCTGTGAAAAAAAATAATATTTTTCTATCCATCTCTGAAATAGAATGGTTTGATACAAATAACTTATTCTGAGATACAAATAGGTTCTGTTCTTGGCTAATACATAAAATTCTTTTGATGAAAAATATATTTGACGAAATCCAAAAGATGGCGTCCTGCTTTTTTAAAAGTTCTATTGTAAAATAACATTATTTTGTAACACCTGTTATTGTATGATTGTTATTTTATAGTAAATAAAAACTTAAATACATCCCTCTGTGTTATCTGATTCAATTTCTATTAATTCGAGTTTTATGATTAAAATAAATTTAATTTTAAAGTGATTTTGCCTGCTAAACATTGAGATGGATAAGTTGACAGATGAATCTGCATTTATTTTTTAATATCTTCAATAAAAATAAAAGACAAAAGCTATATAAAAACTCATTTAATACCTTCATGATAAAAACGCTGTAAATTATCTACAAATTAATAAAATGTATATTTTTTGTGTGTAAAGAATGTAAGATGAAGAAAGATGTTTTTTTTTTTAATATTAGGCAACCCACCCTTAGAAGGGTGATTTGTGCCAAATGGAAGAAAAAATCAAAAATAAATTAGTGAATATTACGACTTACAGATAAATACAATTGATAAAGATAAATTTTGATATTGCGGAATAAATAGTAAGAGTTAAGTGATAAGAGATGCGACATGTTAACTGGCAGAGGCATGGGCGCCCGCAAAAAATTTTCTAGGGGGGGCAAAATATTTTTAGTAATGTTTCAATGCAGACGGCAGGAAAATAATGATCGGCCCGTGCAATAAGGCGCGGGGGCCGAACATTATTTGACTATTTTTAATCAATCCAGGGGGGGGGGCAAGTGCCCCCCCAATGGGTAGAGGGATTTTTAAGTTGGGATAGATGTCATATTCGTAGTGCATTGTACATTTAAAGAACAAGTGATTGAGTGTTTCCAAAAGGTGTAAATAATAGAATGAAAGTTGACACATTGAGTTGGTTTGGCCACTTGGGAAGAATAAATGAGGACAGCCCGACGAAGAAAATACACAAAGCTGGCAGGAACGGTATAAGATGTCGATGGCGCCCTAGAAATGGATGGCACGACCATGTGAACGATATTCTAAAAGACGGTGATGTAAGAAGCGTGAACAACATGTATGAGACGATTCATGAATGTTACCGAGGCGATGAATGTGTTTCAAGATAGTAAACTGAGGCGTTCGGTTCTCTCTGTCTACACCGTTAGGGATATGACGTGATGGTATGTATGCATGCAATTTTGTAACACTGAATTTAGATTCAAGCGAAATTTCAATCAAGCTATTCACATTGCTATTATTCAGGCGTTTTACTTAAACATGTAAGTAAAAAATAATTGAGGACAGTTTTCTTCACGTAAAATAAATTCATAGAAATACTCCTGGTTTAATGCAATAAGTATAGCATTATTGTTTACTTTGCTTGAAATACAAAATTGTTCAATTTTATCAAAATATCAAATAAATTAAGAGGGTGACTGCTGCCAACGTACCTATTTTCAATTTGAATTTGCATCATTAATATAAAACGAATCATCTTGAAAAAAAAATAACCTAGTTAGTTTGCATATAAATAAAGAAGAATATACCTTAACTTTTGCAACGTCACATCATATTTTTCTAGATATTTTTGATTTTTTTAATTAAAAAAAAAATATATTGAACTACGCCTTATAGTTTATTAAAAATATAAGATAAACGTTGAAAATCGGGGTATGCCATTATTTTTCTACAAGAATTTATACAGAACATTATCAAAATATTAATACCCAAACAATCTAAATTTTTTTTAAACGATTTGATTAGAAATAATGATGGTATATCAAATTGAAAAATAGGTACGTTGGTAGCAGTCCCCCCCTTAAGTAGGAAATGGTTTTTACATACATTGTCATCGGGAATACACAAATTCTGAAAGTTTTTGAGCCCAATTGGTTGGGAGTTAGTTAAAAATCGATATCAATCATCCGGTGCAGGCAGACATGTGAAGTTGATTAAAAGGATCAATAAAAGAAAAATACGAAAATCAGGCCGTGTTTTACGTAGGGTAGGTATACATCGCTGATATTCTTCTTCTTCGTCCTTATCCCGTCTTAGTCGGGGTCGGCTGGTTACGTAATCGCCAGGACTCCTATCCTTGGTCATCAAGGTGTCGATGCTGTCCCCCTGAAGATCCTTTTGAATGCTAGACCACCAAGTTACCGGCGGACGGACCCTTCCCCGCCGAATAATTGTTATGTTGAGGCTCTTTCAGGCTCTTTCAACGACGTGATTTTCATCCCGATGCATAACATGACCATATCAACGCAGCCTTGTTTTATTCATATATTCTAGGGGGGCAAGTCTGGTCCAATCGGCGAAATTAAAACCCTCGTGATTACCCATATCATGGATATATTTATCATATGGAGTTCTATGACATCTAAAGATAATATAATAAATACGGTGCCACTATTTTTACGACCGGAATTGGCGGGAAAAGCGTTTTCCCGCCAAAAAGTGTCTATTTACACGACAAATTTTCTGACGTCGTCTATGTTTTTAGGTCATTTATAACCATAGAAAGCGCAGATTAATCAAAATACAAAAATATTTACCTTTGTCATTTTTTCAATGGTCATAAAAATGCATCATGGAAACCAACTTGAAGAAAAAATAAATAATATTGGCATCTTATTACATTTACTTAATTTTATAAATCATTTTGTTCATCGAGATCTACAATTATAACAAAGTATAAACAAAGGTAAATATTTTTATAACTTGATTTATCTGCGTTTTCTGTGGTTATTTTTGGTTTTCGTCTATGGTTGAGTCGTGTAAATAGTCGTAGCCTAATAATTATATGGAGTTAATTAATAATAACACTCACAATCTTTCTAGATATCTCTTTCACACACACACACACACATAGGTACATATTGTTACTCTACTCTCATGCGCGCACCCACACTTATTCACACTTTTTATTGTCTTATTTTGATATTAGGTATAATACGTAAGATATAGGTACGTGTCATATGATAGAATAAAAAATGAGAACGTAAGGAGAAAATGCAAGATAAAGAAGGATATTATATGTAAAATAAATGTGAATGCCTTGAGTTGGTTTGGACATATTGAAAGAATGAACGATGAACGACTGACTAAAAAATATACATGGGTGCAAGAAATGGAGTGAATAGCCGAGGTCGCCCCAGAAAGGGATGGCATGACCATGTAAATGATATTTTTAAAGAAGGAAACATAAACAGTTTGAACAATCGACGAGCATGTATGAGACGATGCATGGATGTAAAGGAAGCCAGAAATGTGTGCAAAAACAGAGAAGTATGGCGCTCGGATCTCTCTGCTTACCCCGTAAGGGACATGGCGTGATGGTATGCATGTACTGTGTGATGTCCTTTGTAAAATAAAATAAAATATCCATGATATGTGTGATCGTGAGGGTTTTGATTTCGTCTGTTGGACCAGACTTGCCCCTCTGATCTGATGAATATTACTAGATTATTCTATAACAGTGTATAAAACGGCACTCAACGCTAAATCCTAGTGACTGAAAACATGATAGGTATAATATTAAAAACGCCTAATGCATTATGAAGTAACGTGTTAGTAAGGGTAACTATCGCGTGCGTTAAAAAGGGTTTATAAGTGATTTAAACTATCGAAAACCCAAAATATGTTAGTATTTTGCATTATAAAAACAAACCTGGGGGGTAAGTCTGGTCAACTGGCGGAATCAAACCATCCATGTTTACGGCCCATTTCATATCTTGGTGAGTTCTATAAAATCTTACCTACCTATATTTAATCTAAAAGATATTATAGAAATCCATATAATAATTATATCCATGATATGGGTAATCATTGACGGTTTTGATTCCGCCAGTGACCAGACTTGCCCTCTTGACTGGAAATGAAAAAAACATCACGAACATTCATTTTGATTTTATGCACTCTTTTAGCACATAAAAGATATTTCTCTACGACACAACATATTATACCTAGTTATGGAGTGATTTTTCTTAAAAAGCTGTTAATAAGGAGGTTTTAAATATATTTTTTAGGGGAATTAATGCTGAATTTTAAAATTGAGTGACGAACATTCACAAGAGAAATGTTGAAAATACTTATGGTATTTTTTAGATACACACTGTTTAACTAATATTTGATAAATTTGATGTCATATTGAGGTTTTTAGATTTAGGTATATGCCCTCTGTAGGTATTATTACATTTTTTAAATCCATTATGTTGTTGTAGGTATCAGAAAATATTCCAATAATTAAAAGATTGGTCAGTGGAAGAGCGAATAGTGCGCTGGATTAGCAATTCAGAGGCGAGAGTTTGAATCTCGCCTCGAACGAATCTGTTCACCTACAGTACAATCATTTTTGCTTAATTTATTTAATGTATGAGGATCTACACATAATATTATGCTCTTGTTTCAATGACACTGGAACCCGGAATAGAGAACCTACATGACATGATATCGTCTGGTTTACGCGATCAATTTATGCACTTGCGCAATGTTCACCAATTATGTACGTCTTTCAACGAGTAGGTACGCTTTATCTTTAATTACTGCATTTTAGGGACTGAGAAGTTACAAATAAATATCCTTATAATTCGTGTTTTTTATAATATAATTCGTCATAAAAAATAATCTTTTAAACCTGAACATGGTAACTGATTCTGTACATGATGAAATAAGTATTTTATTTGGAAGAGGTACTAAAAAATATGCGATATTCAAAATTACAATCTTTGATATAAAAAACTGACATCAAAATGAATGTACCTGTGTCAAGATAGAAAAATGTGGTGTTCGGTTCTCTCTGCCTACCCTATGATGGACATGGTTTCATGGTTTGTATGTAGTACCTAATATTATTGTTTATAAAACTCGCCTACACAATAAGTACTACGCAAATCCTTCGCAAATTGATGAGTTTCATAATTCCCATCATCAAACCTCTTGTCTTTGTTCAGATGGAGCCACCTCAGAAGTAATTCCTTATTAATGGACAAAGTATCATCAAATTCAGTTTTTTTGTTTGGTTGGTATTTGGTATATTTGCAAAACGCCCCCTTCTACAACGAAAATTATCAGATTTTTTGCCGGTTACTATACACCTGTTCAAATCTACTAAAATGCCAATTACGTTATTTCTAATTAGGTACCTTTCACCTGTAAACTTTGACACGACACTTGTTTAAAAAGTCTCGTTATTTCAAAGTATTTATCAAAAAATACTCTGCCCCCCTGGCGTGGTGCACAACTTTCACTGAAAATTTAATTTTCCCATTTGGTATTTCCGAATTGACATTTTTTTACGGCCAGCTTTCTACCACCCAATCGAAAGGTCCATTCATCGGAGACCGTTGAAATTAGGAATTGTCGTCATTTTATTTAAGTGCCTTTGTTTTACTTTCCAATTTTCCACCTGTCGTTTAGTACGTTGATCCCAGACGGAGACTGCGACAGGTATACTAGTCAGTAATGCCTGCTATTTGGTGGGTATTGGACGCGTATTAAGGAGGGACTCTATAACATTTTCTATTCGTTTTATACCCGGCGAATCTAGTTTTACGAAACTGGAACATTTACAAGTGCAAAAAAATACGATTATTTTTAATAAGTTGTCTTCATTTTTTTTTGCTAGTATTGTTTGTGGTCGTAATATGTGCTACATATCATTTAGTGGTGTCTTTTAAATTTATTCGTCTATGATTTGACAATTTAAAATTTAAATTATGATGTAAATAAATATTTTTGAGTTAAGGTGAACGTGTTTTATAGATTGACAGCTGTTTTGTGTAATAATTATATCTTTTTGGAATTGGAACTCTAAATGGTATGTGAAAAATTATTTATTTTAAGTTATAATATAAATAATAACTTGGTATACACCACTTATGAGCACAAATAACTGTCGACCGGTTTCGAGAACAATGTTCTCATCTTCAGGACATCTTCCCACAGTTTGGGTTAAGTCTATATTTTCATTTTTAATTTAGTACGTAAGTCATCTTAAAGATGAGAACATTGTTCTCGAAACCGGTCGACAGTTATTTTTGCTCATAAGTGGTGTATACTAAGTTATTATTTATATTATAAAATAAAAATTATAATGAAGCAACAAAGTTAGTCCTGTGAAAATAAAACTGAATTAATTTTAAGTTAATTTATAATATGCTGCAGCAATTTATTTCTCTTGTACAAGTCTGTCCAGACGAAGGAGCGGGTCTGCTCAGAAGTAATCAGTTATAAATTACTCAGTAGATATTCAATACAAGTCATTTGTTTATATTTACTGTAAAAAAATCATTTGTCAACTTAATCTCTATTTATCTTAGTACGCTAAAGCACGTCTATTTTTTCTTTGTAACTTCTCTTAGGCAAATATCAACTCAACTTAGTAAGTATCAACTCAATGTATATGATTGATGTGTAAGTAAATGCTTTTTCTCTGAATAAATAAATAAATAAATAAACTATGAGATTTTTTAGCATCGAAATAACGTACTCCACCGAGTGTTGCAGTGAGCCAAAACTGTTTTGTACCTATATATTTTATGACACTTATACAACATTATACCTATATAACATTTTTATAACTCGCGAAGGCGAGTTGCATGAAAGATTGAATTAAATTTTTTTCTACATTTCAAGTTTATAATTATCATCGCTTTGGGTCATTTTGGTACTCTTATAAGCGCAATTATACAATTTTTGTAAATTGTGAATGAATACAAAATATTTTGTTGCTGTAATGTACCTAAGCCCCTATAATTTACAAGTCACTTTGTGAACTGTGAAGGATTGGTTGACCAATAAATAGATAAATGGTACGATAAAGTTGATAATATAAACCAATGAGTACGCATGTAGAAAAGCGATGGATTTTCCATCATAAGGAAGTGTGGCTATCGGTTCTCTCTGCCTAATCAAAAAGATGCACGTATTGATAATCTATATTATGACAATTTTATATGAAATTATTTTGTGTTGCTTCTTGGGCAACTAACAGGTACTATGTCAAATATAAATTTATCACGCACCCTATATACCGTGTTTCAACCGGTAATCGAACCGGGGACCCTTTGATCGGGAGTTGTATATCTAACCAAACCAACTGAGCTGCGAAATTATTTGATATAATGTAATACCTACAGTATATTTATATATATTACATATGATTTGTAATATACCTATAGGTAAATAGCCTAAGTGCTGATATTACGTCGTCTATCTTACTTAACATCTTCAAGAAAAGGCTATAGCAAAAATATTTATCTGACAACACCTGATAACATCTTCCTCTCATCTTCCTTTCCTTATCCTTTAGTTTTTCTATCATTGCTATGAATTGTTCTTATTGTTTTTTTTTTACTTTTCTTCTGCTGTATTTATTTATTTTGTAATGTGATTAACTGATTGCCATAGTACACATTGTTTTGTATATTTAACATTTACTCTGGTTGGTTGGAAGAAATTGCCATTAGGCAATAAGCCCGCCAGTGTACTAATTATATGTATAAGAAGATTCAAATAAATAAATGAAATAAATACCATCAATAATACCTACAAGGAAAAATGTATATTTCTCTGAGTGAATCGACAGTAGGTATTAATGTAAGTCCCGTATGAGAGAATCGTATGCAGTACTAGAGTTTTTGCATGGTTTTTCCTTTGAGTTTTCGCAGCATATATGTTCTATGTATAGATGTACTCAGAATTCGATATAGAATATTTATTGTTTCTGTATGTGAAAATTTCAGGCCTACAAAACTTTTATAGGTACTCAGAAATTAGATTTTTTGATCCAGTCGAGGATTATCAATGTTTTATATTATTTTTTCATATATCTCAAAAACCATTAAAGCTAGAATGCTGAAAAATCGTATAAATATAGACAAAAACAATATCTCCAGGGTTTCTCGAACTTTGATTATTAAGAAAATCATTTTGTAATGGTAAATTTATGTGTTCAACTGCCTTTATTTCCATTTGAAACGCCGAAACACCCCAACCAGGTAATTTAATTGTCTATAAAAATGTACACATTATAGTAGTATATGTACCTACCTACATCTTTAACTATTTTTACAAATTTTGGTAAAATAGAATTTATTGACGACATCGTTTCATACAATTTGTATGACAGTAGTTATACACTACACAATATCCACTCTCCATAGTTTGATACTTAATCTCCAAACATAAATACTATCAAACTGTTAACATATTATAGGTAGGAAATTATTAACATATTACCGACCGCCGTGGCACAGTTGGTAAGCCGTTCGGTTTCTGTGCGGGCGTCCTGGGTTCGAATCCCAGCAGAGGAGAAATTTATTTAAATTCATTTCTCAAGAAAATATTGCTTCTCTGGGATGAAAACACTGGTTAGTTGGAAGAAATTGCCATACGGTGATAAACTCACCACTTACGCAGGGTGCAAGGAAGTGTTCATTATTATTGTTATTAAAATAGGACTGACCTCCTCACTCTCCTATCCTGACACAGGAGCGAAACTAGAACCTTCTGACTAGGCAAACCTTGGAAGACAATTGGGAAATGTCAAAAATTAAATGTTTTTTTATCATCGTTGTTCATTTCGGTGGCCATGAAAAATAGTTTTTAAGTCACATTCCAAAATAATATTCACATTCATGGCCCTGTTAATCTTGTATTTTTAATCTTGCAGTGTGATTGCAATAAAACAAATAAATAAATATTATTTCTTGAATTTCTTAACATAATATTCATAGGCAAGACAAGATTTTCGGCTTCTATAATCAATTATGCTACTGTCCTGACATATACATATATTTTGTATAGAAAACAAAATATCTGTAAATTTCAATAATTTGGATTTAAGGGTTTATAAAAGTAACCCTATATAAAACAATCATCAGGACTGTTGTGTCATATGGGTGTGAGGCTTGGACACTGACAATAAGGTATGCGGAGATGCTGGACATCTTTGAGAGAAGAGTGCTGCGTAAAATACTGGGACCCGTGAATGATGGACAAACATGGAGAATTAGATACAACGATGAGTTGTACAGTATTTACAAAGCACCCAAACTGTCTGAACATATAAGACTAAGCAGGATAAGATGGGCCGAGCATGTTCAGAGAATGCCATCATCACGGGTACCAAAAAGAGTCTTAGAGGGGCACCCAGGTGGCAAAAGAAAGGTCGGGAGACCGAGGCTGCGATGGGAAGATGATATTGGGAGGGACGCATCCCAGCTTCTGAATGTGCCAAACTGGAGGGTCGCAGCAGGTGACAGGAGAGGTTGGAGGAGGAAGTTGCTGGAGGCCAAGGCTCGATATGGGCTGTAGAGCCATTGAAGAAGAAGTTTGGTACGTATTCCATATCGCCATCGACGGTTGGATCTCATGTGTTACATGCAACTATTAATATCTAATATAATTTATTGTGATAGATATAACGGAGTTAGTATAAAGCCGTTGGTGATCGACAAAACAACTAATAGTCTTGTTGTAAAATACAATATTAAAATAATATTAAGAAGACGAAACTTGTTTGGTTTTGGGAGATTTTTATCATCGCCAAACAAAATATATTATATTCACTTATCTCAAATATTGTACCGTTAACGTTAGAATATTTATTATTAACGTTATAGTATTGAGCTAAGACAACACTAACATCGGGCAAATATTCGTTTATATATACTTAATACTAGTTGCATGTAACACATGAGATACAACTGTCGATAGCGATAGTATAGTTAAAAGCATACGTACTAAAATATAAACCCTTTTATCCAAATTTATTTATTTATTATAATTTACAGTCATTTTTTACATACTAGTTGCATGTATCACATGAGATCCAACTGTCGATAGTAATAGTATGTATAGTTGAAGAATAAGAATCAAACTATAAACCCATAAATCCAAATTAATATTATTAAAAAAAAAGGTTGGTATGTATGTCAAGATAGGACAGTATATCGGTCAGTCCTCTTTTCC
This sequence comes from Molanna angustata, assembly GCA_963576475.1. Classification (NCBI taxonomy): domain Eukaryota; kingdom Metazoa; phylum Arthropoda; class Insecta; order Trichoptera; family Molannidae; genus Molanna; species Molanna angustata. The sequence goes on from OY754984.1 coordinate 874,490, forward strand.
TACCCGGAATATGAAAACAGCATGATGGTTCTGTATGTATGTTTGGAGATAAGTATCAAACTATTAAGTCTTCTTACATATTGTATATAGGCGACTGCCATACAAATTGTATGAAGCGATGTCGTCACTAAATTCAATTTTTATAAAAATTGTTAAACGAATTGAGATTTACTTTGTATAATATAAATATTTTTTTATAGAAAATTAAATTATCTAGTTGGGGTGTTTCGGCTTTTTTCGATATTTTTAAAAGATTTGGAAATATAGGCAGTTAAACTCATAAATTTATCATAAAAAAAATATATTTCTAAATAAAAAATATTTGAGAAACCCTGGAATTTTTTTGAAAAAAACCAATTTGAGATTTTATATTTGTCTATGTGTGTACCAATTTTCAGCGTTCTAGCTTTTATGGTTTCTGAGATATATGGAAAAATAAAACAAAAATTCACCATTCTGAGTATAAAAGTTTTGTAGGCCTATAACTTTTTATATATTTTGAAATTTTGGGCTCTGTAAATTGAGCGGATCAAAAGTTATAAGGGGACGGGGGACGGACAGACACACACACAGACACACACACACAGACACACACAGACACACACACACACACAGACACACACACACACACACACACACACACACACACACACACACACACACAAAACTCACATAAAATGTTCTACTCCGAATTCTGAGTAAATCCATGTATGGGAACATATATGCTGCGAGGCCTCTAGTTGGTGTTATTAGCATGCAAAAAGTACAGTACGCCATACAAAATTATTTTTTTTTTAAATTATTTATTTATTTATTATACAATACATACGATTAAACCTTAAAAATTGCGTATTCATAAATCCCCTCTTGGAGTTGTGTGGAGAAAAAACAAATATTGTTTGTACTAGGTATTTTTTAATCAAACAATAATGATTTTGTTTCTACATTTATATATTTCCCTTATAATAGGACGAACGTTTCGGCTGACTAGGCCCTTATCAACTGGTATTATTGACATTAGAACTGCACCAACGTTAGTAAGCTTCAAAACCAGATTAAAGCGCGCGCTCATACTTTCTATTTCTTAACCTACATACTTCCCATTTATTTCCCTATTCCTGTAGTTAGTCATATTACCTTCTCTTGTATTTTTTCCCTTCCCTCCCATTGTGTTGTAACGGGATTCATCTATGATTTGTTTAATTGTCATTGATGTATATATTTTTATTCTTCTTACTTTCTTGTGTTAAAATGTAATATGTTTATAGTTTTCTTTTATTTTGTACATGTACCATTTTCTCTCATAACTGTTACAGATGGTTGTCTGGAAGCAATTGCCACTAGGCAATAAGTCCGCCAGTTGTACTAAATGATAAGTATTGTACAATAAAGTGTTTAAAATAAAATAAATAAAATATTATAAGGGAAATATATATGTAGAAACATAATCATTTTTGTTTGATTAAAAAATACCTAGTGTAATGGAGTTCTACACATTAAACACAAATTAAAAAGTAGTGACAAATTAAAAAAAAACATATTGTTTGATTCGTTAATCAATTGAATATCTTTGTTGAAGTGTTGTATGATAATTAAATGGTTATATACCAACTTGCTCATGTTGTTGAACCATCACTTTCACTCACTTCCTGACCATAACATGTCATGTCTTATGTCGCACCCATCTTCTTCCTAATTAGCCACGAATGTCTGCACTGAGAGCCCGAGGTGCCGTGGGAAAAGTACGAATTAAAAATATCTCTATGAATGCCATTTCTTTAATAAAAATTTCTTTTATCAACAAAATATGAAATACAACTTTTACTTGCGTAAATACAGGCGTAGGTAGAACGTGCCGTTTTAACCTTTACACAATTTAAACGTGAAACACTCGTAACTCCTCACTACCCCAATGTGATATAGTGGAGAGTTATGAATTCACAAATTTTAAGCCTACTTTTTATTACTTACTTACTTTCCGTGTCCGGAACACCATCATATTCGTAGCCCCCAATATTCAGCCACTCGGATTCCACTAGTGTTTGCTATCACTGTGTCTTGGTGCGTGCATGTCGCTCCTGTCATGGGACATGACAGGAGGTGCACGTTGTCCTGTCTGGCGCCACACTCGCAGATGTCTTCCTCTCTGTAACCCCATTTCTTGAGGTCACTGTAACAGCAGGAGACACCCGTTCTGAGCCTATTGAGCGCTCTCCATGTTGGATAAGGCAGGTTGTGTCCCACTGACACGTCCTCCGCGGGTGGTAGCTGCGTGCGTTCGACACTATCACGCCACAATGACAGCCTTCGGGCCTCGGGGAGGCCAACTATAGGGGCGGTCATCTCCAGGAAGCTTCTTCTGGACATGAGTCTGCACTGATGCGGCTGTGAACCATACATTGGATGTCTAGGGTCAGTTTTCTGCTTGCTCCGTTCGACTTTTTATTGCAGATTATCAACTAGTATCATGCTGAAATTATATTCTGAAAGTTTCATCACAATGATTTTGGAATAATACCAATGGCTGACTACATATAAGTAATATTATTATTATTATTTATTTACTTTTTATCACACCATATTTATAATGACAACAATAAGTAGATTACTGCTGCCCAACTAGGAAATCCTGTTCTAGGGCTAGCAGTTTACAATTTCTATTGATGCAATTATGAACCAGGTGATTGTTCCCGTTCCACACTAAATATGTACACAATCTCAACTTTCTGCACTCACAATCATTACCTCAACAAATATATGGGCTCACATAAAACTGATCAACCAGGTCCCAATGTCCGCCATAATACCTGTCATAAATCTAATTTCTGACGCGATTTTTATTTCAGAGCCATAGAAAGAGACTAGTTAACTATGTTGGTGTAATTAATATATTAGGTACATATTATTTTACCGAGGCACCGGCTTAGAATAGTGCTTCCATTCTTTTAAATCATTGTTTTCGAGTATCCCGTAAGAGCCGGGTAATCGAAAATACAGCAGGCAACAATAACATCTCACATAGTTCAGCAATGAGGTTCACCACCCATTCTGAATGTAGTGCCTTTTTTGGTGAAACGAGAATGGTGTGTGGGTATACATAGATGTGTTGTTCTCCCCTTTATAAGGCAATGCACACCCGCACACCTTTCGCTGGTTACCCCACATTGTGGGATATGCCGTGATGGTATGAATAAATGAGTGAATTATTTTTCGAGAATGGCAGTCTTTTAATCTCTTTATCTAAAACGATGTATTTCGTATTTTTTTATTAATTTTTTTATAATATTACTAGTATTTGGAATAGCTACAGTTAAATTTATAACTTTTATTTTCTTTTAAATACTTCGTCTCTTTCGATCGATTCGGTTCCCTATATACCTATCCTATTTGGTGATTGTATGTATGTAAATTGTATTGTTTTATGTAATATGCAAATGGTTATTAGTAATTTGTATTTATTTCTACTGCTAGCCCTAGAACAGGTATACCTAGTTGGGGAGCAGTTATTTATTTTTAACGACGCATATGTAAATGGCGAGATCATGAATAAAATAAAATATTCAATGTGACATTCGATTCTTACTGCGTACTTCATTTAGCGACATGTAAGTATGATAAATTATACATTGCAAAATACGTCAATAGTAAAATATATCGTAATTTGTTTTCAGAAGATATTCGATAATGTCGTTATATTTAGATAAATTATCTCATTGCAAATGTCTAATTATTCAGACTCAAACCGTGATAAACTGGGTTAAATATATGAGTAATAATTGCAGATAATTGATCTTAAATATTTAGCTATTAATTTTGAAAGGATGTTTAGCCGTTTGCAGAGTAAGTATTTAGCAATATCCCAAACGTCCGGTCTTTAGAATCTGTTCTAAGAAGGCTTTAATTATGTATTGGAAACTGTTATATGCCCATAAAGTTAAAATGTTAAATAATACATCAGCAATGAGTATCTGATAAACTTTCTGAGTATCAAAATCGTAGTAGAGTAAGAACTACGGACTATCAGACTTACCTACGCCATAGAAAAATCAGGGGGGAAAGTCTGGTCCTTTAGGTGAAATCAAAATCCTTGTGATTACCCATATCATGGATATAATTATCAAATGGAGTTCTATGACATCTAAAGATATTATCGAACACCAAATAATAATTACATATATTCATGATATGGGTAATCATGAGGGTTTTGATTTCGCCGGTTGGATCAGACTTGCCTCCCTGATTTTTTTCTGTAAAAGGATTTTAATCTGCTTATTTTTATTTTTGTATGATTTTTATGTTTTTATTATTTTATTCAGATAAATTGGCACCGACTTCTGACTAACTTTGATCTTAACTGCATCTGCAGCTATTGCCTTCATACTGCATCTGAGGTTTACAGCCATTATCTATACTGATTTCTTATCTTATATCGTTGTCAATGGCGACTGTAGAGCCATGGTAAGAGAACTATTTCATCGCCTCAAAACTGTGATTTCCTGTCGTGAGGGTTTGGGAAAGTATACAACATGTATTAGATGCACTCGTCAATTTTGTCTTGTCCTCATTAATGATGAACCTCGCATTATCTTAGCTTTTTGTTCAAATGCAAGGAATACTTCACGGGTAGCTTCGAGCGATCGTCCGATATTTCGATATCATCTGCATATGCGAGCAGTTGAACCGACTTGAAGAAGATATTGCCTTTTTGAGTCCCTGATAGTTATTACGAGGGCAACATTGAACAGGAGGCATGCCGAAGCATCTTCCTGCCGTAGACCGTTGTGGGTTTCAAATGGATTAGAGGGAGAGTTCTTATCAATATTTATTGTGGTTATAGTTGGACTCGTCGTTGCTCTAACATCTTCTCATACTAGCGTACTCGGTATTCCCAATTCAAACATTTTTTGCGGGTGGCAGTTGGCGATTTGTGATACCGCAATGGGGCTGTTCTCCCCTTTACTTATCCACCCTGGGCTGTGTTCAGATTCAACGCTCGACGTCGGGCGTCAATATACCTGAAGTTGCAGATTATGGCGTTTTTCACACCAATCTCACTGAACGCTTTCGAGCGGCGTTTCAATCTGAACGCAGCATCTGGCGTTTTAAATATCAAATGTCATTTATCATACATGTATCTTTTTAGGTTATATTTTCATTGGAAGACAACATTTGGGCAGTGGAGTTAATAATGATTTCTGACCTTTTACTTATTGGAAATTGTTGAATGATATTTTAATAAATTAACGTCTTAGTGAATGCATATTGTCATCATAAATAATGCCAACTGACATAATAGATACCACAAAAACAAATAGAAGTCATCATTCCACAGATAAAATAGAAGTCAACTGATACTGTCAGAGCGTTTTTCACCCGACAATTTTACCGAGCGTTTGGTGCGTACACTCGACGTTCAATCTGAACGCCACAGAGTGTCTTTCTAGCGTCTGTTTCCGATCATTATGAACGGCTTAGAGCGTCACTAAGTGCACTCGGCGTTCATTGTGAACGTAGCTCTGAACCCTACGATATCGGCTGACGCTATGTCCATTAGATCATCATAGAAGAAATTTACCAAAGAGCTTCTCTTAATTCGTGAGAGCACGACTTTCCTATGAGCCAGTGTCCCGTTAATACTCTCTGCTGGTTCTTCTGAGGTCACATTTTGGATATCTTTTTAAAATCTTTTTAATGAAAATTTTGAATTTCGTATAAGGTTTAAACAATTGCTAAATAATGCCTTACCTATAACTTAGTAAAGAGATTAATATCTTCTAACATCGCAATGACAAATGACTTGTTTTTATATACAAAAAAACTCGGCAGCTCAAAAATATTTGTCATAAAATTAGTAATGGCGTTCATCTCGAGAAACAAACTTTGTCATATTTTTTAGTCTACACAATTATGTTGTAGTGGAGAGTGATGATTTTTCAGAGACTATTTAATATTTCAAATTCTTGATTAATAAAGTTTTATATAGGTAATCATTGCATTTGTCTCCTGTTATCGGCTGAATTACGTGATCACTTTATGCGCTTGCGCAAATTTCACCAATTATGCCTTCTTACTGAGTTCCTTATCAGTAAAATTTTTTATAAAAATTAACTATATTTTTTTATTTTGTTTACACCACGTGTCAATTGAATTTGCGACCGGTTTCGGAACTAACCGTTCCCTCCTCAGGCAGAATTTCAACTAAACGCAGAATGTGACTGTGTGCTTAAAATAAGGCTATTATGTATTTGGATATTGGTGGAAGGTCATTAGGGGCGGGTCTTGTGTAGAATGGCTTTGATTGGTAGGATTGATGGAAAGGGGAAACATATTCAAAAGCGGGCTGTAAGTTAAATTTACTTGGTTATTTATTATATTTCTTTTTGAATTAATTTCTTTTTTATTTCAAGTGACTTTAATTATCCAAGCGTAAACCTACTTTATTAATGTCTAGAACTTTTGTATCTGATTAATATTAAATTGGTGGTCATTTAGTATTAAATGTTAACATTTTTATAGTTTTTTTAAATCTTTTTGCTTGAGAATACGATGATAGTTCATTAGCCCTGTAGGTGCCTTGATTTCGCGGTTCTCCTATAATATTTCAACTTCGTTTCTATTGAGATGTTAAAAATTTGTCATAGAATATCATTAATCCCGACAGGGAAAAAAATCCAATGTTTGTGTATTTATATATTTTTTTTTATTTATTTAAATCCTTCTTTTACATGTATACCTAGTAATATAAGAAGTAGGTACAATATAACTTTATACACGTTAAATAAAATGTATAGGTAATACTATAATTAATTTGAAGTTTGTCATAAGTGTATACATATTTATATATATTTTAATTTGTGGATTAGGCTACTCTACTAGGCTATGCCTGTCCCAGAGTCTTCTTCTTCTAGGTGACAATCATAGGATTGGTCTGCACCAAACACTCGATCTTACCACTTAACTCTATCGTCCGTCAGTCTCTTCATTTCTTTGTAGCTGCTACAGCGCACGTCACCGATTATCTGGTCTATATAGTTGTTTCTGGGGCGACCTCTACAGTTACCCCCATCAATCATTCCTTCGACGATGGTAAAAAGCAGGCCTGGGTGCCGGATATTGTGGCCTATCCAAGTTGTTCTCTGTCGGGCAATTCTTTTCATAATTTGCCTTGTCTCTCCAACTCTACTTAGTACCTCGTCGTTGCTGATGTGTTCTGACCAGTGAACTTTAGCCATGCGTCTGTAGCACCACATTTCAAACGCAGACAGACGTCCCGTTTCGCATTGGCTGATGGTTCATGTTTCACAGCCATATAGCAGTACACTCCAGACAAGAGACTTGATCAATTTTTTCCTAATTTTGATGGAAATGTTAGGGGATTCAAAAATAGTTGATCTTTTGTTGAAGGCGACTCTTGCTTGGTGGATTCTGCTTTTGATGTCTGCTGTTGAACGTCCGTCTTGAGATATTCTGCTTTCCAGATATATAAGAGTAGCGTAATGTAAATCAGTTCTATTATTTGTATTTGTCAAAGTGTTAGTTAATTTTTATAAGGTTTAGTGTTAGGTTAGTAATACAGAGGTGCAAGTATATGTTTTGGTGTATGTAGTATGAAAATATTGCTTGATGTTAAAGGGGCTAATGCTCGTATAATTTTGATTTTTTAAGTCAATTAAGCAATAATATTAAATAAATTTTCTCTTTTTTTCGTCATTTGGTAATTAACCAGTTGTTTGCTATAGCTTTCATTCTATAAAAATATTTCATGTGTATTTCATTTCATTGAAATTGAATCCAATATAATATGTTTTATTGAGAAGAGTAGGTATGTGGTTCAGCTTCGAAAGCGTTCGACATAATATGTTATTTCATTATATTATTTAAATATGTAAATAAAAATTATGTCTATAATTAAAAGTAAACCACTTTTTGATTCTACATGAATTTTATTATCTGCGATATGCCTATATCGCCTTGTTAGGGCATTAACTCATTAACTACATAGCTTATGACTATTTTGACAAATTTTACTTATATTTATAGATTAATTATGTAGGAGGAGCTTACAGGTTATTGTGATTGGTCATTTAAAACTATTGATATTATACAATACAAAAATGAAATAAATTTACTTTACTCTGGTTGGTTGAGACTATTATTATTTTTTGACCAATCCCTATTTAGATAATTGGTGAAATTGAATATAGTGAATTGATTTCTGGTAATTGCTGGTTTTTTCGGTGTAACGATACATGGTATTGTGCCCTAATGGACAGTGAAATGCATTAAGTGCTTACAATATTAGGGATTATTTCTTAAAGTAATGTTCATATGTAGGTATTCTTGATGGAGTAGTATGATGGGTGTATCTGAAACAATTGAAAAAGGTTTGCGGCAGAATCAAATCAAATAATATATGGTATATTTTTATTTATAGGCTTATATCCTAAGGAGAGAATGCAAGTTAAAGAAGGATATTATATGTAAAATGAAAGTGAATGCTTTAAGGTGGTTTGGACATATAGAAAGAATGAACGATGAACGACTGACCAAAAAAATATACATGGGTGCAAGAGATGGAGTGAATAGCAGAGGTCGCCCCAGAAAGGGATGGCATGACCATGTGAATGATATTTTGAAAGAAGGAAACATAAAAAGTTTGGACGATCGACGAGCATGCATGAGACGATGCATGGATGTAAAGGAAGCCAGAAATGTGTGCAAAAATAGAGAAGTATGGCGCTCAATTCTCTCTGCTTACCCCGTAAGGGACATGGCGTGATGGTATGTACCTATGTATGTATATTTTTATTTATGGAATAATATCTATGAGAGGTGATCTGTGTAATTGAGTGTTCTTTAATTGAGTAGTGTGGAGTTTATGCGTTGGCAACACCCCGCCTGTTTCTAATATAATAATGTTGTTCAGTCTTCAACCACAAGGTCAATATGATGATATTAATATTTTTCCGACAAAACATCGTTAGTTTTGAATTTCAATATTTTTCTGTGATGTATGTATCTACGCATTTGCTTTATGAGAACAGTGGCGTATCAAATAAGTCTCTCATAGTGTTTATTCCTCGAAAATTAAAATATAACGATACAGAAATAATTTTTGGAACATTGAAATATGTATAGTATCAATTTTTTATATTATAATCTTGAAAAATAATCCCCTGCTGATGTATTGGGCTCGATCCACACAGAGATTCCTTAATTCCTCATTCGATTATGTTTCCTCTATAGGCGATGGGCAAATGCTAGACCGGGGTGACGCAACTTTGACCAAATGAATAAAATTACAAATAAAGAGACATTACATTTACTTAGCGCCACGGATATTTAATAAAATAATACCTGTATTAAATAAAATTACAAATAAAGAGACATTACATTTACTTAGCGCCACGGATATTTAATAAAATAATACCTGTATTAAATAAAATTACAAATAAAGAGACATTACATTTACTTAGCGCCACGGATATTTAATAAAATAATACCTGTATTAAATAAAATTACAAATAAAGAGACATTACATTTACTTAGCGCCACGGATATTTAATAAAATAATACCTGTATTAAATAAAATTACAAATAAAGAGACATTACATTTACTTAGCGCCACGGATATTTAATAAAATAATACCTGTATTAAATAAAATTACAAATAAAGAGACATTACATTTACTTAGCGCCACGGATATTTAATAAAATAATACCTGTATTAAATAAAATCTAAAGTAATAAAGCAATCAAAATGTTAGTGTATGTGTGTGTGTATGTGTGTGTGTGTGTGTTTGTCTCACGCCTTCTGAAAAACCAAGAGCATCTAAAAATCTAATTTAAGTGCGAACATGTACCTGTATACCTGATGCAGTGTCACGCTAAAAAGAATGCGATAAAAATGCTGAATTTTAAAAATATTTCAATAATTATTTTTTTCATACAAAATTTTCCAAGTCGTATCTGTCAAAAAAGTGTACATTTTGCACGCAAATATCTGTAAGTTTAAAAGTTAGAAGTAGGTATTTACACAAAAAAAATATATTTTGAAGTATAACTTAGCGTTTAAGTGAAAAACATGGTGAATATTTGGTATAATTATAATGTTTAACTTATTTTTAAAGTAAGCCTTTTGTACATAAACGCCGCCATTTTAATATCTTTTCATACAATATTTCATTTTCCCACCGAATGAATATGTTCTTGAAAATAATAAACCTTTGAAATAAATGTAATTATGAAATAATAAAATGAAACACAAGACATTACGGCAAGTTTTAAGACATATATTGTAAAAATATGTTATTTATTAGTAAAGATATAGGCATAATAAAATTGCATAATTTGTAAATAATATTTGATTTTTCTGACAATTTTCATTTTTATGGCATCGAACAAACCAATGTAGGTACCTACATATTCAAAAAATGTATCCCAACCATTCGATATTACTTACGTGTTCGAATCGTTTCCATGGCTACAGAAAGAATGTGATATTCAAATAAAATTTGTTAGGAATCGAATTTATTTAGAAGGTTGTTGTAGGTAGGTACCTACCTAATACTATTTACTTAAAAATCAACAATAATATACCTATACTGATTTCCTATAGGAAAATTATTTTATTTATTTATTTATCAACCGTTTGTCCGATTATAATGAAACTTTGGTGAATTGTCGAGCGTATGCCCAGGATGGTTTTTGGATTTAAACTTTTTTCTTATTCTTCTTCTTCTTCGTGTATTTGGTCGTTTTACCTATGAAGGGGGAGTATCCTGGGAAAAGAAGGTCCGACTGTCCCTCCATCTCTTCACAGGTCTTCCAGGACGGGTTCTGCATATAAACTTTTTTCTTCTTTTTCTTCAACGTGTACTTGGTCATCTTACCTATGAAGATGAACTATCCTGGGAGATGAAGGTCCAATTTTCCTTCCATCTCTTCGCAGGTATCTGGATTTAAACTTATTTCTTCTTCTTCTTCTTCATCGTGTATTTTTGGTCATTTTACCTATGAAGTTGGAGAATCCTGGGAGAAGAAGGTCCAACTGTCCTTCCATCTCTTCGCAGGTATCTGGGTTTAAACTTTTTTCTTCTTCTTCGTGTATTTAGTCATTTTACCTATTAAGTAGAGCATCCTGGGAAAAGAAGGTTCTTTCATCTCTTCGCGGTTCTTCCAGGATGGTTTCTGGATTTAAACTTTTCTTAACCGACTGATGGGACGGGATGTAATGAAGGGAAGGGAGGCACTAAAGGGCCTGAAGGGACGGGAGGTATAAAACTGCCTGAAGGGACGGAAGGTACTGAAGGGCCAGATGGGAAGGGACGTAATGAGGGATTAAAGGGACGGGAGGTACTGAAGGGCCTGAAGCGGCGGGTCCTGGAGTCTAATTCTTTTTCTTCTTAATTTTATGTAGACCTTTAGGGCAGTTTTTATACAAACTATTTCCTATTGTCTAATTCATCTTCTTCTTCTTTTATGTATACATTTGGCTCATTTTTTTATAAAAATTATTTCCTTTAGTCTAATTATTATTCTTCTTCATTTAAGTACGTAGACTTTTGGGAGAGTTTTAATACAAACTATTTCCAATAGTCTTATTCATTTTCTTTTATGTAGACCTTTTGGTCAGTATTTATACAAACTATTTCCAATAGTCTAAATATTCTTCTTCTTCTTTTTTGTAGACCTTTGGGTGAGCTTTTATACAATCTATTTCCAATAGTCTAATTCTTCTATTAGGTATATGTATTTTTACTTATTTTATGTAGACCATTGGAATAGTTTTTTATACAAACTATTTCTTATAGTCTTATACTTATTTTTCTCTTTTTTATTTAGTCTTTTGGGTTAGTTTTAAGTCTAATAGTCTATTGTGCAGAAATATTATTAACGATATGCACACTTGATGAAAATACATATGAAATGAATGGGATATGGGATGTGACGATATAACCTGCACAAGAATCTTTTCAATACTTTTGTTTAATTAAATTTAAACCATTTATATCATCCTATTTTGAATAATTTTCAACACCTAATATTTAAAGAATGGGGGTTGTGGCCATTACTGAACTCTTCACAACATTTATATTCAAATTAAAAACTATTTACTATAGTTCAAGTCTTCTTCTTCTTCGTTAATGAAGACTTTCAGTCAAATTGAGCAAAAATATAATGCACACTTGATGAAAAAATATAAAAACGAATGGGATGTGACCAATACTAGATCTTTTCAGTACCTACGTTTGTTTAATCAAATTTTAACCACATCCCAACATCCAAAATTACTAAATTTTCAATAGGTACACATTACAATTTGTTTTCGATGATAATATTTAAAAATGGGGGTTGTGGCCAAACCAATCTCTTTACAACGTTGATAAACAGTCATATTTAAAACCATTACGCATAGTCCATGCGAGCAGAAATTGTATAAATATTATACTTCATTCACACTTTATAGCAATATATAAAAAAGAATGGGTTGTGGCCATCACTTGAACATTTTACAATACTTAAACTCAATCAAATTTCAAACCACTTTTCATAGTCTGATATTGCAAAATAATTGGGTGACAATATTATAAAAACGATTGCTTTTTCTTTCACAATTTTACATTCTTGGCCAACGGCGGGACATAAAAGCTAGTTACAAATAAAGAGACATTACATTTACTTAGCGCCACGGATATTTAATAAAATAATACCTGTATTAAATAAAATTACAAATAAAGAGACATTACATTTACTTAGCGCCACGGATATTTAATAAAATAATACCTGAATTAAATAATCTGATTACTCCTACCAAACAATAGCAATATAAACAAATTATTAACAAAATGGCAGTAACAATGGACAGGGGCAGAGAAGAGTGTGAGAGGGATCTTACTCATGTTTTGAAATGACGGATCTCACTCATGTCCTAATATCAACCAACACATACATGTACATACAATACGCACGGACTAAATTTTGACTGACTAAATACTTGCACAGCTACTCATTTTGAATAGTTATTGCCTCGGAACAGGCTTTTGCCTAGTGAGGCAATATATCCAAGTACCTAATATTGATATATATTTTATTTGTATTGTATTTTGTATTTATATTGTTATGTAATTATGGCTTATAATATGAAATTCTTTTTTATTTGGAAAAAATGAAAAAAAATGTCAGTTATTATGTGAAAAAATAACATCAATTTATTTCAATTCATTTCTCTCGCAAATATTGCATCTCTGGCCTGGAAAAATTAAATAGTTGGTAGAAATTGCCACATGGCAATACTAGGCGCAGGGTAAGAGGAAGTTCTTATTATCATTATTAAATTTATATAAATGTTTCTGTAGTAGGTAGTTAATTCAGACTCTTGCATTTCTTCTCTTCTTCTGGGTCACAATCCTAGGATTGGTCTGCACCAAACACTCGATCTTTCCACTTGACTCTATCGTCCGCCAGTCTCTTCATCTCTTTGTAACTGCTACAGCGCACGACACCAATTATCTGGTCTATATAGTTGTTTCTGGGGCGGCCTCTACAGTTGCCCTCATCAATCATTCCTTCGACGATGGTTAAAAGCAGGTCTGTGTGCCGGATTTTGTGGCCTATCCAAGTTGTTCTCCGTTGGGCATTTATTTTCATAAGTTGCCTTGTCTCTCCAACCCTGTTTAGTATCTTATGAATCTTGTATTTATGTCTTGTTATATTCGTGATCTTTTAAGTCTTGTAATTGAGTGTAAGACTTGCAAAACTTTATCTTATCACTATATTTTTGAGCTGAAAATACCGATATGTTGAAATAAATTTCTTTTTGCTAATGACGTCACCAATTGCCCAGAGTTAGTAATAAAATGATCACAAATGAAGAAATAAAGACTACGTATGCTAGGAGAAGATACTGAGGATTTCTCCACTTAGCCAAAACAAAATATCTTATGTAAGTATTATTGGTACTTACCTATTTTTTGGGGGCCCCGTGCTGAAATGATCAAAACTGTTATTATGACAATTTATTTGCTTCGTCTCTGGTAAATTTGAACAAGTGTTTCAATTTTTTTGTTGAATATAGTGACGTTATTTTCCTTCATTGTATTAAACGTTTGAATGTTTGTCGATATTAATTTGCATATTAGTACTTGGCACAGGCTGTTGCCTATAGTAACTATTTGTATATTATGTACTTTTGAAAAGCCGAGACAATAGTTATTTTCGCTTTGTTAATGTTTCCATCCGCTGTGTCAATTTTAACATTTTGTCAAGGTGTTAATTCATCTTTACGGGTATAATTTAGTACTTATTGTATTTTTTGAAAACCCGATGTATGAATGTCCAATGGATGTCCAATAACCGTTTTTGTTTTTCATGTTGAAGAATATTTTTAATTTCTGATCCTAGTATAATAACCTATAATTTTTGAAAGAACTCAAAATATAATATTTGTTTTTGTGGAATAGAGGACATCGTTCGGTGGAGTAGGTCCAAAAGAAGACGTCGGAGGGACCACGTAGCCAGAATGGACAGCTATAGAGTTTCGTATAAGTATAATAGCAGCAAATGAAATCCCTTCTGTAGCCGTCTACCAGGAAGAACCCAAGAGATGTAAGGTTAGTTGGACTTCTCAGGTGATTTCAGGAGGCATAGTTTTTGAATTACAGACCAACAGGACTACTAAATGAGGAAGAAGCAGTTTATTTTAATTATTGGAGCTTTTTGTGGAAGGTACATCTACAAAAAAAAATAATGCTCCGGGGGGCAAATTTGAATGTTTAGATTGTATAATATAAAATTTAAAATAGAATACTCATGCTTCATAGGTTTATAACGTGGGTTATCATCACGATATGTGTTACCATGGAACGGGACTTGCCCTGCCGAACTCTCAATATCCTTTTAAATTCAGTTTTTTCATCCATCCAATATATAAAATTTGTTGATATCCTCCAGTTTCGGCCTTGCGCAAGTTTATTTTTTCAAATTAAAAGAAACTGCCGAAGAGATTATTTCAGATTGGGGTTTTTTTAAAACAATATGGCCATTCTTTCTGTTAAAGGTATTCCTTTTGTTTACCATATTCCCTATTTTAGTGTGGTACTTATATATTGTTAATTTATATTTTAAATGTTACTTATTCTACTATTGTGGTTGACTGGTATATAGCATTGTCTACATTATTTGTATAGCATTGTCTACGCTTTTATTAATCTACAAATGAACAACAAATTCGTTTAGAGCAAATGCAAACATATACCTACTCATTTTCATTGAAGCCAAACAATAACTTAAACTATTTTTGATAACATGTCTGCAGCAATAGTGAAAACGATTAAAAACATAAAAATATCAATCAAAATAGTTACAGCGAAATTGGCTTAAACGTTTTATGATATTGATAAGTATCTGTTGTTTCCAGATCACCTTGCTGCAGGCAGACTTGATCTGAATTTCCCAAAAACTTGCAGAAAACCTTGCATTTTGATATAAGATATAATAACTTTAATTTGCAAAAATTCATCGTGATTTACAAATAAGTGAGTGGTCCACCTTCCGCAGTCACGACTCCATACTTAAAAGTACATTATTTAAAGCCAATATAAATTTTCTTATATGTTTTACATCACGATGCACTCAGCGATGTTTTACAACCTGTTAACATTATGTTTAATAGTCGCAGCGGTGTCATTATCAAATGTAGCGAATATGTCATACGAAAATGACGACCTCGACCGTGAACTTTCTCCGTTACCCTCCGTTAACACTTTTACCTATGTTTCTTTCGAAACGATTTAAAACATTTTCTGCAAATTCAAATTTAATTGTCATGACAACAACTTCGTCGAATGAGAGCAAAAAAAAACACCAAAATGCATTTGTTGTATCTCGACTTACTGCAATGGTTCGTACTGCAAATCGTGTAAGATCGCTTTGTTTGTTCTGAATAATCTATTTTATTATTCAGACGATTTCAATGTCAGCTTAGACTATAATCAAATGGAATTTTTGCAGCGCTAGGCGAATTCGTCTTCTTATACTCAGTTATTACAACTCTTATTTTTTAAAAATGATTTTTAAATTAATCGATATTATTTCGTTTTATAAAAAAAGGGCCAACTAATGATCCCTGTGGCACACCGCGTATACGTACAATTGTAACAATTATGAAATTCTATCAGAGTTCATCCTCGGTATTCGTCCTGCCCACTTAATAGTCTCGTCTCTCACATCTTGTGGCGTTATATCATTTTTTACTCTCTTTTTATACCTCCTGCCTAAGGTTATTAAACCCAATAACATCGATAGCTGAGGGAATGTATTGATGTTCATTACTCGAATTAAATCTTAGGATCAAAATATTAATAATCATAGGGTAATCAAAGTCGATGGGTTTTGTAGACAAAAAACTTGACTCGGTTCAATATACAACTCTACTATAACAGTTCACAAATAGTTCTCAACCGGGAGAGTCTTTTTAAAATTATTAAGTTGGTAATTAGCCACTGATAAATATCAAACGAATGTATTTGTGAATACATGAAACACCATACCATACCATCACGCCATTTCCCTATTTGGGGTAGGCAGAGAGAACCGAACGCCAGACTCCTCTCTCTTGACATACATTCCTCGCTTCATTCACGTCCATACATCGTCTCATACACGCTCTTCTATTATTCTTACTTCTAACATCTCCATCTTTCAAAATCCTATTTATGTGATCGTGCCAACTCTTTCTTGGCCGACCTCTACTTTTCATTCCTCTTTTATCAGCCTTGTATACTTTTTTTGTCAGACGGTCATCACTCATTCTTTCTATGTGGCCGAACCACCTTAGGGCATTTATTTTCATCTTACTTACGATATTTCTTTCAATACATGAAACAAATATATTAAATTGAAACTAATAGATCAACGACATGATTGTACTATAGAAATAAACTATTAAAAAAAAACTGACAAAAATTCAAAAAAACAGACGAAACCAACTTCTTAAAAAATCATAAAAAAGTACTTTGGTTACGGAGTCTAATGTTTATAATGTTTTATTTTTAATTTAAGCCTTCCTATTTGGACCCTTTCCCGATCTTTTGCTTACCGCCATTTTTATTTGATTTACATATTTAATAATTAAGTATTAAAAAAATAAAATATATCAATTAACATGCTGATCTTGACATTGAGGAAAACAATCAGACGAGTGGAGGCAGAGCGGTTAGCGCGCTGGATCTGTGGTCGCGAGTTCGAATCCTTCCACGACCGATTTCGTTCACCCATAATAGGACAAGCATTTATGCTTAATTATGGGAATGTATGAATATTTATGTACCTACTAGTTTCAAGGATATATTCATTCTTTTAAAAATATATGTCTAAAAAAGCGACTTAAATGACGCACAAGGAACGTTGATCATGAAATATTTAATAAGTAGGTAGTTATAGTTCCGTTAGTTGTTCTTAAAATGCGTTTAGATTAGGATTAGGAGTAAACCAGAGAATATGTTGTAGGTACATTTATTTTATACACTGTTATAATTAGCAGTTACTAAAGTAGAAGAATGAACTATAGCTGAGACAGGAGTTGGAGCTGCTATTGCAGCTGGCAATCAAGCTGAAAAAGGAATTTGAGCACTTATTATTTATTTGTTTACTGTTAATACACAAACATTTGTACATATTTAGGTTAAGTAAGTAACGCCCCATTAGGCTAAACCTGTTCTGAGGCTGTTACTTTTATTCAATAGGGTATACAAATGATTTACACATAGAGAATATATAATTTTTTCAATATTGGACACTGTCACTTCGTGGTAGAACTCCATAATTAATTAAAACTATGAAAAAAAAATTTTTTGAGAATATATAATATATAAGGTACACAGAAAGATCAAATTCACGAAGAATTTTAATAAAATACTTTATTAAGATAATAATACGTTTAAAACTATTAAGTAATGGTGTTTTGAGAATTGTATAGCTATGAATTGAAATCGTGATTTTTCAAGAAGCTACAGAATCGAAAGCGGAAGTGAATTAAATAACTGAATGGGAAAATCAACTCACGAATATTGCTGAGATTGTAGAATTAATAATTATAATTGCATTCATTTTAGAAAAATCAGTTCGAGGAATGTAACAGCTAAGAATATTAGAAAATGAACAACGAAACAAAGCTCCAGGAAAAAAAATAGATAAAGCATCAAAATTAATATCTCATAAACGAAAACTAAGTTTTAACCACCTAGATTTCTTATATACATTAAAAAAACACTGTAATACCGAGTTTTTATTTACTCTTATACTAAACATATGAACACATCCGGTTTACAAAATTAATAAACATGATAAATAATGGTGAATCTGAATCAAAAAGATCTAGGAAAGAATTAAAAGGGAAGATTAACAATATTACCACATGCCACCACGATGAGAATACCATCACGCTATTACGATTTATCGTAATATTTACATATTAACTTACAAACATAGATGCAAACGCATACAGGTACACATACATACATTAGGAGGAAATATGTATATTACATTGTTAAACTGCTTTGTCCACATCAATTAAATATCCCTGAAGATTCAGAAAAAATGACATTATTTCCACAGTAAGTATAAAATTTGGAGCAAGCTCTTATGTTATTTTTTTTTGTGTAGTTATTACGTACTGTCGGAATACTGAAGAGATCATTATATCTGGTAAATCACGTAGGAACTCTTAGATTTGCGGCTTGTCCTCCCGCTTTTGACATCTTTTAAGTTGTTCATTTATGCACTTCTGATTTTCTCTTCAGGTTTTGTGCAATGTTTTTAAACAGCTTTTTACATATCCCATTAGATTAATACATCATTATTATGTCGCACTTATAACAATAAACCCGTCTTTGTGTTTTTGATTACATAAAAATTAAAGAAACAATAAACCTAAATGTGTGTTGTGTTGTTTGCTCTAAGTTCCTGGGAATATCTTTGGAATATTATGTACCCATTATAGACATTGCTTCGTTAAAATGTATCGAAAACCAGTTTCCAGTAAGAATGTTGTATAGAATTTGTTGTAAACTTAAAATACGATATGTGAGCGGTATTTGAGTAAAGTTCACAGCGATATTTTGTAATAGCCTCTATCAATTAAGTACTAAAAAGGACTTAGCGTACATAAAATGATCCAGCACTTCGATGGCTATGAAATACACGGGAAATCGATTACATTAATTGACTCGGTCTGCCTTTTACAAAAAACTTAAGATTGGCAGCCGGAGGTCAGAAGTCATACTCATAATTTGTGTGAATCTTAATGTTAATCTTGTCTGGAGTTGTAGGAGGACCGTGCTTCGATAACTAAGATGGGTCAAGTCTCTGTTCATAGAAAATACAATATTGATAATATCAAGATTTCAAATATTGAATAAATGAAGACTGAATATTGATGGTCCGCTAAATGCGGTTTTGTAATCTATACAAAATATTAAATGATATTCTTATAAATATTTTGCACATGCCCATTACCAAAATGGCTTATGAAAAGTTGAGAATCTTGTTGTATTGGAAATTATGGAGGGTAGAAGATCCAGAGGTCTTCTTCTTTTCGTGTCATGTCCCCCCGACATTTACGACCACCATAGAGAAAGCCTCCATGTCCTATGCAATGCGGAACAGCTCCTCTACAGTTCTCATACCGGTCCACTTCCAGATGTTTCGCCTACTTCTGAAACCTCTACGACACTCAATCTTTCCCTTCATGAGAAACTGAAGGATGGTATATTTTTCACCTCACAGAATATGGCCGAAGTACGACACTTTACATTGGTGAATAATTCTCTAATGGTGTTTGAATTTGCAATATGTACATTAAAATCAAATTAATAAACATACAATTAAATATAAAACAAAATATGATCATATATTCAGGTCGAGGGCCCCGAGCCAGTCCACAAATTCAGGCGTCAGCTCGCAAATATCCGTCTTTGGGCCCGCATATGCACGGACGCTGCATTCCTCTAATATACATATGTAGCATTGCTTGACAGGGATGGCGGATGATCGATGGATTGAATAACCAATATTCCATCTTATTTAACCGAAAACATATAGTTCACAATCTGCTATGGAGTTCCTTTAAGAATTGTCCGTCGAGAAGCTATGTTAATAAATTCAAGTAAAAGTTATGAATTGTCAAATCGCTTGTAATCAATAAAGACATTTGCAATTCCCTCGCATTGGCTTGAAATCTTTAATAAATACAGCATTTTATTACAATGCAAACAATTTACACACAGTATGTATGTACATTTTTATGTAAACGTTCGCTTCAAATACAACTTTCATTATTAGATTCTCCAATGGAATCATCAAGGACGCCAGTAGTGTTGCATGGAATAGCATCATCATATATTGAGATAATCATCATCGTACGCATATGAAAATAAAAAATATTATGTAAATAAGATGAGAATCCATAATGTTGTATTATTTGAAGGCGGTGTGTTTTATTTGGACATGTCCAATATTAATGTTGATATCGGCATAACCTCACCAAATGTTAGATGTCAAGGATGACCAGTAAACGGATGCTGGTTGGACACACATACAAATCATATCTTTTTCGTTTTCTATTAATTTTATTTTTGTGTAGATTTGGCTCTTTATTCTGTGGCTGCAACCAAAATCTTCGACCATGTTTTCGTACGTTTTTTTAAATTCATTTTTGAATTGGTTACGGGGCAACTAACAGGTTTGAAGATCACCGCGTGTGGATGTGTGCACAGAAAGGAAATAATCAGTGAAGCGTGAATAAGGAACCATCGGTGAAATCGTTTATAATACAGTCCACTACCTAACATCATTAATACCCAAATTAATGACCAAATATTAATATTAATTTGGTCTTTAAATATTAATTTAATGACCAAATGACAGCGATGGTATGGCCATGTCATGCGAATGGAGGATACCTACTCTGTCAAAACTGTGCTCGGTATCCCCTCAAAACCACGAGGAAGAGGCAGACCGCCGCGCGCCGGCGACATGGTTGACGAGTAACGAGAGGGAGCTAGCGGCACAAGGTGTCCCACAGGAGACTACCCAGAGTCGCAGATCATGGTGACTGATGATTAGGAGGCCCGACCCCGGATGAACTGAGATAGAGGGGCAGGAAATGATGAATCATCATCATAATGGCTCCACAGCGCCCGTTGTGAGCCTTGGCCTCCTCCAGCATCTATTCATCGCCAGCTCCCTCTATCCTGGCATGTACACCACCAACAGCCTCGCTGCACGCCATCCAGCCATCGGAGCTTGGGTCTACCAACGCTTCGTGCACATTGGGACTTTGTATGCAGGATCCTCTTTGGCACTCTTTTATACCCCATTTTTTAATGTGTCCTGCCCAATTAAAATAATACATACCACGGAACAATAAATTCCTTACTCCATGATACACACCCAATAAAAAGTTGCCACATTCCAGAGACTTCTCACAGATCAAGACCGAAAACACAATTTAGACCATGCCTCCACAGGGAATCTAATACGAACCTTTGGATCAACAGTCATATATCTTACCAACTGAACCAAGAAGGTCGACAGTTATATTTGTTTTATAAAACATTGGTTCGATTGGTGGATTTTGCACAATAGCAATTTAATGACAGTCAAAAATAACATTACAAAAGATATCTTCTACTGTCGTATTAGGTAGCCCCGATGTTGGCTTTCATCATTTCTCCTTATCTCCAATGCCTCGAAACAGCTCCCCTACTGTTTTAATACCCGTCCATTCTCGTATATTGCAGATCCTCGAGATCTGTTTTTTGTCGATGGACACTCCGTTTTCCCTCGATGATCGAAGGGCTTAGGTAATATTGATGATGCTTTAGCAGACTAAACAAGGTCACAATATCTGATCGGTATATGACCTTTGGTTCTTATACTTTCTGGACTTCTAACCACGAGTATCTTCTCGAGGCTATCAGGGGCCCTTCTGGCAATATTATCCACAATAATGATGATATATAGAAACATAACAAAACACATTTATTTATTAATTACTACAATTTATTATATAGGTAGGTACTCAAGACAAGAACATATCTTCTAAGAAAAACAGTAATACGCCATATAAAATATACCTACTCAAAGTAATTAAACACGATTTGGTTGTAAAAACATAAAAGAAAAACAACAGAATGAAATTATAGCAGATATTAGCTCTGATTTATAATTCTAAATCAAATGATTTCGCCAATAAACCTTTTTATATTGTCTTGAGAAGTAAATCATAAAGAAACAGCTACCCAGTGTACATCGTAGGTGCAATAAAAACGTGTGGGTTGTGGCCAATGCTATACTCCTCACTACCAAAATCCATTCGTTTTAATTTGTATTCCTTGAAATAATAACACTTCTTTGCAAGTGGCGAGATTCAAACACTTCCTTGCAAGTGGCGAGGTTTAAACTCTTCCTTGCAAGTGGCGAGGTTTAAACGCTTCTTTGCAAGTGGTGAGGTTTAAACACTCCCTTGCAAGTGGCGAGGTTTAAATACTTCCTTGCAAGTGGCGAGGTTTAAACACTTCTTTGCAAGTGGCGAGGTTTAAACACTTCCTTGCAAGTGGCGAGGTTTAAACACTTCCTTGTAAGTATAATCTATGCCTTTTTTATGTCAAATTTTAAACATCTCGATAGGACAAAGTTGGAAATTAAAAAAGAACCAGGAACTCAAGGCACCTACAGGGCTTTCCACCTGTCATCGACTGGTTAACGTGATCACTTTATGCGCTTGCGCAACTATCACCAATTCTGCCTTATAGGTAGAGACCTGAATTTATCGGTGTTATTTTTTAAGAAAATCGGTGTTATTTTTTTATAAAAGCAGTGTTATTTTTAAGAAATCGGTGTTATTTTTTTGTGAAAGCGGTGTTATTTTTTTAAGAAAAGTGATGTTATTTTAAGGAAACCGGTATTATTTTCTAAAAAGGAATGTAAATTAAAAGAAATCAACACAGAATTAAGAATTGCAAGTTCTATTTGCATTAAATTTTTGAATAATTACAAACAAATAGAAAATTGTCATCCTAAATCCTCAACCTCAAGGTTATAAAAGCACAGAGAGAAAAATGAAATACCTATATGACAGACAGATAGATTACCATAGAAACGACGCCGACCATACATAGTTTATCATAGATAGAAACAAGGCCCTCTGGATTGTTCGTCGTTCGTTTTCCTCTAAACTAACTGCAAAAACTGCAAATCCAGAGGGCACTGATAGAAAGGACACTAAAGAAATACAAAGACAACATTTTTTAAATTTTTTAGGCTATTAGGTGTTTAAAAAGCAGTTGGTTATTTTCATATTTTGATATTTTTATTTAATCACAACATATTTTTTGTAAAAAAATCGGAGTTATTTTCCAAAAAACGTCATAATTCGCGTTATTTGCGAAAAAAGAGCGAAATTCGCGAATAAAATCGGGTTTATCGCAAATGCGAAAAATTCAGGTCTCTACTTATAGGTAATTTATTTCCATATCAATCCAATTTTTGAATGTTCTGTATATTTTAACCAAGAAAATCTATTTTATTGAAAATAAGCTGAAAAACGCCAGCGCCATCTATGAAAAGATAAAGAAACTTATTTGTAACGCCATCTATTGAGAAATTGGTTTATAAATAACGAAAACAACAGTCCTTTTAAATGAGGTGACAATGCTTTCGCGCCGGTGTCACCCTACTACCTTGTCAGAATTATAATTTTATAACTTATTATAATTATATAGTATAATTATAGGCACTTATTCTTTTCTATTTTATTAAATTTCATATTGCTTTTCTAACTAATAGGTGCTATCTTTATATATATAATTCTTCTGTACGTGTGTATGTCACTGAACTCTTCCTAAACGGATGAACCGATTTTGATGAAATTTTTTGTGTGTGTTTGTGTGAGTCCCTGAATGGTTTAGATTCACAAAATAGAATTTTAAATATTAATATAATAAAAGAAAAATAAAAAACACGATTTTTTATAACTATAAATTATAATAGGTGGCGCTAATGTCGAATTAGCAATGTTTAGTTTTTTCCATCTGACAACTCTAAGAAATCTGACCATATATGCTGTATCGCAATTATATACGAAATGACAATCAATCTAACCTCAAAGTGTTTAGCGGCTCATCGAACAAGAAAATGTAAGTTTGCTCAGCGAATAATAACATCCATATGATTCAAATATATGTTGCATATATTTTTTTGTTTCACAAATAGTTCGGGCATGACAACGTCTGTCGGGTCCGCTAGTGTCATATATTTATTTAACATGCACCCAATAAAAAATTGCCACATTCTAGAGACTAACGATATTAATTGTCTCACAGATCCAGACTGAAAACACAATTAAAAACTGTGTCTCCACCGGTAATCGAACCCGGGACCTTTGGCTCAGCAGTCGAATATTTAACCAACGGAGCCGCGATAAATGTTTTGAATATCCGTGAAAACCGTGTCATTCATAATTTATCTATTTAAGTTATAAATTACATAAACTATTGTATCTTTTATCGCTGTTTGTTTCACGAAGAAATATAACAAAATAATACTGTTGTAGTCATTTGCTTCAATTCTAACTACAACAACACTTCGGGAGCCTGCATAGCTACAATAATAATATATAAATTATCCCTTATATGGACCACTACTGCAATAAGATATGTGGCGATGAATGATAGCTGGTTTCACGACTATAGCAGGGATACAATGCTATAGTTACCTACTATCGCTCGGTAGTTATATAGCTTTCATAGTCTCACGGTACAGATATTAAAACCTCACAGTAGCATATTCATTGTTGAACAATGTCATCTTTTAGCAAAGTGCACTTGACCTAGAGATGGTCTTTGTTTGTACTAACATTATTCTTTGCTATACAACAAACATCTGTGACAGGTCATTCCAACAATAGGAGAAAGCCACAAAGTATATCAAAGTATGCACGATAGTCTGTTTAACCGAAGCCCATAGCACGAAGACCATTCTGTATTATATTCAACTCATTTCTTTAATAATGATTGTTTGGTTATATTTAAATTGTCACAAAAACTATATTTGTCACTACTAAGTTACTCCACAATATTCAGCATTTTCATAAAATGAGTTTGTTAAATTATTTTTCTTGATAATTATTGTTCAATGCTATTTTATCAGAGTGATGTGTCTATTCTGAGCTTGGGGTTACTTTGAAATACTTGACAGTTAAAACAATAAAAAGCACTGCAGATATATCCTTCGATATCCTTCAAAATCTAAGCCAGTATTAGATATACAAATTTGCAAAATTTGAAAAGAATCGCAAAGGAATTTAGTCTATGATTATCTGCAATAAAAAAATAACCTTAAAATTTGCGAATTAATAACTACCCACTACAACCCCTTGGGGTAGTGAGGAGTAAAAATGTATCAGAGTTGATGCAAATTTCAAAATCATAACACAAAACATTATTATTCTCATCGTTGTAGTATTCTGTATTAGTAACAATTGATTTCTCAAGATTTTTAAAGTTTACTGTCAAGTATGTACCTTTTTAAAAATGGGTTTGTATTCAAAGATTCTCGACAAAGAAAGGATCGCACAGGTCAGACTTTTTAAGTTAAATCTACTTCAAATGATTTAATTGATAGGGCTGCATAATAGAATGGACAAATTTTGCTCATACCCGTAAATTTCTATTATCAAATGCTCATGACAGAAATCTGAAGTGACTACATAAATGTCAAGACGTGAACTCTACCTCATTTCAAACCACCACCACCTGGATGCCATAAACCTTGAAGGAGTTTCCTAAACACGAACAAACCCCTAGCAGACACTCATAAGACTGCAAGAGTGCATCTGTGGAGGGCACACAAGGGGCCATTTTAAATACACCAACGGAAGCACTACACCCAGGACATGACCAACAGGAGCCAATGTGGAAAACCTTCAACAGGATTAGGATTGGAGTCGGTCGTACAAGTAAAAATCTCCAAATAATCTGGGGAATGGCTAAAGACGCGATGTGCGGCTGTGGACATACAAAGGACAGCATACACCTCCTGGCATGTCAAATGGCTCCTGGCCAGTGTGATTGGGAAATTCTTATTGAACCAGCCCACCTAGAGGACGACGCAATGGAGTTTGTGGTTTTCTGGGTCCAGATGGGCATTTAGTCACATATGTGACAGACACGACAAGAAGATCATTTCAAAAATATATTTGGTACAAATTGTTCAAATACATTGTAAGCCATATAATTAAATTTGTAAAGTGTGACATGTGACGTCACGCAAACAGTTTCTCAAAATCACCTGAACAAATAACACTACACGACACAACAATTCGTTCTCAACCAGAATCTACATTGCTTTGTAAACGATCCATCCGAAGAGTCAATAAACTGAAGACACGGTGTCAAAAAGAAGACAAAGACAATTCGTTCCGAGCGTGATCTCACTGTAAACAGTCAGACACTTTAACAACAGAAGTGACTTCATGAATGAATTATAAACCGCATTAGTCTCAGTCAAAACCTAAATAGGACCGTTGTGGATCTATTCATCAACATGACAATAAAATAAAAACGCCACGTCAAAAGAGATAATTCAACAACAGGACAAGTATCATCTTTGGGACATACAAAAGAAAACTAATTAAATCGGAGACCTTCATAAATGAATTATTGATAACATTATTTTAATCATCAGATAGAACACAGATGGTTCGCTGTGGGATTCAACGAACAAGGATCTTATTAAACTAAGACGCTATATCAAAAGACACAAATCACGGAACGCATCAGCAAACAATATCAAGACACCCAAAAGAAAATTTTGTAGCTGAGGTTAATTATTGTTGATGTTAATATTTTTCAATAGTCGGACAAAACCTAGATTGTTCGATATGGGATTCATCCAATGAGGAGTTGATAAAACAAAGACGCAGCATCAAAAGAGATAATTTAGCTGTTGTTTAAGAAACAACAGCAGGGCACCCAAAAGCGAACTTTTGACACTGAAGAACAATTATCGTTGATTAAATCATGTCAGACGGAACCCAGATAGTTTTAATGTTGGATCAAACGAGTAGAGTCGATAAAACAACGACGCCGACTCAAAAGAGATGGACTGAACGATAGTTTTAAGATTGATCCTGTGGTTTTGGGCGGAACATTTTGGTAAATTCGTGGGAATTCCGAGAATGTTGTTATTGATTAGCCGGCGTGTATTGATGTAATGATAAGGTATTGGATAAAAATTAGTGGGACAAGAGAAATGACCCACGTCCGGTTTTAGTCGGCACAACGTGACAGATAAATTTGGTCACAGCATCACCGCTGGACCAGACGATGCGGACCTTGTACACTCGTATAAATTTTGCCGGAGAAATTTTTCAATATTTTCTTATTATTGAGGATCGAGAGGCTGTTTTATCTTTATTCACCATTTTCTTTAACTTCACATGTCTGTCTGTACTCATATTCACTTCCCGACTTCCCGACCAGCTAGAGCTTTGAAACTTTTAGAATTTGTGTATTTCCGATGACATTACGTCCATTTCCGCAAAATTAAAAACAAATTTTTTGAAATTTCAGAATTAAGGTCATTTGAACTTAATTTCGTTTTCTGTAACTGACGTTGTTTCTAAAACGAAAATTTACAAAGTTAGTGAACCGTAGATAATAGTTTGAACTCTAATTGTCTATGGCGCAAACTACGCCATAGGTTTCCATATAATATAGGTACCTACTACCTACTAGATGGAGTAGGTACTCCGTGCAATAAGTGAGTCCTGGTATATTGCGCGTTTGACGTTTTGGTTGGCAACGTATTGCAGTTTTCCTTACATTTCAACACTTCCTAGATAACTGTTATCTAAGGGTCGTATTACAAGAGTTATTTGAGAAAAATGTATGAAAAGGTAAGGTCCCGTACTGCGAGAACACTGCTTACTTGACCTCAAATTTTTCTTACATTATTCTTAAATGACCAATCTTAATGAACAACGTGTTGGTTTCGACAAATCAATCCGAAAACAATTCACATTAGTCAGTATTCTCTATAGAAAGAATTTCATCGATTGTTTCAAATTTATAGATCGTCAAAGAGCCATAGATCATATTAGATTCACAGATTTATTTATGATCCATAAATCATTAGGATGCATGGATAATTTAGGATCAATAGATAATTGAGGATCATTTAGGATCCATAGATCATGCATGTATGACAAAGAATATTATTTTGGCCGTGAAAGACGAATTAAATGCAACGAATAATAAATGGCTTCTAATAATATATAATGATCCATATAATTAATTAGTTTTGCATTTAGTTGATATGTAGATTTAATCGATATTTCAACACGAATCAAATGATTATTATTTGTAATAAACGAAAATCGTTTAGTAAAAATGCGTGTATGAATCAATTTCACACACAGATAATAATTGATCTAAAGTGGATCAATTTCGTGGATCTAAACATATTATATCATTGGCTGACCCAGATATTATGGATCAATAAAATAATGTATTTTAAAATTAATCATGATCTAATTGAAACGAATCGAAACAAAAAAAATAAATTTCACATGATCATCGGTCCAGAAGAAGAGACGGTCATTCGAAACTGGTCGTATCAATCAACTCATTCGAAATTGGTCTTATCAAATAAATTATTCCTAACTGGTCGTATCAAATAATTCATTCGAAACTGGTCGTATCAATCAACTCATTCGAAATTGGTCTTATCAAATAAATTATTCCTATTTGGTCTTATCAAATAAATTATTCCTAACTGGTCGTATCAAACAATTCATTCGAAACTGGTCGAATCAAATAACTTATTCGTGATCTTATCAATAGAGATAGCGACATTTATAACAATAATAATATAGAATGAGTTATATACCGTCGTTTTTGTAATAACTTCACCTCAAGGGCGCTTTCAATGAATTTGAATAGGCCCTTTCCAGGAGAAACAATTGTCCTGCGAATCGAATAAATTTCCTTATTTTTAATTTGATTTTACCAGTATAACTCATAAGTGCAGTGTCTGCAAGGTTTTAGAGTTCTCCGGACTCTTCGTATGTTCTTTATGTGTTCTTTCAGAATTTTGAAAGGAGCCGTTATTAGTCCCCAAAGCAGAACGAGTGGTGGTGGGGGAAGAACAGTATAACTCATTTGACGATTTATGGACTAAGTGTATATTTATTGAGAGAAATATTTTTTATTTCATACTTAAATAAAAAAAAACTGCAAATTCCCCACGTAAATTTGTATAATATTCGACTTATTGCACTCTTGATGATGGGATCTGACAGGCTAAAACCAGTCAGCGTTACTACAAATAAACAGTGAAACTAAACCTTTTTTATTTATTTATTTTCAGATAAGTGCGGCAAATAACTTGGATTATTAACATAAATGAAGTACAAAAGATGTGAATAACCACGAATCATTAAATAAGGTAGGTAATTAAAATATTTTACGGATATATGAAGTTATTTATGTAAATTCGTAATAATTTTTTTGTAAAAATCAAGTCTTAAGTTAAGAAATTTAAAACAAACTACGTGTTAACGAGATATGTATTCTACGACAGTTTTTGCTAAATTATAGTTTTAATCAATTACAGTTTGTTGACTGAGAGTTCGTGATGGAATTCCA
The DNA here is from genome assembly GCA_963576475.1 of Molanna angustata. Lineage (NCBI taxonomy): Eukaryota > Metazoa > Arthropoda > Insecta > Trichoptera > Molannidae > Molanna > Molanna angustata. The sequence continues at coordinate 904,198 of OY754984.1, forward strand.
TTATAACAATAATATTATTACTTAAAATAAGTAAAAACAATTATTTAACATTTTTCCACTTGATAAATTAGTTTGACCACTGACGCGTTTCGCTCAAAGAGCATCTATAGAATGGTACTTATGTATCAGTGGACATTTTATTTACAAATACAAATTCATTGCTAACAAACCTTTTTACTTTATAAATACAAATTCATTGCTAACAAACCTTTTTACTTTATAAATACAAATTCATTGCTAACAAACCTTTTTACTTTATAAATACAAATTCATTGCTAACAAACCTTTTTACTTTATAAATACAAATTCATTGCTAACAAACCTTTTTACTTTATAAATACAAATTCATTGCTAACAAACCTTTTTACTTTATAAATACAAATTCATTGCTAACAAACCTTTTTACTTTATAAATACAAATTCATTGCTAACAAACCTTTTTACTTTATAAATACAAATTCATTGCTAACAAACCTTTTTACTTTATAAATACAAATTCATTGCTAACAAACCTTTTTACTTTATAAATACAAATTCATTGCTAACAAACCTCTTTACTTTACAAATACAAATTCATTGCTAACAAACCTTTTTACTTTATAAATACAAATTCATTGCTAACAAACCTTTTTACTTTATAAATACAAATTCATTGCTAACAATGTAACCTTAATGTTTTTATTTTTATCCACAATTTTCTCATATTTTCATGTTAGAAGGTTTGTTAGCAATGAATTTGTATTTTTAAATAAAAGGTCCACTGATACATAAGTACTATTCTGTAGATGCTCTTTGAGCGAAACGTTTATCAAGTGGAAAAAAGTTAAATTATTTCTTTTTACTTATTTTAAGTAATAATATTATTGTTAAATTATAGTTGTAAATCTAACAAATTAAACGCATAACTATTTGCGTAAATGGGCCAGGGAAGTCGGTTTATTGGCGTAAAATTTAGATTTAAGATAACCCCATAGGAAAAAGTCCATAGGTGTTAAATCAGGACTGCGTGGAGGCCAATTTATGTCACCTCTCCTGGAGATCAATTTTCCTGGGAAAATTTCACAAATTCGTGGCAGAGATGTATTGGACGTGTGTGATGACGTTGCTCCGTCGTGCTGGAACCATGTTCTTTGGTTATAGCCAGGAAAGTTTTGCAGTTCAGGCACCAAGAAGTCGTCTGACATCTCCACATAACGCTCTGAATTAAAATATAAACTTTCTTTTAAGACACCTCGTATTTTGATATTGTCAAGCTAAAGACAATACTATAATTTATACCTGTCTTTAATTTCAATACAATTATGTCAATATTGGTTAAGTAAATGAAGAAAGGCCAATGCAACTAACTAATCACATTTGTATATAGTGGAAGTTCATGTCTCACAAACAATTTCCTATGGTACACTTTAGAAAAATGCTGCCTGGATGTAGGTATTGTTTCGCAAATAATTTAATTTGATACGCTTCACAAAAGTACTACCTGGTTAAAAATGATTGGTTCTCTCTGGGATAGTGCTACTCGGTTGTATTTCCTCAAAAATAATTAGCCTATATTGGTACACTTTGGGATAATGCAACCCGGTTGTGTCAACAAACAAATATATTAATGGGTACACTTTAGAATAGCGCTACCCGGCTGTATTGTTGCACAAATAATTTCATTTGGTATACTTTGGGATAATGCAACCCGGCTGTGTCGACAAACAAATATTTTAATTGGTACACTTTAGCATAGTGCTACCCGGCTGTATTGTTGCACAATTAATTTAATTTGGTATAATTTGGGATAATGCAATCCGGCTGTGTCGACAAACAAATATTTTAATTGGTACACTTTAGAATAGTGCTACCCGGCTGTATTGTTGCACAAATAATTTCATTTGGTATACTTTGGGATAATGCAACCCGGCTGTATCGACAAACAAATATTTTAATTGGTTCACTTTAGAATAGTGCTACCCGGCTGTATTGTCACACAAATAATTTCATTTGGTATACTTTGGGATAATGCAACCCGGCTGTGTCGACAAACAAATATTTTAATTGGTACACTTTAGAATAGTGCTACCCGGCTGTATTGTTGCATAATTAATTAATTTAATTTGGTATAATTTGGGATAATGCAACCCGGCTGTATCGACAAACAAATATTTTAATTGGTTCACTTTAGAATAGTGCTACCCGGCTGTATTGTCACACAAATAATTTCATTTGGTATACTTTGGGATAATGCAACCCGGCTGTATCGACAAACAAATATTTTAATTGGTACATTTTAGAATAGTACTACCCGGCTGTATTGTCACACAAATAATTTCATTTGGTATACTTTGGGATAATGCAACCCGGCTGTGTCGACAAACAAATATTTTAATTGGTACATTTTAGAATAGTACTACCCGGCTGTATTGTCACACAAATAATTTCATTTGGTATACTTTGGGATAATGCAACCCGGCTGTGTCGACAAACAAATATTTTAATTGGTACACTTTAGAATAGTGCTACCCGGCTGTATTGTTGCACAAATAATTTCATTTGGTATACTTTGGGATAATGCAACCCGGCTGTATCGCCAAACAAATATTTTAATTGGTTCACTTTAGAATAGTGCTACCCGGCTGTATTGTCACACAAATAATTTCATTTGGTATACTTTGGGATAATGCAACCCGGCTGTGTCGACAAACAAATATTTTAATTGGTACATTTTAGAATAGTACTACCCGGCTGTATTGTCACACAAATATTTTCATTTGGTATACTTTGGGATAATGCAACCCGGCTGTGTCGACAAACAAATATTTTAATTGGTACATTTTAGAATAGTACTACCCGGCTGTATTGTCACACAAATAATTTCATTTGGTATACTTTGGGATAATGCAACCCGGCTGTATCGACAAACAAATATTTTAATTGGTACACTTTAAATTGTGCTACTTGGCTGTATTGTCACACAAATAATTTCATTTGGTACACCTCGGAATAATGCAACTCGACGATATTTTATACAACTTTTTCAGTATTTTTTTTACATTACGCTCTTATTATTTATTGGTTATGTATCCTCTACAATGATAAAAATAGTTCGCACAGAAAAAAAAAACGTAGTAATATATGATTTTATGCTTTACTAATAATACTCCATTTTCCATTTATGATCCAATAAAAGAATACCTTAGATCTTGTTAAAGATCTATAGATCTATACATTCTTAAAACAGAGGTCGACAACCTCAATAGCGCACCGTGAAACATACTACGAGTATTAATCGTCATAACTGCCTATGTCGATAAGAAGACTACGGACAGAGATTTTGAAGGCGAGAGAGCAAGATATATATGTACACTTCGATTCTTTCCATATAATATATTATTAAAAAAATATATAGTATTGTTTTCCAAAATTGTAATTGTAACTAATAAAATATTTTATCCTATACATAATGTTTAATCAGTCACCAATTTAAGGGAAAATAGATTATTTTTGTATGACGAAAAATATCATCAATAACACGTATTAAAATAATATTTACCTTTTTATTAAACGTAGAATTTATTTAACTTCTATGAATAATTCATAGCTTGGAAATTATTAATCTTCCTCAGCCTTTCTTCCTCCAGCAATGGACATAGGCCTTCCTCTGAGACCTCCATAGCTCTCTATCATGTGTAGACCGCATCTAACTTTAGTCACTAAACTAAGCTTATTACTGTTATTCACTAAACTACATAAGCTTGTTACTGTTATTCACTAAACTAATATTGTTACTGTTATTCACTCAACTAAGCTTGTTACAATTATTCACTAAACTAATCTTGTTACTGTTATTTACTCAACTAAGCTTGTTACAATTATTATTCACTAAACTAATCTTGTTACTGTTATTCACTCAACTGAGGTTATGATACATAATAAAGAGAGAGGAGGAAGTTAACTTTAATTCTCATTGTTTTTCTTGTACATACTATGTATTATGTTTTGTTAACTTTTAAGTTTCTTTTCTTTTTTAACTTGTATTATTACTGTTTTCTTAATAAATAAATTAAAATAATAACTAAAGGTGGGTTCATATTATTGTGTTGTGTTGTGTTGTGTTGGGGAGCTATCTGTCGTGTCGGGTGAGTGTTTATATTATTGTGTTGTGTCGTGTTGCAATGTGTCGCATTTTCAGATCATTGTGAGTTGAGCCGTGGTTAAGTGCAATGTTTTTCTAGGATACAGACGAGTCTTCTTAAAAAAGAAAAGAAGATATTGGGTCAGGGGCGCATTTCTCTGTCTCGATAGAGATTCAGGAATTAGAAAGGGATAAAAAAAGATTTCATAGATATTTTATACTGACTAAAATACAATTTGATCAAGTTCCAATTTAATTGAAATGGATATAAAAAAAAGGAACGGCAAGTTTCGCCAACCTATAGGAACAAAAGAAAGACCGATTTATTTAATGTCTTTGCTAGTTCCTCTCAAACAGCATATTATCTTATAGCTTGGTCCTTATACTCCTTGGATTTTGTGTCATATAGAATTTTAAATTGTCTTACTCGATAAGTTCGTCGGAAATTTTTAAACAGAATGACACTATACAACCACATTCACTTTTTTTTTGTTTAAAAAATATTATATAATATTTGTTTATATAAGATGTATTAATTTATACATCTAAATAAAATTTACTATTATTATTATTATTATTATCGAGTATAACGCGTTGACTGCTAGATTCACATTAGTGTGGTGTGTTGTGTTGCGACAGATCCCCCACCACCTCTGTGGCGCGATCGGGTATCCATCGATTGCCGACACGACAGAAGCGCCACAACACAATGCAACACATTAATGTGAATCTAATCATACTAAATGAATGAAACTGATAACATTCTGTCTCGCCACGACACAACACGACACAGTAATGTGAACCTAGCTTAAGCTTGTTACAATTATTCACTAAACTAAGCTTGTTACTATTATTCACTAAACTAAGCTTGTTACTAGATATTATTCACTAAACTAAGCTTGTTATTATTATTCACTAAATATTATATTATTTTCATTATTTTATATTGACTTTCGGGAAATTTACATGCAGATACTACATACATATGTCAGATATTAAATATTTATCACACAATTAATAACAAGTTGACACATACTTGTTATGTTGAGACTTATGGCGATTTATTTAATCTTATTTATTTATTAATTTATTTATTAATCGGTTAATTTATTTATATATTTATTTCTAATCGATTAATTTATTAATGAATTTATTTTTATGTTTTTTTATTTGATTTTTTATTTATTTGTTATTTGGCAAAATGAACCACTAGAAAACCGGAAAAAAGAACTGTGTTAAACGTCTATCAAATCTAGATATTTTCTGGTCAATTTGAAGAGATTGACTTTAGGCAATAAACTCCTCCTTGTGCACTTTGTGTGCAAACATTAAACAAACAAATGTTTTTGTAAAGTTTCGTCTGAACATACATAACTGATGAAACTCGCGCGAGCGAGTAACTTCTTACATATTATGTCAATTATTACTTTCACTAACTGATTCTCAAACCGTTATTATCCGATGTCCAGTAATAATCAATTGTTGACGATCCCTGGACGTATACAATAGTCAGTGTGAGCGAACTCAGCGACTCGCGTGTGAACATAATGTACCAAAAGGCATACTAAAAAAAGGAAATATAAACCGCCATCTACCGTGTGAATCTTGAACAATAAAAGAAAGTTAAAGATGGGTAGATCATCAATGGAAAATATCATTTATGTTTTAATATACCAAATTAACAACTATCTATCAATAAATACATACAATAGTAGTTTGTTAATTAGAATTTTGTATTTTTTTAGTATTATGTATAAACATTAAGTAGGTACCTACCTTACAGAACTGTTGTATACTGTATGAACTACTGTATAATATCCAATTCAGCAAGATTAGTCGTGAGTCCTTCAGTCCCTATTTTTTACTTCATGTACATTATTCATTAATCAATGAATGAATGAATAGATTAATTAATTTATTTATTTATTAATTTATTTATTGATTAATTGATTAATCAATTGATCAATTAATAAATTTATTGATGTATTTTTTTTTTTTTTTAAAAAATGAATATGTCCTTGTTAAACAAGTACATATACATCTTCCTACGTTCCCTAAACTAAGCATAAATGCTTGTCCTATAGGTGAACGAGATCGGTCGAGGCAGGATTCGAACTCGCGACCACTGGATTACTAACCCAGCGCGCTAACCGCTCTGCCATCCAACTGATTAATTGATTAATTAATTAATCAGTATTAACTGATTAATTGATTAATTAATTGATTAATTAATTAATTAATTAATTATTATATAATTTAATAATACATTCATTAATTATTTAATTAATTAATTAATTAATTAATTAATTAATTCATTCATTCATTCCTTCATTCATTAATCCATTAATTTCGGTGAGATTGGTGTGAAAAACGCCATAATCTGCAACTTTAGGTACCTACCTATATCCGATGTCGATAATTGTATCTGAACACAGCCCATGAAATAATATACTTAGCTAAATGATACAATGTTGCCTTTTTAGGTTAGATAAGACTGGTGTGTGGACATGTATGTGTCGTACTTTCTTTTATAAGGTAATGCATTCCTATCGCTGCGAACCCCACGTTGTGGCATATATTATTATGTAGGTATTTCAATTTTATTTCATTCTCATTAGACATTTTCGATCAGCTGACATATTTGCTATTTATTTTATGATGGTAATCTACACGAAGAAGGCGCTTGAGTAGTGTAGAAAGTCGTGTTGGTTTGTAACAACAATAAGATTGGTAGTTACAATAGGAACTATGAGATATCATCATCAGGCTGTGGTATGAAGACAATAGAATTAGTTATAATTGTTATTAAACATAACTACAATTATTATTAAATTTAATAAATGGTATCGTGTTGGTCATTTCCTGCGCATAATTTGCATACATTGGAGGAGATTCTATCACTTTTAAAGAACGTTTCGGCTAAAATTGATGCGTTCCTCTTCCACATAGTTCAAGTTGATATTCTATAACGCTGAAATATGAACTTTTCTATTAAGGAACGTTCTTATGCCAAGTAAATCACGCATTGGTTCAATTCCTTATTCTTTAACCACATTTTAGTTTAATCGACTATCAAAACGTTCATAAGGGGGGGACTGCTGCCAACGTACTTATTTTTCAATTTGATATACCATCATTATTTCTTATCAAATCGTTTTGAAAAAAATAATTTGGATGGTTTGGATATTAATAAAGAAAAATATATCTTTACTATTTGATAATGTTCTGTATAAATTCTTGCAGAAAAATAATGGCATACCCCGATTTTCAACGTTTATCTTATATTTTTAATAAAATATAAGGCGTAGTTCAACATATTTTTTTTTTAAATTAAATAAGACAAAAATATCTAGAAAATAAGATGTGACGTTGCATTAATGCTTCAGGTTTAGTAAATAAAACTAAAAAACATTTATTTTCAATTCAGCGCCATTGCGAAATAATTTTTTTTTGTTTTATTAACTTAACCTGATGCATTAATGCAACGTTACATCGTATTTTTCCCGAAATTTTGATCTTCTTTAATTTAAATAAAAAAATAATGCTCTATACCTTGTAGTTTTTTAGAAATTTAAGATAAATGTCAAAAATCGGGGTATGCTTATTATTTTCCTACAAGAATATATACAGAACATAATTAAAAAGTTAAGGTATATTTTTCTTTGTAAATATCAAAACTTACTAGGTTTTTTTTTACAAAATGATTCCTTTTGTAGTAATGATGCAAATTCAAATTGACAAAATAGGTACGTTGGCAGCAGTCACCCTCTTATACGGAAGCGTACTAGTTATTTGCACAGCGATTCACAGATGTTATCATCTATTAGAGGGTAAGTCTTATTTACCGGTTCTTTCGTTTCGTCTCTGTTGAGATATTGAAATTTATCAAAAAAATAATATATATATTTTTCTATCTATTAATTTTAGTCCGTAAACGCTACTCGCGTTCAACGCATCGTCAGAATAGTGTTATCATAATGAAATATTATGATTATTTTTGTGTGTCAGTATTGCGACAATGTAGTTTGTTTTCCAAGAGTTGTTTAAGTGAATACATAAAGAAAATTTCTCTCCTTCTTTAAATTATTACCAGTTTCCGGTCGTATATCAATTTCCCATTTCCGTCGCCATATTGTCTGCATTCATCACATATGTACAACAGGTATTCCTAGAAACCACACATACATACTTATCTATTAAACCAGTATTAATTGTCATCAAAATCAGGTGATATATTCTGGAAATACACAGATACAACTTTCATGACGAGACAACTTGGTTCTTGAAAATATCAAAGAAAATTTATAAAAAATATTCCTCTAACCAAACTACAAATTTTTTAACAGATTTTTAATTATCTCAATAGAGACGAAGTTGGAATATTTTACTGTAGGAGAACCGGAAAATCAAGGCACCTACAGGGCTTACGACCTGTCATCAGCTGGTTTACGTGATCACTTTATGCGCTTGCGCAACGTTTACCAATTATGCCTTTTTAATGAGATCCCTATCAATTAAAATTTTGAAAGTTCTATATATTGCAATACTGAAATTCTTTTCGCGTGAAAATAAGGATTTTTACCACAGCCATCGATGTGTGAAATTATGAACAACATTCTTATTATTTTTATTTATTTTTGTTGTAACGCCATCTATTGAGAGAATTGTTTTTTTTTTGTAAATAAATAAAAGCCACAATAGGCATGATGACTAATTTTGAAAAACTATCTCACGATGTTTTTACGCATTCACTGTTTTCAAATATATATACATTTCTACATAAAATAAAGGTTTAGTAGCAAAAATCGCCATTTTAAAATCAAATTTGACATTTAGGCCAAAAAAAGCTTGTAGTATCATGGCGGCTGCCGACCCTGACGGTGACGTCATGGTATCGTAAACTGCATATCACTACTATATGTAATATATGTGTTCTAAGACGATTTGTGTATTTATAATCAATTCAAAAGTGCATAAGTGTTGTGCGGTCCCTAAATGTACAAACACGACGAAAAAAACACCTACTGAGGTATTTGTTTTCGTCCCACGCGAAAAAAAAGAGAAATAAGTGATTAAATTTCGCACGGCGAGACACAAGTGAATTTTATTAAGTACGCGTTTACAATGAAGTACAGTATTTGTTCCCCCACTTTTAGCTCTCAATCTAAAGTAATAAAGCAATCAAAATGTTAGTGTTTGTGTGTGTGTATGTGTGTGTTTGTCTCACGCCTTCTGAAAAACCAAGAGCATCTAAAAATCTAATTTATGTGCGAACGTGTACCTGTATACCTGATGCAGTGTCACGCTAAAAATAATGCGATAAAAATGCTGAATTTTAAAAATATTTCAATAATTATTTTTTTCATACAAAATTTTCCAAGCCGTATCTGTCAAAAAAGTGTACATTTTGCACGCAAATATCTGTTAGTTTAAAAGTTAGAAGTACGTATTTACACGAAAAAAATTTACTTTCAAGTATAACTTAGCTTTTAAGTGAAAAACATGGTGAATATTTTGTATAATTATAATGTTTAACTTATTTTTAAAGTAAGCGTTTTGTACATAAATGCCGCCATTTTAATATCTTTTCATACAATATTTCATTTTCCTACCGAATGAATATGTTCTTGAAAATAATAAACCTTTGAAATAAATATAATTATGAAATAATAAAATGAAACACAAGACATTACAGCAAGTTTTAAGACGTATATTGTAAAAGTCTGTTAATTATTAGTAAAGATATAGGCATAATAAAATTGCATAATTTGTATATAATATTTGATATTTCGGACAATTTTCATTTTTACGGCATCGAACAAACCAATGTATGTAGGTACCTACATATTCAAAAAATGTCTCAAACCATTTGATATTTTTTACGTATTGGAATGGTTACTATGGTAACGGAAAGATTCTGATATTCAAATAAAATTTGTTATGAATCGAATTTATTTAGAACATTGTTGTAGGTAGGTACCTACCTATTATTATTTACTTACAAATCAACAATATACTGATTTCCTATCGGAAAATTATTTTATTTATTTATTTATGAATGTATGAATGTATGCAAGCGATGTGCTCCTAAACCGTATGTCCGATTACAATGAAACTTTGGCGAATTGTCGAGCGTGTGCCCGAGGTGGTTTCTGGATTTAAACTTTTTTCTTATTCTTCTTCTTCTTCGTGTATTTGGTCATTTTACCAATGAAAGCGGAATATCCTGGGAAAAGAAGGTCCGACTGTCCCTCCATCTCTTCGCAGGTCTTCCAGGACGGTTTCTGGATTTAAACTTTTTTCTTCTTCTTCTTCATCGTGTATTTGGTCATTTTACCTATAAAGGTGGAGTATCCTGGGAAAAGAAGACGGTGCTTACATCTCTTCGCGGTTCTTCCAGGATGGTTTCTGGATTTAACCTTTTCTTACCCGAATGAAGGGACGGGATGTAATTGAAGGGAAGGGAGGCACTAAAGGGCCTGAAGGGACGGGAGGTATTAAAGGGCCTGAAGGGACGGGAGGTACTGAAGGGCCTGATTGGAAGGGACGTGATGAGGGATTGAAGGGACGGGATGTACTGAAGGGTCTGAAGCGACGGCTCCTGGAGTCTAATTATTTTTCTTCTTAATTTTATGTAGACCTTTAAGGACAGTTTTAATACAAACTATTTCCTATAGATTAATCTTCTTCTTCTTTTATGAAGACCTTTTGCTCAGTTTTTATACAATCTATTTCCAATAGTCTATTTTATTCTTCTATTTTATGTATTTTTTCTTATTTTATGTAGACCATTGGGATTTTTTAAACAAATTATTTCTTATAGTCTTATACTTATTCTTCTCTTTTTTATTTAGACTTTTGGGTTCGTTTTAAGTCTAATAGTCTATTGTGCAGAAATATTATTAACGATATGCACACTTGATGAAAATACATATGTAAAAACGAATGGGATGTGGGATGTGAAGATGTAACCTGCACTAGAATCTTTTCAATACTTTTGTTTAATCAAATTTAAACCATTTATATCATCCTATTTTAAATAATTTTTAACACCTACATAATATATTTGATTTCGTTGACAATATTTAAAGAAAGGGAGCTGTGGCCATTACTGAATTCTTCGCAACGTTTATATTCAAATTATTTACCATAGTTTAAGTCTTCTTCTTCTTCGTTAATGTAGACTTTTGTGTCAATTTTAAGTTCATCAGTCTAATTGTGCAAAAATATAATGCACACTTGATGAAAAAATATAAAACGAATGGGATGTGACCAACACTGGATCTTTTCAGTACATTTGTTTAATCAAATTTTAACCACATCCCAACATCCAAAATTACTAAATATTCAATAGGTAAGTACATATTACAATTTGTTTTCGATGATAATATTTAAAAATGGGGGTTGTGGCCAAACCAATCTCTTTACAATGTTGATAAACAGTCATATTTAAAACCATTTCGAATAGTGATGAAATTGTATATTATACTTCATTCACACTTTATAGCAATATATAAAAAATAATGGGTTGTGGCCATCACTTGAACATTTTACAATCAAATTCAATCATATTTCAAACCACTTTTCATAGTCCGATTTTGCAAAATAATTGGGTGACAATATTATAAAAACGATTGCTTTTTCTTTCACAATTTTACATTCTTGGCCAACGGCGGGACATAAAAGCTAGTAATATAATATTTACCATTATTTAGGCAATAAGCATATAAAGAACTTCATTAATGTCCAAACGTCAAAATAGGCCATCATAAGTTTCCCGCGTATGTTTTTAGCTTATGAACACATAATGTAGAGAGAAGAAGGAGCATATTTTATCGATTTTCGAGATGTAAGTTGTATTTTAATTACAGATAAATAAAGTACTTATATGTACTTATTATTAAGTTTTTACGTTTCGAAATTCTGATGAACAAAAGTCTTTGTTCGACGCAAAGAAATATCCGACCATCAAAAGTTCCATTCTAGTTAAGAGTAGTTAAGACAGGCAGAAAAATAACTACTATGGCTGCTATTGCTAAAAATAACGATAGCAGATAAATATAGCTTGTTATGAACACAATACAAATAACGAGCGCTATATAATAATTCGTATGCTGCTAAAATTGTAACGATGTTTTAAAACGCATGCTTCGCGTAATCGCCGTCGTTTCGCAAATCGCTTCATTGCATGAAAAAAATATAGCTTGCTAGTTTAGTTTGGCAGTGACCAGCATCATAACATGTCGAACGTTCGTCAGCTCACCATCGCGTGACAAAATTGTAGAATACTAAAACTAAATTAGTTTACCATACGTTGCGAGCGTTCATTATTTATTTATTTATTCAATAAAAACTAAGTTACATACAAAATACAATTAACATAGGCCCGATATTACAGTCGGCCCTCAACTCATTGAGTTTGCCAAACTCAAGATTAATGTTAAGGGGAGATTGAATCCATTTCCGTATTACAGTGCAATATGACATGTCAGTTACTAAATCTTCAATTATAGACATATTTCACTTTTTCTGTGGTTATTATCTGTCAAATTTAAATAACCTCAAATAATACGAAATACAAAACGGGACGCTACGACTTTAAATACCATTGTTTTATTATCCAACATGGTAAATTTAATTTTTTTCACCAAAATAATGCTTTTAAATGCCCGTGTTCGTTTCAATACGGCTGTCAGTTTGTTTTGTTGTGTGGCGCCACCTTCGATACAACACTGAAACTACACACGTTGCCTAACGCCTCTAGTGATAGAAACTGAAACTACACGAGTTGCCTAGCAAATGACAGTTGACTCACAGTTAAGTACTTAATCTGCCAGAAACGTTGAGTTAAATATTTGTCGTTTTAGTGACGTATTTGAGGGAAGATTAGGTCTAAACGGACACTGTAATACGCTATATTTTTGTAAAACTTGAGTTTAGCTCTTAAACTGACACTGTAATACCGGCCCATAGTGTCCCCCGATAGGTAGGCGAGTATCTAGGTAAATTGAAACTATTTGCTTTGATGAATACTTGTTCCATTTATATTTAATTTGTTTTAGTTTTAAGTATCTAATTAAAATATTAATATATCGATAACACCAAAATAAACATAGTCCAGACCGACAATTAATGCGTATATTGTATTGAAGACTATCAGAAGAATTGACGCGACCATACTATGACGTCGTGCGCTCTGATTGTTTTTTCTCATAAAATGGCGGACTAACACATTTTGTATTTTTATATTTATAATATTATTATTCACTCCTATAAATTAAAAAAAAAAACATTTTTTAAATCTTTATAACCTATTTTATTTTTTAAAATCATAATTTCAATGATTTTTTTCTTACAGTCATCACACCTATTACATATTTTAATATATTAATCATAATATGTATATGAATCATAACAGTTATCCCATATGTATATTAGATTCATCATAATACATTGTGTATTTCCATTTCAACCTCATGTAACACTGTACAACTCCCACAAACAATATAATTACATCATTTTATTTTATAATCAAGCAATGAAAGCCACCAAGTTATTTATTTCTGAAACGTTAAATATTCTCCACCACGTTACAATACTCGGTGCGTGTTATAACAGATGCGTCAACGATTCAATAGAGCGGATAGCGATATTATTTGGTTTATTGTCCCAAATAAACCAAATAAATCAATAAATAAAAATAGCATGTTAAAAATAAGCAGCATATTCCATATAGCTTGTTATGAAAAAAATAGCCATTTCGAACAACACAACAGTTGACAGTAACAAACACAATTGACAGTGACAATATGGTGACGTCATGCGCTCTGATTGGTGTTTCACATAAAATGGCGGACAAACATATTTTGTATTTTTATTTTAATAATATTAATATTATTCGCTCTTTTAAAATGAAAATAAATATATTTTTTCAAATCTTTATAACATATTTTATCTAGTAAAATCATAATTTCAATGATTTTTTCTTACTGTCATCACGCCTATTCTTATATCTGAGGTGACAATGCATTTTTTGCATAGAAGTCACCCCTGAATTGTGCCTGACTTATAAGGTTATTTTTGTCTTATTTACCTACTTGTACCAATGTGTACGTAATCGAATATTTTTATTATTGCATATGCGCAAACATTGGATTTTTTTCCCTGTCGGGAGTCAAAGATATTTTTTAACAGATTTTTAACTATCTCAATATTTCAATTATCTCTATTGAGATAGTTAAAAATCTGGTAAAAAATATCTTTGACTCCCGACATGGAAAAAATCCAATGTTTGCGAATATATAATACATAATAAAAATATTCCAAACTACTAATTTTTCATTCACCAAACAACTTTTGAAGATGTTAATGGTGATGGTTCAGTACAATGTTATATTTTCATCTTACAATTATAAATTCTCGTCTAATATCATCATTTCTTACACCGTTTTACTATGCATTCTATGTACAATGTTGTTTTTTTTGCTTTATATGGCAATTCACCCTATTAAGAGTGCTATATGCCTTGGATGAAAATAGAAATAGGAGCAGTTTTAGGAGAATATAAAAAAAGTTCAAGATTATGTTACAATTCGATGTTATGAGTTTTTAGAAATTTTAGCAACAATACATACATAAATTTTTGAATTATTAAGAGATAACAGGTAGGATATATTAATTGGAGATGTATGAACAATGTCGATAAAGTATTGATACAAACCACTGATTTTAGACCGGTTATTGCAATTAAAAAACATATGGTCTAGAGTCTCCTCCACTAGACCACACTCACAGATACGGCTGCTAAATACATGAATTTTAAACAGGTGAGTAGCCACAATACAGTGACCAATTCTCATTCTTGTTAAACAGGAAATATCTCTTCTAGAAAATCCTCTTCCCTGAAACCAAGGTTTTGAGGGGATCGTGGGTTGGATTCCAGCGTAGAACGATCCTGTTCGAATACGAGTCATTGACAGGTGATCATTCCATCTACGCATCTTAAGGTTTAGGAGGAAACAAACGTAATCTAAAGTTGGGATCTGCAAATGGGATAGATTCATACCAGAAGGGGAATTTGATTTTGCTAATAAGTCAGCTGTTTCATTACCTTCGATGCCAAGGTGGCCAGGAATCCAGGCCAAGGATTATGTCGTAATATCAGACTTCAGTTTAAACAATTTGTATTTTATTGAACATAAAAGATAATCTAGAGGGTTAACAATGTTAGAAGAAATTTGGGTTGGGTTGGGTTTGGTCAATGTTGGGTTCATCATATAATGCATGTAGATCATTATTATATCGCATCCTACAAATTCCATTATCGTTTACATTAAAAATTTTCTTTCGAATATTTTGACATGTACCTAAGTACATTATATACCTGTTCAATTATATACCTATAATGTTTGTATTTAATAAATAATGTGTATAGTTAACACTTGTGTCGCAAAAAATACCCGAGGTTATCTACTCATCAACTTGTTCTTGGAACTTAGTTATGTATGTCAGTGAAACGTGAATGATAACAAAAAGATGTATTGAGAGTTGCACTTGTCCATCTATATCATATTTATATACCAACAACCGACCACCGTGGCATAGTGGTGAGTCGTTGGACTTATGTGCCGGCGTCCTGGGTTCGATTTTCAGCAGGGGATTTATTTATTGAAAATTATTTCTAAAGCCATGGTTGCATTTCTGAAAGAAATTGCAAATGAAAAGTAAATTGTAATTCTAAAGTTTTGGTGCAAACGCAGTAAAACTCAATTAAAATAACAAATAAAAGCAGATTATTTGTCTCAGATTCGATTTATTACGACAGAACGTTTTCGCCGAGGTTTCTCGGCATTATCAAAGTCTAATTGAAATCAATTTTGACAAGACGAATCCATCACTACATCATATATAACGTTGCCAAATAATGGGGTTTTTGGATAAGGCTTGTCAAATTTAAATTCATTTAGACTTTGAAAATGCTGAGACATCTCGGTGAAAACGTTTGGTCGTAATGAATCGATTCTTTGAAAAAATACTGTGTTCTATTTTATTTGTTATTTTTTTTAGATGGGTGGTGGCGCGCTGGTTTAGTAATCCAATGGTCGCGAGTTCGAATCCTGTCACGGCCGATTCATCTATAGCACAAGATAGTTCACATATTTTGTAAACCTACGCATTTATGCTTGGTTTAGGGAATGTATGAGGATATACAACACTATTTGACATATTCAAAGTACCCAAAGTATATTTATAAAAAAGTGTCTATTTTGCAAATTTTCAAAGATAATGTTTTACAAAAAATTGAAAAAAATAAGTCTCTGCGATTCCAAAATGATTTTAAAATACCCAAATGTAATACAGGACAATTACAAAACAACTACATTTATCTAAAGTAATAAAGCAATCAAAATGTTAGTGTTTGTGTGTGTGTATGTGTGTGTGTGTGTGTTTGTCTCACGCCTTCTGAAAAACCAAGAGCATCTAAAAATCTAATTTATGTGCGAACGTGTACCTGTATACCTGATGCAGTGTCACGCTAAAAATAATGCGATAAAAATGCTGAATTTTAAAAATATTTCAATAATTATTTTTTTCATACAAAATTTTCCAAGTCGTATCTGTCAAAAAAGTATACATTTTGCACGCAAATATCTGTTAGTTTAAAAGTTAGAAGTACGTATTTACACGAAAAAAATATATTTTCAAGTATAACTTAGCGTTTGAGTGAAAAACATGGTGAATATTTTGTATAATTATAATGTTTAACTTATTTTTAATGTAAGCGTTTTGTACATGAACGCCGCCATTTTAATATCTTTTCATACAATATTTCATTTTCCTACCGAATGAATATGTTCTTGAAAATAATAAACCTTTGAATTAAATGTAATTATGAAATAATAAAATGAAACACAAGATATTACAGCAAGTTTTAAGACATATATTGTAAAAATGTGTTTATTATTAGTGAAGATATAGGTATAATAAAATTGCATAATTTGTAAATAATATTTGATTTTTCTGACAATTTTCATTTTTATGGCATCGAACAAACCAATGTATGTAGGTACCTACATATTCAAAAAATGTCTCAAACCATTTGATATTTTTTACGTATTGGAATGGTTACTATGGTAACGGAAAGATTCTGATATTCAAATAAAATTTGTTATGAATCGAATTTATTTAGAACATTGTTGTAGGTAGGTACCTACCTATTATTATTTACTTACAAATCAACAATATACTGATTTCCTATCGGAAAATTATTTTATTTATTTATTTATGAATGTATGAATGTATGCAAGCGATGTGCTCCTAAACCGTATGTCCGATTACAATGAAACTTTGGCGAATTGTCGAGCGTGTGCCCGAGGTGGTTTCTGGATTTAAACTTTTTTCTTATTCTTCTTCTTCTTCGTGTATTTGGTCATTTTACCAATGAAAGCGGAATATCCTGGGAAACGAAGGTCCGACTGTCCCTCCATCTCTTCGCAGGTCTTCCAGGACGGTTTCTGGATTTAAAATTTTTTCTTCTTCTTCTTCATCGTGTATTTGGTCATTTTACCTATAAAGGTGGAGTATCCTGGGAAAAGAAGACGGTGCTTACATCTCTTCGCGGTTCTTCCAGGATGGTTTCTGGATTTAAACTTTTCTTACCCGAATGAAGGGACGGGATGTAATTGAAGGGAAGGGAGGCACTAAAGGGCCTGAAGGGACGGGAGGTATTAAAGGGCCTGAAGGGACGGGAGGTACTGAAGGGCCTGATGGGAAGGGACGTGATGAGGGATTGAAGGGACGGGATGTACTGAAGGGCCTGATGGGACGGGAGGTACTGAAGGGTCTGAAGCGACGGCTCCTGGAGTCTAATTATTTTTCTTCTTAATTTTATGTAGACCTTTAAGGACAGTTTTAATACAAACTATTTCCTGTAGATTAATCTTCTTCTTCTTTTATGAAGACCTTTTGCTCAGTTTTTATACAATCTATTTCCAATAGTCTAATTCTTTTTTTTATGTATTTTTTCTTATTTTATGTAGACCATTGGGATTTTTTAAACAAACTATTTCTTATAGTCTTATACTTATTCTTCTCTTTTTTATTTAGACTTTTGGGTTCGTTTTAAGTCTAATAGTCTATTGAGCAGAAATATTATTAACGATATGCACACTTGATGAAAATACATATGTAAAAACGAATGGGATGTGGGATGTGAAGATGTAACCTGCACTAGAATCTTTTCAATACTTTTGTTTAATCAAATTTAAACCATTTATATCATCCTATTTTAAATAATTTTTAACACCTACATAATATATTTGATTTCGTTGACAATATTTAAAGAAAGGGAGCTGTGGCCATTACTGAATTCTTCACAACGTTTATATTCAAATTATTTGCCATAGTTTAAGTCTTCTTCTTCTTCGTTAATGTAGACTTTTGTGTCAATTTTAAGTTCATCAGTCTAATTGTGCAAAAATATAATGCACACTTGATGAAAAAATATAAAACGAATGGGATGTGACCAACACTGGATCTTTTCAGTACATTTGTTTAATCAAATTTTAACCACATCCCAACATCCAAAATTACTAAATATTCAATAGGTAAGTACATATTACAATTTGTTTTCGATGATAATATTTAAAAATGGGGGTTGTGGCCAAACCAATCTCTTTACAATGTTGATAAACAGTCATATTTAAAACCATTTCGAATAGTGAAGAAATTGTATATTATACTTCATTCACACTTTATAGCAATATATAAAAAATAATGGGTTGTGGCCATCACTTGAACATTTTACAATCAAATTCAATCATATTTCAAACCACTTTTCATAGTCCGATTTTGCAAAATAATTGGGTGACAATATTATAAAAACGATTGCTTTTTCCTTCACAATTTTACATTCTTGGCCAACGGCGGGACATAAAAGCTAGTTTGGGAATAAAATTTTTCAATTGCCTCCCAAATGAATTAAAGCAGATAAAAGAATTTTAAAAATTTAAACATAAATTAAAATTGCACTTAACTTCTGTAGTTGTTTTGTAACTTCTAAAATATTAGTTTTCGATTTTGTTTGTTTGATTTGTTTCAATTGCCAGTATTTTCTTTTTTTATTTCTAAATATGTGTTTTGGTATGTTTGAATAGTCGATATTGCTCATTTTTCAATTTATTTTCATGTATTTCCTTTTGTTTTTTTTGAATATGTATTTAGATATGTTTACTCATTTGTATATTTCTCATTTTCATTTATTTTCAAACTTTTTTAATGTTTATTTTATTTTTTATTCGTGTTGATTTGATTTAATTACTCTATTGTTGACTTTGTTTAATTGCTTTGTTTTGATATTTTTTATTTTTTTATAAGTGATTTCCCTCATCAAGCACAAGATTGCAATCTTTTTGATGAGGCACTGTAAAGAAAAATTTGTCAAAATATTATTACCTGTGAATTATATCTTGATTTGTTATTGTAAAATTATTATGTTAAATAAATAAAATAAAATAAAATAAAATAAATATAATATGTACTTGTTACAAGTACATATTCATTCTTTTAAAAAAAGTAGTCTGTAAAGTAAATTGTACATCTATATAATAAAATTAAATGTTTGTATGTATCTATGGTGCTGGAGGCGTATGCTGCGCATCCCATGGATAGCCAGAAGAACCAATGTGTCAATTTTAGACGAGCTAAGGATTGAGGATCGTCTATCGACGATATGTTACAGACGTATCCTTCAATTCTTTGGACACATTGCCAGAAGAAAACCAGACTGCCTCGAGAAGCTTGTTGTGATGGGCAGCGTGGAGGGACGGAGATTTCGTGGTCGCTCACCGACCAGATGGAGCGATTTGGTTAAGTCCACAATGGGGTCTTCGGTGACTGGTGCTCTGCGTTCAGCCCAAAACAGACTGGCATGGAGGCGAGCCATACGTGTGGCGACAGACTACAGCCGCTATCCTCAGTCATGAGGAAAAGGACGATTGATTGATGTATCTATGTATGTATGCTATGCGCTCTTAAACCGTTCATCCGATTGCAATGAAACTTTGAGGAATTGTCGAGCGTATGCCCGGGATGGTTTCTGGATTAAAATATTTTTCTTCTTCTTTATCGGGTATTAAGGTATTTTACCTATGAAGATGGACTATCCTGGGAGAAGAAGGTCCAATTTTCATTCCATATCTTCGCAGATTTCTGGATTTAAACTTTTTCTTCTTCTTCTTCGTGTATTTGGTCATTTTACCTATTTATGAAGGTGGAGTATTCTGGGAAAAGAAGATCCAACTGTCCTTTCAACTCTTCGCAGGTCTTCCAGGATGGTTTCTGGATTTAAATTTTTTCTTAACCTACTGAAGGGACGGGAGGTACTGAAGTTCCCGAAAGGACGGGTGGTAGTAAAGGACCATTTTTAATTATACAGGCAATACGATGTTTGCCGGGGGTTCACTAGTATTATTTAAACTATCGATTTTTTGCATGAACACTTACTTTTACCCCGCGCAAGTGGCGAATATATTGCACAATATCAATTTCTTCCAAATATCCAATATTTCCAACCAAGATTATAGTGTTGGTCACGATCTTATCGTAATTTTTTTTATGAATTTATCCTGCCTGTTAAAATAATGAATGAGTATAGGTTAGGTATGTATGTTTGTATGTAGAGGTATATGTACTTTATAGTGACGTATGTATGTATCTACCATATGTCAACCTTCTTGGTCAACCACTCTGGTGGGCAAATCAGCTTTCACAAGATATGACCCTGAGGCTGTATATATATAAACTACTAGGTACTTACCTGAAGATGATATTCGGAGATCACTGATATATAAATAAAAATTTCATACCATCACGCCATTTCCCTTACGGATTAAGCAGAGAGGACCGAGCGCCATACTCATCTTCTTTTTTGCACACATTCCTGGCCTCTTATGTTTCCTTTTTTCAAAATATCATTCACATGATCAAGCCATCCCTTTCTGGGGCAGTCCCCGCTATTCACTCCATCTCTTACACCCACGTATATTTTCTTGATCGGTCGTTCATCGTTCATTCTTTTAATATGTCCAAACTACCTCAAGGCATTCACTTTCATTTTACTTATAATATCCTTCTTTATCTTGCATTTTATGTAGGTTCTCGGACAACTAACAGATGCTATGTCAAATAATTATTTAACACGCCCCCAATAACAAGTTGCCACATTCTGGAGACTTGCGATATTTATCGTCTCACAGATCCAGACTGAAAACACAATTAACGACTGTGTCTCCACCAGGAATCGAACCCGGGACCCTTGGATCAGCAGTCAGATACCTAACCAACTGAGCCACGAAGGCCGTATTCTATTATGTATCGTTCTATTACATACTATTCTTAGTGATCTCATTTCTACAGCATTTATTCTAATTTCATGCATCTTTAGCCACGTCCACGTGTCACTGGCATACGCAGGCACTTCACTTGCATTATGTACGGCAGTTTTGGTTTCTTTTGAGATGCTCGCAACGGGCATTACTGGATTAAAGTAACTGAAAAAGGCCCGATATTACAGTTGGCCCTCAACTCATTGAGTTTGTTAAAGTCAAGATTAATGTTAAGGGGAGATTGAATCAATTTCCGTATTTCAGTGCAATATGACATGTCAGTTACTAAATATTCAATTATAGACATATTTTACATCTGTCAAATTTTTATAACCTCAAATAATACGAACTACAAAATTCGATGCTATGACTTGAAATACTATTGTTTAATTTTCCAACACGGTAAATTTAATTTATTTCACCAAAATAATGCTATTAAATGCCCATGTTCGTTTCAATATGGCTGTCAGTTTGTTTTGTTGTGTGGCGCCATCGTCGATACAACTAAAACCTCTAGTGATAGAACACTGAAACTTCACTCGTTGCCTAGCAACGAGTCGAGAAATGACAGTTGACTCACCGTTAAGTACTTAATCCGCCAGAAACGTTGAGTTAAATATTTGTCGTTTTAGTGACGTATTTGAGGGAAGATTAGGCCTAAACGGACTCTGTAATACGCTATATTTTTGTAAAACTTGAGTTTAGCTCCTAAACTGAGACTGTAATACTGGCCCATAATCCACCATGTGCAGGCGAAATGGAAGGGTCACGTAGCCAGAAGGTCGGACGATAAGTGGACAAAGAGTGTGCTGACTTGGAGACCTCGTAGGACAAACAGAGGTGTGGGGCGACCGCAGCTGCGGTGGAGGGATAATGTACGACGATATGCTGACATGTCTTGGATGCAGACTGCACAGGACAGGACGACGTGGAGTCCAATGGAGGAGGCCTTCGTTCAGAGTGGACGGAAATAGACTGAAGGAGAGGAAGAATGTGTTCTCAACAACAATCATAATATCAACTGTAGTCCTTGGAACCTTTACCCGTTTCAGTCAAAGTAACTTGTTCTGAGCTTATTGAGCGCTCTCCATGTTGGATAAGGCAGGTTGTGTCCCACTGACATATCCTTCACGGGTGGTAACTGCGTGGCTTCGAAACTTTTTTCAAATGTTTATATGCAACAAAGTACGTATGAGGAAAATATAAACAAATAAAAAAACACTACTATACACATATGTAGCAATGTTTTTTATTTGTGTAGGTGTAAAAAGTTTACAGGTTGGTACGTACTTCAAGTAAATATAAAATGAAAATTTAGTATAAATTCTACAAGTAAATATAAAAAGATTAGTTAATGTACGTACTTCAAGTAAATACATAATGAAAAGTTAGTACAAATTTTACAAGTAAATATAAAATGATTAGTTTGTGTACGTACTTCAAGTAAATATAAAATTAAAAGTTAGTACAAATTCTACAAGTAAATATAAAAAGTTTAGTTATTGTAGGTACGTACTTCATGTAAATATAAAATGAAAAGTAAGTACAAATTCTATAAGTAAATATAAAATGATTAGTTAATGTACGTACTTCAAGTAAATATAAAATGAAAAGTTAGTACAAATGATACAAGTAAATATAAAATGATTTGCAATGTACATACTTCAAGTAAAAATAAAATATAAGGTTAATGTATGTACTGTAAGTAAATATAAAATGAAAAGTTAGTTTACATTCTACAAGTACATATAAAATGATTAGTTAATGTACGTACTTCAAGTAAATATAAAATGATTAGTTAATGTACACTGCAAGTAAATATAAAATGAAAAGTTAGTGTACATACTACGAGTAAATATACAATTATTAATTTTATTGTACGCACTTCAAGTAAATATAAAATGATTAGTTAATGTACTGCAAGTAAATATAAAATGATTAGTTAATGTACGTACTTCAAGTAAATATATATAAAATAAATGAAAAGTTAGTGCACATTCTGGTTGGTTGGAAAAAAATGTTGAATGGCAATAAGTCCGCCAGTGTACAATATATTTATTTATATTTTGTACAGAAAGATGAATAAATATATAAAAAATAAATATACAATGATTAATTAATGTACGTACTTCAAGTAAATATAAAATAAAAAGTTAATTTACACTCTACAAGAAAATATTAAATTATTAATTACTGTGCGTACTTCAAGTAAATATAATACGATTAGTTATAATATGATAACTTACTTCAAGTAAATATAAAATGAAAGGTTAATGTACTCCAAATAAGTACTCTTTGAGGGAATATTAAAATAACATCATCGTAATAATTATTAATACAGGTATCATGGATATAGTGTTATTGTTTTAGTATAAATAATCTCACGAAACACATCGATTAAAATTGCATTTTTGCTTTCACCGGACCACGAACCCAAATCACCTAACCGTTCTTATCTGTGTGTAAACTACGCTGTAATCATAATATGTCAAAATAGTTATAATACACGTACCTAAGTACTTTCTCTTACTGCAAACGACTCCAGTCGAAATACATTGATACTTTGAAAAAAATATTATGACAACCGAACTGGCTATCTAAGTGTTAGCCAAACCTTTGTTATCAGTAATAGAGATATATCTTTTTATGATTGTACGGTTTGGCTGTGTGCATAAAACATTTGGTTGCACAAAACCAAATGTTTTGTAGTCACTAAAGTTCGGTTAATTTTAACGTGAATTTTGTTACTGATTTTTTTACAAAAAAAATCAGTGTAGATGTATACAAACATGCTGTGAGGTGCCGCCTTGGAATAGTGCTTCCACTCTTTTCTATCATGGCTGTCGGGTGCCCCGTAAGAGGCGAGTAATCTATAATACAACAGGCAAATTAAAAACTCACAATGTTTAGTAATGAGGTTCACCACCTGAAAGTAGTGTCTTTCTAAGTGAGACGAGACTAATAATAATAATAAACGCTTGCTTGCACCCTGCGCAAGTGGCCAGATTAGTGACATATGGTAGTTTCTCATAACTGAGCTGTCTCTCCAGCCCATTGAGGCAATATTTGCGTGAGAAATTAATGTGAAAAAATTTCTTTTCTGCTGGGGATCGAACTCGGACGCCCGCACAGAAGCCAAACAGCTTGACAACTGTGCAATGGAGATCGGATTAATGTTTATTCAAGCGTGTGTCGTGCTTCCTTTTATAAGTTAATGCAAACCTGCACATTTGTCGCTGGTGACCCAACATTGTGCGATATGTCGTGATGGTATGTTTGTATGTATATGTGTATACAGACATACCATCCCTTCATATCTTTGATGCAGTAGGCAGATATTACTGAAAATCGAACATTCTCTCCCTCTCTTGTGCTTTTCCTAAGGACTGAAGATGCTGGCTTTAATCAACCGCTCTTTGCGTGACCCACTTCCGTGTTAATCTGTTCTGGGTACAACGTAGATCACCAACAAATCCATATCCCAAAATTTAAGTACAAATTATATTAAAATGATATTTTAATCTGCAATTTTCAACCGTAAAGAGGATGCGCTGCGCACTGTTACACTTAACCACTCCCAGGTGCCAGAATTAGCTACCTTTCTATATCCTTTTCTTTAACTTCACTTTTCTATCTATTCTGGAATTTTGCAATCAATTTTAGCTAACTTCCGGATCATAGGCCATTGGTTCAAATCCGCCTCGAAGGACCAAAAAAACGGTATGTTGGAGCAAATGGACTGTATTAATTGGTTTAAAACCGGGAAATGGAATCAGGCAATATTTTATTTAAGAATAATTAAGGAAAAAAAAATATTGTACTTGCCGTCAGACGCAACAAACCAATATAATATGAAGTTATTCATTTATTTAAAATGTTTATTGAATTTGTAGCACAGGACACAATATACAATATAGGACTATGTAGAAAACTAAGAAGAAAAACTTATAGCCGTATGTGAAGGGCATTGTGTCATCTCTCGAAGGTAACTGTACGTACTGTTTGTAGATAGTGTCTTTTCTTAAAACATTTTCTCGGCTAGGTGGGTAGGCATACGTTATCTATGCTCAGGATCAGAATGAAGAGAGGAATCAAAAGTTGATATCCCTAACAGTAAGAGCTTTCAGAATTTGGGTATTTCTGATGACAGTGCATGTTAATACTGTTGATTCATTTGATAATATTGAACAATTTCGTATTTCTAAACTTGAATTGTGTTATTGTTTAAAAATTATCATTATATCTATTAAAAAAAGGAAAAAATGAGGAATAGAAAAAAACAGCAAAAATTATCCGTTGACCATAATGACTTTGTAATTATTATGATTAAAGACCATTTATTCCACGCACTATCTGCTCACCTGGTGTTGAGAAAGAAGAATCACGCTGATGATTTTATATAAATTATACATACATATGTGTGTAGAATGTGGCTACGTAATGCGAGGGTCAGAGGGTAATACACGGATCGGTTGAGAGAAAGACAGGTTGGAAGATCGACATTGCCATAACGAGAGAAAGTCGATCGATTAGCGTACCACAGGGAACGCATTTGGGTCCCAAAATTGGCTCGTTATGACGTAATGGATCTCACTTGAGAAAGGGAATACCTGTTGAAGAGCCATTATGTTGCATCGTCTTTTAATCTTATCATTTATTTTTCGTCATATACACTTTCCTTTACAGCTGGATATAATATGATCTCTAACAATATTTCGCACGTAATGATCGTTTCTTTGGATTGGTAACACTGAAATAAATGCTGTCTAACAGTAAACTCCCCACATGTACCAACAAGCTACAAGGAAGATTCAATATTTTTTATTTCAATAAATATAATATAAATTGAATTGGGTAGCGCCATTCTGTTTAAATCGATCTTTTTCTTCTTCCTTTACCTTTTCCCCTCCACTTCTGTGTACATCCATCTGTTTCCACTCGTTTTATCTTGTCTCCTTCGCATCAAGATTCTTTTATCCATATTTTAGGGGATTTACCAAAATTATACTTCCCTGTCTATTGTCTAAAATGTCTATGGCCTTTTAGTTTTCTGGATTTTAACACTGTCCACCTAGTATCACACTATTGCGTCGTATTTTCAGTCCATTGCTTCTTTACCATATGGTATCGGCAACTTTATATCGCCATTTTTTTTTTATCTATTAATTATTTAAAATTACTCAAAAAAATAAGTAACAACATAATTTTTTTAACTTTTTTCCACTTATTTAAAAATGTTGACCACTGACGCGTTTCGCTAAAATGAGCGTCTACTTAATGGTACTTCTGAATTAGTGGATCATTTATTTATATACATATATTCATTGCTAGCAAACCTTTTTACAAAATATTATACATAAAAATATGAGATTATTTATAAAATTTCTCATTAGAAATATAAAAACATGAAACAGAGCATATATGTTAATACAAATTATTTAAGAAGATACAATATTAAATACAATTTATAAATTATTATTATAAAGGTCTAAATGTTATTTATATAGATATTTTAATGATTTATTTTTTGAATAGAAAAGGTTGGATATACCTGGTATCTTTTTTATCTATTGTTTTTATTTTTTAACATGGCTACGAAGAAGACACCAACTATTAGGATTTGGGTCCGATTACTCTCCCAAAGAAGTAGGGTTTGCAATCTGCTCAGGAAAATAGTAATTCGGGTTTTAAACAGATCCGGGTTGTACGAAGTTGGAAACACGGAATTCGGGAGATCGTTTCATAGCCGAGCTGCTGTACCTATAAATAAAAGGGTTCGAGAAGAAACTGGTTCGTGTATATTGGAGGTGTGAACTGTTGTTGAGATTGAGTGATACGAGTGACTCTATTGTGAATGGGTGAAAGAGGAACCAGTATGCTAGTTCGTAACGTAAATTTTCTCTTGGACCACTGAATAGAGTTGTTGAGTTGTTAGTCACCAACTTTTTAACAAATTAGATGAAATAAAATGTCAATTAAATACATTTAAATTTATAATATGACATCATCGCATATTGAATTTGATATTTATATGATAATTTAATTATTTCTTTATGCCACTATTTATTATCTATTTTCTTATTTAAATCATAAAAAAATAATCAACGATGGGACAATACAATATTCTAATATTGTATTTGACTCAAATTGATGATCTAAGTGCGAAAAATTCTTGTATTATTCTCAAATTTGTACAACTGAATAAAGTATAAGTGCTCGGTTTCGTATAAGTATAAATTCACTCGATGTTTGGTGTATATTGCAGATTCGAGCCTCTTGTTGAGTAAACTGGCCGTACATGTACCAATAAGGCTTACAAGAACTGCCCATACCTTCAGACCTCCCGGCTGCGATACCAACTATGCTCAGAACTCTTTTATATACAGATCATGTAATACATTTAACGGTTTCAACGACATTGATTTGTTTCATAATACGTTTTTAAATTTTAGGACTTCCATTACAAACTCTTTACTTCGAGCGTCATCGTAGTGCGTGCGCCCCCCCCCCCCCTTACTGTCCTCATTTTCATTTTCCCATTAATCAAGCATAACTCATTCAATTTTTTCTTTTACACTTTTAGTTTCAGTTCTTATGATTTATCTTTTTTAATGTACATGAGCTAATAGTTATATTATGTAAACTTTGCTGGCTAATTTTTTGGTTATATGTGTATAAGATTTTTGTTTTGTATTGCTGTATGTTTACCGAAATATATAAAATAAAATAAAAATAAAAAAAATATTGTCTTTTACCAATAGTCAACAATACTGTCTATGTTGGTGAAATAAAAAAAACGAATGTGATGAAATTGGGCGAGTACCTAATTAACACAAAACAAAACCTCAAAAACACAATAAGGTAGTGATAAAATTTTATTATCAACTTGCCAAAAATTGTATACTCGCTCAGATCAAATAATCCGGCTCGAAGGACCAAAAATGTTAACGCCTTTCTCCGAATTGCGAATCGATGTTAAATGTCGACTGTATATTATTATGTAATAAATAACATACAAAATTTAGATAGCGAGATTGTATGAGACGTTTTAAAATGCAAATACTAACAAATTTTGGTTTTTCGATATTTTAAATTACGTATAAATCCTATATGTCCATATGCGATGTCGAGGACATAACAAGATGGGGACGTAGCAGAAGACGCTTCTTAAGAGACCACGTCGAGCGCATGGACATTAATAGAATTTCCAAAATTGTTAATACAGTAATACCCAACATCATAAGATTACTCGACCTGCGATGAGATGGAAGGACAGTCGGACATGCTTCTCCCTGGATAGTCCACCCTCATAAACAACTAACATGACGATGAAGAAGAAGAAGTATATACCCTTTTAAACACGTCACTTCATATTGTGTTTGGCGGTTTTAATATATTATATTTTTTTATTTCCTAGATATAGCCTCTACATAAATTATAAATTAGTTATGCACAATAGTTGTTCGAAAGACGGAGACCAAAGCGCAGTTGGAATAAGTTGGTGATGCAGGATATTATGATATCTAGCGCAGAACCGAGGTTAGTGGAAGCGAAGACCTAAATAGCAGAACACATAATTTCCACAATTTCACAATGTGGAATAATTAATGAGAAAAAAAAGAAGAATGGTTGTATGAAAGAAATTGTCGTGTAAGTCTACACTACACGTTTAGTAATCAGACATGACACACGACACTAAAGACATTGTTATGTAATTCTACATGCTGAATAATTTGACACATGACACTAAAGAAAGAGTCGTGTAAGTCTACAAGTTAAATAATCTGACACACGACACTAAAGACATTGTTATATAATTCTACGTCTTTAATAATTTGACACACGACACTAAAGAAATTGTCGTGTAAGTCTACATGTTAAATAATCTGACACATGACACTAAAGAAATTGCCGTGTAATTCTAAAAGTTAAATTATCTGACTCATGACACTAAAGAAATAATCGTGTATGTCTATAAGTTAAATAATCTGACACACGACACAAAAAAATTGTCGTGTAAGTCTACACGTTTAGTAATCAGACATGACACTAAAGAAATTGTGTAAGTCTACAAGTTAAATTATCTGACACACGACACTTAAGACATTGTCATGTTATTCTACATGCTGAATAATTTGACACATGACACTAAAGAAATTGTCGTGTAAGTCTACAAGTTAAATAATCTAACACACGACACTAAAGACATTGTCATATAATTCTACGTGTTAAATAATTTGACACATGACTCTAAAAAAAATGTCGTGTAAGTCTACAAGTTAAATAATCCGATATATGTACGACACTGAAGAAGAAAATATGATACAAATTTGATGGGTTTGATACAATTATATATTATATATGTAGACAATCATTATATAATATTAATACATACATTACAACATAGTGACATTTGAATACATACAATATAGAAAGTATTATATAAAACTTTCACATCATATACATTAGGTATACATGCATAATACCTACCAATTATACTATAATTTAATACGTACAGAATGTCTTTAATACAATTGCACCTATCTACATTTTTTTACGTAACAGTCACATCGCGTATCTTTAATTATATGTTCATACATACATAACGTCATATCGTCTGAGATATTATTGATCTATTGTATGTAGGTGTCGTCTGATTTCCCCGTTCGATTGTACATATCATTTTTACCATTATTAATATATCCATATATTAATACGTTAAGCGAAAACTTTGAACCCCTTTTTAATAAAATCGCGCGCAAGGATGAGTTTGAGATTTAGCATAGATACAGTTTATATTGAGATTTAGCATAGATACAGTTTATATTGAGATTTAGCATAGATACAGTTTATATGCGTTATAAATACTTTAAATTTAATAAAAGAATATTTCATATTCAACCATTGATTGTTTTCTTTTGAACGTGATAGAGAGGGGAAGTGTAGTGTACTACAGTAGCTTATTCATACACCCGCATAGTATAAGCTACTGTTTCCAAAATTCCTAGCTGGTAGCATACAGTCACACTGCAGTAATCATACCTAAATATCCCCATTTTTTCTTGTTCATTGTTCTAATAATAAAAAAATGAATTTTTTAAAATCTATTTTATGTTTCCCACATACAGGCATCGCCTTAGTGGGATCCTTACAGATGTTAGTGTTGTGCAAAACTTGTATATATGTATATAATAACGGGGTACACAATTGACCCACTATATTTTGTCTATTACTCCCTACATGTCTTTATGTATACGAAATAGTACATTTTTTAAAAGTATTATTAAAGACGGCACATGTAAATTAAAAAAATGGTTTCAATAATTTTATTTTACACTATGATATTTTCATTTTATAAAATCTATAATTTTAAACACTTCAGACCCCTTTTTTAGTAAAATATTCGCACGGAAAAATGTGAGATTTGCAATAGTTAAATTTCGTATTATGGAGAAAGCAAAAAATTATACATAATTATGTTGAACCTAGGTACATTAAATTACATAAAAAATATATTTATTTATTTATATCATCTCGACACTTATAAGATAAATACTAAATAAATACTTACTACGTATATATATAAATCAATGGTCAAACCATAGATAGTTTACTTTCATACTGTCAATGTTAAACGCAGTTGTACAACAATTAAAAAAAATCAAATACAGAATATGTCAAAGAAAATACATACCTTCTGTTAAGCAATATAAATGATACTTTAACAATAATGCTTGTAATTTTTTTTTTTTTTCATAGTTCAGGTTCTTTAAAAAAATAATGAATTACGGTCGTATTAATATTAAGTGCTTGCGCGAGTAGGTAGGTACTAATATTAATTATTTTTAAAACGATAATATTCCAATTAATATAATATTGCTTAAATATTTTTGATCGATTATCTATATTGCAAGCATTTTAAATTTCGTTTAATGACTAACAATTATCAAATAGATTTTTTCGCTCTATTTTTTTATAATTTTTGATTATTATATCATTTCGATACATCTACTATTATAAATTGGCGACCTCCCGTAACGCTTTTATCTGCTGGCGAAATGTGATTTATTTATTTTTGTTTTATTTATTTATTTAAGGGACAAATACAGTCCTATAAAATAAACAAAAAAAATAAACTATGAAATGAAAAAAAAGACAGACCACATACTTTTGTTTACAATTGATGTACATTAAATAATCACAGAAGTATGCACCTACAATGCGACAAAAAATAAATTCAAACATACTAAAAATTATATCATTTTCATATATTTTACACATTTGCCCGTGGCGGAAAAGGAAGGGAAGGAAAAAGGAAGGGAGATGGGCCTAATTTGTTACTGCTTTGAAGAATAACAGAATCTGCTAGATAAAAACAAAAATTGAAATAAGTACACAATTTTTTTTAACAAAACACAGGTTTACGCCGCTTCTTCTTCTTCTTCGTCAGCTAGGACTATGTCCTGTAGTTCTCGGCACCTGCTCCTGGGTGGAGGACGTCCAGCTGTCCCTCCATCGTTTGGGCGGTCTTCCTGGAGGTCTGCTACCTGTAGGAGCTGATATCCTCACTACTCGGTCTGGGCTTGCTCTCCCCATGTGATCTCTCCAGAAACGTCTTCTTGTTCAACCCCATCGCACCACGTCCTCAACATCACAAATTTTCCTTATTTCGGAGATCCTCATTTGATCTCGGAGGGTTACTCCTGCGATGGGCCGTAGAGTCTTCATCTCCGTGGTTCTAAGGAGACTTTTTGTACGGGTGGTATCTGCTCATGTCTCTATGGCGTATGTCATGATTGGTCTTATGCAAGTCTTGTAGATCCTGACTTTACTCTCCCTCAGCATATCCCTATTTTTCCTCACAGCACTTCTCAGGAATCCAGCCACTACAGCAGCCTTGGTTGCTTGTTCATGTATTTCGTTATAAAGATCATTGCTGCTGGATATTTCTATGCCGAAGTACTACCAAATGTTTACGCCGCTATGCATCTATATTATAAAAAATTCTTGTAGCAATCATGACTAGCAGTGAATACATCAGAATGTGGGATACCGGTCGAGAGATTGACATTACAGAAATGACATGCCCTTTTGATAAATTCGTTTTGATTTAAAACGAATAATAATAATAACAAAAATATTTTTAGCCAACTTGGGCTTTTTTTTGGGAAAAATAGTCCTCGGTAAAAATATCCCCGGTATAAAACAGTCTATGAAATGAATAGTAAGGTGGGTATTATAATTTTTGATCTCAAATAATTTCTCATTTGTAAGTTACCTAATTTTATATCAACGCAACAATAATTATGATAATTATATGATTCTTTTATGCACTTTTGTTGATCTCGATTCATTATTTATTTGATACAATATTAAATGTTATTATTTATTTGCAATCGTGAAACAATTAAATATTATTATAGGAACTGAAACAAACCAATGATTATTATTAATTTCGCAAACAAATAATTACTTACTATAGACCAAGATTTTTATAACCAAAAGAGGAAAGGCAGATCGTCAGTATAAGTTATTATTCTGGCGGTATGCCTTACAGAAAAAGCATCAATAATCAATTAAATAAGAAATAAAAAATATATATCCTTTAATTGAATTATGATTCCAACACACAGGCTTCACTTATTGCAGATCCTTATATATATTTAAATTTGTCGCATAAATATTTTGTTCTGTAACTATCATTGTAAGGATTAACTAAATGAAATAAAAGAGATAAACGAAGTAAAGGAATTAAATAAAATTAGTAAAATAAATAAAATGAATAATCAGATTTCATTTTTAGAAAATAATAATATTTCGCTTCATTACGATAAAACAATATTAACTGACCGGTCAATTCAATATAACAGACCCGATAGAATAATATATGATAAAATTAAAAAAATAACATATATTTGCGACGTGGCTATTCCAAATCCTAGTAATATTATAAAAACTTTTGATGAAAAAATTAGAAAATACACCGCTTTAGGTAACGAGATTAAAAGACATTGACATTATCGTAAAATAATAATATTACCGTTCATTATTTCAGCCACTGGCATTATTCCAAAATCGTTAATCCGTAATTTAGAAATTATAGATTTATTGAAAAACTTAATAATAAAAATGCAAAAAACGGTTACAATGAATACATGTAGAATCGTTAAAGATTTTTAAAACGTTAATATTCGGGAATCAGTAGGGTTGTTATGTAGTGTAGAGACCTCCTCAGAGCCTAATCCGTTGATATGTTAAGTATGTTTGATATGTTAATCCTTTGATGGGTGAACTATTCCCAATTGAAAGCTTGATGATGCGTTTGTTGCATTTTATTTTGCTCTTTTAAATAATTTACAATTTACGCATTGATCTGCTAATTCTTTTGAGGAAGTGTATAATGGTAATAATAATAATTGAGTGTTATTATTTGTAGTGCTTAATTGTTATTAATATCATTAGTAAATCGGCCAGCGCCGTAAAAAAAAATAAGAAGTATTTTTATTTTTTAATCCAAATATATCTATATACTGTGGGGTTCTATCAATAATTATACTGTCGGTCGACAAATTAAACTTAGTAAACATCATTACATAACGTATTGATCAGACCTTTTCTCAAGTACATCGTCTCCATCTGCGCCATTCCTTCAAGTTTTTGATTTTTTATAATTGTATCGACCGATTAGTTTGTAACAAATTTTTCTAGACCATTTTGATATTGTTATATTTTCACGGCACGTTTTGTTGCGTAACCTCATAGTGAGTCAAAACGTAGATTGCTAATAGGTGTATCGGCCGAATGTCGTCTGTCTGGTGGAGACACAATCCACGACAGATTTTATTAAACGCCCAACAGAAACAATTATTATTATTGTTGTTATTGAGTCTCGATCTGCTTTAGATGGTAAATGTGATGTTAACAATAGGGTTTACACAACAGAGCCGCGGGTCGATGACCCAAAATATCCACATTTCTCTTCTGCTGATGGAGAAAGTGATGCTGCAGGAACTTTAACTGGTGTATCATTCACTTATTTATTAGCCGGCGATGGCGATGATGATACGAAGCAGGTTAACTCTTCTTTAATTATTATTTCTGTTGATGGTCCGCGCAAAGGTCAGCCAACACTTGGCGGATTGCTCTTCCGCAGCAACAGGTACATTTCACAAGGAAGTTAGTTTTATTTCTTTTTTAAATTTTGTAACTATCGGAAACCACATGATTTCAAGTCGAATGTTTCGGAAGAATATGACAACTCCAAGGACTTGAATTAAATCCGGATAATATCCAAACGCATGATTTAATTCGGAATCGTTCACTTGGAACATAATGCTTTTTTTAATATTTGGATGACACAACTTCATAGTTAATGCCATTCCATAGTACAGCACTCTAGCTAAGTGTGTTTATGATTTTTATCAGGACAATACCTACTCAAATAACATGATTAGAATAGGAACGATTTCCAAAATAATATAATTTTAATACGGAAATAAAACATGTTTCCTATCAGTTCAATATCTAAAAAAATAACACGGCTTAAATCAAATCAGTTTACCATAAATATAATGATATTTTCTATGAAGTCAGGCTGGAAATCTGGAGAATATACAATCTGGAATAATATCCAAACATTTTTAATAAATATGATCTACATACATACATCATAATCACTGATTAATCCAGAATTTTCATTACATTTCACATTGTTGTTTTGAAACAATTAGGACAGCGGTCGGGTAACCGGGGTAAATTACCCCAAATGGGGTAAAAATGTTTTTTTTGAGGTAAAAAGGATTTTTTTTAGTTTTCTATTACATAAACGTGTTAGTATTTTTACAAACTTAATCAATGCAGGTGTGTGCGTAAGAAGTAGGAGACGCGCCTTGTGTGTGTGCGTGCTTATACATAAAAACGAAGAACAGAAATCGATTAAACGCCGAAGACTGTATTCAAATTGCTCTTACATCAAAAGTCCCAATTTTGAAGTAATTGCATCAAACATGAAGCAACATCATTTCTTCAAAAACTGAAAGGGAAACCTGAATAGGTATCTGAATTTTTGTTTGATCCAATTTGAGAATTTTATTTTGTTTGTCTATTACATACTTACTATTTTTATGTAACTTTTTATTTTAATTTCCGTGTAAAATAATTCAATAAAAAATGTTTATTTACATATACATTGATTGTCTTCTTTTCAAAATGGGGGGAAGGGGTAATATCGACTTACGCAAAAATATATAATAGTTAAAAAAGTTCCCCGACCGCTGAATTAGGACAAATTGACATATTTTTATAAAAAAATATTGTATGCCTAGGAATGATATTTACGCTGACAGTTCAGATACAATCCACGAAAAGATTTTACTCGATTCACCAAGATAATAAAACTGACAACTGCAAATTGATCTAGTCAGCGTCCGTCAGCTGAATCCATCGCTCATTCATTAATTCACCCGCGTAATTTTGTAAAAGTCAACGTGTGGTGTTACGCAAGGCTCGGAAAGATGGCTGATGGGAAAGTGAGATAAAATCTATGCAAATATTTTAATTAATGTTGTTTTCAGTTGAGAAAAAAGAAATTATTATCAAAACTCACTAAAAGGCGATGATTGCAACAAAATCAATATTTTGTCTAAAGCGAAAAGATCGTGGGAATTGAATAGAAAATGGATAAAAGTAATTAACAATATTTTTGTAGAAGACTTGAACAATGAACAAGAATCAACATGAATAATTTCTTTTAGAGAACAATGAGCTAGACTATGGAATAACTCAAGTGATGGTGGTACGTCTTACGTCGTCTCGATTTATACAAATATTTAAGAAATAACTGAAGGCTTTATATTTATCAAATATTTAACTGAAACCCAAGATCCGAAAAGAAAACATGTCCTGGATGCGTGACTTTCTTTATAAGTGTAATGCAGATATCCCGAGGGGTACAGGACAGGGAGAGTTTCCAGGGTGATCGCTATCGGCGGGAGTTTCTGACAGAGCACCTTAAGAATAAATAATTATTGAAGGTATTGAAGGAGTCCTTCGATTCCGTAGTTTTTGCCTTTATTTTGCTTATATCTAAAATACACAACAAAAACCTTCCAGCTTTACTATGTTTCTTCAACGAAATTAGCAATTTTATAATCAGTTAGACTAAGTGATGATTTTACATCGTCTCAGTCGAGTCAAATATTTAAGAAAAGAAAAGTTTTCACATAAAATAACTTTTGAGTCGGATCGAAAACTTTAGGAATTACCACGATATGATATCAAGACCCAACAATTACCACGTCGCCGTGTCAGTTAGGTGATAGAATAAGTTTGATTGCTGATTGTGTAATGTTATCTAAAACAAAGCCAACTTTTGTTTCTTGAGGCTAGGTTTTACCCTACTTTGTGTCGACTGGCCACGTACAATCATTAACACTTACATACGTTTTGATATCATTTTTCATATTTGCACTCTCTCGATCAAAATCTGTGTTGCTGTTAAATTTGTGTATTGTTTATGTAGTGTTGCAAGTTTATAAATTGAGTATTTCGGAATCGTGCCAATGATTAGAGAAATATTGCGTCAAGTTATTTTTAATGGTCTCACTTTTCATGACAGCTTGTTGTAAATCCTGGATAGCATTCTGTGTTTTTCTTTGTAATTGGTCTAATTTTTAAATATTTAACTGCTATTACTGAAACTTTAAGAATTGTATGGATTCGTATATTTAAAAAGAACGCTTTTATCTGTCAACATTACATTATTTTTTACCATCTTTAGCAAAACTTTTCTGACTGTCCAAAGTGAATTTTTCTGTATAACGTGATAAAAATATAATCTTTGTTTTTCCTTGAATATTGATAAGAATTTAAACAATTATTAATAGTTGATTGCACTTGAAAAGAGAAGTTAAATGCTTCGATAGAATTAGATAGATATTTTAAACTAAAAACCACTATTTTTTAGATTCTGTGGTAATTGAGGGAATTAATCGATTATCGTAATGAATGTTGGTGAATATTACAACTATTTCGTATTATTGGCCAACAAAACAGAATGATATATATTTTTTTTAAATTAAAAAAAAATCTTATGCAAACATTTTGTAACTTGAATTGATCCAATTCGGAACAAGACTAGACCATGGGATCATGACTTCACTAGTACGGTTACTCCCAAAATATCATTGTCTGATATTACCATTCAACTAACATACTATTGCCATACAACTTGGTTCACAATAGCACCACCACACCCAGCACACGAAATCGATTTGAATTAGTTTGACGAAATAATGAATGCAAAGCACTACCTAACAAATGATAACGGCTTCAATAGATATACAGTTTGACTTAATTTATCGTCTTCTTATTTCGATCCTGAGGATCGTTTGCCAGCAATGTCTAGCATCTTTTCTTCGTTCAGGCCTGTTCTGTGCGATCTTTTTTTCCTCGCACAGATCCTTCAGATAGAAACGGCTTGATGGTGATGTATGTATATATGTTTAATTTTGTGTCAATGGCTTTTAACCGTAAATAATACTGAAAATGGACACAGCATTCGACAAGCAGATGGAAACCTAAAGCCCTTACTTTTAAAATACCCATAATTTACATAGTTTTCAATTTTGTATTAAATTTCACGTGTTAAAAATGTGTTTCGGTTTGTTAACAACATGTAGATGGATATATTGTATGTATCTCTGAATCTATGGCGCACCTCAGCTCTACCAAACGAGGTCATACAAGTCTAGGCGGGTAATGTTCATAATACTATTCCTATCGGAGATATTATCAATATGCACTGTACTAAGCATAGTATTATAGCACAAGATAACTATCAATATCAACTTGTTAGTATTTGATCTGAGCAACAGATGGCGATGACATCTTTATAGACTTGGCTGATTGATGCGTTGTGAGTTGCGCATTTGAGTAAATCTATTTTACACTGTTTAAATGGTGAAAGAAATCGTAGTACCAACTTAGTTTTATGGTCCGTATAGTTTACATGTTGTTTTTAATACTTCTTGCCTTCACAGACAAAATATTTTTTTTTATATTTATTTATTTTATTTTATTTTATTGGGGGTTTACACAGATGTACAGGTTACATTCATTAAAATATATATGCTAAGTGGTACAATCTATAGCTAGGCCTGCCATCCAATTATGTACATATATCCACTGTTATAATATTTAACACAACAGAAGAGAAAAAAAATGTAAAGAAATAACGATTAGGAGATGGTTAAGGATAGTGGGATAGGAAAGTGACGGGGAATGTCAGAGAATAACTAAAAGAGACAGAGCAAATTAAGTTGTACTGTACATATTCATACGAAAAAAAAAACAAAACATCTATCCATTGTTATCTCAGATCATGTAGGATAATTCCTTCATATACCTGCTATACGGAGTATGAAATATGTTTAAACCATTGAATTTTTTGTTAAATGTTTCGCAGATACGAGGAACGGTAGAATGTTTTCGGTGATTTGTTTTATAATGTGGAATATAGAAAAGATCAGTTTGTTGGGTTGTCTTAGAGGGAACACGGTAAGTAATGAGATTATTCAATTCCGGTGAATCGAATTTATTATTAACAATTTTATAAAGTAAGCTTTGATCAAGGATAATTCTTCTGTGTACAAGTGATTTCAAATTATGATACTTCAACGAAGCTGTATAAACTGGAAATTGCAAATTAAATTTATATTGTAGTTTTTTCAAAAATTTCTTTTGTACGTTTTCAATCTTATTTATGTTAAATTCATACACTGGAGACCAAAAAAACATACTATCAATGTAATGTTTTTTTTTCTTTTTCAATACATATTATCAATCTTGTTATGAAATGAGGCAGCGGCTTAGAATATTGCACTCTCTCTTTGTATTATCATTTTGCAAGTGTCCCGTATGAGAGTCGGGTAAAATCTGACATATTTCAGCAATAAGGTTCACCGCCTATTATGAATGCAGTGTCTTTATAGTCTCCATTACTACATAACGTAGTAGTGGAAGGGAATAATGTAGAAGGAATTAATCGTATTTTCACACCACTTTCCACATGTCATCATTATCACCGTCATCGGCCCTGGGTGGGCCTTGGCTAAATCCAGCAATGTCTTCCATTTTTGCCTTTCTTCTTCTTCTTCGATGGCGCTACAGCTCAAATCGAGCCTTGGCCTCCTTCAACTTCTGCCTCCAACCCCGTCTGTCCTCAGCTGCCGTCCTCCAGTTTGTAATGCTTAGGAGCTGTACCGCATCCCTCCTCACCTCGTCCTGCCATCGCAACCTGGGTCTTCCTATCTTCCTTTTTCCTCCTGGATGATCAGTCATAATTCTCTTGGGAATTCGCATATTTGGCATTCTCTGAATATGTCCAGCCCATCTCAATCTCGATAATCTTATATATGTTGAGATACTGGGTGTTTCATATATTCTGGACAGTTCATTGTTTTGCCTTATACGCCACTCTTCCCCATCCTTCACTGGTCCACATATGCGGCGGAGAACTTTCCTCTCAAATACATCCAAAGCTTCAGCAGATTTTATTGTGAGTGTCAATGCCTCGCATCCATATGTAACCACAGTCCTTATAATTGTCTTGTATAGGATAATTTTGGTTTTTCTATGGACGTTTCGAGATTTAAACACTGGTACCAAGGAGAAGTATGTCCTGTTACCTGCTGAGATTCTTTTCTTTATTTCCTCCGCTTCCTCATTGCATTCCGTGAGATGAGATCCCAAGTATGTGAATTGATTGACTGATTCGAATGTGTGATTCTCTGCTAGCTGCACGTTTCCTCTTGTTCTATTAGGTGCGTTTCGGCTTTGTTTCTTCTTTATGGTGCCTTGATTTTCCAGTTAATGATTTGCAGAATGAACAAAATCAGCGCTGACAGAGTCCATCCATAGCAGTCTGGGCCTTCCTGGTCTTCTTCGTCCTTGCGGTGTAGAGAGTGTGAGGCGTTTTACCGGGTTATCGTCATCCATTCTGGTTATATGACCAGCCCATCTCAGGCGATCCACCTTGATGGAACTGCAATTTTCGCATGTACTACATAAAAACTAATTCAGGATCGTCAACCTTTCAAAAAACAAAACAGTGCATTTCAGACAATCAGATCGCAACTCCCTCCAGAAGGTCATTTTGTATAGTTGAGGAATTAACAATTAGGTAAATGTGGCAACACATCCAACCCTTTCCACTCCCAAAAGTATTGCTATCTACATCAGAAGTCAGTAGTCATCATAATCATCTACAACTCGTCTTCGTGTACGTCTCACTGACAGTTGAAGAAGTTCGATACAAGACGAAATATACATTTTTTTTAAATATATTATTTTAGTTGATACATATTTCTTGTTTCTTTAAAGTTGTTATATCGATCGATTAAAACAACGCGCCGTGCGCATTTAATACGCAAACCGTGTTTGGAAGTGGTGTGATATACCAACATTTTAGTGTTGTGATATAGGGGTTAGAGTGGGTGGCTTTCCTGAAGACCTCCGATACGAAGGAAGATGTTCGCCACCAGGTAGATTCAATATTTGCTCATCTCTATATCAAAAACTTACACTATAGTCTTAGGACTAATGGCGTCAATTTTAGACGCCTTTGATTATAAACACGGACTGAATAAATGTGCTAAGTATATTGGCTCGTAATAAATAATAATTTATTGTATATAATTATTTAAAAACTCGATATGGACATACATACAGATAGACAGACAGACAAACTTGACTAGAGTGGGTCAGGGACGTCTATATGTAATAGACAACATAAGATGCAAATTTGAGGTATTAAGCAGATTGATTAATTTTAAGTGAAGTTTAACAATTTGTATACACGCATTATGATCAAAACATATACCTAAGTATCTCTTTTATGGTTTTCTGCAAACTGGTTATTTGTCTCAAACATTTATAAAAACATAAACAAAAAAACATATTAATATATAGATATACAAAAAAAAACCATAATTAAAATATAAACAAAAAAAAAACATTTACAAAAACATAAAAAAAAACATTTATAAAAATAAAAACAAAAAATATTTATAAAAATAAAAACAAAACATCTATAAAAATAAACACAAAAAACATTATTAAAAAAAATACAAACAAAAAAAAATATAAAAATAAAAACAATAAAAAATTAAAAATATATAAACAACATATTAAACAAAATAGGGAGCCTCAGTATCTACTTCCGCATTATCTCTGAGGATACTGTGCAGTGATGAGCTAATGCAAAACCATGATAGGAGTGGTGGTGGTCTTGCATTTACAGAATGATGTGGTCTTGCATACTCGATCTTACTTTACTTTTACTTTGCGTATGGGATCGGCTTTTTCTTCACCGCGCGAGGGTTGCGTCCTGGTGTCACGTCAGTTATATTCGGAAGCTCGCCGACACGAACTTGCATCTTTGGTCCCTCCTCCACCCACTCGCAACAGAGTCACTCGCTTCACTCAATCGCAGCACCCATTCACAGTGGACCTTCAACATATACGAACAAGTCGCTTCTCGAACTCCTTTATTAATACAGCAGCCCGACTGTGGAACGATCCTCCGAATTCTGTGTTTCCAACTTCGTACAACCCGGGTCTTTTTAAAATCCGAATTAATAAACTCATTTCTAGATTGCAAACCCCTCCCAACGCTACGTAGTGCGCTTCTTCGGAAGAGTAAAATGGACCCAAATCCTAATAGCTGGCGTCCCCTACGTAGACTTGTTAAAAAAAAAAAAAATAAGCCAGTTCACCACTTCCGAGTCAGCCGCATGTAGTTCCTCCAGTGATCCAGGGAATGTATAAAGAGAGCATTCTCCCACCAAGTGTGCCACCGTCTGCCTTGCAGCTCCACATTCGCAGTTTGGTGTTTCCCTCTTGCCCCACTTCCAAAGGAGGTAGTTACAACAGTCCTGCTTTGTGCGGATTCTGTTTAGCCGCACCCATGCTTTACGAGGCAAGCCGAAACCAGGGATTCGTACAGTTGGGTCCGGAATTAGGGATTTGTTGCAAACTTTCGCCCTTTCCCAGTCTTGTCTCCATAGTCACTTGGAGGTCTTACAACTTTTACAAAAAAATATATATATTTTTTAGTATTCAGTAATTTTGTTGTTTTCAAAGAATGTGTTAATTTTGTATTTTTACTAATAGTTACACTAAAAATCATATATATTTTCCGCAGCATCAACGTGCTGCTTTCCATTGCTGTTTGGCACGATCTAATTGCTAATTTGGTCTTGTTTGCAGAAGTCCTATTTTGGCACGCATATAGCAAACTGGGATGAGTAGGTACAGATTTCCAAACTTTTTTTTTTATTTCTCTTCTTCTCTTCTCCCGAGTCTTTTTTGTATAATAGTTATTCTTTCTAACACGGAATTTCATAGTGTATTTTGTGGTTATAATAGATCACTTTTTCAGTTATTTAGTCGATTAAAATTAAGTGTTATAAGACCCTCTTAATAAATAAATAAATTTAAATGCTAATGCTACATTTCTCTATAAACAATATTGAAACATATTTTTGCGTTAATTTCTTAAAGGGAAGCAAAGTGTCTAAGCATATATGCATACACGGAGGAGTGGTCTCCTGAAACTAGTAGTGATATTATGCATTTAATCATTTATTGGTTATTAGTAACAGAGTGTTTGTACCGTATTTAGCTGTCACCTTACGTAGTTTAGTTGGTTAGATATCTGACCCCCATGCTAATGGTTCCGCATTCGAATCCCGATGGAAACAGATTTCATTTATTGTGTTTTCTAGATCTGTGAGACGCTAAATATCATAAGACAGCATTTACATAGGAAGAACGGGACGGACAATTGAAACCAGACTTAAAGAACATAAACGCTGTTTAAATGGACTCGGTTTTTCAGAATATGCAAACCACCTAATACAAGAAAATCATACATTTGACAATACAAACACCCAATTATTACATAAACACACATACGGACTGAAACAAAACAATCTAGAGACATTAGAAATACACAAAGCAATTAATAATCACAAGAAAATAATAAATAATCAGACGCAACCCTACACTTCACCACTACTGTCCATGTTCCCGTTAGGTCAACGCTCACCCCCTCCCTTGCCCCCGCTTTCTACTACACCCTTGACACTGCCACATACCACGCAAAATTAGTTTTTCAGTTAGTATTAACTCACCTCTCACCTGAGGAAGATAACGGAGGTTATCGAAACATGTTGTGTTTTAAAAAATATAACCAGTGAAAATCAAACAAAGTTTATTTATTTATTTTAAATTATAATCATAAGACTTTATATCACACTACTTCATGTAGGTACATTATTATGTGTACAATGGCGGGTTTATTGGCACAAGGCAATTTCTTCCAATCGACCAAAGCAGCGTGAGGCCATAAATTGTGTAGTGGTAGGTGCATTTAATTCATAACAAAAATCAAAGATAAACACGAAGCATTATTGAAAGTAAAATTGGAGCAACAAACAATGGAGGGAGATAGAGGTTGTGGGATGTGATAGAGGATAGGGAAGGATATGGCAATTAAGAGGTATTGTAGTGACAGGTATAGCAGCTATAGTATTTTTTTTTTAAATTTCTTGTTGATTGTACTTCAAAGGAGGAACTGTGACATTTGATAGAATGAATGGGAATAGCTAGTATGGTACGATTAGCAAATCGACGAGGCAGAACGTTATTAGACAAGAAAATAACATATTTCTTAAGACATTATGGTGAATTAGTGTTACTAATTATACTATACACTAGTGAAAATAAATTAATGTTACGATATTGATATCTTAGGCCAGTGAAGAAGATTTCTGTAAGTGGAAACACAGTCATATTTTCCAAGAATGTTAATAAAGCGTAAACATACATTTTGCAACCGTTCAAATTTACTAAGGAGTTCTTCGTCAGAATCTAGATACATAACAAACGTTATTGGGTGCATGTTAAATAAATATTTGACATTCATAGGTTATCGCCAAATATTTTGAGCCGTTTCGCCGAGAAGCGGGGCGATTTGCACGTATACCAACGAAGCAAAATGACAGAAATTTGCGCTCTGCGCACCCGGAAGCCTGGTTCAAGATATTTGGCTAATACTTTACTATTTATTTGGCCGAGGAGTAAAACAAAATAAGATCAAATAATCGCCTGATTGTTAACATTTCATGACTTTTAATGTATACTTGCAAAATGATTTGTGTTTTATTAAATCTTACTGCGGAAGATGAAGATACATACATTAAAGATCTTAAATTTGAGGTCAACTTCAATACCTGCTGTACTTAATACAGGTTGTATGTTGTATATATCATTATGTAGGTACAGTCCATACTTTCATTTTCGTTTCGCCTTATTGGGTCTTCGAAACGAAGTCATTATCCGGCTGTTCATGGCTAAATTCCTCTGATGTTGGTTCAGCACTGTTCACTGGGAAGTTACTTAACCTTTACAAGGAGAAGAATGCATCAAATAAT
Source organism: Molanna angustata (assembly GCA_963576475.1). NCBI lineage: Eukaryota > Metazoa > Arthropoda > Insecta > Trichoptera > Molannidae > Molanna > Molanna angustata. The sequence goes on from OY754984.1 coordinate 949,197, forward strand.
TCATTATTTATCTCAACAAAAAATATAAAATACTAGTGAGCCCGGGCAGACATTGTTCTGCCACTGACCACTGACCGCATTTTATATAGACTTCATTTTATTTATTTATTTATTTAATATTGCTTCTCGGGCAAATAACAGGTAGGTAATATGTCAAATATTAATTTAACACGCACCCAATAACAAGTTGCCACATTCTGGAGACTTACGATATTAATCGTCTCACAGATCCAGACTGAAAACACAATTAAAAACTATGTCTCCACCGGGAATCGAACCCGGGACCATTGGATCAGCAGTCAGATACCCAATCAACTGAGCCATGAATGCCGACATTTTATATATTTAATATTTTACCAATCTTTAAGTTACTATTTTACATTCGTCCATTCTTTTTGCACTATGGTGCCGAGATTGCTAATCTAGAGGGCTCCATGAAATATTGAAACCTTTCGTTTCAATATTTTTTGTCGCTTTATGTGAAGAAGTTCTGTGAAGGGTGCGATCCCCAACAAGGAGATTTTTCTTTAATTTTTTTTTTTTTTAAATTAATATGATCTTGTTAAACAAGTACATATACATCTTCCTACGTTCCCTACAATAAGCAAATAAATGCTTGTGCTATAGGTGAACGAAATTGGTCGAGGCAGGATTCGAACTCGCGACCACTGGATTACTAACCCAGCGCGCTAACCGCTCTGCCACCGACCCATCTGATTAATTTTGAATGAGAAACGCCTGACGAAGAAAATAAACAATGTAGACAGGAATGGAATGAGAGGTAGGGGCCGCCCAAGGAAGGGATGGCACGTCCATGTGAAAGGTATTTTGAAAGACTGAAATGTTAGAAGCGTGAACAACAGACGAACATGTATAAGGCGATGTATGAATGTCGACGAGGCGATGTATGTGTCAAGATAGAAATAAGTGGCGTTCGGTTCTCTCAGCCCATCCCATGAGGGACATGGCGTGATTGTATGAACGTATGTATAGTAATATTGTTTCTCTGGGCAGGAAATACTGGTTAGTTGGAAGAAATTGCTATATGGTATGAAACTCACCACTCAGGAATGATTAATGATTATTATTATAAGAAGAGGAAGAATATATAAGGTATTCTCAGATAGATATTTTTGCTTAAGCCTTATCGAAGTGTCCATCAAGTAGCTAATTTCGATTGAAAATCTAAATTCAATATAAAATTTTCGCAATGATTGTTTTTATTATAGTCGACCCAGTTTTACGTGCTGGAGTGATATGGAGAAGAAATTGATAAGGGCAAATAATGGTACAGGATAGAGAAGCAGGGAGAGCAAAAATAAGGTGAGCCGATGTGAAAAAGAAGACAATATTGATTGTTATTAAAAAATGATCTAAAAATTATGCTTAAAACTTACGAAAACGTACCTCTTCATCAATGAATATCAGAAACGAACACTAGAAACAATAATAAGTGACTTAATTTGTCAGTAAATATTTATTACGCTAGTATTATTTTGCATACATCGCATTGACGAAATTGGCAAAGTTGCTCAAATATTATGATGACCTTTTCAATAAAAAATTGACGGTAAGCAAATATACCGATGACAAGTTCTCAACAAACATTACCCAAAATTTTATGTTGAATTACAATTCCGCACACAGACTGTTTGCAAAAAAAATATTGTGCAAATTAAAATTCAGTCAGTCATTCAGTTTGTAAACTATTTGGTAATAATGTACATTATAAGTATTCTAAACGAAAGTGAAATATAAACGCACAAAAGATTACCAAAACGATATTATTCTGCGTCCTTTAATTCTCTCCTTCCTTTCTTCATTGATATGATTGCTTAATATTTTTTAGGTATAATGACATACATCTCATATGTTTTAATATGTTGTATGATGCATTTTGTTGTTGTGATTGTGTATGTTTGTGGACGTATCAATATGTATAAAAACTTTTAGCTTTTGTATTGATGAACTTCGCTCATGTCTTGTTCACTTAGGGGGGCGACTGCTGCCAACGTACCTATTTTTCAATTTGATATACCATCATTCATTCTTATCAAATCGTTTTAGATAGAAAATTTTTAGATATTTTGGGTACCTATTAATAAAGAAAAATATATGTTTACTTTTTGATAATGTTCTAATAATTTAGATAGTTTGGATATTAATAAACAAAAATATACCTTAACTTTTTGATAATGTTCTGTATAAATTATTGTAGAAAAAAAATGGCATACCCCGATTTTCAACGTTTATCTTATATTTTTTAATAAAATATAAGGCGTAGTTCAACATATTTTTTTTTCAAATTAAAGAAGACAAAAATATCTAGAAAAATATGATATGACGTTGCATTAATGCTTCAGGTTTAGTAAAGAAACCTAAAAAAACATTTATTATCCATTCAGCGCCATTGCGAAATAAAAGTTTTTTTGATTTATTAACTTAACCTGATGCATTAATGCAACGTTACATCGTATTTTTCCAGATATTTTGATCTTATTTAATTTATAAAAAAATATAATGCTATATACCATATAATTTTTTAGAAATATAAGATAAATGTCAAAAATCGGGATGTGCTTATTATTTTCCTACAAGAATATATACAGAACATAATTAAAAAGTTAAGGTATATTATTCTTAATAAATATCCAAACTAACTAGGTTATTTTTTTTTCAAAATGATTCGTTTTGTACTAATGATGCAAATTCAAATTGAAAAAATAGGTAAGTTGGCAGCAGTCACCCTCTTAATAGAGCGTTGACAATATATAAAATTGTATATAAGCTATACTTTCTTGTATGCCGTCGTTAATGTCTTTAATACAATAAAATAAAAATAAATAATAAAACAAATAGTCAACCATCATTTGAAAATAATAAAAACGCCACTTGCAGACGGTACAATGAAGTTTTGTTTTATGACAAATTATAAACATCTCAATACGAACAAAGTTGGAATAATACAGGAGAACCGGGATCTCAAGGCAAATAAAGAACTAACATACGACCTGTCATCGGCCGGTTTACGTGATCACTTTATACGCTTGTGCAACGTTCACCAATGATACCTTCTTATTGAGTTCCTTATCAATCCAATATTTTTTTGAAAGTTATATATATTTTTATCATGAAAATTTATTCGTTTGAAAATAAACTGAAATTACCATTGCTATCAATAAGATGACGATGAAACTTTTTTGTGATCTATTGAGAAATTGTTTTGCGAATATTTAAGTTTTTACTATCATTAATATTTTTATTGACAATAACATCTCAATAGAGACGAAGTTGGGATATTACAGAAGAACCAGGAACTCAGGCAACTACAGGGCTTACGACCTGTCATCGGCTGGTTTACGTGATCATTTTATGCGCTTGCGCAACGTTCACCAATTATGCCTTCTTATTGAGTTCTATCTATTGAGAAGTTGATTTATTTGTAAACAATGAAAGCAACAGTCCTTGTAAATGAGGTGACGATGTCTCGCACAGATGTCTCCCAACAGGGAAAAAATCCAATGTTTGCGTATATGCAATTAAAAAATATATTCGATCATTAATATTGTTTTTTTTTAATATGTCAAAAGGTTAATAATACAAAGTTCTTTTATTTTTGTATGTTGTTTTTAAGTGCGTTCACGTATTTTCGTTTTCAAATGTTGGTTTCAATTAATTATCATTCGTTAAACGTTCCTAAATATGAGCTAAATTGCATCAAGCAATTGCGCCAAATGAGCAAATACAATTATTTATCCTAAATACTTCCTAGCGATATTGCTTCATTCATACTTAGACAGTGGAGGGCAAGCAGCGGTCCGCGAACCGAATGCGGTCGACACTCGTATTGAGCACGAGAGTAATTCTAACGAAATATTTTTTTATAAATATTAAAAAAATATTTCTTTACTTTGTGATACATTTAAAAAAAAATTAGCTTTGTTGAAATGGGTATTTTATTCAAAGCGTACCGCTTCCTAGTCAGGGTGGATGACGACTTGTTTCTTGTTATCTGAGAAAATTAATAAAATCTTAGACATTAACTTTTTATTGTTGGAAAAACAAACAATTTTTGTTTACACACAAATAGACATTGTTATTTTCACTAAGGAATCTGAATGAATTATGTCTATTTTAACGGCATTTTTCACTCCCGTCTGAAGAAGTAAATAGATATTTAAGTTAGTTTTCTTTTTAGTACCTATGCTAATATTTTCTAACCAGGTAAAACCTGTTATAAGTTATCGTTGTTAGGTAGGTATCTATGATAATATTTTCTAACCAGGTAAGACCATCAGTTATAAGGCATTGTATGTTAAATGGTGGACTGTATTGCAAATAAATGAATCAACACTACGGACAAATCAGAACTACAGTTTGGTAGCACTTACCCTTCCTTCAGATCCCAATCCACCGAAGCCTTGGAGAAAGGAATTCGGGAATTGGAGTTGGAAGAGAAATTAGGATAGGCTTCTTTTTGCGAACTTACACCCAAATTCACTATCACAGATTTCTAATGATACAAATATGGTTCAAAATGAATGAGAACTTTTTTAAACAAATTATAAATGGTTACTGATGTAACAATGCGAAAAAAAATGGCAACTGATGTTGCTCCCACTGATGTTTGAAATCGAATGAAATATGTAACAAAAAAAACCACCTACACCCACAATAGTAGGTAGGTATTATCAAAATGACCCAACAGGCATAATATAGATATCTTAGTTAATTCTTTTTTATGGTTGTTAGGTAGGTACCTATGCTAATATTTTAACCTGTTATAAGACAGGATATAGATATCTAATTTAGTTTTCTTTTTTGTTAGGTAGGTGCCTGTGCTGATATTTTCTATCCAGTTAAAACCTGTTATAAGGCATAATATAGATATCTTAGTTAATTCTTTTTTATGGTTGTTAGGTAGGTACCTATGCTAATATTTTAACCTGTTATAAGACAGGATATAGATATCTAATTTAGTTTTCTTTTTTGTTAGGTAGGTGCCTGTGCTGATATTTTCTATCCAGTTAAAACCTGTTATAAGGCATAATATAGATATCTAAGTTACTTCTCTTTTTTTGGTTGTTAGGTAGGTACCTATGCTAATATTTTCTAACCAGTAAAAACTGTTATAAGGCAGAATATAGATATCTAAGTTAGTTTTCTTTTTTGGTGGTTAAGTAGGTACCTGTGCTAATATTTTCTAACCAAGTAAAACCTGCTATAAGGCAGGATATAGATATCTAAGTTAGTTTTCTTTTTTGATTATTACACGATCTTATGATGCCCGAATTTGCGTGTACCTAGTTCCTTATCTCTTCTGCTTGTGATTTATGTAATATATCGAAATGTTTAAAGTATGTATTGTAGTTGTATTAACTCTGTCTAATGTAATTTTTTGTGAGTAGTTTGTGCTTCATTGGTCGACATAGAACAAAAACTTAGAGCATTGTATTATATTGTTCAATTGAGTGAACCATCGATTGATTGCTTTTTTTGTTTTTTTTTTAACTCGGCTTAAAATAGTAAGTGGAATATCTGTTTGATTCACTTCCCGCCAAATCTTATCCAGAAAAAGACACAGTCCACCCATTCAAAATTCATTGTATGTTGCCAGTCCTCAGACGCAGCGGAGTACATTGGCAATACGATCAACATCTCAATAAATAGTTGGTGAGACCTGGCGTTAAGCCATAGATATTTATTTAATATGGCTGCGATGCGGTGCGTATTTGGTAATTCAAACTGAGAGTTGTCTATTTGACATTAGGCAATCGTAGATTGACATATTATACTCGTGGGTACCTACCTACATTACATCAACCTGCCATCTACCGTGTCGGTTTATATACATATCAAATTGTCAACCAATGTGAGGCATGTATATGAGTACCTATCTATTATTTACATTTAACTACAAATATAATATGTATAAATATTTTGAAACACAAATATTATTTGTAAATCAAGGATACTACGGTAATATAGACATTCAAATATATCTCCCATTCAGCTCATTATACCATTTTACACCTTGGTAAGTGTAGTGTAGTTGTTCCTCAAAAAAGGTAGTTTTATATCACCCATCCTTCTTGGATGTCGGCTAATGTTGGTGTTTAGACACTAAATATCCCCAATCAATATGTCATACATAATGTCTATTCAAAATTTCAAATTAAAAAAACATATTTGTTATAACATCCAATTTTAATTAATTTAATTTCAATAAATTCAACCAAATTATGATATTTTCACCAAGGCAAAAAGCACTCTCTCTAGGGTGAATTGCCATTAAACAAAAAAAGGATATATAGCCAGTATATTTGCAAACAGCTAATACACAGATTGAAAATTCACACAGAATAGTTAAGTCTGTATATATTATGTTAATAAATTAGATTGTTAGTTTGTTGTTAGAGACTTTCATTTGACATTTAGCTCATCTCCTGAGAGCTGATGTGAAAGTGCAATCCCATAGAACCTGTTATGTAGGATGACTGTTCACAGCATCTTCCGATACCTATCATCATGACCATCATCAAACATCAACACGACACCAGGAAACCATAGCAAGACATTTATCTGACACGACATTACCTCGGTATGTGCCCCGTGAAAGCTGATATTATTCTGCAAAATACGGTTTCTCAAAATGTATAACTGCGTTTGCATCTTTGGTCGGCCTTCGAGACTCAGTTGGATAGGTACCGGGTTCGATTCTGTGTTTTATTCAAGTGTTTTTTTTTTATTTTAGAATAAAAAAATGAATATGTCTTTGTTAAACAAGTACATATACATCTTCCTACGTTCCCTAAAATAAGCATAAATGCTTGTGCTATAGGTGAACGAAATCGGTCGAAGCAGGATTCGAACTCGCGACCACTGGATTGCTAGCCCAGTGCGCTAACCGCTCTGCCATCAACCCATCTATTTAAGTCTGGATCTGTGAGACTACTAATATCGTATTATTTTGACAAACGTTTTAACATCTCAATAGGGACGAAGTAGGAATATTGTAGAAGGAATATTATAGTTGGAATACTATGGAAGTCTGAAATCCTGACATCGTCAAGTAGGGTAAGCATGAACATTGACATTTAATAATATATTTTTCTGCATATATTTTGGAAGCATATTATTTTTTAGTTTGTAAATCAAACTAAAAAATAATATCGGGTCGACCTTCATGGCTCAGTTGTTTAGATATCTAGTTGCTGATCCGAAGGTCCCGGGTTCGATTCCCGGTGGAGACACAATTTTAAATTGTGTTTTTAGTCTGGATCTGTGAGATGATTAATATCGTAAGTCTCCAGAATGTGGCAACTTGTTATTGGGTTCGTGTTAAATTAATATTTTGCATAGTACCTGTTAGTTGCCCGAAAAGTAATGTCATGTAAAAAAAAGTAAATGTGTTGTATATAATGTATTGGTTTACTGTCATTAATTTTAGTTAATTTAACATTAGGTTTATTTTTGTATATCTATTGCATTTTAAAATTGTTCTCATTCCCATATTATGAATGATCTGTAATTTTCTATTTTGAGTTTCATTGCAGATGAATAGGACACTAGAACAATAATTTAAATGGGGAATTACATTAGAATTAAAAATAAATCATGATGTGTGAAAAACTATTTCATATTCTTTTTAAGAAACCAACTTTTTTTACCATTTTTTCATAATATATTCAAATTTCCATTTATCATCTATTACCTAAATATAATTTTTCAATGTTTTCATTATCAATATTTAATGTGAAGTTGTCATTAAATCATATCAACTTGTTAAGCTCATTGTTTAATATAGAATTGTCATTAATTTTCGTAAAAATTAATATAATTATTCAAATAATTTTAAACTCAAATATTTCTAAAGTCTGGTGCATATCTTAATCTTATTTAATCTTATTTAAATTTAAAGCTCTGCAGTACTCGATCATAATCAAATTTAAATCTTAAGCCATAACATACCTTACATCATTATACACATCTTATTGAAGACTATATTCAAGATCTAAATGCTGTGACCTCTGCAATGATATATCGGAAGTACCTTTGTAACAATAGTTCATCTTCGTCATTATTTGATGGTAATATTTTAGCGAAATTCCGATGGTTTGATTAGCTGACCTCACTTGATATAAAGATGCTTTGATAACTCTTCGAGGAAGCTAAGGAATAATAACCAAGTATGTACCTACTCTATGCCGTGCTGTAAATTGTGCAGTGCAAGGCCAAACCGCTATCATTGGATCGACTATCGATAGCAGAATATTTAAATATTTAACCAATATTTATTTTGCAAGATATTTGCATACAAATAATGTCGAGATTTCAATATCTATTTGATCTTGTTAAATTTATTCATTGACTTTGTACAAAGGTGAACAAATTTTATTGACAATTTTTTTTTGTATACTTGTTTTGGCATAATAAGTCGATCTTACATTATTTCAAAGGTTGGCATGTATTCCACCTGTCGATCTGTTCAAGAGATTTTTTTTTCTATTAAGATATCGATAAAGTTTCAAGCCAAGATTTCACGGATTTTCCAACTTTGAAGCCAAAAAACACCAACATGAGGCTGTATATGGATTTACTCAGAATTCGGAGTAGAACATTTAGTTTGTCTGTATGTGTGTGTCCTTATAACTTTTGTTACGCTCAATTCACAGAGCCTAAAATTTTACAATATATAGATATTTATAAGCTTACAAAACTTTTTTACTCGGAAATTCAAATTTTATTGTCAGTCAGGGGTTATCAACTTTTGAATTTTTTCTTTGTTTTTCCGTTGTCTCAAAAACCAGTAAAGCTAGAACGCTGAAAATCGGTATAAGTATAGACAAATTCAGTATCTTAAATTCGTTCTTTTAAAAAAGTTCCATAGTTTATCAAATATTTTTTATTAAAAAAAACTTTTTTAATGATAAATTTATGTATTGAAGTGCCTATATTTCCAAAGTTTTCAAAAATATCGAAAAAATCCGAAACACTCCAACATTTCTTATTATATACGTTCCTTATACTTTAATTCCACATCTTTCTTTCCCTGGCTATATCCTAACTCTCTGTCTGTGCCGATTGTTGGAGTCAACTCCCCTCGTCCTTAAATTATAGCCACTTTACTTTGTCTTCTTGGCCATATTTCTGCAGTTGATTTCATTGTTGCACAATCAAGGTTTCTTTGGTCTTTCTCTGGACAAAATTCGAGGAAGATCCATGAAGATTTCTTGGTTTACAATGAGATATGGAGGTCTACGTTGAAAGTGGCCGAATCATTTAAATGTGTCTTTCCTCTATCTTACAATGTATATTAGTAACACCTAGGCTTCCACGAATGCGTGAAATTTTTATTTTATCCTGTAAGGACACTCCAGTTGCCAATCTTAGCAGTTTCCTGTTGCCTAGAGTAGGAATTATATGTACATTGTCAAGCATTTGACAATTGTCCGGTAGACTTTTCATTTCTACTTAACTGGTAATTTTATTTATTTGAATATTTCTGTACATATAATAAGTGCACTGACGGGCTTTTTGCCTGATGGCAATTTCTTCCAACCAACCAGAGTAAATGAAAATATACAAAACAGTGTATACTATGGCAATAAGTTTATCACATTACTAAATAAATAAAGATAGCAGAAGAAAAGTAAAAAAAGAAGATAGCATATAAGAACAATTCATAGCAATGATAGGAAAACTAAAGGATAAGGAAAGGAAGAGGAGAGGAAGATGTAATCAGGTGTTGTCAGATAAATATTTTTGCTTTAGCCTTTTCTTGAAGATGTTTAGTGAGATAGACGACGTGATATCAGGACTTAGACTATTCCATAGTCTAGTATTTTTGCTGTAATTTCAAAAAAATGATAATATTTTTATGATTGACAACATTAGGACCTTACTGTTTTTTTCCATAATTTTAGCCAGCTTTTCTATCTATAGTTGGAAGAATGTGTACCAATAATCAGATCACTGTAATTCACACTCTTCTTCTTCTTCTTCTTCTTCAGCCAGTTTTCATCCATTCTTGGACATAGGCCTCCCCTTTGATCCTCCACAACTCCCTGTCTTGGGCACACTGCATCCATCTCCCTCCGGCACATTTCTTGATATCATCAGACCACCTTGCCTGGGGTCTGCCAACACCTCTTCGGCTTGTTCTCGGTCGCCATTCTAAGATCTTTTTGGTCCGTCGTGAATCCTGGCATCTGGCAATATGCCCAGCCCAGCTCCACTTAAGGCCAGCGACCCTTTCCGCTACATCGGCTACTTTGGTTCTTTGTCTTATCATGACATTCTGAATTCTGTCCCTTATTGAAATACCCAGCAACTTTCTCTTCATAGCTCTCTGTGTCACTAACAGCTTGTGCATTATTCTTTTTGTTAGGACCGATGTTTCCATTCCATAAGTAAGCACTGGGAGAATACATGCATCAAATAGCTTCTTTTTCAAATAATGGGAGTATTTACGGGATTTCAGAATGTATGATAATTTTCCAAAAGCTGCCCAGGCAAGGCCACGCAAATTCACACTAGTCCTTAGAATACACCACAGCTTACAAAACAAAGGTTTCTCTTAAAACTATTTAATAAACACATTTTTCAAATAAAATATTCTTCTTAAGAGGGTGACTGCTGCCAACGTACCTATTTTTTCAATTTGATATACCATCATTATTACTAAACGAATCATTTTGAAAAAAATAACCTAGTTAGTTTGGATATTAATAAAGAGAAATATACCTTAACTTTTTGATTATGTTCTGTATATATTCTTGTAGGAAAATAATAAGCATACCCCGATTTTAGACATTAATCTTAAATTTCTAAAAAAATATAAGGTATAGAGCAATATTTTTTTTATAAATTAAAGAAGAACAAAATACCATGAAAAATATGATATGACGTTGTATTAACGCATCAGGTTAAGTAAATAAACCAAAAAAACTTTTATTACGCAATGGCGCTGAATGGAAAATAAATGTTTTTTGGGTTTATTTACTAAACCTGAAGCATTAATGCAACGTCACATCATATTTTTCTAGATATTTTTGTCTTCTTTAATTAAAAAATATATATATATTACTCTACGCCTTATAGTTTATTAAAAATATATGATAAACGTTGAAAATCGGGGTTTTCATTATTTTTCTAGAAGAATTTATACAGAACATTATCAAAAAGTTAAGGTAAATTTTTGTTTATTAATACCCAAACTATCTAAATTATTTATTTTCAAAACGATTTGATAAGAAATAATGATGGTATATCAAATTGAAAAATAGGTACGTTGGCAGCAGTGAGCAGTCCCCCCCTTAACATTTTAGAACGTGATTGTGTGATTTTAAACACTACTTATTATTTTTTATCTTGAAAATTTTCTCCTTTAATGACTTGAGTAAAAATTAACTAAATTAGGAACGTTCTAAAATTGCTTATTTCAGCGTTATAAAATATCAATTTCATAATTATTCATAATACGTCTAATTCAGTAACTTTTTAAGAACGTTCCGGCCAATACACGTACGTTCCTATTCCACTTAGTCCAAGTTGATATTTTATAACGCTGAAATAAGACCGTAAATCTAATATCTACAATTTTGGTATGTTCCTATTTTAGTTACAATAGTTACTGAATACGCGGTATTAGCAGCCTCAAACGTTACTCGAGATAATGATTTTTTTAATGTTTATTTATTCATAATTTTATATTTCCTTGTTCTTACATTATTTTTCCGTATCAATGGACCTTCGTGTCAGGAAATAAAGATAATCTAGAATATATGTAGTGCATCCGTTGGCCCTCAGAATATTTTATATTTATTATATTTTAAAATTAACGTTAGTTCAAGTTGCCTCAATTTCGGAAGCATTGCTCTCATCTACAGGTGATGGCAGAGCGGTTAGCGCGCTGGGTTAGTAATCCGACAAAAAAATGCATAGAATGAAAAGTAGCACATGGAGCCCTCTAGATTAGCAATCTAGGCACCATAGTGCAAAAACTATCGACGAATGTGAATAGAAACTTTGTAAAATATATAAAATGCGGTCTACATAGGAGGTGGTCTAGATAAAAGGGAGTCAGTGGCAGAACAGCGTCTGCCCAGGCTCACTAGATTTTTTTTCCTCATTCATTCTCCCCAATTTTGACTTCAATAACCAAAACCACCTCTGGGCAATATAGCACTCATTCCGATAAAGGATTTTTAAGGATTTCATAGGACTGTAATATCAGGAATTTAAATATTTATTTATTTTTGTTACAGAGTCACGTCGAAACTGGACTGTAACTTATTCAGGAGATATTGAAAGGTATGTACATTTTACTTATTAATCTTCAGAAAGGTTTTACATAATAATAATTGGGATCTCACTAGCTTAAAGGCTATCAGTGAGTTTCCCATACAAAAAGGTCAAGTACATGTTACATTTCTTAAGTTACACTATTAAAATTATAAGATGTGACACATGTTATTGATTTAATTACTACTTATAAATGTGTCAAATGTTTTTAATTACTTTCTACACTATTTTTTTATATCCATACCACTTGGAAGGGTGTTAAATATTTTCGGTATGCTTACTTTCAGTATCCTTTCACCGTAATAGTTTTTCCATCTGTGAAATATCAATTTATTTTGCGCAACTTATATATAAAAAAATATTAATATTTTACAGGTATTTTATATTCATTAGAGAAGTAATGTTTTATTTTGTTAACTAGCAGTATTCCTGTTATACTGAATATCATTTCATCACTGTCTTTATATTTAGATAAATCTGATTTGGGTATTATTAGTTTTAACAATCTCGCTTGTAATGATTTAACTTTGTCTACATACGTTTTAAAAGATTTACCTCATACCTCTACGCGCTGTAGTATTGAGGATTCAGCAAGTGATGTATTAGCTTTGATACTTTTTTCTTAAATAATATTTCATAAAACATTCTTCACTTTCACTCCACTGCTGGATATAGGCCTCTTCCTGGGTTATCCATTTCTCTCTATCCTGGGCACTCTGCTTCCACCCATGTCCAACCAGTACGACAATATCGTCAGTCCATCTCCTCTGTGGTCACCCTACACTTCTTCTATTATGATAGGGTCTCCAATTCAAAATTCTGGGGGTCCAACTATTATTACTCTGTTTTAATACGCCATCTTATTTCCGGCGTCTTATTTCCTCGTTTCTTATTCGGTCTTTCAAAGATACGCCCAACATTTGTCGTTCCATTGCTCGTTGAGTACATTTAAGTTTGTGGAGACTTCTGGCAGTAAAGTGACATGGTTTCAAGACCGAAAAAAACATAGTTTAGCTTATACATTTCTAAGTTTATTATAAAGTGATAGAATATGTGGTTGCCAATTAACATATTATTTGGTTTTACTTGGAGTTTATAATCAAGGCTGATTTGCTGTGATGGTTTTCACTTGCAGGGTATCTAGCCAATGTGTCAATTTAGCAATGGAAAAAAAAAGAAAACTCAATGTATGAAAGTAACAGATGCCTGTCACGTGACGAGGCACCCTGGTTTGCCCATGTATCAGCTTCCATAATAAGAAATAAGGAGAGTAGTAGCTGATCTTGCTTTTTTCATAGATTACTGAATGGTATTGCAGATTGATTGTCTTAGTGTTTTGTCACAGATTCACTTATCTACGTGTACCGTCAAGACTCACTCGCAATAGTGAATATTTCGCCTTACAAAATGTGTACACAAATTATTAATTTGTTTGGCTCACCAATGCAGATACTTCCAAGATTTGCAAATAAGTTTGAGCAGGTCGATGTCTTTGCATTGGGTTATGGTGCATTCAAGAGTTTGTTGTTACATATAATGAAATGATTACATGATTCTTGACTATCTATGTATTTTTTTTATAAATATTATTGTAAACAAGTATATTTTTAAGTGGCACTGTTTCTGCTGCTGATTTGTGTCCAAAGTTTTTTTTATATCTTTTCTTATGTTTGGTTGGTTCACATATTATTTTATTGATTTTTTTATTGTTCTCAGTGTGTATATTTTTATGTATGTTTGTAAAATGCAATTCATGCCGTTAATTATTATATATTTTATATATATTCGTCCTTTTCCTCGTGACTGAGGATAACGGCCGTAGTCCGTCGCCACACGTATGGCCCGCTTCCATGCTATAATCTGTATTGGGCTGAACGCAGAGCACCAGTCACCGAAGACCTCACTGTGGACTTAACCAAATCGCTCCATCTGGTCACGCTGCCCATCACAACAAGCTTCTCGAGGCAGTCTGGTTCCCTTCTGGCAATGTGTCCAAAGAATTGAAGGATTCGTCTGTAACATATCGTCGATACACGATCCTCGATCTTCAGCTCGTCCAAAATTGACACATTCGTTCTTCTGGCTGTCCATGGGATGCGCAACATACGCCTCCAGCACCACTTTTCGAAAGCATCGATCCTCTTTCGCTCTGAATCTCTAAGTGTCCATGTTTCCACACCATACAGGAACATCGAGAATATCAAAAGCCCTGGTGAGTCTAGCCTTCGTGTTTTTTGTGATGGTCCTGTCCTTCCACACTCTTGTGAGCTTTCCCAGTGCTCCCTTTGCCATAGCGATATTGGAACCTAGATATGTGAAGTCATGTACTATCTCAAGATGGTTTAGAGAGTTTATTGGGGGAAGTTTTCATGGTCGTTAATAATTAAATAAATAATAATACTTTAATATGTAATTCTTCCATAATACGTTCTGCTAACAATTGTTCATCGTCTGCATACATCAGATCACGTACTGTTAGAGTACCCTTGTTTATATTATTCAATGTCATACTCTTACCATAATTATTTGAATTAAATAGTTTTGTATTTATATACTTACCTATTTTGTTTAAACTAGATGTATTTAGTTTTTACATCAAAATAATCGAAACTTCTACTTCTACTACTCAGAACTGGTCTTAAATTAAAAAGCAAATAATATCATAACCTTGTCTTGTCTTTAATGCAAGGTGTTCTAAATACATCTTAATGTACACAAGTAACTATATCATACTTGCATTGTTTTTTTTTTCATTTATTTGCTTTCATAAAGCCTTTGGATAACTTTGGCCTAATACTAAAGGTCTTGTCGCCCTCCACTACATACTAGATCTTATGTACATACATTGTACATACTGAAAACAGAATTTATGTGGCTAGCTTCATCGCAGCGACAACATCTTATTGACAATTCTCCTATCAACATCAACGGAGAAGCACATGTAAATATCTCAAAAAAGGTTTGCTCGTGCTTCTTTCACCTGAGACAGCTTAAAGGTATTTGCCAAAGTATGTATGTCCGAAAATGAGGCAGACACTTATAAACACTATGTCTTGGTTGGATTAATGTTATACTATACATATATGCTGGTCTGCTAAAATGTCAATGGTGTTTAACTCCGCTGCTTTGGGGCGGATAAAATATTCCACATAACGCCTCTCCTAAACGAACTGCATTGGTTGGGTGTCCAGAGCGAATAGATTACTAATAATCCCGCAATTCCCGCATTTCAAGATATATTCCGTTCACCAAGACAACGACTGAAGTCCAGGAAGCCTGTTTGGTCGAAGCAACTCGGCGAATTCAAGTTGCCTAGAGCATGTAAAGAGAGGTGGAATGATTCAGATCTGGTATTAAACAAACACATTATTCAAGACCCTTACGAAAGGGTCCCAGATTATAACCTTCCCCGAAAAGATTGGATTCAGCAAAACAGAATTCGTACAGGTCAAGGACGATGTAACTACCAAATGTGGAAATGGGGAAAAAGGGATATGTGTGATAAAAAAAATGACATCGAATCGATAACATCCTTCGTTTATGTCGGAAATGGGCTTCGTCAAAATGCACTGATGGGCCTTTTAAGAAGCTTGAAAGGCCCATCTTTCAAGGATTTCAAGGACTCCCGAAAACGATAATAAGAGATAAGGGTGGAAGCACTATTCTAAGTCGGTGCTTCACATCTCAATAAGTAGTAGCAAAAATTAAGTTAATATCTACAAACAAGTGGGTTGTGGCTAATAATTAATTCTTCACTATATATGTCGGTGTATTTTTATTCTAAGCTGGTGCTTCACATGAATAGCAGCTATAATAAACTTAATCCCTGCAAGAAGTGGGCTGTGACCAACACTTCACTACCCCTATACATTCGCGTATCCGACTCTTACGGGACATTCGATAACCATATTGCAACTGTCGATTTGTTCAGGAAGATATTTTTCATCCTTTCACAATTAAAAATTAAATCTAGTTATCTGGATAATTGATGTTCTTTATCAGATATCATCCATTGATCAATGAAGTATTTTATGTCGCAACTGAGTCCACGGCCAACCTATTATTATATAGTATTCTGAAACCACCTGCGATGGCCGTGTTGTTATTTTTAACTACACTTTAGCCCCGTGGCATTAGCAAATCCAATTCTGATTGTGGTGAGACGAAGATTGAACCCTGAGGCCATCCGTCACTGGGTCAGCAGTCAGCAGCACTCTATGTCTGACACAGATCAGCGTTCTGCAAACTAATAAGCCACTATTATTTGCTAATACAATACTTGAATCCGTGTTTAGGACTTTGACTAAGCTATTGACCACTGGACAGTCTAATTGTTACATCGACCGGATATAGGTATTGAAATTGAAAAAAAACAGTTTTACATGGAATAGAGAATGAAAAACAGAAAATATATATAACTAACGAAGTTTTCGTGCAAACTCATAGCAAGTATATTCAATGAAACTTTATTAGACATGTAATATTTGAATAAAAGATGATTTAAAAAAATGTGTTTTTCTTCTTCTTCTATCGTGTCAGCAACGCATTTAAGTAATCTTCTGCCAGTGCCTAGCAACGTCAATAGCACAATCATTGCCCACCATAAGATCGTATGCATTATGCAGTTGACTGGATTTGAGGGGCAGCTGCACAGATGTACGGTGGTCTGCTGTTCTCCACAGTAACATGTCGTTGGTATTCCCTGTTTCAGGAAGCCCCATGTAGACAGGTTATCCAGCGTTCTCCCAACGCCCGTCCTCAGTCTGTTTAGTGACTTCCACGTACGCCGCTCCACGTACGTGTTTACCTTTAATTCAAGCAATTTGAAAATAACAATAAAAAAGGTATACATAGTTGGTGTTACTGAAGCACTCAAGGTGAATACCATATTTACAGAAGTAAGTTAAATCAATCCATTTTAAAAGTTCGTTTACACTACCACCATCGTCATCGTAAGCCGCTTTCATTGCTATATTTAATTTCCTCAAACAATTGTTATTTTAATCTGTAATCGGTAATTCCCTCAAACCTCTGGAGAGGCGCCCCCCAATGCATACAGAATAACCTCGTTGATGTACAAAGACGTGCTATACGTCAGATTGACGACCTTTCATTGACTGATAGATTTCAATCACTAGAACACAGACGGAAGGTCGATATTTTAAGTTTATTCTACAGATAATACCACGGAAGATGCTTGGAAGAACTTGCATACCTATCTGGTCCCTTTTCCACCCATTCACAATAGAGCAACTCGTTTTACTCAATCTCAACTCCCGTTCACAGTAAACATTCAACATACACGAACTAGTCGCTTTCAAACTCTTTTATTAATATAACAGATTTTCCTAATTCTGTGTTTCCATCCTCTTACAACCCGGTTATTTTTAAGATACGAATTCATATTTTCCTAGACAATTGCAAATCCTCCCTAACACCACGCAGTGCGCTTCTTCGCAAGAGTAAAATGAACTGACCCTATTAACTGGTGTCCCATCGTAGCCATGTTGATAAAAATACTACAGACTTAAGCCAACGATTATTGAAAGCGTGATACAGATGATCTCGTTTAATGATGTCTCTCCGATGGCCCATTATTTTAACACAGTTCTTGAATGTACAGTATGGAGTCCATGCAGATCCTAGAATACAATCGAGCATACTTTATAGATAATTTAACATGAGTATTTTATAAAGAAGTACTATGTGATATATTTTATCAGTTCCATAAACCTCCTCCATTCCTTATCAGTATCATAGGTATTGAAATCTATAAAGTTGATAATTGGGAAAACCTTCTGGACAGACCGCATCCGATCGCCTCCAACCACTCGTCAAATATCGTTGAACCAGTTTGAAGTCTTGAGGTCTTCCTACACTTCTGTTGCACGTTTTATGTCACTATTCCAGCACTCTTTCTGTCCATCGAGAGTCTGAGGTTAGCGCGACATGCTCTATCCAACTCTATTTCTTGTTGATAACCCTTTGTACAACGTCGACAACTTTGATTTTCTCTCTTATTCGCCAATTGGTTAATCTATCTCCGAAATACCCTCCTTTCCATGGCTCTTTGTGAAAACCGGCATATGTTATTATGCTGATGTATGTTTGTTTAATCTAAAATACCAGTCAAAATTTGGTCCATTAGTGTAAATTGTACTCCGAAACCAGAAGATGATCATATAATTATGATGGATTAATTTAGTGTGACCGATTGTCTCGCTCTGGCGGCCATTTGTATTACTAAGTTAGTGAGTAAGTAGGTAAGGAGAATAAGATAAAT
Organism: Molanna angustata; assembly: GCA_963576475.1. Taxonomy (NCBI): domain Eukaryota; kingdom Metazoa; phylum Arthropoda; class Insecta; order Trichoptera; family Molannidae; genus Molanna; species Molanna angustata. The sequence continues at coordinate 967,786 of OY754984.1, forward strand.
ACAGGCAGTTGTTATGACCAGACGAAAATAATATATGTAAACAAAACACCAATTTACAGTTTCCGCTACTGGGAATCTATAGATTCACAATCTAGACAACAAAACGTTCAAATTAGTGTAAAAGAACAATCAACATCACAATGTGATATAAATGTGTAGTTGTTATAGTGTTTAGTCGATTCATGTTTTATTAACCTGGGCTTAAATTATATGTCGTAGCTTAACAAAGTCTTCCATGTGACAATCTTCGTCAAGACAACGGATGATCGTCATCCTGCATTACCCCACAATCGCATTTGATATCTTCCTCCATCGAGAAACCCCATTTGATTAGGTTGCTCTTGCAACCACTCACGCTCACCCTTAGCCTGTTTGATGTTTTCCATATTGGGAATGGCAGGTAATGTGTTTTATTTACTTTCTCGCTTGTTTCCATCCATGCAGATATTGGGTCATCGATCCACAATTCTTCTCGGCGTTGCTTCTTCTGGGAGATCTGAAAATTGGCTATGAACTTGAGAAAGCTATTCCTTGAATTGAGGCGAGGGTTTATGGGTCAAGTATTTGTATGCTTTGCTAAAAAGCTTACGCTTAAATTAGACAGAAGGAACTGAAGGAAAAATCGTTGAATTATTGTTAAAAGATAGAGACGTACTGTGTAGGAATGGATAGGCTAAGATTTTTTATATACTTAATAGGAAATTGGAAATTTCATAAGCCCATAAAAAGAATAGTCAAAAAGAAAGAGAATACCATGAATCGTTATAAAAATAAATATGTCCACTGTCCATATTATACGAACTACAGATGAAGTATCGTCTGTCGTCAATAATATGTTTACAAGACATCCCATTTTGATACATATTTTGTAAAGTCTGCTACATTGAGAAGTTTTGTCGCAGGTCTTCTATCTCATTCTAATGAGAATATTATGGGAATAATTGATGATTTTGAAATTCACGGCCTTGGTTTCAGCTTTATCAGCCAGTCCACTGCCTCCGGTCTCGATTAAACTGATGACATCAAGTCTTGATCATCTCCGGAACGGCTGCACATTGAACAACACAAGGACTACTATCAAGCATATGTTATACTACTGCCACTAAGACGCCAACATTAAACGCGGGGTCCAGCCAAATCGAAGCTTGGATCTGAAGATTGAAGTTTCTTCTTCACCACACCTGGTGGTTTATCCCTCCGTACCGTCGTTCGCAATTCGCAAAATCACGAAGTCAAGTATGAATAAGATAGAAAGGGACAATAACGATCCAGAGTGATTAACCTTTCTTTAGATTATTTTGTGAAACCAGCCTAGCATGAGTCGGTAGCCATTCATTTAAAAACCACATTCACATTAAGGTGACTCCGTTTAGTTCGGAAGAAAGAATTTGTAGATATGTATTTTTGATAATAACTTTAATTTAGTTTCGTTAACTAGAGCAACAGTATTTAAATTTATCGTCTCATTGTTTCTACCTTTCAACTGTTATTGTTAATGATAATTCTCATTAATAGCACCTTCTGCGATACTTTATAGATCGTAAATCACGTGTAATTTATCAATTTGTCCATGTAGTTGGGTATAATAGTCTGTGATTACACCGATAGAGGGAGTTGTTTAATTGGCAAGGGGAACTAACTAACGAAATTTACGAGAATTTATAACACAACGCCCACATTTTGACGAAGCGTGCAAATTTTTCTTCATTCTGCTGCTAGTTGGTTTGGCGAATGTACGATCTAATTCGATTCTATTTCTTCTTCGAGTATCTCTGAAAATACAGTAGTTGATTAATTGCACCATATATCGAATTTGACAATAAAGAATTTGAAATAATGTTAATGATTCGACATCACAAGGGCTGACTGTATCAAATATCGAATCAGGGTGCCTAGACAACGTGTCATTTAGCTCTAGAAAAGATAACTCAATCTATGGAAGTGACAGTTGCCAGTCACGTGACAGGCAACTGTCACTTCCATACATTGAGTTATCGTTTCTTGTTTCTTTTCTTGACAACGAGGAGGTTGAAATTAGGTTAGAATTTGACATACCTACTCGTTCAAACCCAACATACACGATTCAGGAACCAGTCGCTTCTCGAACTCTTTTATTAACACAGCGGTCTGGCTGTGGAATGATCTTCTGAATTATGTGTTTCCATCTTTTTACAACACAAGTCTTATTAAGATCCGATTTGATATTTTCATGAGCAGATTGCAAACCCTCACCAACGCGACGTAGTGCGCTTCTTCGGAAGAGAATGATGGATCCAAATGTGTCGTCCTGGTGTCTAGCTGGTGTCCTCTTCTTAGTAATGTTAAAAAAAACCAAGGGCTGTACCAAATACCGAATAGGAATAACGACGATTGCCAACGTAGGAACTGAATGTGTACCGAATGTCGAATCGTACAGAAGCTGAAAAAATGTTCCACATTTAGAATTTAGCAATCCCGGGGTTGTCAAAATGCACTGAATAACTATTTTGACAATTCAGAAGTCTTCAACTTTTTTACTCCTCATTAACCCAAGGGGATATAGTGGGGAGTTATGAATCGCAATTTTTAAGGATATTTTTTTTATTGCAGATTATCAACTAGTATCATGCCGAGATTGTATTCTGAAAGTTTCATCACAATGTATCTGTGTGTGTGTGATATGTACGGCGTGTTCATTTTTACTTTATCGATTATAGACTAAAGTACTCATTCGATTCTATTAAAATTTTGCAAATATGTATATCTAATACTCGCTTAGACCCCATTAGATTTTGAACGATATATGAATAGTGCTTCTCAATTTTTTTAACTGTCAAATATTTCAAAGTGACCCCAAACTCAGGAAAATAAAAATTTGAAATTTTTATTTTCAAATTACTAAAAAGGCACATCACTTTCATAAAATGGCATTGAAGAATTATCAAGTTTTCATAATAAAATATTTAAATAAAAAATAATTTAATAAACTCATTTCATGAAAATGTTGAAAATTATCCATACAAAATTTGAATACATTATAGAATGACTCGTTAGTGAGGAGTTTAGCGTTGGCCACAACCCACTCGTTTTGTTTATATAATGAAATTGTAGTAACAAGTACATATATTATACATCATCATACATTCCCTAAACTAAGTATATAAATAATTTTACTATAGGTGAACGAAATCGGACGTGGCAAGTCACCACCACCCATCTTAAATCTTTAACTCAACAATCACACAGTTAAATTATTATTTCTTAATATATTGTGATATAGGTAGATACCTTGTTAAGCCGAGGGCATAGTTAATCATATATTAATGTTCAACAAATACCCGTAGTACGATATTAAATTCAAATGTCGTTTATGAGTAAGACAAGGTCTCGTGGACTTCACTTAAATGTCAGATTTAATTACTTCAACACAATTTATTTTCAAAATCATTTTGGAAATTGATACATATGTTTTATCCAACTGTCGATTCGTTCATGAGAATTCAATTTTCTGAATGAATCGACATTATTAAGCCAAGATGCGTGTACGAAGGAACATTTTGTACGGCGTAGTTGACTTTTTGCATGCTAATAACACCAACTAGAGTCCTCGCAGCATATATGTTCCCATACATGGATTTACTCAGAATTCGGAGTAGAACATTTTATGTGAGTTTTGCGTGTCTGTGTGTGGGTGTGTGTGTCTGTGTCCCCCCCCTTATAACTTTTGATCCGCTCAATTTACAGAGCACGAAATTTCAGAATATATAAACAGTTATAGGCCTACAAAACTTTTATACTCAGAATTGTGAATTTTCGCTTCAGTCAGGGGTTATCAATTTTTGAAATTTCGGTTTATTTTTCCGTATATCTCAGAAACCATAAAAGCTAGAACGCTGAAAATTAGTATAAGCATAGACATAGATAACATTTTTTATTAAGAAAAATATTTTTTTTTATGATAAATTTATGAGTTTAATTTTTTGAAAATATCGAAAAAAGCCGAATCACCCCAACTAGATAATTTAATTTTCCATAAAAAATATTAATATCGTAGAAGTACATCTCAATTTTTTTTAACAATTTTTATAAAAATTGAATTGAGTGACGACATTGCTTCATACAATTTGTATGGCAGTCGCCTATACACAATATATAAGAAGACTTAATAGTTTGATAATTAATCTCCCAACATACATACAGAACCATCATGCTGTTTTCATATTCCGGGTAGGATCAAAGAACTGACCTCCATACTGTCCTATCTTGACATACATACCAACATGTGTCAATAATTTGGATTTATGGGTTTATAGTTTTTATTTCTTTATTTATTTTATAATATAAAAAAATGAATATGTCCTTGTTAAACAAGTACATATACATCTTCCTACGTTCCCTAAAATAAGCAAATAAATGCTTGTGCTATAGGTGATCGAAATCGGTCGAGGCAGGATTCGAACTCGCGACCACTGGATTACTAGCCCAGCGCGCTAACCGCTCTGCCATCGACCCATCTAAATCGACCTATCTAGTTTGATTCTTATTCTTCAACTATAAATACTATCGCTATCGACAGTTGGATCTCATGTGTTACATGCAACTAGTAAATACCTACAGTTATTTCGTTCGGTCTTACATACATACATACAAACCATCACGCCATGTCCCTCACGGGCTAGGCAGAGAGAACCGAACGCCATATTTTTCTATCTTGACACACATTCATTGCCTCATCAACATTCATACATCGTCTTATACACGTTCGTCTGTTGTTCACGCTTCTTACATTTCCATCTTTCAGAATATCGTTTACATGGTCGTGCCATCCTTTTCTTGGGCGCCCCCGACCTCTTATTCCATTACTGTCAGCTTTGTATATTTTCTTCGTCAGGCGTTCTTTATTCATTCTCTCCAAGTGGCCAAACCATCTCAATGTGTTAACTTTCATTCTGTTAATTACATCTTTCTTCATCTTACATTCTTTTCTTGTATCTTCATTTCGAAAGCAGGATGTAGATACACCGCTTGTACATAGGTACCTACGATCGATTTAATACTTACCTACATCAAAAATTAAATAATATTTCTGGCGCAGTTCAGGGGTGACATCTGTGCGAGACACCGTCACCTCATTTATAAGGACTGTTGCTTTCATTCTTAACAAATAAACTAATTTCTCAATAGATAGCATTACAAAAAAGGCTTTTCCGTTACTTCATAGATGGCAATAGTATAAATCCTTATTTTCTGGTGAATTGTTACACATTTTTCAAATATGTAGAACTTTCAAAAATTACATTGATAAGGGAACTCATTAAAGAAGGCATAATTGGTGAACGTTGCGCAAGCGCACAAAGTGATAACGTAAAACAGTCAACGACGGGTCGTAAGTCCTGTAGGTGCATACGACCTGAACTTTGTCTCTATTGAGATGTTAAAAATTTTGTCAATAAAAAAAGTAAATGTATTACTTTCTCTTCTGCCGCTGGATATCATGTATTTCTACTACACTAGTATCGCCTCTCAAAGGCAAAATTCAAAATGGGCGGTGAACCTCATTGATGAACTATGTGAGATGATTATTGCCTGTTGATCGGTATAAATTGTATCGATCTCTAATAGGGCATCAAGGAATACGTGATCCAGATCTTCTAGATCTAGGCCACACTCACAATTAGGAGAATTTACAAGATTCAATATATACAAATGAGCATCGAGTCTATTTTTTCCAAACCGCATTCGGGATATATTTTTTGTTATTTGGGGTCTATTAAAATTAATCTTGTGATACCAAGGCTTGCCTGGAATTACCCGGCTCTTATGGTACACCCGAAAACGATGATGATATAAATGAGTAGAAGCACTGTTCTGAGCCGGTGCCAAAGAGTCTTTTATCACGCGATATAAATAACAATACGATCTTAGATACATCATCAAAAGTAAATCAATTATTAGACCCACCACACTCATTTGTAGGTAATTCAAAATTTGTGATTTATATTGGTGAAATTTCTCACGAGAGTTGGTTGGTTTGTGGTTTGCAATAGGTAGGTAGGTATATCAATATGGACCTGAGTACAATTACGGTGTTGTTAGTAAATTGCCTATTCATGCTTTGATACTAATTCTTTTAATGAAAACCATTAAACTCAACCAATTGCTTTATTTTTAATTGAATATAATATCAGAGTGAACTTATTTGATCAATAATTTATATGGGAAGTAAATTTTAGGTATCATAAACTTCGGGCCAATAGGAAATTGAATCATGTGAAAATAGAGAGTGGTATAAAGCTTCTCTTTTTTTCCTCAGCAACTGTCCCACACGATGGTGGGGTATGTTTTCTGCGTCTTGCGCTTGCTCTGGGGTAACTTCGTTACTTAGCATATTCTTCTTCAATGGCGCTACAGTCCATATTGAGCCTTGGCCTCCGTCAGTCTTCTCCTCGAAATTCTTCTTCTGAAGCAACTCCTTAACTGCTCGACACTTGCAATAGTTGGGAAGCATCCCTTCCAACTTCATCTTCCCATCGCAGCCACACTCTTACGACCTTTCTTCTTCCACCTAGATGTCCACACATGGCTCTTTTTGAATCTTCAATAATATAGCCCCTGAATGCCTCTACGGTCCCTGGTGAGTAGTCTTTTCGCAAGCTCTACTTTTCCTTTCCATCCGATCCCTTCCATCGGATCCTTCACATTCCTTTCCCTATTAGTCCAACACTAAGTTTGATAGTATGTATGTGTTTACATTCACATCTATATTTCCTTTTTTTCCTTACTTCTTGTTTATGCTATACAACTTGATTATTTTTGTAAACTTAATTGGTCTATAAATGGAGAATCTAAATATTTTTGTAATATTTGTTATGATGACTGTTTTTTTTTTTTCGAAATTGAAACAAAATATAAACTCGATTATGAGGTGCCTTCCTGATAGATCTTTGAGCATTCTTATTTTTCAAATACATCGAAAACCTAGGTTATAGGTTTCAGCAGAGAAGGGGCCGTCCGTCGGCAACTTGGTGGTCTTACATTCAAAAGGAGCTTCAGGGGGACAGCATCGATATGTTGACGACTCAGCCCCTCTAGACAACGTTTCATTTTGCTCAAGAATAGAAACAAGATAACTCAATGTATGGAAGTGCTTGTCACTTCCATACATTGAGTAATCTTTTCATGTTTCTTTTCTATTAAGAAGTCAATAAAACTATCTTTATGAGTCTAGGTGGGCTGGATAGAGTATTCTGGCGAATACGCAGCGATTAAGAAGGGTATGTGCAAAGAAAAATAGCTCTGGATATTGATTAATTATTACGAAGAGGTGTCTTATATTTTAAGTATTTCTTATATTTTAGGTAGACACATTTGATTTTTGCAGTATTTTAAGTGAATATCTAGTACAAGATGATAATTATGCATGGCAGAGATTCAATCTAATGGTCACTGAATCTTGAATGTTGATGGCATGCTCTGAATTTTTATCAAATCTTTAAACAATTATACCGTTACCTGCACATAGATTATCTATTATTGGACTATTTAGTAGCTACATATATGTTGTACCTACATAAAATACGTTAATAATTTTCAATCGGAAGTTTCTTACAAAGAGAACTTCTGATTGTAAATATGTGGTCACTAACCTCTTAAGGAGCGACACAAGAAGAAGATAAAATTGAATAATTTTGTGTTTCTGAACTTGTATTGTGACTGATGTACATGTTGCATAATATTCAGGCGTATTATATATCTACATTAGATACATTTTTAAAATTATGTCTACATATGGGCGTCCACTTCGATCTGCTGAACGTGCTTTACTATCTATCCCTATTCATAGTTCTGAATTTTTTAGCTCTTCATTTGAAGTACATTCAGCTAGACTATGGAATAGCCTAAGTCCTGATGTTACGTCGTCTATCTCATTAAACATTTTCAAGAAAAGGCTAAAGCAAAAATATTTATCTGACAACACCTGATTACATCTTCCTCTCCTCTTCCTTTCCTTATCTCCCTTAGTCTTCCTATCATTGCTTTGATTTGTTCTTATATGCTATCTTCTTTGTTTTTGTTTTTTTTTCTTTTTCTTTTTATTACTTTTCTTCTGCTATCTTTATTTATTTTGCAATGTGATTAACTTATTGCCATAGTACACATTGATTTACTCTGGTTGGTTAGAAGAAATTGCCATTAGGCAATAAGTCCGCCAGTGTACTAATTATATGTACAAGAAGATTAAAATAAATTAATAAATATATAAAAATGGATGTACCTACGTATATTTGTTTGTTTGTATGTGGCCTATGGAATTCTAAACCATCCATCCAATTGCGATGAAACTTTTGGAAATTGTTCAGCTCATAAAGGAGAAGGTTTTTGTATTATTATTTATTTATTTATTCGATCTATTACAATTTTTTTTTTTGAAAAAATATATGATTGGTATTGGAATGAAAATTTGTGGGTTTGTTCAGTGCGCACATGAGAAGGTTTAAAAATTAAAATTTATTTGTTTAATATTTCACACAAGGATTTACGAAAAATGATCTATTTAAGAGATTTGCTCAGCGCATAACAAAAAACTTATTTGAAGTTTAATTTGTTTATTTGACATCTCGCACAAATATTTTTTTGAAAAATGTTCTACTTGGTAAAACGAGTGGGTTGTGACCAACGCTATACTCCTCACTAACGAGTCATTCTATAAAGTGTTCAAATTTTGAATGGAAAATATTCAGAATTTTCATGAAATGAGTTTGTTAAATTATTTTTTAATTAAATATTTTATTACGAAAACGTGATGTTTCTTCAATGCCATTTTATGTAAATGATGTGCCTTTTTACCAATTTGAAAATAAAAATTTCATATTTTAAGTTTCCTGAGCTTGGGGTCACTTCGAAATATTTGACAGTTAAAAAAAATTGAGAAGCACTATTCAAATATCCTTCAAAATCTAATGGGATCTATGTGAGTATCAGATATACAAATTTACAAAATTTGAAAAGAATCTAATGAGTACTTTAGTTTATAACCGATAAAGTAAAATAAACACGCCGTACATAGCACACACACACAGATACATTGTGATGAAACTTTCAGAATACAATCTCAGCATGATACTAGTTGATAATCTGCAATAAAAAAATACCCTTAAAAATTGCGAACTCATAACTCTCCACTATATCCCCTTGGGTTAGTGAGGAGTAAAAAATCTTATATATCGTATATAAAATGGATTTATGTGTAGGTAGTTGATTGAATGGGAATGAAAAGACGGAATAGTAATTATTAGCGATTCTAGATAAGAATGTTAAAAAATTAAAGGAATTCATACAGATTTACCATTATTATATATTTGGAGGTAAATAATTAAGCAGGCAGGACAACGTCTGGCGGGTTTGTCTAGTATTAATATAAATATTAGATACATTGTACTATTTCAAATTTTACGAGATGGTATGTCCCTTATGTTTGTGTTTAAAAATAAGGAAAATGCAACTAATAAATTATGATTAATTTTTCTTATTTTTACGAAGTCAATAGCATTATAATTGATAAAAAAAATAAATATATCAATAAAAACATTATGATCTTGAGTCATACTTGTTTGTTAAACTTTGAACTAGAATTAATTAAAAAAAAAGTGAGTTTTGGCCAACACTTAATAATAAATATATTGAAGGCGGCCGACCGTTTAAACCGCCTAATAAACTATGAAGTTACGTCTTAGTAAGGGTAAATATAGCGTGTGTTAAAAAGGGTACCTATATACGTTAATTATATTTTCAGATAGGTACCCAAAATTTCTTGACTTTTGTATTCTGCTTTTGTTTGACAGTATATATAATGCTTTATTTATTTATTTATCGTATGATACTAGTGAATCAAATGTTAGTCAAAATGAACAAAACACAGCTCTGACAGCAAGCAAACACAAAACAGCACGATATATCAATCACACATTCACGTCCAGGGTTCCGAGCCAATCCACAAATGCTGGTGTCAATTCGCAAATGTCCGACTTTGGGCCTTCATATGCATGGACGCTGCATTCTTCCAATATGTGTTGCATTGTTTGAAAGGGGTGGCCGCAATCGCATTGTGCGGATGGAACAATGCCCCACTTTGCCATAAGGTAGTTGCAGCGTCCATGTCCAGTGCGGATCCTATTCAGGGAGGTCCACAGCCTTCTTGGCAGCTCGAAACCTGGAGGTATCTTCGTTGGAGTTTCCATATACTTATTAACATCCAAGTTGGAGCTTACCCAGTCACTGTGCCAAGTCTCATTCAGGCTGAAGTCCTCACTAACAAGGTTACATCCGAGTTTCGCTGCTGGATTCCTTGAAGCAAGTCTTTGCTGTCCCTCAGACGGAACATCACTGTGGATTGGCAAAGCGCCATTGTCACAAATTCTCTTCCATAGATTAAATAGGGAGAATTTTCTTCTTGCGTCAGGGGGAGGTATATGTGCAAGCACAGGAAGCCACTTTATTGGGGTAGACCGGATGATGCCGCTAATGGTCCTCATGGCCACATTCAGTTGAGTGTCAACTAGTTTTGTATGTGCACTATTGAGCCATACAGGAGCACAGTACTCTGCTACCGAATATACAAGGGCAAGTGAAGATGTTCTAAGGACTGTTGCACTAGCCCCCCAAGTTGTTCCTGCCAGTTTATGGATGATGTTATTTCTGGACTTTAGTTTAGCAGCTGTTTTTTCCAGGTGTTTCTTGAATGTTAGAGTTCTGTCTAGTGTGATTCCTAAGTATACTGGTTGGTGGTTGTGGGTGAGTCTACTTCCGCAGAAGTGTACATTTAGTTTGTGATTTGCATCTCGGTTACTAAGGTGAAAGCAACTAACTTCTGTTTTATTTGCGTTTGGTTTAAGTCTCCATTTATAAAAGTAGCTCTGTAACTTTTGAAGGTCTGATTCAAGTTGAACTTCGCATTCTTTAAAAGACAGTTTTTGTGTAGCTATGCCCAGATCATCTGCATATGAGAACTGTTTGCACTGTGTTGATGGGATATCACTAATATACAAATTGAAAAGCAGTGGGGAAAGAACTGATCCCTGAGGTAGTCCATTGTTGAGCATTCGTGGTTTACTAATCTTATCTACCAAGTGAACAGTAAATTGTCTATTACTCAGCATGTTGTTTATAACAGTAAACATAGCCTTCGAGGGAATTACATCCGCAAGTTTGGAAAGGAGTCCCTGTCTCCAAACAGTATCATATGCTGCTGTTAAATCTATGAAAGCAACCCCAGTTTTCAGCTTCTTCTCAAAGCCCTTTTCTATGTGTGTGGCTAGGGCCAGTACTTGATCACAACAGTTACGGTGAGCTCGAAATCCTGCTTGGGTAATGGGTATTATTTTATCAATATCTGGCATAATTCTGTTGTATATCAGTCTTTCAAACACTTTGAGGCAGATGCTGAGAAGGGCGATAGGACGGTAATTTTCGGGAGCCTCTGGAGATTTGTTTGGTTTAAGTACAGCAATTATCTTCGACTTCTTGAAAGCTTTGGGTAGTTTTCCTGTTGATAATATGTCATTATAGAAGTTCAGGAGCCAGTGTCTGATATTTGGTCCTGCGTAGGTAATAAACTCTGGAAATATATTATCAAGGCCACAGGCTTTTCCCTTTTTTAGCATTTTTATTGTTTTTTCAAGGTCATCCTGTTCAAATGGTCTGCAATATGTGGTATTTGATTGAAGGTTTTGCTTTTTTGATGTAAGAGATTTTCGGATGAGCTGAGAAAAGTGCTTGTCTCCAGCGATTTTTGAAGTAGTTATTATTTTGTTAGCAATTAAATTTGGATTAATGTTGCAGTTGTTTGGTTTACTTGGCTGGCTACTACCAAGATTTTTTAAAAGTCTCCACGCTTTTTTGCTTGTTCTTTTGAAATTAAGGCTTTCCATGGTCTCCATCCATTTCTTTCTGCGGCTTTCGTCCAAGGATTTGAGTATTGCAGTAGCAAGGTACTGGTTTCCATTTTTTGTGTAGTTATCATATAGTTTTTGGGTCTCTTCGTTCCATCCTGGTATGTATTCTTTACGGTATCCCCTAGGGATGAACTTTTTAGCGGTACTGATTAACAGTTTAGTAAATCTTTCATAGTTTTCAGCTCTAGGGGGGATAAACCTTATACTTTTATCACATTCCGAAGCAAAGCCTGCCCAATTTGCTTTATTGAAGTTCCATCGGGCTATTGGTTTAGAATTTACTACTGGTATAGCTATTCCAATAGTGATGATAATTGGTCTATGTTGACTATGTGGGAACCCCTGGAGTACTCGTTTTGTTGTTGGTATGGGAATTGCATTTTCGTCCGTAGAAACAAAGCAGAGGTCAGGATTGGTGTACGTGTTCCAGCGTGCTGAGTGGAAGGAGCCTTTATCTTTAGCGTCAAAAACAAGATATTTATTGTTGTAGTCTGCCCACTCTGCTAACTGATCTCCATTGGGATCTGAAGATTGGTATCCCCATCTTGTATGGTGGCTATTAAAGTCTCCTAGTGTAACTGCAGGGTGTGGCATAGGTGGTAGGACATCATTTGGCCATTTGACATTTGGGAGTTTATATACATTAGTTATGTAGATACTGTTTACTTTGATTGTAATGCTCAAAACATTGTCATCTGCTTTCTTTGTTACAAGGGACCATTCATTAATTGAACTCTTGATATATGTTGCAATGCCATATTTTTCATGGTGTAGAGCTTCAGCCAATTTGTATCCAGGAATAGAGCCCCGACCTTGAATATCATTTTCGTCTTTTGTGTGAGTTTCTTGAAGAGTCAGAATTGATACATTCTCGTCAATAGCTAATTTAGAAATATATTTTGATTTGGATTTACTGAGTCCTTCTACGTTAATTTGCAGAATGTGTGCTGATGGCCCAACATTCCTTGTCAAGTAGCTCTGAAAAGTGCTTTTTTGTTTCTTTTTATCTCTCCTTATTCGTTTCATTCATTTATTTTATTAGATTTTTACCTGTTTAGGTGTACTCTCGTCACCTGTTTGGCTTTGGGCCCTCGGGATACCAAGTTACCTGATCTTGGTTACCGAGGACTGGGTTATGCTGCCGATCAAGTTAGATAACCTGTCGGTGGTCACCCAGGATAGGCTATGCCGGTCTATATAGGCTTTAGGTATTTCAACCTGTTTGCCTATCCCCAAGCGAAGGTATTGTAATGACTGTGTAGGTACTTACCTAACACAGCACTACGTACATATAGATATTTAATATTACAGTAAAACACAGGTAATTAGATGGCAGAAATCAAAAGATAATTGGTGCAATTACTTACATGAATTTATTTGGATAAGCGACTCTAATACATTGAAAATGGTTGACTTAATAAATAATTATATTTTAAATTAGAATAATATACGATGATTACGCGGATTGAAAACTATGGGGTCGCAAGGACAGCGCGACCGCGACAACTGGAACAGGGTAGATCGAATGAATGCTCCCGGTCTGAGGCGTCTTTATATAGGGCTGAATCGTCCGGATTCAGACACTAGCGCGCGCCATATCACCCCCTTTCCAGTCGATTCGACGATATCCTTGCTTCCCCTATAGTCCTTACAGCATTCTGTAACAATGGAAAAAATTTTAAAACATTTGTTGATTCGACATGAGGAAAAATTAAGTTTTTTTTTATTTTGGCATGAGATAAAAAATATTTCTTTGGTTTGGTTTAAATACAAATGTTTCTTTGTTATGTTGACATAATAATGGAAAAAATATAGCATACTTTCATGCTGTATGAGTTTTCCAATACAATTTTAATTCTTTATAATTACATTCCTTGGTATCAAAAAATAAATAAATTAACTAGTTATTACTTCTGAGTTGGTTTTCATATAGGTACATAAAATTTAAATTAATAACTCTTTACTTCTGAGTTTATAAGTACTTAGTTTTACATATTACATTATACACAAAATTTTAAATAATTACTCATTACTTATGAGTTTGTAAGTACTTAGTTTTACATATTACATTATACACAAAATTTTAAATAATTACTCATTGCTTATGAGCTTGTAAGTGCTTATTTTTACATATTAAATTATACACAATATTTTAATTAATTATATTATTTTATTCAATGCACTTTACTGTGAGGTGCGACAAATTGAATAAAACAGTTATATTATATTATAACGAATGCACTTTGTGTTACATATTTTACATAAATTATAAATATTTTCATAGATATATGAAAAGAAAAAAAAAATATAAGTTACTTAACTTAAAAAAATCTGTAGCTTGTGAATCTTTCAGGGAAGTACACTCTTCTTCCAGCTCTGGTGGTTGTGTGTGATTGCTGTGATGAAGTGGCTTCTGACGTAGTGGCGTTGTTAGTCTGCGGAATAGACATCCTTCTCTGCTCTGGGGAAGTGGCTTGTCTGGTGTTCATCTCATCGCAGGGGTCCATACTCTCATTTAGGAAGAAGGCTGGTTTTAGACGATCTAATGAAATTTTTCTGCTTTTTCCCTTGATATTTATAGTGGCTGTTTTATCATCCCTCTCTTGCACTAAGTAAGGTCCGTCGTAAGGTTTCTGAAGAGGGCGTCTCACTGCGTCGTTCCTTAGGAAGACGTATTTTGTCTGATTCATCTGCTTATGCACGAATGTTTTTAATCTGCTATGATTTGAGATTGGAATGGGGCGAATTTTTGACATCATTGTTTGTAGTCTCTGTCCATAGGTGTCTGGTTCCTCTGGTGGTCTGTCTTCGAAAAAATCGCCAGGTAGTCTGAGTGTTGTACCGTAGGTCATCTCTGCGGGCGTGTAACTTGATCCTTCCTTGATTACTGCGCGGAGACCTAGGAGTATCATTGGTAGTGACGTCGACCATGACGTATTACCTACTGCCATTATTGAACTTTTTAACGTGCGGTGCCATCGTTCAATCATTCCATTGCACTGTGGATGGTATGCGGTAGTTCTATTATGTATTATGCCCAATTTACTTGTAAGCTTTTTGAATAGGGAGCTTTCGAACTGGCGGCCTTGATCTGTTGTTATCGAGGTGGGAACGCCAAAACGAGAAATCCATGAATACATGAGGGCGTCTGCTACTGTTTCTGCAGTCATATCTTTTAGTGGCACTGCTTCTGGCCATCTGGTATATCGGTCGATTATTGTTAGCATATATGTATAATCTCCGGACGGTGGTAACGGTCCTAAGAGATCTAAATGAATGTTTTTAAATCTTCCATCTGTTTGTTGAAATTCTTTTAAAGGTGTGACGGTGTGTCTGTGTATTTTCGACGTTTGACATTCTATGCAATTATTTATGATGTTTTTGACAGTTTTATCAATATTGGGCCAAACGTATCTCTGCTTTATCATTTTTGAAGTTGCTTTTGCTCCGGGGTGACTTATTTTATGTGTCGCCAAAATGACTTCTTCTCTCATGCTGGCCGGTACGTACGGACGTACTGTATTATTAGATATGTCACACCATAACATTTTAGTAGTTCCCGGTATTAAAATTTTCTTCAGCGTTAACGATGATTTTTCTTGAATTTTCCTAAATTCTTTATCACTGATTTGTTCTGTCGCCATTTTTCGGTAATCTATATTTGATGGAATCTCTATTTCTTCGACTCTTGACAATGTGTCGGCGACTACGTTATCTTCGCCTGATACGTGTAGGATATTCGTGGTAAATTGGCTAATGTAGTCAAGCTGCCTCTCTTGTCTTGGAGAGTTGAGTTTGACTTTTGTGAAGGCGAAAATTAATGGTTTATGGTCCGTTATTATACAAAAATTTCTTCCTTCAATCTGCGATCTGAAATATTTTATTGCTTCATATATGGCAGTTAATTCTCTGTCGTAAGTGCTGTACTTGACTTGCGCATTGTTAAACTTTTTCGAAAAAAAAGATATCGGCTGCCAATCATTATTTTTCTTTTGTTGCAGGGCCGCGCCCATGGCGTTGTCGGATGCGTCGACCATTATTGACATTTCTGCTGAAGGGTTTATATGCGTGAGGAGTGCTGCTTGTACTAAGTCTTGTTTGCATTTTTCGAATGCGTTTCGTAACTCTTCTGTCCATGCTAGTTTTCTTTTGTCGTTTTTGCTGTATCCTTTGAGCTGATTGAATAATATTTGCTGCGTTTCTGCTGCGTTGGGTAAAAATTTTCGGTAGAAATTTAACATACCCATGAATCTTCTGAGTCCCTTGGCATCCTTAGGTGGGTCAATTTTTGTTATTGCCTCGATTTTTTCTGGGATTGGGGTGCTTCCGTATTTGTTTATTTTATAACCGAGAAAGTTAACTTCTTCCACGCCTAACTGGCATTTGTTTTGGTTAATGATGAGACCATTCTCAGATAGTCTTTTGAACAATATGTCTATATGCTTTTCATGCTCTTCTAAATTTTTTGAGGCGACCAGAATGTCATCTATATACGAGAAGACAAATTCTAGGTCCCTTGTGATGTTATGAAGATACCTCTGGAAGCTTTGTGCTGCATTTGATAGTCCAGGTTGCATTTTTGTGAACTCAAATAATCCAAATGGAGTTATTAAAGCTGTTTTCGGAATGTCTTCTTCCTCCATCTTAACTTGATTATAAGCTCTAGCCAAATCAATTTTGCTGAATATCGTTGATCCGTGGAGCTTATGTGAAAAGTCCTGGAGTTGTGGTATCGGATACTTGTCCGGCTTGGTAATTGAATTCAGTCGTCTGTAGTCTCCACACATTCTGTAGTTTCCATCTGGTTTCTTAACCATGTGAAGTGGGCTTGACCAATTGCTCTTTGAGGGTCTGCATATGCCTTGCTCGACCATGTATGCAAACTCTTTTTTTGCTATCTCTAGTTGCATCGGGTTTAATCTTCTCACTTTTGATGTGACAGGCGGTCCTCTTGTTTGAATGTGGTGTGTTACGTTGTGTTTCGATTCATTTGGTGTCATGTTTGCTCTTGTCAGATTCGGATATTTTTGTAAAATTGTTTTAAATTTTAATGTTGCTTGCACCGTTGCTATGTCTATGACTGATGTCTTGTATATGAATCCTCTGGTTGTTATACCTGTTGTTTTATCTATTAACAGTTTTCTTTTTAAATCAACTAAAATATCATAATTTGTAAGGAAGTCCGCTCCGATAATTGGCTTTGTTACATCGGCTATTACAAACTTCCATTTATGATTTCTGCGAAGCCCGAGATTTAGATTTATAACTTTATGACCGTATGTTGGTATCGTTGTTCCGTTTGCGGCGTATATTGGAGTGATGATGCTGTCTGTAGAGATCGTTGCTTTGTCACTTTTGTGATATCTCGGTATTATACTGATCTCAGCACCAGTATCGATTAAATATTTGACGCCGGTGACTATATCTGGCATGAAGAGACGATGTTTCATTTGCGACAGTGTTGTCTCGCACACCTGTCGCAGTTTTAGTTTTCCGGAAGATTGAAAGTGCAGGGTAGTTGACAATATCTTGCGTTAATTCCAAATCTTTGATGTGGTATGCATATATCTTCCTTCTTGTTGTGATTATTATTATTAGGCATATAATTTTTATTATTATTATTTTTATTTTTATAATTTCGATTATTATTTTGTCGGTTGTGATAAGAATTATTATTATAATTATTATGACGGTTTCTACTAGACGATCTTGATCTGGAACGTTCTCTTTCTTGATTATTATAAAATGGTCTTGATTGCCTTTGCTGAAGTTCTAGTCCTAATATTTTGTCAGTCAAAATTTTAATTTGCTGCTGCATTCCAATAAGAAGTTGAACTGTGTTTGGATCGTTATGTGCATGATTATTGATTGAAGATGTAGATGGTAAATTTATCGATTGTATTTCATCTCTATTGTTCACCTCCATGATTCTGTCTGCTGTAGTTGCGATTATCATGATGTCGTCAGTATTAATTGCTGTGATGATTTCTTGAATTCTATGCGGAAGTCTCTCTATCCAAAGTCTTTTGATGAGTGCGTCGTTGTTTAATGTTGGTCCTGCGAGATTTTTCATTTTTCTTAATAGTTCCGATGGTGTGTTATCTCCCAATTGCATCCCGTGTAGTAGATGTGTGAGTCTTTTTTCTTCCGATTCTTGTAGACGGTTCAATAATGTTAATTTTAGATTTTTGTAGCGCTCTGTACTTGGTGGAAATTGAATAATATCTGCGACGCAAGACATGGTTTCAGGATCCAATGCTGCTAAAACATGATTATACTTCGATTCGTCTTTTGTGATTCTCGCGTTCGCGAATTGCGCTTCTATCGTAAAAAACCATAAGTGGATTTTCTCTCTCCATACGTATGGTAGTTTGAGGTTCGCTAAAGATATTTCGTTTCCTGTTTCTTGTGATGTCTGATGTAGATTATCTTGATCCATAATGCTTAATTTATCGTAGGACATTGTATACAATTTTATTTAAATTTAAATTTTTATTATTTGTAAACGATTGTATTTATTAATTAACTAAGTTGCTTTCAATTAATGTTTGAAATTGCTTAATGAAATAATGTTTGATCAATTTAGAAATGAATTTGTAAATAAAAAAAAATTTGAATCTTAAAAAAATTTGAATCTTAAAAAAAATTTGAATCTAAAAAAAATTTTGAATCTTAAAAAAAATTCAATATTAAAGAAGTTTTGAATCTTAAAAATGTTTTAATTAAGTTTATAAATGTTCAAGTTTCTTTTCTTTTAATTTAAGAAGAATAAAATTTGTTTCATAATTATTTATCCGCGTTTAGAAAAAATATTTTTTGAAGTTCTATTTGTATTTGCTTGAAGTGCGATGTTTTGTTTCTTGTTGCCGTTGATTGGGTTGATATTGGTTACCGAGGACTGGGTTATGCTGCCGATCAAGTTAGATAACCTGTCGGTGGTCACCCAGGATAGGCTATGCCGGTCTATATAGGCTTTAGGTATTTCAACCTGTTTGCCTATCCCCAAGCGAAGGTATTGTAATGACTGTGTAGGTACTTACCTAACACAGCACTACGTACATATAGATATTTAATATTACAGTAAAACACAGGTAATTAGATGGCAGAAATCAAAAGATAATTGGTGCAATTACTTACATGAATTTATTTGGATAAGCGACTCTAATACATTGAAAATGGTTGACTTAATAAATAATTATATTTTAAATTAGAATAATATACGATGATTACGCGGATTGAAAACTATGGGGTCGCAAGGACAGCGCGACCGCGACAACTGGAACAGGGTAGATCGAATGAATGCTCCCGGTCTGAGGCGTCTTTATATAGGGCTGAATCGTCCGGATTCAGACACTAGCGCGCGCCATAGATTCACTATGGCTGGGAGATTTTATTATAAGGGAAGATATATAAGCTGGGAGATATATAATGCTTTGAACAACCTGACACCAAAATATATACAAGAGCTGTGTCAGAGAAGAGATCTCTCTGGGAGGCATCTCACACTCAGGTCGTCTGGATCACAGATAGTAACAATTCCTTAAAGGAGTTGGACAGAGTCAACAAAGCGGCTTACTATGACCGATGCTTTAGTGTGAGTGGTCTTATTGAGTGGAATTCACTGCCTCTAGATGTCCGCAGTGCTCAAAGCAAGAGCACTTTCACTAAAGGATTAAAAACAGCTTTGTTTCAGAGAGCAACACTACATTAAACTATCAGCGCCCTTGGTATGATCTCGAATCATTAAACGGCGCTATACAAATAACTTATTATTATTATTATTAAGAACAAACCTAAATTTAAATGTAAAAGATAATTTACTTTAATTTTGTGCACTCTTTATGCACATAAAATATTTATTTCTCTACGACACATATTTATGAAGTAATTAAAAAAATGCTGTAAAAAAGTATATTTTTTCCTATTTTTAATCTCCACACTATGGAATAGTGGAGAGAGATGATTTCCCAATTTTTAAGCGTATTTTTTTACATCTATTTCTCAACGGGTATCATGTAGAGAGTGCACAATGTGAGTTTCGTCTTGATGTGTTTTTATGCATGGCGTACGGCGTACGGATTATCCTTTTTGTGTCCTCTCTACAGCCCAAACTATAATTCCGATCGACTTCATATTAACATCATATGTGTAAAGTGCATAGACCTAGGGCTGATTAGTTTTCCATAGATATCCGTTAATTTCTCCTCTATGATTTCATCTGTCCAAATTTTCAAAATGCTCTGTTTAAGAATCTAATAGAAATGTACATACTTCATAAAAATGTCATATAATAGAATTTTTCAAGAAAAAAAATGAACAATTACTATGGTGTGGAGAGTTTAGTTTTGGCTACACCCCAGTCATTTTAGAGTAGTTTATGCTGAATTTTTAAATTAAATGACGAAAATTCACTTGAGATTTTTTTTTAAAAACACACTGTTTAACATATTTGAGAAATTCGATTTTGAATTGGGGTGTTTAGGTTTATACATATACCCCCTTATAGTCGATCGAATGATGTCGTTAAGAGCAGAGCATTGCATTGGACACAACCCACTTCTTTCAATGTGATTAGGTACCTACATATGTACGTGTATCTTTATAATATATTTTGGCCAAAGTTTAAAAATGAATTGCAAAAATAAAAAATAGCGAAATATTAGAAAGTAGAATGTTTAGCTTAGTACCTACTATACCATCTCTCTAATGATGTTAATTTATGTCGCGGTTCGAAAGTGTTGTACCTAACATTTTGACTTTTTAACTTTTAATATGGGTATTTATTAATAAAAAAAATCAATGGACCTTTCCAATGATAATAATATATTCTTTAATTAGATAACCACATGAACGTGATTACATCTCATAATATTCCTTTCGTTTAATTTGCATACTACCTATCAAATAAATTAATTTAGTGATGAATAATATAAGCGTAGGTATAATTTAATTTATTGATGTTTTTATAAAACAGTCATGTTATATCCCAAGACGGACGTTCAACAGAAGATACCAAAAGCAGAATCCACTAACCATGTGTCGCCTTCAACAAAAGATCAACAATTTTTGAATCCCCTAATATTTCCATCAAAATTAGGAAAAATTTGATCAAGACTCTTGTCTGGAGTGTTCTGCTATATCGCTGTGAAACATGGACCATCAGCTAATGCGAAACGGGACGTCTGTTTGCGTTTGAGATGTGATACTACAGGCGCATGGCTAAAGCTCATTGGTCAGAACACATCAGCAACGACGATGTACTAATTAGGGTTGGAGAGACAAGGCAAATTATGAAAAGAATTGCCCAACAGAAAACAACTTGGATAGGCCACAACATCCGGCACCCAGGCCTGATTTTTACCATCGTCGAAGGAATGATTGATGGGGGTAACTGTAGAGGTCGCCCGAGAAACAACTATATAGACCAGATAATCGGTGACGTGCGCTGTAGCAGCTACAAAGAAATGAAGAGACTGGCGGACGATAGAGTTAAGTGGAAAAATCGAGTGTTTGGTGCAGACCAATCCTAGGATTGTGACCCAAAAGTAGAACATGTTATATTGATCAATTTATTATTGTCTTTGCTTTCCGGCAGGTATTTACTTCACACACATTCATGCTCTGTCATGTACAGTGTACATTAATTATACCTATTTATTGATTTTTTTAAACAATAAATACGGCTTAATTATGAAATCAACAGTTTGGAAGCCGCATCAATCGACAGATTAATAACTGCTAATAAATACGGCCTAAAAAGGATATCGAAAGAAGAGTTATGGCAGGGAATTGACTTTTTTTAAACTTTTCTAAATTTGGTATGGTAAAATAAAACCAAAGTTTTCAGTTCTACTACTTTAATGACACTTTGGTTTTATTTACCCATAATTTATTTATAATTTGCAGGGAATAGAGTAAATGAAGTATTTGGACCAGGGGGGCTACTTTCTTAATACGTTCTTAACTTGCCTTAATCTTAAAAATGTATAAATCAGTACTCGATCATAATCCAATATTAATCATTCTACATTTAATCATGAAAATTTGTTAATATCAACGTTTAGTATGAAACTGTTATTTATTGTCGTATAAATTATTAATATTATTATTCAACTAGCTTTAATGTACCGCCGTTGGCAAAGTATGTCAATTTGTGAAGGAATAAGCAATCGTTTTTATAATATTGTCAAACAATCTTTTTGCAAAATCGGGCTGTGAAAAGTGGTTTGAAATTTATATATATATATTATAATCAAGTGTGAATAAAGTATATACAATTTTTGCACGCTTGGACAATGGTTTTAAATATGACTGATAATTAACGTTGTAAAGAGTGCAGTATTGGCTACAACCCCCATTTTTATATATTGTTATTGAAAGCAAATAATGTGTATTAAAAATTTAGTAATATTGGATTAATTTAACTTCAAAGATTGTTAAAGTCTGGAGCTGATCTTTAATTTACTGTAATCAACTTCACGAGTAGCCCTGCAGGTCGTCAGTTCAGTAGGTGCCTTGAGTTCCTGGATGAGTAGCCCTGCAGGTCGTCAGTTCAGTAGGTGCCTTGAGTTCCTGGATGAGTAGCCCTGCAGGTCGTCAGTTCAGTAGGTGCCTTGAGTTCCTGGATGAGTAGCCCTGCAGGTCGTCAGTTCAGTAGGTGCCTTGAGTTCCTGGATGAGTAGCCCTGCAGGTCGTCAGTTCAGTAGGTGCCTTGAGTTCCTGGATGAGTAGCCCTGCAGGTCGTCAGTTCAGTAGGTGCCTTGAGTTCCTGGATGAGTAGCCCTGCAGGTCGTCAGTTCAGTAGGTGCCTTGAGTTCCTGGATGAGTAGCCCTGCAGGTCGTCAGTTCAGTAGGTGCTTTGAGTTCCTGGTCGAAAATTTGTAAAAAAAAAAGATTTTCTGAAAGATGGAAATGTAACATTAGACGAACATGTATGAGACTATGTATGAATGTTGACGAGGCGACGACTGTGTGTCAATATAGAAAAGCGTCCGGTTCTCTCTGCCTACCTCACGAGGGACATGGCGTGATGGCATGTATGTATATAATAATATTATCTTTAATACAATTCGTTTCGTAAACTGTGTATGAGTGTTTTTCTCATGATTCCAGTCATCAAATCTCTGATGGATTTGAGATGGATCCACTCCCAAAGGAATCTCTTTCTAATGAAATAGGATCGTCGAATCGGACGACGCGGTAAAGAATTATCGCTGATTTCCATTTTTTTTTAATTTCTGGTAATTTCGTCATGAATTTCATCATCAGTTCTTCAGCAAATTAAAATGGGACCAATCGGAAGGTAATCGGACAACCTGGTAAAAAACAATTACTTTGAATTGATAACTTCCTCTTTAGAAGTCGAGTTTATTAAAAATGATTATAAGTAAAAATAATAAGACGTTTTTAAAATTATAATAATTATTACATATTGTTTACACTTGACAAATTGATAGTTGTTATTTTGAATAATAATGTGACTATGTTGTATGTAGCGTAGTGAAAAATATTAATTTGGAAAGATTCGTTCGATAGATACATACGAAATGTGTTTGAAAATAATAATGTAAAAATAAAATAAATTACAAGTATGAAGTGACAATATGTATGAACCGATGTGTGTCGCATTCTCTGTGAACCAATTCACAGATATAAAAATAACTGTCACAAAATTAATATGAAATCATAGAAATGTTATTTAAAACGAGTATCTTGTGGCCAAAGCTAAACTCCTCACAAACAAGGCATTCTATAAAGTATTCAAATTTTGTATGGAAAATATTCAACATTTTCGTGAAATGAGTTTTTTTTATTGGGGGTATACACAGATGAACAGGTTACATTCATTAAAATATATATGCTAAGTGGTAAAATCTATAGCTAGGCCTGCCATCCAATTATGTATATCCACTGTTATTTATATTTCACACAACAGAAGAGAAAAAAATAAGAAATAACGATTAAAAAATGGTTAAGGATAGTGGGATAGGAAAGTAACGGAAATGTCAGAGGAAAACTAAACGAGGGAGAGAAAATTAAGTTGCACAGTATTCATACAATAAAAGAAAAAAAAAACATCTATCTATTGTTATCTCGGATCATGTTGGATAATTCCTTCATATACCTGCTATACGGAGTATGAAATATGTCTAAACTATTGAAATTTTTGCTAAATGTTTCGCAGATACGAGGAACGGTAGAATGTTAGTTACATTATTTTTTATTTAAATATTTTATTATGAAAAATTGATAATACTTCAATGCTATTTTTTGAAAGTGGCGTGCCTTTTTACCAATTTGAAAATGAAAATATCAAATTTTAAGTTTCCTGAGCTTGGGGTCACTTTGAAATATTTGATAGTTAAAAATTGAGGAACACTATTCAGATATCCTTCAAAATTTAATGGGCTCTATGCGAGTATTAGATATACAAATTTGCAAAATTTGAAAATAATCGAATGAGAGCTTTAGTCTATAGTCGAAAAAGTAAAAT
Organism: Molanna angustata; assembly: GCA_963576475.1. NCBI lineage: Eukaryota > Metazoa > Arthropoda > Insecta > Trichoptera > Molannidae > Molanna > Molanna angustata. Next base: position 992,209 of record OY754984.1, read on the forward strand.
GAACACGCCGTACATAGCACATAGCACATAGTACACAGCACACACAGAAACATTCAGAATACAATCTCAACATGATACTTGTTGATAATCTCCAATAAAAAATAGCCTTAAAATTACGAAATCATAACTACACACTATACCCCCTTGGGTTAGTGAGGAGTAAAAACCAACTTTCTCGATGGATCGAAAGTGAACTATGGCATCTCATCAAATACGTGGAACAAGCTCCTTTTTTTTTCAATTGATAGTGTATTTTTATGACGAAGTTGAAATATTATAGGAGAAAACGGGAAATCAAGGCACCTGCAGAGTTTACGACCTGTCATAGGTTTGTTTACGTGATCACTTTATGCGCTTTCGCAACGTTCTCCAATTAAGCCTTCTTATTGAGTTCCCTATCAATCCAACGTTTGAAAGTTCTATATAATAATATGTTAATCATGAAATACTTTTCTCTTGAGAATAAACTAAAACACCATCACCATCTAAGTAAGTATGATGTGACGAAGAATTTTTTTTTGTAACGCCATCTATTGAGAAATTGGATTTGTAAACAATGAAAGTTGGGTCGATGGCAGAGCGGTTAGCGCGCTGGGCTAGTAATCCAGTGGCCGCGTGTTCGAATCCTGCCTCGAGCGATTTCGTTCACCTATAGCACAAGCATTTATGCTTATTTTAGGGAACGTAGGAAGATGTTTAACAAGGACATATTCTTTTTTAAAAAAAAAAACAGTCCTTATACATGAGGTGACCAATGGTTTCACACAGATGTCACCCCTGAACTGCGCTGGAATTATAAGTTCGTTTTTTGGCTTGTGACTTACTTGTAGCATTATATAAATATGTCAATCGAATATTTTAATAGCATATATTTGTCATAAAATATTATTGACTTCCGACAGGAAAAAAAAGTCCAATATTTGCGTAAGCATATGCAACTATATAATTATTCGATAGTGTTGTTGAAGTTATCTTTTTCGTTTTCACTTATCCGATTCATCCTCATGTCAGCTTTGTGATAACCCTGAACAGACTTCTGAGCATATCCTATGGGAATGCATTAACTTCTCCGTGTCAACTTTCAGTCGAAAACTCTACGACGATGTCCGAGGGAATTTCTTTGTACCAATTGGACATGCGGACCTTGTAGCCACGAAGAGCAACTTTAGGAGGGCTTTCAAGACTTTCTGTCTTAAATTCGGTGCACTCTTATCTTCACTATCACTGAACAGTGAGCCAGGTGTTTCCACATGATAAACTCTATTTGGCACATTAAGTGCAGTGTCTGCAAGGTTTTAGAGTTCTCCGGACTCTTCGTATGATCTTTCAGAGTTTCGCAAGGGGCCGTTATTATTCCCCATAAGCAGAACGAGTAGTGGTGAGGAAGAACAGTCTTGTTGACTCTGATGTTCATATTACAGGATCAAAGAGTTTAGTGCTGTCTGGAACCGATATTTTGACGTTGTCATCACTGGTTGTTGGTTGTTTGCATTCCATTTGGAAGCACCTGGTGATAACAAGTGTGTGTATTTTTTATTGTTTTCTAAGAATCTCGGAGACTTTTGATGTCACACGCGACTATTGTCTCCAGTCTCCACGTGAGAAATCTGTTGAAGATGGAATTGTGTCAAGAGACCTCAAATAACAAAGAAAAATCAATAATTACTATTATTGACTATGATGTTAGAATGTAATTGTAAAGGCTATAAACACACATTTGCATCTTTTTATATGGTGGATTATTACACATGTATGTATCTACTCACATACTTTTCTCACAAGACTACCTTAAGAACAGCGATGGGCAAATGTGGCTCCTATTGAAAATATGAATCCACTTAAATATTTCATAGTTTTTAATCATTGTCCTGAGTTCATCAAACCTCAGGAGCATCTCCCCCCGGGTCACAGTCTGGACTGGCGCACCTGGAAATCACTAAATAGATTAAGAACGGGCGTCGGCAGATCAAAAGATAGCCTAAGGAGATGGGGAATCATATCAGACGACGACTGCCTTTCGTGTGAATGCGGCTTGCCGCAGACCACTGACCACCTACGAGATTGCCCTGCCTGCCCTGCTACCTGCTCACTCGAGGACCTACTGCGCTGTAGTGGCGCAACATCGGACGTTGCCAACTATTGGTCGAGAACTGTTTGAATGCTGCTGACACGAAGAAGAAGAAGAATCATTAACGACTGCCATTTTCACCCGCTCCGCCTATTTTTTAATTTATTCGTCTTCTTCTTCGTGCCATATCAGGTCTCTCCGACGTTGGCTATCCCTGCTGTTGGGTCGATGGAAGATGTACCTATATGTCATTATTTAACAAGGACATATTCATTTTTTTCTAAAAAAAAAAATTAAAAAAAAACAATGCTGTATACATAGAACTTCTTCTTCTCTAGCCCTTGTTCCTCCACTGCTGTATATAGGCCTCTTCCATGCACTTCCAATCGTCTCTGTTCTCTGTACATTAGACATTTTGAGGAAATAATCCCACTTTATAGGACCTGTCACACCAAAGCATCGATCATAATGATCCTCTGTTTATATTCTATCTAACTTGACCTAATTCGACATTCGTGGCTTTATTTGTAAGATGTCTGATTGCTGAGTCAAAGTTGGAGACACTGTGCATGGACTTGTGAGAGTTTCAAGAATTTTTCCGTGTTATATTCATATTTGACATAGTAACTGTTACTTGCCTGAGAATCAAGTTACATGAACCATAAACTCACTTAAACTTCTTCTTCTTTGGTTTCAATCGATGGGATTTGTTGGCAGCAAAGCGATGCATCTCTTCGTCCAATTTACTCGATCTTCAGCAACTCTCTTCAACTTTGTGTAGGAGATATACTTCGTGGTATGTCGTGGCACACTTGTTCTAGGTACTCCCGGCAGGGAAGTCCTCTGCCAGTTATTCTCTCAACCATTCCCTCCAAGATGATGTGTGGTATCCTTGTGTCGAAACTCATGGCCTATTCAATTTAAACTCCTTATTGATATGTTATTTGTGATCCAGACGGCCTGAGTGTGAGATGCCCCCCAGAGAGTTATTTTCTCTGACACAGTTCTTAAATCTATTGTGGTGCCAGGTTATTCAAACCATCTGTTCTTATGAATATCAGTATTTTTGGAATTGCGATCTGTTCCTCTGTAAATTTATTACCTTCTGATATAAATATCTCACATGTGAAAATGGCCCATTATCTTTATCTGTTTACGAGTGCTGTGGGTAGGCAGGCATGTAGGCAGCAAGGTATGTATGAATGGGTTGTAGTTAAAATGACAGTTAGATATGCAATTAAAGATATTCTCACGTTGAAGATTCAGTAGTAAGAAGTTAGTATATACTCATTTTCCTTCCGTTTAGTGGTACCACGAACCAACTTTAAATGGATATCGCACTAATTGTTAATATGTTAAAATTCTGGTCGGTGGGTGGGAAGTGCCTATAGGCAAGAAGCCTGCTAGTGTGCAATACAAAAAATTAAATAAATAAATCGATATCAACCTATACAGTATTTGAGCAATGATTAAAGATATTATATTTGACAAATGATTTCTTAAACGAATATTCTCAAGGGTTCTCCAATTTCCTTCTTTCTTTTCTTGTTGCTGTAATGAGTCTTAATTTTCTCAAGAAAATAATGAATTAAAACCATCATCATCAGATGGAGTTCGCGTACTACTTCCACGCCGGAGGACGCTATAGGACTCTTTGGTCCTGTTTATCCCCGATGCAGCCGCAACGTCAGACAACACAAATATCCTCCTATCCGCGATTTAAACCACTACCTCCGAGAGTCCAACACCGGGGCACCGGCGCATCATCATCACCTGTCAGATTTGACGTCACAGTGTCAACACAGGTTGTCTGACCCGACGTCTGCATCGGCGGTGTGAACCTCATACAACATTCGCCACAGTTGACGAGTCGCTGCCGAGCGAGACTAAAGGCGTTCGTCCTGCTCTTCTCTAAGTACAAAATTGAAGGGGGCACAACAGCGTCGGCCGCCCACCCCGCCCCCCTTTACTGCCTAGGTGATAAGAGTCGCAACCTAGGCCCGTTGACACAGTGGAAGTTCATAATTATAAATTAAATTATTAACAAAAATAAATAAAAACACATAGTTTGAATCCACAAATGAGAATAACCTAAGCGCTTTCGCCGAACACAGCCGGCATCCTCAGAGACAAGTCTTTTGCTTTATTTAATTTATTTTTATAAATAATTTATATAATTATTAAATAGTATTATGGAGTAGGTATACCTAATTATCAAAATTGTTTTTTTTTATATTTGAATCGTTACGTTTTTGATAAGACAAATATTGACATATCTGTTGAATCTTTCTCCAATTATTGGTCTAAAACCACAAAATTTGAGCAAGGCAGCATATATTGTCTAGAAAACGAACAAATTTCATTTTGACAATCATATTATTAGGTAGATAGGAAGACCTCATATATTAATTTGTTCATTACCCACATACATTTGTCTGTGATAATGAGACTACATTTTATTTAAAAATACATTATTTGTGATGATTAGTACACATTATATCTCTTTTCTATTGTGTGTAGGTACTTAATTATACATATTATAACTGCTCACACACAAATTCAGAAGTTTCTGGAAAGTCATTTGATATGAATTTAATAGATTTAGGCACCACAATGAGTCGGTATATTAAATAACTGTGTCAGAGAAATGAGCTCTCTGGGAGGCATCGCACACTCATATCATCTGGATTTCAGTGACAATCTCTAAGGGGGGCGACTGCTTCCAACGTACCTATTTTTCAATTTGATATACCATCATTATTTCTTATCAAATCGTTTTGAAAAAAATAATTTGGATAGTTTAAATAATTTTGATAATGTTCTGTATAAATTCTTGTAGAAAAATAATGGCATACCCCGGTTTCAAGGTTTATCTTATATTTTTAATAAACTATAAGGCGTAGAGCAATATATTTTTTTTAAATTAAAGAAGACAAAAATATCTGGAAAAATATGTAGTAACGTTGCATTAATGCTTCAGGTTTAGTAAAGATACCTGAAAAAAACATTTATTTTCCATTCAGGGCCAATGCGAAATAAAAGTTTTTTTTTGGTTTTTTACTTAACGTGATGCATTAATGCAACGTCACAACATATTTTTCCAGATATTTTGTTCTTCTTTAATTTAAAAAAAATATATTGCTGTATATATAGTTTTTTAAAAATATATGATAAATTTCAAAAATCGGGGTATACTTATTATTTTTCTACAAGAATATATACAGAACATAATTAAAATGCTAAGGTATATTTTTCTTTATTAATATCCAAACTACCAAGTAATTTTTTTAAATGATTTGTTTTGTAGTAATGTTGCAATATCAAATTGAAAAAATAGATACGTTGGCAACAGTCGCCCCCTTAAGGGAATTGGTCATAAGAGGATTTCGCAGTTTCCTCTCATGTCCACTTCATTAGGAGTGTTATAGCAATGTAAGTTCTGTTCATTCCCGGAGCGGCTGGCAACATATTTAAAACCGTATTTCATACCTCTGCTACTGTAAAATCGAACTTGGATCAAGTATGGATAACACGCTCATAACGGCAGGTCCCCTGCCAATCAGATTTGGTGGACAGAGCCGACAAAGCGGCTTACTATGATCGATGCTTTGTTATTGTTAGTGGTCCTATAGACTGTAATAGCCTTCATAAATTTTCGCGCATTATGTCGAGAAAACTACCGTTCGCCGTTGGAAACGCAACACAAATAAAAACTGGGCGAATTGAGCCCGGGATCTTTGATTCAGGAATCAGACATTAAACCAACTCAGCCATTAAGGTCGACGATATGAAAGTGTTTCACTTTTATGCGTTTTTTGCTATTTCTACTTTTCACTTTCATACATCAAATTCGCACTAATAATGGTCATTCTTTGTATGTGGCCAATTAAAAGTTATAATTTGCTATGTCACACATCTCACTTTGTAGGTACTATTTTAAATTTATTTAAATATTTTTTAAATTAATTTAAATTAATTTTATACAGAAATGTTCATAATCACTAAACGATTCTAAACACTAGAAACATCACATGGGGTCGAAAACTATTGTTGGTATTATTAAATTAGAAACTTTAATGAACCAATTTGAAGCATATTATATGCAGTACATATTTTCTTCTTATTACAATTTAAATAATAATTTTGATATTTAAGTGTGTGTGCAAATGTGGTTGAAAAAAAAATGAATTCAAATGAAAATGAATTATTAACCGAATACACGAAAAAAAATATTATGACAACCGAACTGGCTACCAGCGTTTTAGCCAAACCATTGTTATCAGTAATAAAAGTTTTTCTATTTATGACTGTACTGTTTGGCTGTGTGCACAAAACATTTAGTTCCACAAAAGCACATGTTTTGTAGACACTATAGATCGGTTAATTTTAACATGAATTTTTTTACTTTTAACATTTTTTTAGAAAAAAAGAGTTTCCGTAATATATAAACTTAAAATACTTAGATACATGTCACTGTGAGGCACCAACGTAGAATAGTGCTTCTTCATTTTTCTATTATCATCGTTTTTGGGTGCCCCGTAAGAGCTGGGTACTTGAAAATGCATTAACAGGAAACAATTACATCCCACAAAGTTCACCACCCATCTGAATTTATTGCCTTTTTTGATAAGACGAGACTGGTGTGTGGGTCTACATGTACGTGTCGTTCTTCTTTTTATAAGGTAATGCACACCCGCACACCTGTACAACGTAATAAGTAAATAAATATTCCAACGTCGTCTCTATTGAGATGTTAAAAAAATCGCCATAAAAAATATTAATTGTATTGATTTATACAAAAATCAATGACAACATTTTTACTGACAAACTTTTTAACATCTTAATAGAGACGAAGTTGGGATATTATAGAAGATCCAGGAACTCAAGGCACCTACAGGACTTACGACCAGTCATCGGCTGGTTTACATGGCCACTTTATGCGCTTGTGTAATGCTCACCAATTATGCCTTCTTATTAAGTTCCTTTATCAATATAATTTTTGAAAGTTCTATATATTTGAATAATATGTAACAATTCACATGAAAATAAGGAATTATACTATTGCCATCTATGAAGTAACGAAGAAATCTATTTTGTAACGCTATCTATTGAGAAATTAGTTTATTTGTAAACAATGAAAGCAAGTCTTTATAAATGAGGTGACGGTGTCTCGCACAGATGTCACCCCTGAACCGCGCCAAAAATATTATTTAATTTTTGGCTTGTTTACCTACTTGTACCAATGTGTATGTAAATCGAATATTTTTTTTAATTGCTTATACGTAAACATTAGATTTTTTCCCTGTCGGGAGTTTTATTGACAAGCTTTTTGTTAAAAAGACACTCTTAACTATGACTTTAACTAATTTTTATGATTGAATGTATATTTAGATTAGTTTATGATCGAGTACTGATTTATACATATTTAAAATTAAGACAAGATAATAACGTATTAAGAGAGGATTATGAGCAACCCTACTGGTTATTGCATATTTAATTGCATATTACAATACTAACCTGAATATTGGCCAACATACATACATAGGTACAGCATACTACATACGAGTGTCGAGTACATATATTTAAATAACCCAGCCAACATCGAATGACCGTATTTAAGATGAGTTATTGTGACGTAACAGTTAGATCAGAATTGTAAGTAAGCCCCCATATATATATGAACATTGTACCTAGATTCATCTGTTTAGGGATCAGAGGTCATAGTAATACAATAGAATTGAGACATCTTATAATACTTGTAACAGTTATTATTTTTCTCCTTTTCCAATGGGTATATAGATAGTCCATATCTCCCCTTGGACTCCAGCAACTTCCTCCTCGAACCTCTCTTGTGACTTGCTGCGTCCCTCCAGTTTGGCACGCTTACAAGTTGCAATGTATCTCTTACAATATCGTCCTCTGATCGGTCACTCCAATGTCTTTTCAGGATCTACTCCACCGATCGATGTCTTCTATTCCACATGTTTTTCCTATTTCAATGTTGTGGACACGATCTCGGAGAGTATTTACAGTGATTGACCTTGGAAACTTGGAAATTTCCGTTGTCTTTAGGAGCCCCTTGGTTCGTACAGTGTCTGCTCACGTTTCCACAGCATACTTCATGATCTTTCGCACGCATGTCTTATATATTCTGACCTTACTGTCAATACGCATATGTTTATTTATTTATTTACTATACATACATACATACCGTCATGCCATGTCCCTCACGGGGTAGGCAGAGAGAACCGAACGCCACATTTTTCTATCTTGACACACATTCATCGCCTCATCAACATTCATACATCGTCTTATACGTTCGTCTGTTGTATTTAGGTTAAATTTAGACAAAAAACAGCGTTAAGACATACAATAGTAACATCAAGTATTAAGGCCTATTACGTTTTGTCGTTATGATTAATATAAAATAATACAAGTTTGCAAAAAATAGGTTGGTATGTAGGTAAGAGCAACATTTCAAGTTAAAAATGATTTAAAACATAATATTCAACTAAAAGGAAAAAAAGAGAAATTAATGCCGTCAAGGTTTTCTATAATAAGCGGTTATTGATCTTCTTTTGTATATGTAGAGTATTTGAATGTTATGGAGCTGAGGTGGAAGATGTCAAACTCTTGAAATCTGTTATTGTTTATTTTACCTTTTTAAATAATGTTTATTGATTTTATTTTGTACACAAAATGGAAGCCACGATGTTCTTTTACGACCGTGGTTTGGATGATATAGAAAGAATAGATGATTAACGACTGGCCAAAAAAATATACAAGGGTGTAAGAGATGGAGTTAATAACAGAGGCAATCCAAAGAAGGAATGGCATAACCATGTGAATGATATTTTGAAAGAATTAAACACAAGAAGTTTGAACAATCGACTAGCATGTATGAGACAGTGCATAGATGTAAACGAAGCCAGGAAAGTGCCAAAAAATAGAGGAGTATGGCGCTCGGTTTTCTCTGCTTACCCCATAAGGGGCATGGCATGGTTTGTATGTTTATTTATTTATTTATTTAAGGGACAAAGGTAGTCTTATAAGATAAACAGAGAAAATACACTATGAAATAAAAAAGACAAACAAATTACTTTTGTCCACAATTGATGTAACTACATTAAATAATCATAGAAGAATGTACCTACAATACAACAAAAAATAAATTTAAATATACATAAAATTATTACACATTCATATATTTCACACATTTGCCCGTGACGGGAAAGGAAGGTAAGGAAAAGGAAGGGAAAAGGACCTAATTTGAAGTAGGTTGTATGTATACTATTGAAAGGAATGTAAGAAAAATCAATCAAATGCATAATTTAATAAATTTTTGCGAGATATAAAGTACCAAGACAGGTCGAATGGTTTTCTTTAGAGATGGGATTTCTCGATTTCCTTATGGCCCTTGTTTACCTTGGGCATATTAATGTACACAAATATGCACACCAAATCATCTTATACCTGATGTATGAAACAAGTAAAATATGTATTGTACATCACCATCGAATATTTTTATTATTACATATGCGCAAACATTGGATTTTTTTCCCTGTCGGGAGTCAAAGATATTTTTTAACAGATTTTTAATTATCTCAATAGAGACGAAGTTGGAATATTTATTGTAGGAGAACCGGGAAATCAAGGCACCTACAGGGCTTACGACCTGTCATCGGCTGGTTTACGTGATCACTTTATGCGCTTGCGCAACGTTCACCAATTATGCCTTTTCAATGAGATCCCTATCAATTCAATTTTGAAAGTTCTATATATTGTAATACTGAAATTCTTTTCGCTTGAAAATAAGGAATTTTTACTACAGCCATCTATGGGTGAAATTATGAACATTATGAATTGCGCCAGACTTATAAGGTCATTTTTGTCTTATTTACCTACTTGTACCAATGTGTAAGTAATCAATTCAGAGGTGACTTCTATGCGAAAAATGCATTGTCACCTCAGATATAAGAATTGTAGCTTTCATTATTTACAAAAAACCAATTCTCTCAATAGATGGCGTTCCAACAAAATAAATAAAAATAATAAGATTGTTGTTCATAATTTCACCCATAGATGGCTGTAGTAAAAATTCCTTATTTTCAAGCGAAAAGTACATCACCATATTTTATTGTGAAGAAAAGGTAAATTTTATAGGTCAGTTGGAAAGATTTTCATATCCTTTTTCTATTGACGTAATAATCTACTTTATAGACCCTGTAGATTTAGATTGTTTACAATAAAAAATAATAAAGGGATTTGATAATAATTCGGCCTTCGTGGCTCAGTTGGTTAGATATCTGACTGCTGAGCCATAGGTCCCGGGTTCGATTCCCGATGGAGACACAGTTTTTAATTGTGTTTTCAGTCTGGATCTGTGAGACGATTAATATCGTAAGTCTCCAGAATGTGGCAACTTGTTATTGGGTGCGTGTTAAATTAATATTTGACATAGTACCTGTTAGTTGCCCGAGAAGCAATATTAAATAAATAAATAAATTCAAATTTAAAAAAAAAACTCACTCGATAGAGTAAATATGTTTATATAATGTGTTCTTTGTTTCAAAGACGTATCTTTTGAGAATACTGGGGAAAAGATTTTAAAAATATATTATTTAACCTACTATAGACTAGAGAAAATATAGAAAAGTGTACTGTAATATATTACTGTAATATTGATAAGTGCACTGTGCAAGTGTTACCTAATACATTTGTTTAAATTACCACCGAAAGATACCTATCAATATAAGTATAAATAATAATATTAATAAAGAAAGTCTTATCTGGACTTATCTCGTTGATAAATTACATATAGTATTTATACATTTTTAATCCATTAAATGTATTAGACTATGTAATGTGTATAATGTAAAGTGAATGTGTGGGTCATTGTTAACTGTTATGGTGCAGTCGGAATTGTTACAGTGAGATTTGTAATTCGACTTTTTGTCACAAACATCGTCGGTATTCTTTTTTTTTTAATTGCATATACGCAAGCATTGGATTTTTTTTCCCTTTCGGGATTCAAATGATATTTTTATTGACAAACATTTCTTTTTCCAACATCTCAATAGAGACGAAGTTGGGATATTGTAGAAGAACCACGTAAACCAGCCGACGACAATTCGTAAGCCCTGTAGGTGCCTCGAGTTACTGGTTCTTCAACAATATCCCAACTTCGTCTCTATTGAGATGTTGGAAAAAAAATGTTTGTCAATAAAAATATCGTCGGAATTATTAAAATTAAAGAAAGTTATTCGAATATCAAGTTTCCTTTAAATACATTATATAACGCAAGGCTCTGAAAGTAGATTTTGATAACAATATATTATGTATTGGTACATATATGTAAAAAGCGTAGGTATGAGCATGAATGGAAAGACGTTAATGTAAAGACAAAAGTATATGGAGCTCGGCTCTCTCTACCTACCCCAATAACGGGGACATGACGTGATAGTAGATGAATACACTATAATTATTATTTATCAGGGTGTATGTGGTTTATTGGAATCTTCTGGTGTGCAAGTCCGGTCCAACGGCAACGGAATCAAAACACTCATGATAACCCTTATCACGGATATAATTATCGTATGGATTTCATGATTACTCTATTAAATTTCATATTTTTAGGTTTGTTACTCTATTAAATTTCATATTTTTAGGTTTGTTTATTTATTATTAATCAATATATTTTTATTTTCTTATTAATTAATTAATTTATTTATTTGTTCATCATTTTTAATTAATTAATTTTTGTTTTATTTAGTTTTTTATCTATTTATTTATTTATTAGGTACTCATTAATTAACTAAATTATTAATGAATTAATTAACGAATGAAAGAATGAATGAATGAATTAATTAATTTAATTATTAATGAATTAATTAACGAATGAAAGAAAGAATGAATGAATGAATTAATTTAATTATTAATGAATTAATTTATTAATTATAAAAATTAATTAATGAAAGAAAATGAATTAATTAATGAATGAAAGAATGAATTAATTTAATTATTAATGTTATAATTAACGAATGAAAGAATGAATGAATTAATAAATAAATAAATAAATTAATTATTTTTTTTAATTCATTAATTTATTTATTTATCATTTATTTATTTATTGAATTATTTGTTTATTTATTTTTTTATATATTTATTTACTTATTTATTTGTTTCTTTATTTATTTATTCAACTATAAATATAATTGAAATATCGGTAATATCGAGAGTCTTCAATAGTCTATAATATGATGGTAACTCATTTTGTACATATACATATATTATGGATATGCCTGTTGTACCTACTCTGTAAAATTTAATAAGAAAAAAAAATAAAATCAATATACAGTGCATAAAAAAAACTTACTTGTAATTCATTCGTATTCCTATATCACAAGCATCCGCTTAGTTTATAGGTATATCCAGGTCTTATTGGCGGGGGATCCGCCAGCGGCTTATATGTACTTGATCCATGTTTCGATTCGGTGGGCCCCCAAGATTGAGGTTGGCCCCCCAGGGGTAGTGGTATGAAATATGCCTGATAGTAGTTCCTTGTGCCGTTCTATGAGAAGACACTTGAGCTCAATACGTACCTACTTGTTACAAGGACATACTAGATAAAAAAAATATTTTTTTATAAAACTGCATAATAATATGTTACCGAATTGTGTACTTTTCCTGTGGCATTGATCTTCAGCTGGTAATTATTTCTTCCAACAATGCAGTTCTGATTAGATCTTCTAGGCACGTCCTACCTTATCGTGCCAGTTAAATAATATTATGTACATACATACATACCTATCCAACTTGGTTCCCACGATGGCCCAAACTGTGCATACCACAATAAATACTTATATATATGTAATACCTGGACATTAAAGGAGTGGACCACCAGATTATACATACATTGAATTCTTATCTACAATGGCTAGACGTTTAAATTGTCTTATTGATCGTAACAAACGAGTTTGTAGGCGGAAAGCAGTTAAGAGGCTATAGTAGGTTTAATAGAAAATTTTGACAATCTTTTCCTCAAATCTCTCATAAGATACGTCATTGAAATAATTTATTTTTTATCTTATTAAAAAAATCATATATATTTTTTTTTACATATTTCAATACCTAACAGTTTCAGTATATTTCACAAACGGGTGAATTTTATATGTAGGTACAAATAACATACAAGCACAAATTATATTGAAATAATGTTAAAATCTGCAATTTTCAACTATAAAGAGAATGCGCACCGATAAACGCAACCACTCCATATTCAATAAGAAAGAAAATATATAAAAAAACAGCCATTAAAAATGATTAATTGGACATCCTGGGTTCGATTCCCAGCAGAGGAGATATTTATTTAAACTTATTTCTCACGCAAATATTACTTCTCTGGGCTGGAAACACTGGTTAGTTGGAATAAATTACCATACGGCAATAAACTCGCCACTTGCGCAGGGTGCAATAATAATAATAATTATAATTTATAAAGCGCCGTTTAGTGATACAAGATCACTCCAAGGGCGCTGTGGCTTATTTGTTGGCTCTACTAAACAAAGCAGTCTTAAGTAATTTACTGAAGGTGTCAACGCTCTGAGCTCCACGTATATCAGGGGGCAATTTATTCCATTTTAAAGGCCCGTTCACACTGAAACTCCGATCATAGTAAGCCGCTTTATTGACTCTGTCCAACTCTTTTAAAGAGTTGGTACTCTGTGATCCCGATGATCTCAATGAAAGTTGTCTTCCTGATAGGACATTCTTTTGACATAGTTCTTGTATGTAGTGTGGAGCCAAGTCGTTCAGAGCCTTAAACACCATCAAGCACACCTTATAGTCTACTCGTTCTGGACACTTCAACCAGTGCAGTTCATTTAGAAGAGGTGTTATGTGACATCTTTTGTCAGCTCCATATATCAACCTCGCAGCCGCGTTGAAAACCATCTGCAGTCTATCCAGCTGATACTTACTTGGGCAAACCAGCATATATAGCATTACAGTAATCCAGCCGTGATACAACAAATGCATTGATAAGCGTTTTAGCTTCGCTTTTAGGTAAGCTGCGGCGGATACTTTTCAATTGCCTCAGATGAAAAAAGCAAGAGCTAACAGTTTTAGAGATATGCAAGTCCAGCGATAGTTTATTATCCAAGTGGACGCCTAGAAATTTAAAGTTGGTTGATGGTGTAATTTCTTCTCCATTGATGTTAATTGGAGTGTTTTCTATGAGATGCTGTCGTCGCGGTGAAGCTACCCACATAAATTCTGTTTTTGTTGGGTTCAATTTTAGCTTGTAGAGCGACATCCATTCAGAAATTTTATTAATACAACCAACGGTATCATTCCAAAGAATATCCTTGTTTTCATCCTTGTCGTCATCCTTGTGCAAGGATGTGTTCATTATTATTATTATTAATCCAAAACGTTGTTATCTCTCAAACTAATGTAGTTATAAATAATTTTTCAGTTTCATTTTATCATTTAGTAATTAACCAGTTGTTTGCTATAGCTTTCATTTGATGTGAGTTCTGTGAGTAGGTTCTTATGGATGGAAACTCTGTTTAAAATAATATGTTGAATATTTTATGCCCTATAAACGTGTAATTTTACTGTCCATGTTGAAATATAAAACATTTATGACAATTTCATACTTAGAATGTAGATTAAGTTAGCTGTGAGGCACCGGCTTAGAATAGTGCTTCCATTCTTTTAAATCATTGTTTTCGAGTTTCCCGTAAGAGCCGGGTAATCGAAAATACAACAGGCAACACTAACATCTCACATTGTTCAGCAATGAGGTTCACCATCACACATTCTGCATATAGTGCCTTTATTGGTGAAACGAGACTGGTGTGTGTGTATACATAGATGTGTTGTTCTCCCTTTTATAAGGCAATGTACACCCGGACACCTTTCGCTGGTTACTCCACATTGTGGGATATGCCGTGATGGTATGAATGAATGTAGATTAAGTTTAAGAGATTCAGGTGTGTTTATTTAGCTTTAAAATATTTAGCTTACTTACTATGTAAAACAATATTGTTAGAAGTCAATTGGAGCATGCGTCAGTCATCTGGAATCCACAATATAATATTTATATTAACAGTATAGAACGAATTATACAAATATTTTTGAAACACACTAAGACAAGACGAAGAACCTCAGACTTAATGTACCTTTATGATATACATAATAAATTACAATATTGACTGAAAATACCCTCTGAAAATTATTAACTTCAACAGACGAACAATGCACCTCTCAACGTTCTTTTTAGACATAAAAACACTAATGCCGCTCAGAATAAATTCACCACTGTACCGATGCCTTACCACATATAATAATTTTGAAAGGATCAGGTCCGTGGAAATATTCCGAATGTACAGGACCCTTTTCAGGAGCCACGTTAGACAGGAATAATCAATTGTTTTGTTACCAACAGTGAGTGCATGTTACATGAAATCAAAGGTGTGCTGATTACGTTACAATTACTTATGTTTTTCTTCTTATTTATTATATTTGTTTAAAAAAATATTATTGTTAGTTGCCCATTTTTTCAAATAAATAAAAAAATAAATAAATAAGGGAACATCAACAACATTTGAGAGTTGAATGCTACCAGGGGGACAAGTCTGGTCCGACCGGCGAAATCAAAACCCCAGTGATTACCCATATCATGGATATAATTATTATATGGAGTTCTATGACATCTAAAGATATTGTAGAACTCCATATAGTAATTATATCCATGATATGGGTAATCACTAGGGTTTTGATTTCGCCGGTCGGACCAGACTTGCCCCCCAGGAGATGGTCTTAGTAATGGAACAAGAATGGTTGTAAAAAATATGAGTAATTACTATATATATGGTTGGATAATTTACATAGCACCATTTTCGTGAAAACTCTAGCTATTAGTTTTTCATGTAAGTAAAAGCTTAAAATCTAGGTTATTGATCTTAAATTAAATTAAATTAAAAATAAACATTAAAACGATGTATAAAATAGTACATAGGTATATTCTATTTAATTTAATCTAATGCCATGAAACGTTGAGAAGTGTCACGGAGCAGTTAATTACAGTGTTATTAAGTTGTATTCATTACATTATGTATATTCAAATTTGGGGGGTGTTATTGTGTGAAATATTAAACAGGTGTGTCTTAAGTTGTTTTTTAAACGTGTTTATATTGTCTATTTGTCTGAGTCGGTATGGAAGTTTATTCCATGAGGATGGACCAACAACAGCGAACGCACGATCACCAAAGTTTGATTTGTGCACTCGGTTAACTTCGTTTATTTTACCGATTGCTGAGCTTTGAGCTGAACGGAGGGATTTCTGTCTGTTGTTTGAGGTGAGCGGAGTGCACATTTCGGATAGGTATTGCGGGGCCAGACCGTGTATTGCCTTGAATGTTGTTAGGCATATCTTGTACTCTATCCTTTCGTGGCACTTGAGCCAGTGAAGATTTTTTAAGTGGTGAGAGATGTGAGAGTATTTAGAAGCACCCGTGATAACTCTAGCAGCGGTATTAAATACAGATTGGAGTTTTTTTATTTCTTGTTTTGGGAGATGAGCATATATGCTATTGCAGTACCTAATCAAGTCTTGAAATAACATAAGCGTTGATGAGAGATTTAGTAGCGTCTATTGGAAGATTTTGATAGATTACTAGCAGAAATTGTAACAGGAGAAAAAACAGGGAACGATACATTTCATTCCTCGCATTTGTTTAAATGCAGCATTACATATAACAATATCTTTTAATATGTGTAAAAAAGTTTATTTTAAAGTTGGCATATTGTATGATCTTGAATAAGTCACAAGGACAAACTTTTGATCGCGTTGGACTTCTACTACCAGAACCTGTATTTACATATATATCGGGTCATAATTGTTTTAAAAAAAATTACTGTACGTTGCCCATATTTTTAAATAAATAAAAAAAAATCATGACTTCATGAATTTGTCTTTTATTTGTGACATACCATCAGCTTCAGTTTAGGACAGTTATACCTATTATTAGCTAATAATAATTACATACATACATACATACATACATACCATGACGCCATGTCCCTTACGGGGTAAGCAGAGAGAATCGAGCGCCATACTTCTCTATTTTTGCACACATTTCTGGCTTCCTTTACATCCATGCATCGTCTCATACATGCTCGTCGATTTTTCAAACTTTTTATGTTTCCTTCTTTCAAAATATCATTCACATGGTCATGCCATCCCTTTCTGGGGCGACCTCTGCTATTCACTCCATCTCTAGCACCCATGTATATTTTTTTGGTCAGTCGTTCATAGTTCATTCTTTCTATATGTCCAAACCACCTTAAAGCATTCACTTTCATTTTACATATAATATCCTTCTTTAACTTGCATTCTCTCCTTATGTCCTCATTTTTTATTCTATCATATATCGTTCTATTGCATACTCTTCTTAGTGATCTTATTTCTACAGCATTTATTCTACTTTCATGTGTTCTTTTCCAGGTCCATGTTTCACTAGCATACGTCAAAGTAGGCACCACAATTGCATTGTGTACTGCAATTTTTGGCTTCCTTTGAGATGCTTGGATCGGCCATTACTGGTCTAAGTGCTCCGTTTATTCTATTCCCTGCCATAACTCTTCTTTCAATATCTTTATCAGGTCTTCCATTCCGTTCAAACATACTCCCCAAATATAAATATTCCTCAACTTGTTCTAGCCATTCGTTCTCTACTTTTATCATACATGCAGTTATACTTTCAGTCTTTTCAAATACCAATATCTTAGATTTACTAACATTCATTCTCAGTCCATTTTGCAGGCATCCTTCATACACTTATTCACTAAATACTGTAGCTCATCCGCACATTCAGCAATCACTATAATAATTACAAAAAACGGTAAATGCAAATTAATTCAATTGCTTTAGCAGTTAATTCGGATTGGCATGTCCTATTGGCTCATCGAACAAACCAAGACTCTGAAGAATTTCATTAGTAAATACTAAGTGACTGATTTAGATAAGAAAGAAGTTATATATTCAGACCACGAAACAATGATTACATTCTCAATTAGAGATACTATATCTTCATCGAGAGGATTCTTTAAATACCTTTCACAAACAACGATTAGAATTCTTAATTGATACAGTATTGATTCTGAACGCCGATTATTTGCAGATAGCAGTTATTTTATTTTTTTTTATTCTTCACAAAAAAACGCGTGTAACTATCGAAGTCTGTTGATGGGTTCAAATTATGTTTACAAGCTCAATCAAGCATTTTGCCCGTATCACAAGTATTTTTATGTGGAATTTGTCTCCAAGACATATTAATTCTTTAAAGAAATATACGAATTCACAACTACACACTTGTTAAATCCACGGCTGCGTTCACAATGAAAGTCGAGTGCACTTAGTGACGCTCTAAGCCGTTCATAATGACCGGAAACAGACGATCGAAAGACACTCTGTGGCGTTCAGATTGAACTTCGAGTGTACGCACCAAACGCTCGTTAAAATTGTCGGGTGAAAAACGTTCTGGCAGTTTTCGTATCTGTTGACTTCTATTTAATCTGTGGTATGATGTCTTCTATTTGTTCCTGTAGTATCTTATATATCAGTTGACATTATTTATGATGACATTATGCATTCACAAAGAGGTTGATTTATAAAAATATCATTAAAAAATTTACAATATACGGTCAGAGATCATTATTTAATCCACTGCCCAATTGTTGTTTTTCGATGAAAATATAATCTAAAAAGAGACATGTATGATAAGTGACATTTGACCTAAAACGCCCGATGCTGCGTTCAGATTGAAACGCCGCTCGAAAGCGTTCGGTGATATTGGTGTGTAAAACGCCATAATCTGCAACTTCAGGTACATCCGACATTCGACGTCGAGCGTTGTATCTGAACACAGCCTTTAGCGTATTCTTTTTAATAAAAATAATTTACTTGTTAAAAATAATAAGGCACCACATGTAACAAAATATCTAATATATTTAAAATTGTTATTTGAGAACTTTAAATAAAATTATCAATGGGATCATTCTTCTTTTTCATATTCATCGCGTATTAGGTCATTTGACCTGTTTGTGATGGTGGACTGTCTTAGAAAGAGGAAGTCCAACTGTCTTTCCATCTCTTAGTCTTCTGTTGTTGGATATTTCTGTCTTAACCATTTTGGCAATTTTACTGTCGTCCATGCGTTCGACGTGGTCTCTCCAGAAGCATCTTCTGGTACATCTCCATCTTGTTATGTCTTCGACACCGCATAACAGGCCTGATCCTTTCATTTCTGATGTGGTCCTTGAGGGTGCACTGTGACGGAGCTCAGGGTCTTCATTTCAGCCACTCCAAGACAGCTTTTTGTTCTGTTTGAGTCGGCTCTTACTTCTATCCCATAGATGTCTGATAAACATGAATATAAATTAATGAGTTATATCAAGAATTGGAGTTGTATCAAGAATTCTCCTTCTACTTTAGCCTTCCTCCCTCCACTGCTGGATGTAGGCCTCTTCCATTCGTTTCTGTCTCTCCCCCTTCGCAACCAGGTCCTTCCAGCTTGCTGAACTATGTCATCGGACCACCTTTTGGGGGGGTCTTCCGACACTTCTATTTTTGGTCCAGAGCCTCCACTGTAGGATTCTGGGTGCCCACCTAGTATCTCCCAGTCGAGCCATATGCTCAGCCCATTGCCACTTCAACATTTCAATTCGATCCATAATATCTTTGACTCTTGTTCGGCGTCTTATTTCTTCGTTTCTTATTTTATGTCGAAGGCTCACGCCGAGCATCTGTCTCTCCATGGCCCGCTGCGTCGCAAGAATTGTCGATCGACAAACTAAACTTGATTATTTATTTAACTTCTATTCATCGGTTTATGTTATTTTTTTCTAGATTGAAACATTTCGGAGCCATGAATGAGACATAAGAAGATAGCCCACGAAAACCGTAAAGGACCAAAGCAAAAGTAAGTACCTAATCTTGAAATTAATAAAAATCCTAGTTCTTATAATACCAAATAATGATTCCTAGAAGTCAAATAGTTGCATATAAGCAAACATTGAATTTTTTCCCTTCTCTCTTTGCGAACCAATCTTTGTAAAATAGACCGTGCTAAATTTAAGATGCACTTACTGATTTAGCATCCGTCCATGTTGGCACCATCTCTAATATGATGCACACGAATGTAGGTACAGGTAATTAACATCTAACATAACAACTACTGTTTAGTTTAACACAATCTATACCAAGATGTATGACATTTTTAAGTAGGGCATTTCATATTAGCAATGGTGTATAGATTTTTGGATAAAACATTACCAATTTCCAATAATTTAAGTGAATCTGATAGAGACAATAACGGATCCACCACACACTAGTCTTGTCATACCTCAAAGGGCACTATGTACATCGAGGGAGATCGCGATCCACTTCCACGCCGGCGACGCTATAGAGCCCATTGGCCCTGTTCGCCACCGGACACAGCCGCAACATCGGACAAACACAAAATATCCACCATCCATCGGGTTCAACCACTGCCCCCGAGAATCCAACCTCAAACGGCGGGGCAACCGCTCAAGATCGGCAGCCGGGGCAAGCCCCTAGCACAACCGATCGAACGGAAGGGCTTGCCCCCGCACCCCTCGGTCCTCGTGTTGGCGTCCGAAAGCTTGGCGGGCTAACACCGGGGGCATCCGACGCAATCATCACTTGTCAGATTTGACGTCACAGATGTCAACACAGGATGTCTGACCCGACGTCTGCGCCGGCGGTGTGCCCGGACCAAACAACATTCGCCACAGTTGACGAGTCACTGCCGAGCGAGACTAGAGGCGTCCGTCCTGCTCTTCTCTAAGTACAGAATTGACGAGGGCACAACAGCGTCGGCCGCCCACCCCCGCCTTTACTGCCTAGGCCCTTAGAGCCGCAACCTACATTCATAAGTAATGACGGAAGGCAAAAAAACTTCGAAGTTGGTCTAGAGACAGTTAGTTATATGGACAAGGTGATCAGTAATTTGCGCTGACGCAGCTACCAAGGCATGAAGAGGCTGCCTGACAGCAGATATAATATATAGAGATGGAGTGCTTGGTGCAAAACAATCTTAGGATTGAAACACAAAAGTAGAAGATGAACCCCATTTCTGAAATATGTGAGATGTTAATACACCTTTTGTATTTTCTATGTATAACCCGACCCTATTGGGACACTCGAAAACAATGATAATATAATATTGTCATCGGAAGCAAGTGTGTATAGAAAATTTCTAGTGTTGCCCACAACCCAATCGTTTTTACTCCTCACTAACCCATGGGGAGTTATTATTTCGCAATTTTTAAGGGGTTTTTTTTTATTGCAGATTATCAACAAGTATCATGCTGAGATTGTGGTCTGAAAGTTTCATCACAATGTATCTGTGTGTGTGTGCTATGTACGGCGTGTTCATTTTAACTTTATCGATTATAGACTAAAGTACTCATTCGATTCTATTAAAATTTTGCAAATTTGTATATCTAATACTCACTTAGACCCCATTAGATTTTGAAGGATATCTGAATAGTGCTTCTCAATTTTTTTAACTGTCAAATATTTCAAAGTGATTGAAATTTTTATTTTCAAATTGGTAAAAAGGCACACCTACATAAAATGGCATTGAAGAGTTATCAAGTTTTCATAATAAAATATTTAAATAAAAAATAATTTAACAAACTCATTTCATGGAAATGCTGAAAATTTTGCATACAAAATTTGAATACATTATAAAATGACTTGTTAGTGAGGAGTTTAGCGTTGGCCACAACCCACTCGTTTTAATAATAATATTAATAATGAACACTTCATTGCACCCTGCGCAATTGGCGAGTTTATTGACATATGGCAATTTCTTCCAACTAACCAGTGCTTCCAGCCCAGAGAAGCAATATTTGCGTGAGAAATAAATTTTAATAAATTTCTCCCCTGCTGGGAATCGAACCCAGGACGCCCGCACAGAAACCAAATGGCTTACTAACTGTGCCATAGTGGTCGTTTAATGTCAACTAGTCTAATGTTGGCCACAACCCACTCGTTTTTTTTAATGTATGTATAGGAAATCGCAAGATGTAATTGAAAAGTCTAGAAGTTCTTTTCTGAGCCTGAGTCTCACAGCCACGATCGGCTTTTGTAAAACATATCCACTGTCACAAAAAAGTAGCCCCTTCAGTTTCTGGTCGACTGGGCATCGGGTGCATTCGGTTGCATTAGCTGAGGTAACATAAGACGATATAATGTAGGTATCTATACTGTGACTAGAGGAAATGGAAGACGTCATCCATGACGACACGGACTGGATATTATTAGGTAGTGGTCACCTTATATTATTATACTTGTCTATGTACTTGCCCAGGTGACCCCAGATTGTCTTACAAAGGGACGGAACAGAGCAGGCACATGATTACATATTATTATAATGTTGTATGTAAAGTGGCTTTACAGGTAACGGGGTCAATACTCCAAGTAGCCAAGAATCACATAATCATTTGAAACCGTCATGAAACTAGGGTCTTTACAAAAAATAATTTAGTTATTGTCGGCTTTCGTGACTCAGTTGGTTAGATATATTATGACTCCTGAGCGAAAGGTCCCGAGATCGATTTCCGATAGAGACAGTTTTTAATTGTATTTTTAGTTTGGATCTGTGGGACGATATATTATATACCTATCACAAGTCTCTATAATGTGGCAACTTTTTATTGGGTGTGTGTTAAATTGATATTTGACATAGTACCTGTTACTAGCCCGAAAAGCAATACAAAATAAAATAAAATGAAACACTCATAGGAAATTAAATAAATAAAGTACCAAACAAATAAATAAATATAATACCTACGTATACTCGGTTCCCTAAAGGGGAGAAATTTTGTTTAATTATTTCTCACGAAGTTCTTGCTTCTTTGGGCAGTTACTCGAGGTAAGAAATTGCAATATGGTATTTTTTTTGTTTAAGTACACATACATCTTTCTACATTCCCTAAATAGAGCATAAAAATATTTGTGCTATAGATGAAAGGAATTGGTCGAGGCAGAATTCTAACTCGCGACTACTGGCTTATTTATTTATTTATACATCTGTGGCGATTGCGCCAATTGCGCCAATTGCGCCGCGCAGTGCTTCGCTGCGCTGAGTACTTCGGCAGGCGCCATCTTGCCCTGCGCCGTATTCACAGCCCGTCTCCTATTTAAGGGGAAGCACAGCGCGCCCACATCATTCCGCTCATCCAGATCTCGAAGCTAGGCATCACGCTGCCCGACCGCTCGTCGTCGTTCAAATCGTCCGCGTTTCAAATTTACATTTATATTCATTAAATAATAACTCGACATTTCTGTACCAAGTAATATTAGTAAGCACCATTGTAATCATCATCTTGATAAATAAAAGAGTAAGTTAAATTTCCTGTTATATCTTTCAATCTGTCAACCATTCCTACCTGAGTAATATTTGATAATAATATTTAATCTATTGTATACGGTATCGCAGTTGCTTGGTCGATCAATCTGTGGCTCAGCTGTCGGGACTATCCGAACAGACCGCCACCAGGTTCGAACCAAGCGGTTGCGATATCATTTGGGTTGTATGTAGCTGAAGGCGGACAAACAGGTAATACCTACACGTCCAACTGACCGACCTTACCACCTCAATTACAGGCTTGCATATCAGCTCCGGCTGGTATGCAATCGCTTCCAACCAAGTGACCACTCTGGCACTTTAGTAAGCTCTACATACCACAAATCTTCTTACCCCAAAACTGGTGACCCCGACGTGATTGCTTTTTTTTTTCGAAAAAAATGTCGGCCGACAGTGATTTTGAATAACCAAAACGAATTTGATTACAAGTTTGTGTTTGACCAAATATTTTATTATTTCAACATGACATTGATGACACTGAATTTCGTTTTATTTTATTTTAATTGTTTTTTTAAAACTTTAAATAAAAATAAAATAAAGTAAAATTTTATTTAAAAAAATTAATTGTAACTAGTTACTACATATGCATTAAGTTTTTTAAATTTCATTTTAATGCCATAAATAAGACATAAATACTTGTGATATAAGTGAACAAAATCAGTAGAGGCGAGATTTGAACCCGCGTCCACTGAATTGCTAATCCAGCGCGCTAGCTAAATAATAAAGGATTATCACCATTTTTTTAATTTTTGATATTGTTTGAAGTACGCAAAAAAATTAAACACTCTCGGCGGTACTAATAACGAAAAAGTAGCGAGGTTGAACTATGGAATAGAGTGACTTAAACCTAACGGCCAAAAATCTTACTAATAACCAAGTTTTAAAACTTTATTCCAAAATTTTATTCCATGGTTTATATCACCATGGTAACGCTAAACCATCCGGTCCCCTAGTTTATTGGTGGAATAGCAATAGTGAATTCGTGAGCTGTCAAAAGTCAAATAGACCGCGCGTGTTGTATTTTGTCATTTTTAAAGAAATACTTTTTTTTAATTATGGACAACAATCTGTTTGATTATAGAATCGGCGATTTTGAAAGATCGTTTCAAGAAATTGAGCAGGTGGAAAGTTTTTTGATGACGCAAAATTTATAAGGTGTTTTCATAGGTGCGTTGTAATCCGTTTGTTGATTACGACGACATTAATTTTAGAAGAAAGTACAGATTTTCAAAGGCAGGAGTTAGACATCTCGTAGATTTATTTGGAAGAAGACAAATAAATGAAGATATTTATTTTCCATTGACAATTGTTTTAAAATAAATGTAATAAGTTATGTTGTTATAAGTTAAATCATTGGGAATTCAACCAAAACGTGACGATACATAAACAGTAAACCATCAAACATGCAGTAAACAAACAATGACAAACATAGAAATACGATGATTTTATAATACCGCCGATAGTAATATCTACTTAGGAACATCCATCCGTTAGTAAATCGTTAACATACTTACCAATATTTGGTCTTTCGTTTATAAGACCGGCCCTTAAAAGTACTAAAAGAAACTATCTCCTTCCCAAACCAATCATGGAAATCTCAATGTGCAAATTGAATTTTGAGACGTGCTAATTATGGAAGTAATCAAAAGGTGGCATGACTCCATGGTGGAGAAATGGATACCTGTGTGGTACCATTAAATTATCATCAGGAACAGACACACACCTGCCATACCTTGTATGAATTTATCAGCAGACAAATTGATTCATAAATTATTCTTTTAATCTTAATGCTACTCTTCAAGATAGATCACAGAAGCATTAGTCTTTTTTACGACTTATAGTGGAATTTCCTGGATCATTGGCAACGTATATTATATTATATGGCAACCTCACTTCAAGGGCGCTTTGAATATATTACAGGTTTATGTAAGACTCACGGAAGAAGTGAGTTTTCAAGTGTTACCTGAAAAGGGCTAAATTGTCGATCAGCCTTAGTTCAGGTGGTAGTTTATTCGAGGCTGGTCCAGCCACAGTAAAAGCACGATCACCGAAGGATGCAGTGTTGACTCTATTTATTTCAGTTAATTTGCCAATCATGGGTGCAGTGGCTCGTTTGCTGTGAAAGGGATGCAGAAGTCTGTGAGATACAACACAATTAAAAACTGTGTCTCCACAGGGAATCGAACCCCGGTGGATCTGCTCTATCAGCAGCCAGATACCTAAACAACTGAACACAAAGGCCGACGATACCCGTTAATAATTTGATAATGGACAAAATGTGAAATCAACTCTTATCCATTACACGGTAGTACAGAGAAAGAAATATATGGTGTGTCTTTTACATAACTATTAGCAATTGTCGTGGGTAGATGGTCAAAAAACGTTAATCACTTGTTATATGGTGCACGCATGGGTGACTGAAGGTGATTCAAGAAGAGATAGTAATAATTACTATGTAGTAGTTAAATATCATTATATAATATACGTACCTACTAAAGATATGGTGATAATAATTGCATTTTCCTTCTTCCGGATATTACTCAATACATGGTCAAGTCAATGACCTCCTATATTTTTAAATTTATCAATTAGGTATCTGAATAACGCGAGGGACCGTCAGAAAACAAAGAGTGGTACAGCGAAAACATGATAGAGCCATGCTGAATCTCAGACTCTCAGATAGAGTGAGAAAGTCAGAAATACAAAGAATATCAGGAGTTACTGTGGCAAAGCTGAAGTGGCCATTGGCGGGACATATCGCAAGACTAAAGGACCAAAGTTGGACAAAAAAGATTTTAGAATGGAGACTGCACGAGGTCAAGAGAAATAAAGGAAGACCACATACGCGATGATACCTCTAAAGTTAGTATCGAAAAAATTAAGTAAAAATAAAAATATTCCATTCCGTCAGCAGGGGAATGCAATGCTACACCAATCCAAATGTTTTTACACCCAACTTTTAAAATTTGTGTATTTCCCATGACAATGCATCTGAAAACTGTTGTCACCTTGATTCATTTGATATTTTAATAACATTGAATGTAATGCATTTATAGGTGGTGTGTATGAATACATGCTTTTGTCGTATTTCATTTTACAAGGTTATACACGAGCTTACACCTGTAGCAGGTTACTCCACACTTGGGGAAAAGCCACGATAGTATGAAATTAACAATTTTGTACTTAAATTGTTACTGCTATACATGTAGCATTATTTTTAGGCGTTATTTATATCGTTTTAAGATCGATTTTGAAACATGGTGCTGACATTTTTTTATTTTGGTACTTGTTACATACAACATACATACCACGCCCCTCACGGGATAGGCAGAGAGAACTAATCGCCTCATTTTTTTATCTTGACACACATTCATCGCCTCGACAGCATTCATGCTTCGTCACATACATGTTCGTATGTTGTTCACGCTTGTTACATTTACGTCAAACAAAATGTTATATATTTAATTTATTGACAGACAATTCTTGGTGGAATTCCATTTCAAATTATTAAAATGAAACCAATATATAATTATTCCACTTATTAATAAGTGGATAATTATATATTAGTAATATTAATAATAATTCTTTATTGGCTTAAATAACATTACAAAATAAGTACAAACAAGAGCAAGATAAAACATTAAAAAAGCCAAAAGGCGGACTTGTTAATGAATTCACTCCAGTCTCTCAACATCTTCCAGTCAACCTTAGAGAATAAAAATAATATAAAAATATATAAGAACATATATATACATATACACAAACATACATACACACATATGCATTTAGGGGGGATGGGAAGGGGAAAAAAAAGGAAGGGGCGTAGATAGTGGTAAGGAGGAAAATGCGGCAGGGAGGGAAGAGAGACATCAGAGTTTCACCCGCTGTTTAAAAGGTTTATATTGTTAATATGTTATAAAAAAATATAGAAATACTTGGTTACAGTTCTATTGTTTTTATTAGATTATTGACGCGTTTCGTGCAAAGCACATCGTCAGAATAAGATTATTCTGACGATGTGCTTTGCACGAAACGCGTCAATAATCTAATAAAAACAATAGAACTATAACCAAGTATTTTTATATTTTTTTATAACATACCTATTAACGTACAATGGAGTTCTATCAAGAATTGTCGATCGACAAACTAAACTTAGGTTTATATTGGTTTCATTTTAATAATTTTGTATATATATTTTTATAACTCATTAAAATATTGAAGATTCTCATATAATTAACAGGTAGGTAATTAATAAATTAAACATATATCCATTGGGAACAGAACTTTGTTACTTTGGCAAACATAAACACACAAAAAGTTCTACTTCAAATTCTTTTCTAAGTTGGTGTTTTTGGTATGCAAAAAGTCCACTAATCTATACAAAATTTTTCTTCACACACGCGTCTTGGCTTAATACTGTCGATTCATTAAGAGAATTAAATCCTCTTGAACGAATCGACAGTTGGATTAAAAAAATATTATCTTACATATGTGTCCATACTTTGACATGAACATCTTTTGTATGGTACGCATGTATTAAAAAGTCATTAAAGATGGCTAGTATACTTGAATTACATACAATATTTGCTCTTGGGTGAAAGTGATCCCACTGCATCTTCAGAAAAGCATTATTGCGATGGTAGATAATAATTACCGAGTGCATCTCTTCTCTGCCTTATCAAACTGCAATCGTCTCCATTGTCTTCTGGCTGATGGTGCAGTCTATTGTTGGATGGCGTTGAGAGGTGAAGGAACGTATGTATGGAGAGGAGATTACAAGAAACAAGGTTCACACGGTCTAACAATGCTGATGCTCAGATCAGGAGAAAGGCTCTGAGAATATATCAGGGGGTCATTTCTTTCTTTCAAATCTCGGTTAAGACAGTTGATGTTTTCAATATTAGCAATTATGTAAAAAAAAACAACAATTTCGCAATCTAGGTGCTGGCGGTTGACGCAGCCCAAACCCTTTCGTCTCTTCTTCTTCTTCTTCTTTTTACTGCCTTATGACTGAGGTTGGCGCCTACACTCGCCTTGTGGAATGTTTCTATACGGGAAAAAAAGTCGGGTTCTTAAAGATTTTAATGTAACAAAAACTAAATGAATTTTTTTGTCAATTTTTTTAACATCTCTGTTAGATATATATTTAATATCTAATTTTGTATTTTTTCTTTTGTTTTGTTTCTATGGTTTTCGGTTTCTGAATTTTCTTGCATTTTTTGATTTTTCCTCTCCTGTCATTTTCCTCATTCCTTATCTGGACTCACCTGCGATCGGTCATCACACAGCGGTCGGTGAATGTGCAAAGATACGCTGCTTTTGTTGTATATTTCTTCTATGATTTCGGCACGTGTAATTTCGGAGACATTTTATTTCGACGGTCCGTCATTAAATGTCTAACACCGCAGTGAAATAAATGTTGTGTTGGTGAATATATACCTCCTTATATCGGGACAAGATTGGAAAAACTCAGGACAATATCGGTGAGTCTTCGGCTTCCTTCCATCATACAGTCCACCATCATTTCCGTGGTATATTAAACCTTTTTGTATGACACAAGGAAATATATCACACAATCTCAATAGAGACGAAGTTGGGATATTATAGGAGAACCAGGAGCTCAAGGCATATACAGGACTTACGAACTGTCATCATCACCAATATGTTGGTAAATTATAAAAAAAATGTGTTTTTAAATACTACAATTTATCTATGTTAGAAAACTTTCATTTGTCTAATGTATGTAGGTGGGTATATCGCTCAGATATAATTTAAATAAGTATGTAATTATTGTAAAGAAAAGTTACAGGTTGGGCTCTAGGGAGCGTCGGTGCCGCTTTGTCTGTCCAAGGAGCGCCCCCTGGCTATAATATTCATAAACAGGTTTATATCGAATCTTGTGATTCGCTATTTCAATTTACGCGGTATTGAAAATTCACTTTAATCAAAATACCCTAATGATTCGACTGTAGGTATACTTTCTGTCAAACTTCTTGAGGTTTTTCGCCGTGGAGGAGGGCTGTTTGCACATATATACTAACCAAACAAAAAGACAAAATTTGCGCTCAGCGCACCCTAGTGACTGGCTTAAATTGTTTTTCGGTAACTATGACGTTGTTATTAAGCTTCTTCTTCTTCGATGTCTCTACGGCCCATATCGAGCCTTGGCCTCCATGAGTTTTCGCCTCCAACCTCTCCTGTCTCCCCCGTCGGCCTTCCAATCTGTTGCCTGGAGCAGTTCGGCAGCATCCCTCCTAACTTCGTCTTCCCACCGTAGCCTTGGACTCCCGGCCCTCCTTCTTCCACCTGGGTGCCATTCCAGGATCCTTTATGGTGCCCGTGATGACGTCATTCTCTGCACATGTCATTACATACTATTCACACCAATTTAGTTACTTTTTTAATATAAAATGCGACTGTGCAATAGTGACTACAAACAATCTTACCAGTCTACTCTTACAAACTTTTTTTGTGAAAAAATGGTGAGTATAACTTGGAAGATGATAAGACTTGTAACTATTGTGAATGTGGTTCGACCAATCACGGCTCATTGTGAATTGTGCGCGTGCGTATTAGTGACAGAAAAGTGTGCGAATTTAAAATAATGGTTCATAAGTGTTTCGACACATTCCAAAGTAATTCGAAGTCTATTTCAAGACTTTGTTACACACTATAATTTCTTTCTTCTCTGTCTCGTGCGAGGAGACAGGAGGGATTAATTCAAAGCATTCAAGGCATAATTCAAGGATTCCGAAAAGGGGGCAAGTTGTGTTATTTCGGTAAACAACTCGGTTAACTTACGGTCCCAACATGATATTTTCGCTACTCCCACCACCACCCGCTCTGTCTATGGGGACTGTAATCGGCCCCTTCACAGAACGCTAAGTGAACGACAAAAAAAAATGCATAGCACGAAAAGTAGCTCATGGAGCCCTCTAGATTAGCAATCTCGGCACCATAGTGCAAAAAGAAACAATCAACGAGTGCGAACAGAAAATTCACACCCGTGGACTGTCTATGACCTCAGATCCCCCTACATGCAGACCATCAGAGAAGTGACCAAGATCTCTGGAAATAATTAATTTTACGGGAATCTTCTAAAAGTAAGGCACCATATCTATGACAGAAAACCTTAAAAGCTTTATAATTTTTCTTCGAGATCACAAAATCCGCATGACCAATGGGACCTTGAAGAGGCCCACGGACAGCAACGAGGAGCTCCGATCTATATGAGGACACCATTGGGTGGCAACATTCCCAAAGGATATGTTCCGAAGTTTGGTCCGGGTATTGACAGAAATGACATGAGGCAGAGGAGGCAATGTTAAATCGGTGAAGATAACTTTTAAAGTTTCCGTGTCCTGTGAAAAATTGGGAAGTCCAAAAGTCTGGAACAACCCAGGGAGATTTAAGACGATACCTCACGTCGGGAAAAAATAAGTAGGTAATTCTTCCCACTGAGCAGGCCGTCCAGCGAGTCTGCCAGATGTTCTGCAAATTTTAAAATTTTACCAACATGATAGCACACTTACAATACCAATACACCACACCTCTAATAATTATACTTACTCGTTCACAGTTCATGCAGCTCAGATGTGGAATCTATTGTCGGAGAGTATCAGAGATGCCACTTATTTGATAGCATTCAAAAAGCGTCTCAAGTCATACTTTTTATCCACATAACTACAAACTCACGTCTTTTTCCCTTTGTCCCTCTATCCTTTCTCCTCTCCTATCCCCATCCAAATAAACATAGTGTCTCTGTGTGGTGTATTTTTTATTTTATTTTTGTATTTACATTTATTTTGTATTTTTAGTTTCTTATCATTTTTTTATTTGTACATATTCTCTCGTTAATTATTCCTGTAACTGATTGAATTTACTATGGTGGTTGACTGATGGAAATTGCTTGCGGGCAATAAGTTTGCCACGTTGTTTATCACAGTAAATTTTTTAATTATTAAATAATTACGTTTTGCATTGAGGAGGGTGGATTCGTCTGATAATTTTGTTTAAAGCTAGTTTTGTAATATTGTACCTACGTCAGGTTGGAACAAATGAATATGGCCCAGTATTTCAGTCGGCCCTTAGGAGTTTAACTCAAGTTAAACAAAAATATTGCGTATTTCAGTACCTAATCTTCCCTTAAATACGTCACTAAACGACAAATATTTAACTCAACGTTTCTGGCGGATCGCGTGTCTTAATCTTGAGTTAAGTATTGTTTCTAGTCTTTTTCGCCAGGTGGCGTACTAATCGCCGCACGCTTTAATGTTTTATTTCATTTTATACTACAAATAACTATGCATAATAATTATAATCATGATTTATTTTTGTTGTTAAAATAAAAGACTTGATATAGAAGTGGTTCATGTATTTAATATTTATTTTCTTTTTTACATAATTATGATGTATTGCCTGACAACAAACGAAATAAACTGTCAGCCATAATGAAACGTCAGGCACGCAACTTTATTTTTGCGATGTTTTTTCATCCCACTTTTTAAATTGATCCATCCTGTTTCTATATATATATAATGTGTATTCTTTAATTTTCTACATAAGACACTATTTTACCATTATCACTTAGTTCCATATCCAACTGTAAAATGTACATACATTTTGCATTGAAGAACTACGTACGTAGTACATATTCAATGACATTTTTTCACTACAATGTTTGATTTTAATTAAAAAAAACATCGATCGGTATAAAAAATTGAAAAAGTAACATGCTGTGTAATGAAACAAATAAAATAATGTGTTATAATAATAAAATAATATTTAGTCACAGCTTCGCGTCACGTATCATTTAAGGTTATTACAATTTTGACAGATGTGTTATAGACAATAACCATAGAAAAACGTAAAATATATCTATAGTTGAAGATTACGTAACTGACGTTTCATTTTGCACTGAAATACGCGAATGAAATTTAATCTTCCCTAAACTTTTAACTTGGATAACCAAATCCAACGATTTAAGGGCCAACTGAAATCTCGGGCCTATGTCTTATAATTTTCAGTGATATTGAAGTCGTGTAAATTGAGGTATCAGGTAGAAAGTGCGCCCTGGGCAATATTGACCGGATGTATATGTACCTAAATATTAAAATATACCTACTTTGTTTGAGTGTGATCAGTGATTACTGTTCCAGCCCTCTCTATATCTTAAAATCATTCCAACACACAGTTACGCATATTGAGCTAGGCCCTTTAATACATTTAATTTATTTTTTAACAGATTTTTAATTATCTCAATAGAGACGAAGTTGGAATATTTATTGTAGGAGAACCGGGAAATCAAGGCACCTACAGGGCTGACGACCTGTCATCGGCTGGTTTACGTGATCACTTTATGCGCTTGCGCAACGTTCACCAATTATGCCTTTTTAATGAGATCCCTATCAATTCAATTTTGAAAGTTCTATATATTGTAATACTGAAATTCTTTTCGCTTGAAAATAAGGAATTTTTACTACAGCCATCTATGGGTGAAATTATGAACAACAATCTTATTAGTTTTTAATTTATTTTGTTGTAACGCCATCTATTGAGAGAATTGTTTTTTTGTAAATAATGAAAGCTACAATTCTTATATCTGAGGTGACAATGCATTTTTCGCATAGAAGTCACCCCTGAATTGCGCCAGACTTATAAGGTCATTTTTGTCTTATTTACCTACTTGTACCAATGTGTAAGTAATCGAATATTTTTATTATTGCATATTTAATTTAATTTCACGTGTGGTCACACTATATCGTATATATATCGATTAATTTGAGCATAAGCAGAGAACACATAATTTTATTTTATTTATTTATTTATTTTATTTTACATTAGATACTTCTCGGGCAAATAACAGGTACAATGTCAAATATTAATTTAACACGCACCCAATAACAAGTTGTCACATTTTGGAGACTTACGATATTAATCGTCTCACAGTTCCAGACTGAAAACACAATTAAAAAACTGTGTCTCCACCGGGAATCGAACCCGGTACCCTTGGATCAGCGTCAGATACCTAACCAGCTGAGTCACGAAGGCCGACAATGCCAAAATCTGTACGCAAACATTTTATATTTAGCCAAAATCTATAAACGAACATTTTGTAGTATGCCAAAATCAATAATATAACATTTTAAATTATGCCAATATCTATACACAAAAATTTTATAATATGCCAAAATCCATACACAAAAATTTTGTATTGTGCCAAAATCTAGGTAGGTATATACGAAAAATTTTAACAGTATGCCAAAATGTACTAATGAACATTTTACATTTTGCCAAAATCTTTACACAAAAGTTTTATATTTTGCCAATATCTAAACACCAACATTTTAAACTATGCCAAAATCTGTAAACGAACATTTTATATTCTGCCAATATTTATACATACACATAAATTTTATATTATGCCAAAATCATTACAAAAAGTATCCCGATGTATTTTTTAGAATAAAAATATGATATTATTTGTAAAATCATAAATCTCCACTACTTCGTATTAGTGAAAAGTTAAAAATGTTATGACTTATGACCGTGCAACTTGTATAGATATTTTTTTTTAATTTTTAGACCAAAAATTTTTTTTTTCGAACTAGCAGGTAGGCATTATATGAAACATACATCCAATTACAACTTGCCATATTCTGGAGACTAAAAACATACTTAAAAACTTTGCCTTCACCGGAAATGGAACCCGGGACCTTTCGATCTGAATTCAGATATCCAAAAATTGAGCCACAAATTTAGCTGTTTACATACGTAGAAAGATAGCAAATAAGCGCTTAGATTGGTTAGTGCAAAAAACAGGTTGTTGTGTGCAAAAAATGTAGGATTTTAGCACAGCAGTCCACGTGCGTGTTATACCTAGTAACCATTAGTTAGTAAAGTATGTACATTAGTAATGAACAATAACATCAGCAAGATTTATTTCCATCGGCGAAAGTAGTTACAATACTTTTATCTTAACAATGTGGATGCTTTGTAATAAGTGTAGCTAGAGGATCTCTTACCCCATACCATTAGGAACTTTATTTATTTATTTATTTATTTGGCTAGAAGACATTTGTCCATATGGAATACACCAAAAGATATAGTCAATTTAAAAATGAATATTACTAGTAGTATGTAACACATGAGATCCAACTGTCGATAGCGATATTATGTACCTATAGTTGAAGAATACTTACCAAACTATAAACCCATAAATCCAAATTAATGATTATTTTGTTTTCTATACAAGACATGTAGGTATGTATGTCAAGATAGGATAGTATGGAGGTTAGTCCTTTTTTCCTACCCAGAATATAAAAACAGCATGATGTTATGTATGTATGTTTGGAGATTAAGTATCAAACTATTAAGTCTTCTTAGATATTGTGCATAGGCCTCTGCCATACAAATTGTATAAAGCAATGACGTCACTAAATTCAATTTTTATAAAAATTGTTGAAAAAAGATTGAGATGTACTACTACAATGTTAGTATTTTTTTAGCTAATAAAATTATCTAATTGGGTAGTTTCGTCTTTTTTCGATAGTTTTAAAAACTTTGGAAATATAGGCAGTTAAACACATAAATTTGACATAAAAAATGTTTTTCTTCATAAAAAAATTTTGAGAACTTCTTTTTTTTTAAATTTAATTTGAGATTTTGTATTTGTCTATATTTATACCAATTTTCATTGTTCTAGCTTATATGGTTTTTGAGATATTATATGGAAAATAAAGTAAAAATTCAAAACTTGATGACCCCTGATTCAAATACCTGAGTATAAATGTTTTGTAAGCCTACAACTATCTATATATTCTTAAATTTTGGGCTCTGTACATTGAGCGGATCAAAAGTTATAAGGGGGGGACACACATACATACACAGACACACACACACACCCTCAGACAAACATACAGACACACTAAGTGCCTTTTCACACGATCCGGCTTGCCGGGTAGCCGGCGCCAGGTAACTGGCAGCGAAGTGTATGGGCACGCATGGTAGCTTTCACACGCACCGGTATGCATGCTCATACATTTCGCTGCCGGCTATCCGGCAACCGGATCGTATGAAAAGGCACTAAATGTTCTACTTAGAATAGGTTCTATAAAAGAACCAGGAAATCAAGGCACCTACAGGACTTACGACCTGTTTTCACCAACTATGTCTTTATACCTATCAATCCATTTTTTTTGCAATTCCTATGTATGTTTATCATCAAAATCATCAAATACAGCTACTGTCCACAGTTGTAAAAAGTCCTCGTGTAATAAAATAAAAATTTTGAGGATGCTAGTTGTATCTATTTATTAATCCATTGTAAAAAAAACATGAAAAAAAGAAAACAAATCGTCCTGGGTTCGATCCTCAGCAGAGGATTAATGAATTTTTCACGTTTATATTTCTTTTCTGGGTTGGAAACACTGGTTGGTTGGAATAAATTGCAATATACTCTCGACTTGCGCAGGGTGCAAGAAAGTGTAGGTAAATAATAATTGTTATTATTAAAAAATGGAAAACTTTTTTGAATCTATTCAAATTCGATGTTTAATCGAAAAAGATTCAGCGAAACTCGATTAAAAAAAATCGTTGAATCATTTAAAACGGTTTGAAAAAAGTTTTTAGTCTTCTTAAAATGTTGTTTTATTGTAATGATTAGGCGGTTTCTTTGTAAACTTGTTTAGACCCTTTTATATTGATAAAATGCGATGCCTCTGGGTCTGAGTCTGGGATAAATCGATCAAAAGTAAAAGCATTATACGAAATAAATTCTTTCACATATTTACAACTTTCACTTTCATGTTTTGAAAGGCGTTGATAAATCGAACCGCCTCTGCGACTGTCTCAACTTTTTATCAAAACTTTATTTCTTGTTTCAGATGACCATAATAGGAAAGAAAAACGCCGTAACCAAAGGGACGGCCAAGTTGCTGGTGAGAGTCGTCAGGCCGCAGAACGGTCCAAGACCAGACTGGCGGACCTTCTACAAACCAGAGGCCAAACCGCCCCACATCCTCGTCGAGTTCAACACCAAGGACGAATTGGAACTGCAGTACGCCGTGGACAGAGATGACATACCAAAAACAAACAAAGAAAACATAAACACGATTAATTCGCCGGAAGGCAAAGCTATTAAAGTGGAAAACTTCAAAATCGACGATATAATCGATTGTATAGCCAACGAGACAAACGATTTTTCCAACACGCTCGTCATAGAAACTGCCAGAAAGAACGTCAGAGAAGACATCGTCTTGAAGTTTGAGAGCGAACAAGAATTCCGAAGGACGCTTTTCACCTACAAATATTTCAAAATGAGAAACAGGTTGACCAACAATTCATCTTCGAGCGATGGCATGAGCGATGGCAGTTCTAGTCCGAGTCTTTCAACCAAAAGCAAATCTAGTATCAGCTCAAACGACAACGGGTCCGTTAACAACTATTCGAAAAGCTTCGACTACTCCAGCAACAACGGGATGAGCCATTACGTCAAGAACAGCTATTCGAACTACAACGAGCCAAGCAGTCAAAGCTATTCGACCAAAAGTTTAGATTATATCACTATCAACGGTCAGACCCAAAAGAATAAACAAGTATTTGAACAGAAGATCAAAGAAATGAACGAATTGAACATGAGGCATAGTAAAAATTCTAAAATGGACGGAGAATACGTGAAAACCAATGGAAACGATGCACCCAAAACGGATTCTAAATCAAAGGATATCGGAGAAATAGACGGACTAATTTATACAGATGTAGAGTATGAAAGTATGGATTATCCCAGCATGAACTATGCGGGTAATTTTGGCGCTGTAAACGACATGCCCCTGAAGCCCCAAAGGCGTAAACAACAACTGAGGAGGATAAAAGGAAAAGCACCACCACCTCCAGGTGGAGAAACGGAAGTTGTAAGAGGGCAAGTGGTGAAGTTGAGTGTGGAGAGAGGAGAGAAAGTTCCTACAAAAGATCCAGATTCTACATCGACTAGGAATTCGGTTTCTGCAACAAAAGTCCATATAGGTAAGAATCAATTGAATATTGTATAGGTACATATATTTTAGTCCTTAACATTTGATATATATTGATGAATAATCAAGTTTCTAAAGAATATATGTACTATATCAAAACCAATATCAACTGAATTTACTCCTTAGTTTTTGACATGTGATTATTAAAGTAAAATAAATTTCTTTCTGAAGATAATAATTATTATTGAACTTAAAGTATTTAATTTTTTAGTAAATTCTTTCCATGTGGTCACACCATCTCAATGTGTTAATTATTCGTTAATTCTATTAATTACACCTTTCTTCGTCATTTCAGTTGTATTAATTCTGCTCTCTTGGCCTTCTGTCATGTCCAGGTTTTCCTTGCATACGTCAAGGTTGATATTACGATTGCGTTATGAATGACAACTTTGGCTTCCTTTGATTTGTTGTGATCTTTCATAACTTCTCATAGAGCATGTGTGTTGTATCCACTGAAATTTAATAATTCAAGAAAAATCTAAGGCAATCATATTTCACTGAATAAAAAAGAATGATTATCAATTTCTATAAGAATAGTTTAATATTTGAAAAGAAAAACATTTACGGAGTAAGATGAATTATATTTTTTCTTATATTTTTACATCATTTAACTTGTCAATGGACAAATATTGAAGGATCTTCATAGCGATTTAGTAAAAATATTGACAAGGTAAAAAAGTTGTTTTAATTTCCATTGTAATTTAATGACGCTGGCTACTGCTGAATAACTCTCTATCGACCAATAAAATAAAATAAAAATAATATTTTTTTTTAATTTAATAAAAATCAATTACATAATCAATAGTTGTAGGAAATGTTTGGCTTTTCCGGAAACAATCAAGCATATAATATCGGGATGTTCTTTGCTCGCGCAATCAGAATATACATTTAGACATAACCAAGTAGCAAAAATAATACACCAAAATTTAGCTATTAAATATAAATTAATTGAAGCGATAAACA
The DNA here is from genome assembly GCA_963576475.1 of Molanna angustata. Taxonomy (NCBI): domain Eukaryota; kingdom Metazoa; phylum Arthropoda; class Insecta; order Trichoptera; family Molannidae; genus Molanna; species Molanna angustata. Next base: position 1,030,734 of record OY754984.1, read on the forward strand.
TAAAACCATATTATGAATATGATTCGATTTAATTTTTATAAAATAATAATATTTCGCTTTATTACGATAAAACAATATTAACTGACCGGTCAATTCAACATAACAGACCCGATTTAATAATACATGAAAAAATTAAAAAAATAACATATATTTGCGACGTGGCTATTCCAAATTCTAGTAATATTTTAAAAACTTTTGATGAAAAAATTAGATAATACACCTCTTTAGGTAACGAGATTAAAAGACTTTGGCATTCTCGTAAAATAATAATATTACCGTTCATTATTTCAGCCACTGGCATTATTCCAAAATCGTTAATTCGTAATTTAGAAATTATAGATTTATCGAAAAACTTAATAATAAAAATGCAAAAAACGGTAATAATGAATACATGTAGAATCGTTAATTAAAGATTTTTTAAACGTTAATATTCGGGAATCAGTAGGGTTGTTAGGTAGTATAGAGACCTCCTCAGACCTCCTTTGATATGTTAAGTATCTGGATGGGTGAACTATTCCCAATTGAAAGCTTGATGATGCGTTTGTTAAAAAAATAAAATAATAATAACAAAAAAATAACATTTCATAGTTAGCATCTTAAAATTAAAGTACATAGAGTTCTATTTATCCCTGAGTTAAGATCTCATCTAGTGTTTAAGGGAGGAGCATAGTCTTCCTTCATTTCTATCTACATAGTAGTAAATAAATTCTAGGTGAACATTATAATTTCCGAGTATTCAAAATGGTGCTGGGCCGTTTTTGCATGTCTCCTATTTTCCTTGATTTTAAAAGGAGTAAATTTACCATAAACCATAATAATTTTATTCTTGTACGTTGTGGTCTTAAAAAGTATCTTTGTTAGCATGTAAGTAAATCTATTTTCTTTGCCCTACATTCACTTAATAAACTTAAAAATTTCCTTCCATTCCGTTGTAAAATAACTCTAGCTCAATCACTTCTTCTTCCATTGCTTGATTATGCTGATGTATGCTATTTGGATGCTAATGTAGTGCATCTCAATAAACTTGAACGTCACAAGAATATATGTATCAGATTCATCTTTGGGTTGAAAAAATTTGATCGTACCGTAATCTTCTTTGTTGGCCCAGGATACACATTTTGTCACTATTGTACAATATTCTCTCGAACCCAAACCTGCCACAGTACCTCAAAAGCAAATTCACTTATTTATCCAACTATGGACTTCCACTCCGATCGGCTGAACGTACAACACTATCCATCCCTATCCATAATACAGAATTTCTCAGCTCTTCGTTCGAAGTACAATCAGCAAGATTATGGAATAGCCTTAGTCCGGATATTGCGTCGTCTAACTCACTTAGTATTTTCAACAAAAAACTAAAGAAGGAATATTTATCCTTGAACACCTGATCCCGATTTCCTCTCATATTCTTACCAAATCCTTTTTTCTTGCTATGAATTATTATTTTTTTTTTGTTTTAATAGTATTTAAGTGCTATACGTATTTTCTATGATTTCTTTTACTCTTATTTATTTGCTGTTGTACATACACAATGTTGTAATACTTTGTAATCTGGTTGGTTGGAAGAAATTGCCTAATGGCAATAAGCCCGCCAGTGTACAATTATATTTGTTTATATTATGTACAAGAAGATGTATAAATTTAAATATATTGTGCTCATTTGAGCGGTGATAGCCCAGCGGTAAGGTCGTCGCCTCACATTCGTGAGGTCGACGGTTCGAATCCAGGCGGGGCACGCACCTCTGGATTTTTAAAAAATCTATGTGCGGATTTATATCACTAGCTATGTGTAGCCATGATCCAATTTGTCTGGTTCCCCTTTCTAAGGGTTACGAAGGTCAGATGGCAGTCGCTTCAATGTAATAACCAGACTCGCCAATTCCAGGATCATGGTCAAAGCGTACCCCGATAGAAACGGGACAAAAGCGCTAAGGGAAAGAGAGAGAGAGAGAGAGAGAGAGTGCTCATTTTATGGTTGAAGTAAAGACATAATTTCAAGCATATAATTATATTTCTAGCTATAAACCGCTTCCAGGTAAGCACAATACATCTTCTGTTTTACGCTGAAGAGAAGTTATTATCTTCAATAAGATGTTGTGCATATGTCAACAAGCATCTTGCGAATAGCTGGAAGGCTCGTATGAACAATAGTTTATGATTCAAGAGATTCACAGTATGATGTCGTTGGTATTTCTTCAGAACTTTACGCAGTTTCGTATCGTTTATGTCATCTGAAAAACTCCCTATGCTCAATATCACCGATGCTTCTCAACCCTTGGGTTTGTTATTGACAAACTTTTTAACATCTCAATAGAGAAGAAGTTGGGATACTATAGAAGAACCAGGAACTCAAGGCACCAGGGCTTACGACCTGTCATCGGCTGGTTTATCTGATCACTTTATGCGTAAACCAGCCGATGACAGGTCGTAAGCCCTGTAGGTGGCTTGAGTTCCTGGTTCTTATAATATTCCAACTTCGTTGGGCCTAGATTGCGGCTCTAAGGGCCTAGGCAGTAAAGGAGGGGGTGGGCGGCCGACGCTGTTGTGCACCCGTCAATTCTGTACTTAGAGAAGAGCAGAACGAACCCCTCTAGTCTCGCTCGGCAGTGACTTGTCAACTGTGGCGAATGTTGTTGTGTGGTTTGGGCACACCGCCGGCGCAGACGTCGGGTCAGACATCCTGTGTTGACAATGTGACGTCAAATCTGACAGGTGATGATTGCGTCGGATGCCCCCGGTGTTAGCCCGCGGAACCTTCGGACGCCAACACGAGGATCGAGGGGCGCGGGGACAAGCTCTTACGTTCGATCGGTTGTGCTAGGGGCTTGCCCCTGCTGCCAATCTTGAGCGGTTGCCCCGCCGTTTGAGGTTGGATTCTCGGGGGCAGTGGTTGAACCCGATAGATAGTATAATAGATATTTGTGTTGTCCGACGTTGCGGCCGCGCCGGGGATGAACAGGGCCAATGGGTTCTATAGCGTCCTCCGGTGTGAAAGTGGTATCACGATCTCCCTCATTCCAATTTCGTCTCTATTGAGATGTTGAAAATTTTTTTGTCAGTAAAAATACCATTTGACTCCCGACAGGGAAAAAATCCAATGTTTGCGTTTATGTAATTAAAAAAATATTCAACTCTTTGGTTGTTATAACCTCAAAAATTCTTAGATAAAACACTTCGTTCGTTCCATATCATCACGGCATATCCCGCAATGTGGGGTAACCATCGTCAGGTGTGCGGGTGTGCATCGCCTTTTAAAAGGAAGCACGACACATAAAAGGAAATTACATTCAGAATGGGTGGTGAACTTCATCTCTGAACTACATATGTGAGATGTAATTTTTCCTGGTGCATTTTTTATTTCCCGATTGTTACGGAACACCCGAAAATGATGATGATCGAGAAGAGTGAAAGCACTATTCTAATACGGTGCCTGACAGCAACGGGTACCTGCTTCTGAGCTTGAATTTTGGTTTCACCAACAAAAAATACCTATCCAAGATGCTAAGACCAGAATAGCCATAAAAAATAGATGCCAGGAGCTGCCTAATTCGACTTCAACGATATTGATGCGATTTCCACAACATTTATGCGATTTCCACGACATAGAAGCGATTTCCACGACATAGAAGCGATTTCCACGACATAGAAGCGTTAGGAACTACCCATCCTTAATTAATTCCTTCATATTGATATTCAAGTATCATTTATTTAAATTAAAGAAAGAGGTCACAAATGAGGTCACCAAGACGAACGTATAGTAAAACAATGATATGAGCTTTCTGAGATAAAATAAATAAATTAACTATATATTTTTTAACTTTGTTTACACCATGTATCGATTGAATTTGCAACCGGTTTCGGAACTAACCGTTCCTTCCTCAGGGAGAATTCCTTCCGCAGGTTAGTTCCGATACCGGTCGCAAATTCAATCTATACGCGGTGTAAACAAAGTTAATATATAGTTAATTTTTGTTAAAATGTACCACAAAGATAAAAACACGATATTTTCACCTTACTGCGAATGCGGCCTAGATGAGGAGTCTGAGAACCATGTTTTCTTTTCCTGCCCAATAAGAGATGCATTTGACATTTATCGAGCATTGGATGATGTCCGATACTCGATGAAGGAAAAATTCCAATTCCCATTATCAATGCATTACCTTCTATCTTTAGGATCAACGGAAATTTATAAATTGCTTCATAAGTTCATACAGAAAAATATAGTTATACTGTAATCCCCCACATTATCTAATTATTTTTCACACTCACTGGAGTTGTACTATTGACTGCATATACACATTGATCAACGTCTTTGGCACAAATAGTCCTGTATAGGGACTGGCTGCCTTTCTAAAAAAAAAAAAAATAATAAATAAATAAATACATAGGTGACAGTTTAGGAAGCCATGGTGAAATTTATCATTACTATTTTAAGACCCAACTCGTAATAATTTTAACATTTCTTTAGTAAACATTCGTTACAAAACTTCGCGTTCGAGTATTGCTGCTGTATACTTGTACTTGGATCCATTATTTGTTGGTAAATAGCAACAATTCTGTGCAGATACAAACTAATATTGATTGCTGGGTTACAGTATAGAGACATGGGGCCCTTGCGTCATGTTTTTAACTAAAAGGTTAGGTGCTAGGCGCGTGCCCGGCTGTGTAAATACAAACGGTGTAAAGATGATTGATTAAAATTAACAAGTAATGTACATACATACCATCACGCCATGTCCCTCACGGGGTAGGCAGAGAGAACCGAACGCCACATTTTTCTATCTTGACATACATTCATCGCCTCGTCAACATTCATACATCGTCTTATACATGCTCGTCTGTTGTTCACGCTTCTAACATTTCCGTCTTTCAAAATACCGTTCACATGGACGTGCCATCCCTTCCTTAGGCGGCCCCGACCTCTCATTCCATTCCTGTCCGCAATGTATATTTTCTTCGTCAGGCGTTCCTCATTCATTCTCCCCATGTGGCCAAACCATCTCAATGTGTTCACTTTCATTCTATTAATAACATCTTTCTTTATCCTACATTCTTTCCTTATGTCCTCATTTCTGACCCTGTCATACATCGTTCTATTACAGATTCAAATTCTATTATAATGTACAACGCAGTATTTTTCTACAGATTCGATTTATTACGACCGAACGTTTCCGCCGTCGTGTCCCGGCATTCACTGCTAGGTTATAAATATTGAAATAATTAAAAAAAAAATAATAAAAAATATATTATAATGTCGATCTTCGTTAAATAGTGATAAACCGTTTAGAAATTCACTTGAGAAATAATTTTGAACTATTTTCTTCTGCTGGTAATCGAACGCATAACGCAGGCACAGAAGCCAAATAAACAAATTAATTAATCAATGAATGAATTAATAACTGGATAAAAAAAAGATTTAAAAATAAATTAATAATAATTCACAAAAACAAAAATAAATAATTTCAGTACCTATTTTTATATATTTTTATTTTATTTATTTATTTTTCACACCTTTATCACAAAGACTATTATGAAGATTACTGCTGCCCAACTAGGTAACCCTGTTCTAGGGCTAGCAGTTTACAATTTTACCAAGCCAAATATTTGACATTTTGGTTATACATAGTTACATAGAGCGGACATCACAACACAGTAAATTACAATATTACATAGTTACCAATATCTTAAACACAAAAGTATGCACACCCGTTGTTGTCATTTATGTTATGTAGCAGTTTGACATTAAAATTTGCTCTGTGGTCTTCTCAACGTATATACTCAGTAACAATATTGTTTGACTTGAGTCACAATTCAAATAAAGTACAAGATCAAGTTTTCTTCTTTGAAATTAATATAATAAAAAAGAGAAATGTTTTAAAGTTTATTTGTCTTAAAATAAGATGCAATGTAAAGACAATCCTCGAACCCGCTTGTGTAGCGTGTAGTTATATCATTTAATATCATTACCTATGGATTTAGATTTACGTTGCCCGGGTATGGCGCTGCCAATATCTGAGATTAATATTATTTTCCGCTCATTTCTCCGTTGATAGAAATACAAGACAGATCGTGAACTGGCATAATGCATTGGTCACGCCTTATTTCGTGTGTGATGAATTTACCATTATATTATCATAGAACCTGACTCGTGTTTCTTCCGAAAAATTCTTCAACTATTTTCAATACCACAATTATTATTGTAATTCGCTATGTATAATAATAATGTACAAGCAAATTAAACGAAATTCTTAACATTGGGAGAAAATCACAACATTTTTGCACGGGTCATATTTCTGTTATTTGTAAGCGTTAAATTTTACTTTATCTTTTTTTTCGCGGCAAACAAACAAATGATTAAATTTGATATTTCAAACTTTCTGAAGAAAAAAAAACAGATCCACGATTTACACAATAAAGAAGTAGATAGTTTAATATCCCTCATTCATTCATACCATTATCAGCGAGAGACTTGCAATACCTTATAAAGGGAAACAGGACACATGTTTGTAATGAAAAACATTCAGAATGGGTGGGTTAACCTCACTGTCGAACTATTTCAGATGATATTTTGCTTGTATTTTAGATTTATTGGCTTTAAGAGAACACCCGAAAACAATGATAAGATAAAAGAATGTGTTGGATACAGAGAGAAGGGAATATTGCACCTAGTTGGTGGCGAATTTCTTCCTTCTTCTGGGAGGTCTTCACGGAAGGCACTCACTGTCCTCTGGTATCACAACACACACTATATTGGTGAAAGACACCACTTCCAAACACGGTTTGGATATATTGAAGGGGCGCACGGCGCATAGTTTTTAGTTGATCAACACGAAATGTATCGAAACTAATTTACGATTGTTTACTGCTGTATTGTACAGTTGACTACACATGTATGTAGGTAGCAATACATATATTAGGAGAGGAAAAGGTTTGGAGTATTGCCACATTTACCGAACAGAGTGCTAGCACTATTGTAAGCCGGTGCCAAATAGCATAATTTTAACAATTTCTTCTTTACATTGGTGGATGTAGGCTATGTCTAATATTTTCCACATTTTTTCTTCTTTACGCTTTTCTCGTCCATCTTCTTTCTGCGTCTGGTAAAGTGTCCTGATAACTCTGTGTGCAAAAGGAACCCGCATCTTCTTGTGCATGTAAGTTGTTTGGAAGGTTTCCATGTAAAACGGCCCATCGAAATTTTTCAATTAAAAATAACACGATAAATCTTAACCCGTTACAACAGCGATTCTATCAATAACTGTATTCAAATCCATTTTTTGTTTGTTTTCAGCTGCAAGTGGTTATGAGTCGGACCGCGAAGAATGGAGGAGCAGGTCTACATTTTCAAGCAGCGCTTTCCACAGTCTTGCCAGACCGGCGAGACGGGCTCTCGCGGCCTACTATCGCCTCGCCTCTCCGACACCGCCAGCTGCTTCAGCCCATCAGATTATCGTCAAACCCAGTCCCAGAAATCCCAGAAATCTCCAGGAGTACCCCAAAAACTTCATCAATCCCAACCCGGAGTTTGTTATACTATCCCAAATTCAAGACAGCAAGCGGACAAACTTCGCAACGCCCAACTATCAGCAGGACTTCAATAAAATTCCGTATCAAAAGCAGGAACTGAAATACGGAAAGATGCTGTTTAACCAAGAATACAAGAGAAACACACTCGGAGGTTCAATGAACTACTTGAATATATCAAATAGACTGTACGGTCTGACGGACAAGCTCAAGGAGATAGGATCGTTGGCGGGACAACAAAACAACGCAAAGATGAACAACAATTGGCAGTCGAAACCGGAAAAGGACAAGAAAGAAAAGGGACAACTGAAGCCGGTCATCAAGAAGAGTCAGAACCAAGAAGGATCAAAGAGACCAGTAGTCAGAACTTGCAGTGCGGAACCTCCAAAGAAAGTTACATTCAGCGCTTTTGCTACAGTTCAAGTAGTCTAACCTAGATATGTAGTATAAATAAAACCAATTTGTGTAAATACAGTTGTAAAAATAGATGGTTTAATATTTGTGATAGTCAAAATAATCCAAGAACCAATATTTAAGATAGGACCAAGTAAAAACATATAAATCTTTCAAAATTCTACAAATCTGCACCATTAGATCTGTTACATTGCACCCAGTTGTATGATATAAGTATTGATTTGATTATTAGCAAATATATTGTTTTTGCGTATGTTCATAACATTTAAATTAAACCTAGCTATTATATATTTAGGAGCGATTGAATTGCAATATGAATGTTTTGTTTTTTTTTGAGTTTTGCTTCTAGACATTTTATGTATTGTATTATTACCAAGTTTCTGCAACAACATATTTCTTAAAAAATTTCCTATTATCAAATATTATGCATTTATTTAAACAAATCTTATATTGTGTGGATTTAAAATCAATTTGCAGTCATTATTATATGTAATTGCTCACTGGACACTAGTTTAATCGCTATCAATTTCGATCCCACTTATGATATTCGTACTCCGATTGCCCCAATCAGTCTTTTAATGCGTATCCTTTGAGAATGCATTTTTCCGTATCACATATTATTCCTGTCGAAATTTCAGATTTATTCTTTCTTAGATAATTCACTTTCATTGAGTCTTAGGATTTTGACTTAAAGTATATTTATTAACTAAATTACAAAAGACATATCGTCTGTGTCTCCTGTTTATTCTTTATCTATATTTTATTCAGTTATTTAGCTTTACTATTACAATAAAATGGGTTGTACTTATATCTTCTAGGCATACTTAGCGCACAGTTTTGTCGAAAAATTTCGACCTAGTCCAGGAAATTATGGTTTATCGTAAGCCCTTGTTTGTAATGCTTGTTGTATTTAATCCTTTATTGGCTAGTTCGTGTTTCGTGTTAACAGTAGATAATATTATGTTTATTTTATTAGACTTTTCGTTGTTTTCAAATTGCTCACGAAGCGCCCATTTTGTCTTGCTTAAAATGTGGCTGCCTTCTTTGCAGTTTAATTTTAAGTTTAAGTTTCCTTTTAAGGCTGAACAGTTTCAACAAAGATTCGGTTTGACTATTAATTTGATCGATCATGTTGGAACTTATAGAGAGTCACAGTCGCATATCTGCCAACATGACAAAAAAAATGAAATCTGTTCACTCTGCCTTCGATAACTTTTAATTTATCTTTGTTGTATCACTCCAGCCTTAAGTTGGTAATACGAAAGATTTTTTAAGAAATTTGAAATCCTGTCCCTATCCATACACTTTTGGCGTGCTTATTATAGCGTAATATCTCTAATTATAAAACATTTCTTCACATTATTCGTTCCTCATCCATGTTTTCCCTTTTAAATGACATGTTCCTATGAATATTAACAGGACCCTATTGACAATTTTAAGTATGAATTATATTTTCTAAATTAATTGGAATTGAGTGAATTTCTAGGTCAATAGATTCAAAAACTAATTTTATTATTAAAAAAAGTAGGAACTTATTTCTTTGAATTACTTTTACAAATATGCTATCATTTTGACATAAAAAAGAACGCATGGGGTCAGAAATGTTTTATCGTTCAAAAAATATTTTGTTATATGCTATAAGTGATTGAAAAGGATCTGCTTTGGTTTTAAATTTTCTATGAAATCTTAATTATATCAGCCTTGGTATTGCTAAGTTATTGTCACTTCCAAAAGTATTTTAAAAAAAATATTGCTGCAATATTTCAAGACATATTTTTTCGATTAAATTTTGCACCTATCGAGCGCATGGCCGAAATAATTTCTTGTGTATTAACAAATTGCTCTAAGTATACCTAAGTCTTCTTTTACGATCTTGTAGATAATTATTATTACCGTCAGCCATATTGTAATCTGTCAGTTAAATGTCAGAGCTGACGTTTATTTTATAATGTAATTGTGTAGAGTGTGTAAAATGTATACATATTGTTGTTTGTTTAAAAATAAAAAGTTTTATTGTTTTTTGACATATGCCTTTCTCTCTCTGAACCCGTCCGTTGCACACGTCCCATCTGACAAGAAGACCGATTTGAACAATGAATTTTTTTTCGCATAAATTAATCCAAGTCAAAATATTTGTCTACGAAAAATATAAGCTGTATCATGAAACAGTTTTTTGCTATTTTCATAACCACCTGCTTCGCAAGTGCGGACTGTAATCGGCCCCTTTGCAAATCACTAATACCTGTATGCAGAGTCAAACATGGGTCAGAGATGGGTGGTTACAGAGTGGTTAGCGCACTGTGTTAGTAATCCAGTGGTTGTGATTTCGAATCCTGCCACGACCGATTTCTTTCACCTATGGCACAAGCATTTATACTAATTTAGGAGGTGTATGAATATGTATGTGTACTTGTTACAACACTGTATTCATTCTTTAAAAAAGAAAAGAAAATGTAAGTATTGAGAAGGCCTCGGGCCTTCAAGGTATGTGTCGTCCTCAAGGAGACCTCACGTAAAGTCTACAACTCAAGGAAAGCATAAATGCTGATGATATTTCCTAAATAAATATAAAATATAATTACGATTAATAAAAAAAACAATGATCAATATACAAATCTGAAGCTTATACACTTTTTCTAGATACAGCTAGCATATTCAGATGTTACAGTATAAAGTTGGGCTCACCAAGCGAAAGAATACGGGTGACATCACCTGTGCACAAACCAACCTTCTCAGCAATCTCGTCAATGCTGTATGAAGGCCTCCTTCAATTTTTTTCCGCCTTATTTATCCCGGGCGTCACTGTAATCTATTTTAGCGCAGGAAAATACTCATCCACTTTGTATCAACTAATAAAATCAGTTGAAGTTTTGCAGCTTGTTGAAGTCCTTGATCTTTTCAACAATACCTACATTTGCAATAATGCTTTTTAAAACTATCACACGATTTTTTTAATTTGTCGCTCTCTCTACTTTTTTGTTAAAAAATAGAAAAAAAAAACAAAATTGTTTTGTTTCCACTTTATTGTGGTTCAAAAAAAGTTCCAAGAAGCTTCGTCCTCTTTTTCAGGGGTTTTGATATGTAGATTCTCCTCTGACATATGTAGAATAGTGTACATCGAGTCAATTAAATGCTTTTTTTATTGAATTGATGGGTAAGTTTTGATGAGCTATTTCAGCTACTTGATACTTTTTAAACTAAAATAGCAACGTTATAAAATTTTAGAATGAAGGTTATTCGAACATTATTCCATATTATGTAACTGTTGTTGTTAAACTAAAATCTACAAAATTAGTGAACCGTACTGTTCGGCCATATGTCATATCGCCGTGATGTCGCCTAACCTTACATTTCAATTGATCTGCACTATATTTTTTTGGTTTTTATTTTCAACTACACGCAACACGTGTAAATTATCCATTTTCATTTATTCCGCACACAAATGATGTTTTCAACACAACTAAAATATTCCGGACTGTTGTGAAAACAACTAGTACGCTTCCAATAAGGTGTGAACTATAATAAGGAACGTTTTGACAGTTGATTCGACTAAAATGTGGTTATAGAATAGGGAATTGGACTGAATCGTGCCTTACTTGGAGTAAGATGTTCCTAAATAGGAACAATTCTAATTCAGGGTTATAGAATATCAACTTGAAATGAGTGGAATAGGAACGAACCTATTTTAGCCGGAACATTCTTTAAAAATTTTAGAATCGGATGTATTGTGTGTTGACAATACAATATTTTAATTATCAATATATATTTTATGATTGAATATAATATGTATGGTACTAGGACACTGCCTTAATAGCAGTCACCTCTAGAAGATACGTGTAAGGGATAATCCTTCGTGTGTTTGTGGAGAGGAAGTCGAGACCCTGGACCATGAATTCTTTGAGTGTCCAATCCTCAGCGAACATGATTTGCACCATACACTTAAGGCCCTTGTATACCCTGGGTATACGGATGTACGCAAAAATGCACACTAAATTACCTTCTAATGTATGAAACACGAAAAAATATTGTGTATCACCTGATATGTGTGTATCTTTTATCATGCAAAAAAGGTAAAATTTAGAAATTTTTTTAAAAAGCCAGAATATGTAGTTATTATTATAATAAAAGACCTACCCGGTAGATTTTCATATTCTCTTTCAATTGAAGTAAAAATCTACTTCATAGGCCTTGTAGTTTTTTAGTTACTTACAATAAAAAATAAAATAGGGTTTACTAAAACAAATTTTACAAGAAAAATATTAAACAACTTGAAAATTCAAAAAATTCACGCAATAGAATAAAGATGTAAATACAAACTGTTTCTTATTTAAAAGACGTATCCTTTGAGGGTACTGGGGAAATTATTTTCAAAATATACCTACATAGCCTAATATTGCCTCTTAATACTCCGATACCAATCAATATGTCATATTTTCTGTCATTAAATTCGCTGCATATAGCAAATTTTCTTATCCTCAATGGATTCAATATAAAATGCAATAACCACCTCAACTCTCAAATTTTTTTTTAATATTCTTATATGTACTGGCAGAAATCATCCTAATGATTGCGGGAAATGACACATAAGAAGATGATGAAGTAATAGGTATGTACGTTGGATTATATACCTGCTGGGAGACAATATTTTTTTGACAATTTAATACCTCAATAGAGACGAAGTTGGACTATATATTTTTAGAAGAACCGGGATATTGAGTCTGGTTTACGTGATCACTTCAATCGCTTGCGCAACGTTCACAATTATGCTTTTTTTTACTTAATTTCCTTATCAATAATGTTTTTTGAAAGTTCTATCAGATTTCTTCAATAAATATATATTTAAACGTCGTCTCGATTGAGATATTTAAATTTGTCAAAAATATTTAATTTTTTTATAATTATACATCTTGTTACTACTAAAAATAATAAAAATTGTTTCATAACAAAGCATTAGTGTTTTTAGTAGTCATATAATAATATTGTCAATTATACATTGAATGAGATAATTATGGAAGAGATTGCCGACCTGCGTGGTGTTGTGCAACCCGTGTTGGCAGGTTAATTAGCATACATGAATCCGACAATTATACACAGGGTGTCTCCGAAGCAATCGCCAAAACGAAAATTACTGATAGGGCACCTCATAAAACTAAATCATAAAAATAACTAAAAAAAATTGTTGACGTGCTAAAGAAATTTGCGTTTGCAAATTGAAGAGTTTGATGATTTTGTCATGGACCCCATCAGCAGGGGGGTAACTTTGGTCAATTGGCGAAAACAATACGATCCATGATTACCCATATCATGGATGGTTTTGATCCCGCCTGTTGACTAGACTTGCTCCCCAGATCTTTACTTAAATGAGGTGCTCCTTTTTTTTAATAAAAATGAGTGGGTTATGGCCAACGGTAAACTCCTCACTAACAAGTCATGCTATAAATTATTCAATTTTTATATGGAAAATATTCAACATTTTCACGAAATGAGTTTGTTTAATTATTTTTTTATTTAAATATTTTACTACGAAAACTTGATATTTCTTCAATGCCATTTTATGTAAGTGATGTGTCTTTTTACCTATTTGAAAATAAAATTTTCAAATTATAAGTTTCCTGAGCTTGGGGTCACTTTGAAATATTTGACAGTTAAACAAATTGAGAAGCACTATTCAGATATCCTTCTAATGGAGTCTAAGTGAGTATTATATAAATTTGAATAGAATTGAATGAGTACTATAATCGAATTAGTCTATAATTGATAAAGTAAAATGAACACGCCGTACATAGCACACACACAGAAACTTTCAAACTTTCAGAATACAATCTCATCATGATACTAGTTTATAATCTGCAATAAAAAAAAGCCTTTAAAAATGCGAAATCATTACTCCCCACGATATCCCCTTGGATAAGTGAGGAGTAAAAAAAGTCACGCCGAATTGATGACCTCCAACTTTCATTATGTCGGTATTAAAGGATATTTTTTAAGATCGAAATTACTAGATCTGACAATGAAACCTCTTTGTTTTGGGGTTGATTTTTGGGACATCCTGCAGTTATATGAAGGTACATAAGTATTACTTTACAGATGTGTAGATGAAATATTATTATAAGTTGGAAGTTAATTCAAAATATTAACTTTAATTGTGTTATCATTATATTATGTATACCTATTATACTTGCATATTTAATAAGAGAAACCTACATAATTACCAATTCATTATAGTTACGAAATTTTTGGTCTTATTACTTTATGAACGAAATTATCTCAATTTTGCGCAACAAAGAAACTATACAAATATATTTAATTATAACTAGTTGCATGTAACACATGAGATCCAACTGTCGATAGCGATAGTATGTATAGTTGAAGAATATGTACGAAACTATAATCCCATAAATACAAATTATTGAATATTGTCAGATATTTTGTTTTCTATACAACATATGTAGGTATGTATGTCAAGATAGGATAGTATGGAGGAAGGTCCTTTTTTCCTACCCAGAATATGAAAATAGCATGATGGTATGTATGTATGTTTGGAGATGAAGTATCAAACTATTAAGTCTTCTTACATATTGTGTATGTATAGGCGACTGTCATACAAAATGTATGAAGCAATGTCGTCACTAAATTCAATTTTTAAAAAAATTGTTAAAAAAAATTGAGATCTTCTACTACAATGCTAATATTTTTTATAGAAAATTAAATTATCTAGTTGGGGTGTTTCGGTTTTTTTCGATATTTTTTAAAAAAATGAAAATATAGGCAGTTTAACTCATAAATTTATCATAAAAAAACATTTTTCTTAATAAAAAATGTTTGAGAAACCCTGGAATTTTTTTGAATAAACTAATTTGAGATTTTGTATTTTTCTATGCTCATACCAATTTTCAGCGTTTTAGCTTTTATGGTTTCTGAGATATATGGAAAAATAAATTAAAAATTCAAAAGTTGATAACCCCTGACTGAAACAAAAATTCAAAATTCTGAGTATAAAAGTTTTGTAGGCCTATAACTGTTTATATATTCTGAAATTTTGGGCTTTGTAAATTGAGCGGATCAAAAGTTATAAGGGGGGGGGGACACACACAGACATACACAGACACAGACACACACACACACAGACACACACACACACAGACACACACACAGACACACGAAATGTTCTACTCCGAATTCTGAGTAAATCCGTGTATGGAACATATATGCTGCGAAGCCTCTAAGTTGGTGTTTTTTGACTTCAAAGTTGGAAAAGCCGTGATAAAAGTAGACCTCTGCATACAATTCTCGCGTATACTGGCTTGAAACATTGTCGATATGTTAAGAGAACAAAGTTCTCCTGAACAAATCGACAGTTGGATAATTGTTATGGCTAAAGGTTCATGGGGGAAATTAGCGAGAGTAGGTACCGATGGAAAGACAGGACCGTCACAAAAATACAAAGGATTCATTAGGTTCCTAATACTTTCAACACTCCTGTATGGTGTCGATACTTGGACACTGATGGATTCGGAGAGAAGATCAATAGGTAATTTGTCAATTCCTGATGCTCTTTACGTAAAAAGATCTGTCAGAAAAAGGGTTTAATCCACGAGATTAAATTTCTTATTTTATTTATTTACTAGTTATTTATACCCGATGCTGCTCACGAAGTTTATTGAAGCCGACCGCCGTAGCACAGTGGGTAAGCCATTCGGTTTCTGTGCGGACGTCCTGGGTTCGGTTCCCAGCAGAGGAGAAATTTATTTAAATTCATTTCTCACGCAAATATTGCTTCTCTGGGCTGGAAACACTGGTTAGTTGGAAGAAATTGCCATACGGCAATAAACTTGCCACTTTCGCAGGGTGCAATAAAGTGTTAATTATTATTATTATTATTAAGTGAAGCAATAACTCATCAAGAAAGTTGGAAATTATTAATAATATACTGTTTATTCGTTATTTATTTATTTATATAAGGGTACATCGACAGACATCCAGCTTACAATTTTCATAAAAAGAAAACAATATTGGTTATTATTATGAGTGCTGGACGTCCAATTAATGGATGCACACAACATTACAAAAATTCATGAGCTCATACTTAATCACACATGTAAATTACATAAGTAAGAGTTACATAAATGAGAGAAAATTAAGTTACAAAAGTTAAGTAAAAAAAATAAGTTACATAAGTTACCTAAGTCGAAGAAAAAAAATAGGTACTTTAATAAGTTAAGTAGTAAAAGAATATGATATTTATTATATTTTGAGTTCCTAATCATATTAACTTGGGTATAATTTATTATAATATTCGTCTATAATTGGCTCACTTTCAGTGTAAACTGTTTATTTGTAATAAAAGGTTATGTTGAAAAACTAACGAATAAAAAATAAATAAAACAAAAACATAAATTTAGAAAAGTAAATTATTTAAATACAATAAATAAAAAATAACACAAATAGTATGTTTTCAAAAAAAATCCGTCCCTTTCCTTCAGTCCAGCCTGTGCCTTTAGTCTCACATAATGTATGTATGTATATTTTATTTAAATGTAAAAAATAAATGCATTAATAACAACTAGTATTAACAAAATGAATATTAACAATTTAAAAATAACAATTTTTCACAGTATGAATTATATAAAATCAACAAAAAACAAAGGAAGTACACAATATCTTAAAATAACTTTTCCTTTATGTATTCAATACCTAGGCGACGAAAAGCGGCAAGACCAGATGCTTCCTTCACACATTCTGGCAAATCATTAAACAGTTGAAAACCTTTGTAATACACATTATTTTGTGTACCTGCCAGGTTAGTCTGTGGCAGTCAGAAGTCCCGCCGACTTTTCGTCGGGTAGGTGTGAAATTCAAAATTATAAAGAACATTTTCATGCAAATAATGAACTTTGGAAAGTGGTTTGAAATAAGATGGCCACAAAAAGCACAGTGACATGGCCACAACTCGTTTTTTTTATATACTGGCATCGAAAGCAAGTGTGTATAAAAATAATCAGAAAATATGGACTATGGGAAATGGTTTAATATGTTTTTAATCTTTAAAAAACATTAATATCTTTGTAACCATGGAGTTCAAAAAAGAAAATTGTTTGCATTTTACATATATACCATTAAAGCATATCCCACAATGTAGGGTAACCAGCGACAGGTGTACAGGTATGCATTACACTAGTCTCGTCTCACGTAAAAAGACAATATTCAGAATGGGCGGTGAGCCTCATCACGGCCTCATTTTACAGAAATAAAAGGGTACACTTTAAATTTCAAATATAAAAGGAAGCAATTGAATTATGGCCCCATTGTATGAGGAAATACCTCTGCAACATTTCTACGAATTTACTATAAAGAGCATTCTGTTGGTAAATGCAAGTACCTACCTACCTACCTATCTAAAACAATATGGAATTAAAATTTCTATATTCCGTCAGGTGTAATTACGAAACACATGAAAATCTAAATAAACTAGTGGGTTGTGGCCAACGCTAAACTCTTCACTACCAAGTAACTCCAAAAAGTATTAAAATTTTGTTTGAAATTTTTTCAGATTTTCGTGACATGAGTTTTTTTAAGTATTTATATTTTAATATGTAAACTTTATAATTCTGCGATATTTTAATCGTTGCAACAACAATCATTTATACCTACCTACTAATTGTTTCAATATTCTTATTTGAAGCAACCTATTGGGACGCTCTTAATTGGGTTAACGTTTAGAGTTGACGCCAAATATCTTGAACTTTTAGCCGAGAAGGGGGCGATTTGCACGTAAACCAACGAATCAAAAAGACACCAATTTGCGCTTTGCGCAACCGGAAGCTCGTTCAAGATGTTTGGCGAAAATTATACAAATGTATTTTGTATATATGTATTTATCTCTGTGCGTGTCCCTTAATAAAATAATTCAAATAATATAAAAAAAAATATTCAATGCCATCTTATGTATGTAGATAAGTGATGTGTCTTTTTACCAATTTGAAAAAAAATATCAAATTTAAAATTTTCCTGATTTTTTGGGTCACTTTGAAATAATTGACATTTAAAAAAATTGAGAAGCACTATTCAGATATGTCCTTCAAAATTTAATGGAGTCTATGCGAGTATTAGATAATATACATATTTGCAAAACATGAAATGAATCGAATAAGTCTATAATCGATAAAATAGAATAAACACGTCGTACATAGTACACAGCACATACGCATAGATACATTGTGATGAAACTTTCAGAATACAATCTCAGCATGATGCTCTTGTTGATAATCTGCATTAAAAAAATAATCTAAAAAATTGGGAATACATTACTCCCCACTATGTCCCCTTGAGGAGTAAAAATAAATATTAAAAACTTTGAACAAATTAAGGTCTGTAGATATTTGTTTGAGCAGGTGAACTTAATGTTTTTTTACATCACGAGAATGGTCCATTAATTTTTCATTGTTTCTTAGAATTCGATCAGTATATTTATTTACACAACTGTACCAGTTTGTGTAAGAGAACTTATGAAGCCATCATTATTTTTAATATACCGTAAATATATTTACAGTAGGTAAGTACCTACACACAACAGCAGACTGAGTAACAGTCCAACATGAGCATTCTGGTAGGTCTGCAGTGGACGATGAAATGGACCTTATAAAAGGATCTAATAAAAGGACGAGGGATCTGCTAAATCTTTCGGGCACAACGTAAGGAAATATAGAGGGATTAAATGCATACATTGAAACTATTTTTTATTTTTTACAGTGGGGAGTTATGAAATTTGTTTTAATGGTAATTTTTTTATTGCAGGTTATCAACTAGTATCATGCTGAGATTGTATTCTGAAAACTTCATCACAATGTATCTGTGTGTGTGCTATGTACTATGTACGGCGTGTTTATTCTACTTTATCGTTTATTTATTTATTTACACAATATACGGCATGAGCCATTTGCTTGTTTCAATACATATAATTAATTACAATTATAAAAATATAGAAAAAAAAGATAGATAAAGATAAAAATAAAGATTTCAAAAGGTTCAAACAAACACTGAAAAAAAATTTCACAATCTACACTGGTGTATTTAATGATGTATGTATTGATATGACCAAAATTGTTTCGAATTTCCCGTTTTCTATTGTTATTTTTTATGTATATTTGTTTTTTTTTCCGTTATATAACTATGTATTAATTGTACCTACCTATTATCTAATATGAAATGATTCCCTCATCATGCACAAGGTTTTAATCTTTTTGATGAGGTAATGCAACAATTTTACCATTAAAGTATATCATTATGTGTTTTGTAAATTTATATGTAATATTATTAAAAAACAAGATGTTAAATAAATATAAAATACAAATATAGATTCAGATAAAAACAATGATTCAGATAAAAATAGATAAAAAGAATTAGAGAATTAGAATTAGACACCTAACAAACAGTAAAAAATAAAATTAACATTATTTTCAAATGTTTAAATGTTAACTTTGTGGTTCATATTTAACAAATTAAATTTAAAGATATAACTTTGTATTAACCACGTTTTTTGGTTGAAACGATGCGACCGGTTTCGGAACTAACCGTTCCCTCATCAGGCTAACTTTCAACTCCCTCATCAGGCTAACTTTCAGTTGAAAGTTAGCCTGATGAGGGAACGGTTAGTTCCGAAACCGGTCGCATCGTTTCAACCCAAAAACGTGGTTAATACAAAGTTATATCTTTAAATTTAATAAAATTAACAATTATAAAGGAACAAATATTATGACAAAATTTAAATCATCTGAAAAAAAACTTTAAAAAATGAGCCCAACTAACATGATAAAAGAAGAATAAAAATAAAATTGCTTACACAATTTTATTTTAATTGTTTGCAATCTTGGCCTAAGTGATATCATTAGAACAGGCTTTCGCTTAGTTTCCAATATACTATTTTTAAGAAATACTGTATTGTATTGATGTGTTTATGAAAATAACTTCTTCGGGGCTTTTACGTTTAAATTTAAAGATACCTTATGAGTGCGTAGCGTTCATATCCCTCGCGTGACCATTTTTCTTCCTAATAATTTATAACAAAAACTGTAATACTTCAGAACATGAAGATATGTGGTGACACAGTCCATGAATCAACAAATTTATTGCTATGATAACAATATCAATATGTACCTAGTATTAACTTGCATACTGTGATTATCATTAACTATAGATAATATATGAGTTCTTACTTGACTGAATAAAGCTGGGAGGGTCTTATTTATATAGCGCCCAATAATATTCTCTCATTGATATAATATTAGGTACCCATTTTGTATTTTCAATAAAAAACTAAAAAAGGAAAATTTTTCTAAACACCTGATCCCGATTTCATCTCCTTTTTCTTTCCCAATCAGTTTTATTTGCTATGATGTTTTTTTTTTATTTTTAATATTTATCTCAGTGTATGTTTATTTTGTTTTTTTTTCGCTTTCATTCTTTTGTTGGTGTTGGTGTAAATATAATTTTGTCATTCTTTGTAATCTGGTTGGTTGGAAGAAATTCTCTAATGGAAATAATCCCGGAAGGTTGGAAGAAATTGTCTAATGGCAATAAGTGTAGTACGGAAGACATCGTCAGATGGTGAAGACAGCGGAGGCGATATTGGAGCTCACATGTAAACAGAATGGCTGAAAATAGACTCCCACGTATCGCTCTTCAGGAGAACCAACCCAGCTGGAAGAAGACCACCAGGAAGACCTCCAAAGAGATGGCGAGACAGTTGGCAGTCCTCATCGCAGGAGACGGAATAGCGGTAGAAACGGATCTTGGGATCTATGAAAAGGAAGAAGAAGAATAAATAAAATAAATATTTGTTATATTTATCGAGAACGAAAAAACTTACTTACTTACTTACTCAGCCTCTTCTTGAGTCCAGTATTGGACAAAGGCCTCCCGCTTGGACTTCCACTGGTCTCTATCCTGTGCCATTCTTCGCCATTCAGGACCTTCCACTTTTTTGATGTCATCGGACCATCTGGTCTGGGGCCTTCCCACGCTTCTGCTTCCCGTTTTTGGCCTCCAGTCCATCACAGTTTTTGTCCATCGTCCATCTGACATCCGAGATACATGACCCGCCCAACTCCACTTTAACTCCGTTATTCTTTTGGCCACATCCGCTACTTCTGTGTTCTTCCGAATCCATTCATTAGTTTTGTGG
This sequence comes from Molanna angustata, assembly GCA_963576475.1. Classification (NCBI taxonomy): domain Eukaryota; kingdom Metazoa; phylum Arthropoda; class Insecta; order Trichoptera; family Molannidae; genus Molanna; species Molanna angustata. The sequence continues at coordinate 1,051,855 of OY754984.1, forward strand.
TCCCTTAGCGAGATATTCAACATTCTTCTTTCCATCGCTCTTTGTGTCACTCTTAGCTTTTCCATCATTTTCTTAGTAAATGCGGATGTTTCAAAGCCGTAAGTGAGCACAGGGAGTACACAAGCGTTAAAAACTTTTTTCTTTAAGTGGATTGGGATATTTGTAGATTTAAGAACATTTGATAATTTTCTGAACGCTGCCCATCCTAGACCTCTTCTTCTTTCTATTTCAGCTTCTAAATTATATCTTCCCAGTTTCACGGTGTGACCGAGGTAGACATATGATTCTACTCTGCCAATATCTTGACCATCAATTTTTATGGGTTCTGAACCTATAGAGGACATAATTTTTGTCTTATTAATGTTCATTTTTAGTCCCACTCTAATGCATTATTTCTTGAGGTCTGTTAACATTAATTTAATTTCTTGCTCTGTATTGACAAATAGGACAATGTCATCAGCGAATCTAAGGTTGTTCAGTTTTTCTCCGTTTATGTTGATCCCATAGTTGGTCCAGTCTAATTCTCGGAAAACGTCTTCCAATGCCAGGGTGAATAATTTAGGCGAGATCGTATCTCCCTGCCTAATTCCTCTTTTTATATTAATTTTTGGAGTAGGCTCATGTAACTGTATTGTGGAAGTTGCTTTGTCATATATGTTTTTCAGGATACTAGAATACCTATAGTCCACTCTGCAGTTTTCCAAACCCTTCATAACTGCCCAAATCTCAACTGAATCAAATGCCTTCTCAAAGTCTATAAATGCAATAACCAATGGCATATTGTATTCGTTGTGTTTTTGTATTATGTTTTTCAGGGTTTGTAGGTGGTCATTAGTTCCATATCCCTTTCGAAAGCCAGCCTGCTCTCTTGGTTGGTAACTATCCAGTTTTGTTGTTACGAAAAAACCAGAATGTGGATATCAGACGAGAATGCAATATTCAAAGAGGTATTGTGAGTAGAAAGAAGATAAATGGTCTGCGATGGTTCGGACATGCAGAGTAAATAAACAATGAACATCTGTCAAAGAAAGTATCTTCCTCAAGTTTGGTTTCAATCTTGGGGATTGGCTGGCAGAGAAGCAATTGAAAGAAGAAGAGGTCTAGTCTCTTACATCTCCGAAGTACGTCAATAATCTTAAAAAGAAAGTCTTTGACGCTTGCGTTCTCCCGATACTGACGCACGGATTTAAAACTCTTGTGTTTACAAACAAAATGCTACATAATTTAGCAGTAACACCAAGAGTCAAGAGCCATGGAAAGGAGAATGCTGGTTATTTCGTTAAGAGGTAGAAAAACTAACTTGTGGATAAGACTAACTTGTATAATATCAAAATAACCTACATTGTCCAAAAGGTTGCCAAGAAGAAATGCAGTTGGGCAGGGCATGTCACCCGAACTACTCCAGATGGACTTATTAAGTACTAGAATGGTGACCTAGAATGGGCAAAAGAAGCGTTGGAAGGCCACAAACAAGGTGGTCTGATGATATAAAACGAGTGGCTGGAGGCGAATGGATGCGGTCTGCCCGTAAAAGGGAGCATTGGAGGTCATTATTGGACAAACGAGGGCTGAAGAAGAAGAAAGCTATTTTCTTTTCCTAAACTCCACTCGATCTTCAACTCTATGTAGGAGGCACACTTCATGTCTTCGCACACTCCCTGAACCTCTACCAGTAGTTTTCTAAACCATTCCCTCCAAGATGATGTGTTTGAGATCCTCGTGCCGCAACACATGGGCTATCCAGTTAACACGCCTTTTTTTATTTGGTGTTCAGCATGTACCTAGTTTCTTCAATTAAAGTATAAAACAAGGAAAAATAAATTAAAGGCACAAGGCTGAAAAGAGTAGAGGGAGAAGAAGGGCTCAGCCGAGAAAGAGTTATTGGCATGATCATATAATTTAAACTTTGAAATATGGTAATATATGAAGTAGTAATATAGAATAATGTCAGCCTTTGTGGCTCAGTTGGTTAGATATCTGACTGCTGAGCCAAAGGTCCCGGGTTCGATTCCCGGTGGAGACACAGTTTTTAATTGTGTTTTCAGTCTGGATCTGTGAGACGATTAATATCGCAAGTCTCCAGAATGTGGCAACTTGTTATTGGGTGCGTGTTAAATTAATATTTGACATAGTACCTGTTAGTTGCCCGAGAAACAATATTAAATAAATAATAGGAGAGCATGTATGACGTGAACAGGACTCGCCCTAGAACAGGATTTCCTAGTAGGGTAGCAGTAATCTACTTATTATTGTCATTATAAATATTGTGTGATAAAAGGTAAATAAAAATAAAAATAAATTCTAGGCAATTTCCGAATGGTGTCGATCCTAGGGATGGGTCTGGTCATAGGTATTGAACGTACGAGTTTGTGGATACGTCGCTATACAAAAAACTAACAAGTGCGTGTATTGATAAAATACATTATCGATAGATAATATTGGAAATATGTATATTCATTCGAACCTATGTTATTTTTTGTGAAAGTTTTTATCGGTAACGTATATTTATATAATAGGAAAGTAAACTGCTATACATGGCTCTATATTTGTAGGTATATTATAATTTTGTCAAGATAACCTTTATTCTATTGATTTTTTTATAGTTGCACGCATATATGAGATCTATGGAGAACCCGATGTGATCAGGGGGGGTGGGGTACTCATAACACATTCTTAAAAGGTTCTTATCTTACAAATCAGTACTAGACCATAATCTAATCTTTTTATTACTCTTCATTTACACATAAAAAAACGTTAAGTTCAATGTTTTTAAATGATTTTATTTTTATATTACACACTCTTTGTCTTCTGTTTAATATTGTGAACAACCCTATTATAATGCTCCATCATATCTGGCTTAAAGATTTCAACCTCTGGCCTCTCATGGACTCCCCCTTCGAGATCATCTCATCACATGCCACGGCTATCTATTCATCATCCTTTACTGTCCATGCTGCCCGGTTATGGAACAACTTGGTCCTTGACATTTGAACTACACCACCGTTAGCAACCTTCAAAAATAAATAAAAAAATTTTCAACTGTCAAAATAGATTTCATTTCGGTAAAATGCTTAGAAAGTTAAACCCGACTTAACTTGAAAACAACAAACAAAACAAGTTTAGATATTATACTTAACCGTTATCATTTTATAACTTGATTGTTATTCATGAACACTAAATCATGTTTATAATAATATTTATGTATTGTCTAAAATGTACTAAAATAATACAATGATATTTTTTATTATTAAGCTGCATGTGAAAGTTATATTTATTAAAGTACCTACCTACATAATATATTTATTTATTTATTTATTTATTTATTTCACATACGGCATGTATTGCCTTTTAAAACATACATTAAAATATACATAGGTACTGAGAAAAAACAACGAGACTAAAAACAATAATACATTAAGTATAAGGAAACAAAAAAGAAAACATACTAAAAAAGTTAATAAAACAATATGTGAAGCAACTAAATATAAAAAAAGATAGGTATATACAAATAAAATTTGAACACAAATCAGCAGAGAAAACAGTGCAACTTAAAAATACATTTGTTTACAGTAATATTTACAAAAGAAAAAAAAAGAAAAATAATATTACATAGATTGTCAAGATTCATTCATTACATAATATAATCATTTCATTATATTATATGTAACAACAAACTCTTGTATGCACCATAACCCAATGCAAAGACATCGATCTGCTCAAACTTATTTGCAAGTCTTGGAAGTCTCTGCATTGGTGAGCCAAACAAATAATTTGTGTAGACATTTTGTAAGGCGAAACATTCACTATTGCGAGTGAGTCTTGAGGGTACACGTAAGTGAATCTGTGACAAAAGACGAGGACAATCTACAACACCATTCAGTAATCTATGAAAAAATGCAAGATCAGCTATTACTCTCCTTATCTCCAGCGCATCAAGAGAGCAAAATGATCTCAAAAATTCATAATTGATGTCAGTAGACTGAATTCCCATCTTAAAATTGATGTACCTCAAAAACTTGTTTTGAACTCTCTCAACGTTATAAATATGAACAGTATAACACGGACTCCAAACAATTGAGTTATATTCTAGTATTGGTCTAATTAAATTTTTGAATAATAATATAAATCTAAAGTAATAAAGCAATCAAAATGTTAGTGTATGTGTGTGTGTATGTGTGTGTGTGTGTGTTTGTCTCACGCCTTCTGAAAAACTAAGAGCATCTATAAATCTAATTTATGTGCGAACGTGTACCTGTATACCTGATGCAGTGTCACGGTAAAAATAATGCGATAAATATGCTGAATTTTAAAAATATTTCAATAATTATTTTTTTCATACAAAATTTTCCAAGTCGTATCTGTCAAAAAAGTGTACATTTTACACGCAAATATCTGTTAGTTTAAAAGTTAGAAGTACGTATTTACACGAAAAAAATTTACTTTCAAGTATAACTTAGCGTTTAAGTGAAAAACATGGTGAATATTTTGTATAATTATAATGTTTAACTTATTTTTAAAGTAAGCGTTTTGTACATAAATGCCGCCATTTTAATATCTTTTCATACAATATTTCATTTTCCTACCGAATGAATATGTTCTTGAAAATAATAAACCTTTGAAATAAATGTAATTATGAAATAATAAAATGAAACACAAGACATTACAGCAAGATTTAAGACATATATTGTAAAAGTCTGTTAATTATTAGTAAAGATATAGGCATAATAAAATTGCATAATTTGTATATAATATTTGATATTTCGGACAATTTTCATTTTTATGGCATCGAACAAACCAATGTAGGTACCTACATATTCAAAAAATGTATCCGAACCATTCGATATTACTTACGTGTTCGAATCGTTTCTATGGCTACAGAAAGAATGTGATATTCAAATAAAATTTGTTAGGAATCGAATTTATTTAGAAGGTTGTTGTGGGTAGGTACCTACCTAATACTATTTACTTACAAATCAACAATAATATACCTATACTGATTTCCTATAGGAAAATTATTTTATTTATTTATTTATCAACCGTTTGTCCGATTATAATGAAACTTTGGTGAATTGTCGAGCGTATGCCCAGGATGGTTTTTGGATTTAAACTTTTTTCTTATTCTTCTTCTTCTTCGTGTATTTGGTCGTTTTACCTATGAAGGGGGAGTATCCTGGGAAAAGAAGGTCCGACTGTCCCTCCATCTCTTCACAGGTCTTCCAGGACGGGTTCTGCATATAAACTTTTTTCTTCTTTTTCTTCAACGTGTACTTGGTCATCTTACCTATGAAGATGAACTATCCTGGGAGATGAAGGTCCAATTTTTCTTCCATCTCTTCGCAGGTTTCTGGATTTAAACTTTTTTCTTCTTCTTCTTCATCGTCTATTTGGTCATTTTACCTTTGAAGGTGGACTAACCTGGGAGAAGAATGTCCAATTTTCCTTCCATCTCTTCGCAGGTATCTGGATTTAAACTTATTTCTTCTTCTTCTTCTACATCGTGTATTTTTGGTCATTTTACCTATGAAGTTGGAGAATCCTGGGAGAAGAAGGTCCAACTGTCCTTCCATCTCTTCGCAGGTATCTGGGTTTAAACTTTTTTCTTCTTATTCGTGTATTTAGTCATTTTACCTATTAAGTAGAGCATCCTGGGAAAAGAAGGTTCTTTCATCTCTTCGCGGTTCTTCCAGGATGGTTTCTGGATTTAAACTTTTCTTAACCGACTGATGGGACGGGATGTAATGAAGAAAGGGAGGCACTAAAGGGCCTGAAGGGACGGGAGGTATAAAACTGCCTGAAGGGACGGAAGGTACTGAAGGGCCTGATGGGAAGGGACGTAATGAGGGATTAAAGGGACGGGAGGTACTGAAGGGCCTGAAGCGGCGGGTCCTGGAGTGTAATTCTTTTTCTTCTTAATTTTATGTAGACCTTTAGGGCAGTTTTTATACTAACTATTTCCTATTGTCTAATTCATCTTCTTCTTCTTTTATGTATACATTTGGGTCATTTTTTTATAAAAATTATTTCCTTTAGTCTAATTATTATTCTTCTTCATTTAAGTACGTAGACTTTTGGGAGAGTTTTAATACAAACTATTTCCAATAGTCTTATTCATTTTCTTTTATACAAACTATTCAGTATTTATACAAACTATTTCCAATAGTCTAAATATTCTTCTTCTTCTTTTTTGTAGACCTTTTGGTGAGCTTTTATACAATCTATTTCCAATAGTCTAATTCTTCTATTAGGTATATGTATTTTTACTTATTTTATGTAGACCATTGGAATAGTTTTTTATACAAACTATTTCTTATAGTCTTATACTTATTTTTCTCTTTTTTATTTAGTCTTTTGGGTTAGTTTTAAGTCTAATAGTCTATTGTGCAGAAATATTATTAACGATATGCACACTTGATGAAAATACATATGAAATGAATGGGATATGGGATGTGACGATATAACCTGCACTAGAATCTTTTCAATACTTTTGTTTAATTAAATTTAAACCATTTATATCATTAACACCTAATATATAAAGAATGGGGGTTGTGGCCATTACTGAACTCTTCACAACATTTATATTCAAATTAAAAACTATTTACTATAGTTCAAGTCTTCTTCTTCTTCGTTAATGAAGACTTTCAGTCAAATTGAGCAAAAATATAATGCACACTTGATGAAAAAATATAAAAACGAATGGGATGTGACCAATACTAGATCTTTTCAGTACCTACGTTTGTTTAATCAAATTTTAACCACATCCCAACATCCAAAATTACTAAATTTTCAATAGGTACACATTACAATTTGTTTTCGATGATAATATTTAAAAATGGGGGTTGTGGCCAAACCAATCTCTTTACAACGTTGATAAACAGTCATATTTAAAACCATTACGCAAAGTCCATGCGAGCAGAAATTGTATAAATATTATACTTCATTCACACTTTATAGCAATATATAAAAAAGAATGGGTTGTGGCCATCACTTGAACATTTTACAATACTTAAACTCAATCAAATTTCAAACCACTTTTCATAGTCTGATATTGCAAAATAATTGGGTGACAATATTATAAAAACGATTGCTTTTTCTTTCACAATTTTACATTCTTGGCCAACGGCGGGACATAAAAGCTAGTGTATTAATATTTTTGAAATCCCTACTCAATCTAAGTACAAAACCCAAGGTTCTAAGAGCTCTGTTTACAGTTTGGTTGACATGAGAGATGAGATAAAATTTACTGTCAACTATTACACCCAAGTCTTTAATTTCGTCGACTATGCTTAAAGTTGATCCATTGATCTTATACTCAAAATGAATTATGTTTTTTATACGATGAAATTTTATAACTTGACATTTAGATACATTCAAAAACAATTTGTTAACCATACACCATTTTTGTAAGATGTCTAATGCATTTTGGAGTATTGTACAGTCATGCAAGGTCTCGATCGTCTTGTATATTTTCATGTCATCAGCAAACACCAAACATTTTACATCATAAAGCATACTTATTAGATCATTTATAAAACTAGTTGCATGTAACACATGAGATCCAACTGTCGACAGCGATAGTATGTATAGTTGAAGAATAAGTACCAAACCCATAAATACAAATTATTTATTATTTTATGATATTTAGTTTTCTATACAACACATGTACCTAGGTAGTCAAGATAGGATAGTATGGAGGTCAGTCTTTTTTTCCTACCCGGAATATGAAAACAGCATGATGGTATATGTATATTGTATGTTTAGAGATGAAGTATCAAACTATTAAGTCTTCTTTGATATTGTGTATAGGTGACTACCATACAAATTGTATGAAGCGATGTCGTCACTAAATTCAATTTTTATAAAAATTGTTAAAAAAAAATTGAGATGTACTGCTACAATGTTAATATTTTTTATATAAAATTAAATTATCTAGTTGGAGTGTTTCGGCTTTTTTCGATATTTTAAAAAAAAATGGAAATATAGGCAGTTAAACTCATAAATTTATCATAAAAAAAATACTTTTCTTAATAAAAAATGTTTGAGAAATCCTGGAATTTTTTTGAAAAAACTAATTTGAGATTTTGTATTTGTCTATGTTTATACCAATTTTCAGCGTTCTAACTTTTATGGTTTCTGAGATATAGGGAAAAATAAAATAAAAATTCAAAAGTTAATAACCCCTGACTGAAACAAAAATTCAAAATTCCGAGTATAAAAGTTTTGTAGGCCTGTAACTGTTTATATATTCTGAAATTTTAAGCTCTGTAAATTGAGCGGATCAAAAGTTATAAGGGGGGGGGGGGACACACACACACACAGACATACACACACACAGACACACAGACACACACACAGACACACGAAATGTTCTACTCCGAATTCTGAGTAAAAACCGTGTATGGAACATATATGCTGCGAAGCCTCTAAGTTGGTGTTTTTTGACTTCAAAGTTGGAAAAGCCGTGAAAAAAGTAGACCTCTCCATACAATTCTCGCGTATTCTGGCTTGATACATTGTCGATATGTTAAGAGAACAAAGTTCTCCTGAACAAATCGACAGTTGGAATATATATTGTTTGGCTAATTTAAATAACTAGTTGCATGTAACACATGAGATCCAACTGTCGATAGCGATAGTATGTATAGTTGAAGAATAAGAATCAAACTATAAACCCATAAATCCAAATTATTGAAAATTTTAACACATGTTGGTATGTTTGTCAAGATAGGACAGTATGGAGGTCAGTCCTGTTTTCCTACCCGGAATATGAAAACAGCATGATGGTTCTGTATGTATGTTTGGAGATTAAGTAGGTACCTATCAAACTATTAAGTCTTCTTACATATTGTGTATAGGCGACTGCCCTACAAATTGTATGAAGCAATGTCGTCACTACATTCAATTTTTATAAAAATTGTTAAAAAAAGTTTGAGATGTGCTAATACAATGTTAATATTTTTTATAGAAAATTGAATTATCTAGTTGGGGTGTTTCGGCTTTTTTCGATATTTTTGAAAAATTTAGAAATATATGCAGTTAAACTCATAAATTTATCATAAAAAAAATATTTTTCTTAATAAAAAATGTTTGAGAAACCCTGGAATTTTTTTGAAAAAATAAATTTGAGATCTTATATTTGTCTATATTTGTGCCAATTTTCAGCGTTCTAGCTTTTATGGTTTTCGAGATATATGGAAAAATAAAGTAAAAATTCAAAAGTTGATAACCCCTGACTGAAACAAAAATTCAAAATTCCGAGTATAAAAGTTTTGTAGGCCTGTAACTTTTTATATATTCTAAAATTTTAGGCTCTGTAAATTGAGCGGATCAAAAGTTATAAGGGGGGGACGGACACACACACAGACACACAGACACACAGACACACACACACACACACACACACACACACACACAGACACACGAAATGTTCTACTCCGAATTCTGAGTAAATCCGTGTATGGAACATATATGCTGCGAAGCCTCTAAGTTGGTGTTTTTTGACTTCAAAGTTGGAAATGCCGTGAAAAAAGTAGACCTCTCCATACAATTCTCGCGTATTCTGGCTTGATACATTGTCGATATGTTAAGAGAACAAAGTTCTCCTGAACAAATCGACAGTTGGATTACCTAATTGAACGTATTTTTATGCAATTATAGGGCCCATGCTAAGATATTCAAAGACACCAAAAGAGTGGTAGCAGGCTTCTCTTTTCTATTATACATTTTGGGTATTGATCAGGGCCAGTGCCCAGCGTTCATGTAGCCCTCTAGTTTCAGTTGGTGTCAAATGACTAACCGATTACCGAAGATAACGAGTGCTTCTTCTTCTTATCGTGTCGGTCAACACATATGAGAATAAATCCTGTTGAGGGTTTTTCACATTCGCCACGGTTGGTCATGTCCTGGGGGCAGTTGGTGTATTAAAAATACAGTACAGATAACTCTTCTTCTTCACCTTGGTTTGTAGACCTGTTGGTCTGTAATTCAAAAACCATGCCTCCTGAGATGACGAAGTCCAACTTTCCTTCCATCTCTTGGGTGGTCGGTGGTGGTAGACGGCGACCAGAAGGCATGTATTTCATTTGCTGTTATATATATACGCAAGTCTATCACAGTCCATTCTGGCAACGTGGTCCCTCCAATGTCTTCTTCTGGATCTACTCTACCGAACGATGTTCTCTCTTTCACATGATCTCGGAGAGTTTTTCCAGTGATTGACCTTAGAACCTTTATTTCCGTTGTCCTTAGGAGCCCCTTGGTTCATACAGTACCTATCTGCTCGTGTTTCCATAGCATACGTCATGATCGGTCGCAAGCATGTCTTATGTATATTCTGACTTTACTGTCAATACGCAAGTGTTTATTTTTCCAAACCATACTTTTTAGAAATCCAGATACGACAGATGATGCTTTATTGACTTGTTCGCTGACTTCAGTGTATTGGTCGTTATGGCTGCAAATCTCTACTCGTAAATATTTGAAACTCATTTCTTGTTCCACGGACTTATCATCAACAGTTAGCTTACACCTTGAAGGTTGTTTGGATATTAATAATACTTTTTGTTTTACTGACTGGTATAGCCATGTTTAGCCTCTGTAATACCACGTGGAATTTGTTCAACATTCTTTGCCAGTCTTCCTCAGATTCAGCTGTAGGTATACATATTATCGCCGCATCGTCTGCATAACAAATAACACTAAATCTAAGATGACTCCAGATTGTCAACTATGCAAGCTTACCATCACAAAAACACGACTGGATTATTATAATGAATGCACAATATTCTGAAATCTCTATGATTTTAAAGCCTTTAAACGAGTTTACCATAGATACGGTGCCTCTTGATCACTTCTCTGATGCCCTATATATGTATATGGATCTGAATTTGCCGACAGTCCGCTGCAGGTGTGAATTTCAATTCACTTGCTGATTGTTCTTTTTGCACCATGGTGCAGAGATTGCTAATCTAGAGGGCTCAATGAGCTACTTTTCATGGTATGCATTGTTTTTTTTTTGTCGTTAATTTTAGCGTTCTGCGAAGGGGCCGTTGACAGTCCCCATATGCGGAGCGGGTGGTGGTAGAAGTAGCGAGTATCGATTGTATTGTAATGAAATAATAAATATCTTCAATAGTTGTAATTAATTGTCAAATAAATCGTCACATTAGTTAACATCTTGTCATATATTATCATAGTCATAGGATAGGCTCCCCGTTATCAGAAAGTGCCCAAGGCCCTCCAAGATGAAGGTGGCCCGAGGTGTACGAGTATTTGGTATATCCAGCTGAAAAGGGAGAAGAAAAATAATTAGATAGGTATTAAAGATATTTGTATATTATCCATACTTTACACTCTAGGTTCAGGGCAGTACTGCGATTCTTCACTGCTAAAGCAAGACATTCTTTTGAAGACACCTGGGTTTAAAATTGTGATTAATTCTATTTCAAACGAAGATTTACTTTGTCACTGCCTTGCTTCAAACAAAGCCATGCTGTAGAAAACGCGTTGACAGTTGAGACAAGAGACCTAACGTCGACTCGTATCTATGAATTTTAGTATGAATTTGCGAACAGTCGGTGTGGTTTGAACTGTTGTCAGTTGTTTACAATTGCTAAAAAAACGCATTTTTATAACAGTATTTTGTCAATTTCGAATACCAATATATTCCAAATTTAATATTGTGAACTCAAGACATTAAGGCAAAATAATTTAATCAAGATATTTACTTATTTGGCATATTTTCAACAACACGTTTGTTCTGTTTACAAACTGTATGGAGTCACGTGGAATTTTGAATACATTTTTTAATCAGATAAATATGTTTGCATTTAATCGGATTATATCACATTAATAAATATAAATTATGCTTCTTGTGTACAAAATAGTTTTTTGTGATACCGACAAACTATTTCTTTACTTTCGTATTTTTGTAGGTTATATTATATATTTATGAAAAAAAAAACTATTTTTAGATTCCTCACAGGTGTTGCGTTCCCGGATACACATCAAACTACAGCACTTCCTACATACCTTTTTAATTTTAGTTTCATATAATATAACTATGTAATAAACATTGTAAATTTATTCCTATGGTTATTGCCTTCTGATTATCAGATGTCTACATTATCCTAAAGTTATATATTAACCAGTATTAACACTATTTGCTTGTCATGTACCTATATAGTATTTTTGTGTCTTATAATTTTTGATTGTGGAATAAAGTTGTGTTTATCATGTTTCAATTTAATTTTTTTTGGTACTCCTCTTCTCGGTTCTTTTCACTTGTGTGTTTCAAGACACTGTAATGGCAAGTAAATATTTATTTAGATGTAGGATAAAATACCAATACTTTATTTTAGAATGCAATATCAGGTAATTTTAAAAGTATCAAACATAGAATTATAAGATAGTATCAAATGAAAATATTCTTAACCTAATGGGTGAATTATTCTTAATTGAAGCTTGGTGGATGCGTTTGTTACATGTCACATTATTTTGATTACATTGTGTATACTAATGATATAATATTAGTAGTATTATTTGATTTTCATTTATATGCCGAATAAAAAATAACAAATTTTTATATCAATAGAATCGAAGTTAAAAAATACATTTTCATAGGAGAAAAACAAATATTCAATGAAGTATATTTTGGGTTAAAATGTCGTAATGCTTGCTTTTATTATATATTAAATCTGCATATTTTAAAATAAATGGTATTGGTACGCATTTTTCCATCAGCCAAATATTAAATTATGTATATTTGCTCTATTACAAGTTTATATTATGTAATATCGCGATAGGTCTCTTTAGTTTGAATTTTTGTGTTCCCGCCAATCTACAGCACGGCTATGTTATTTGTAGAAGGCAGTGACTTTGTTCATAATAATTTTATCGTCACAGTAGAGCTATCTGTGAACAGCACACATAAACACTTTCTTATTTTATTATTTAATTTATATGTTTGAAAATGGTTTGTTTCACTGCTACATAATATTACGTTAACAATATAAAATATGATTATATCGATAGATGGCGCAAATCACTTTATAAATAAATTGTTTTTGTTATTTATTTTTAAATAGCAATTACCTACCTGACACGCGTTGCAATGACACTCAAATAAATAATGTGATTGTGTGCGCATGCGTGTGTTTCTATGTTTGTGTCAGTGTAAATCTCCCTTCTGTCCCCTTTGTCCCTTCTGCCCCTTTTGTCTCTACTACCCTGTTCAAAGATTTGGAGAGCAAAAGCAGCATACATATTTTTGTTTAAGTCTTTTTAATATATATTATGTAGTAGCCATGAAGAGAAAATGACGACTCAATATACACACTTGGATTATTCCAGAATCTCACCACGTCAGTCTTAAATTTTGTGAGGAAATGATTTATTGAATTGAATAATTACCTACATAATATATAAATGGTGCATAGAAAGAATCTTAAGTACCTATGTATTTACGATAGTAGGTAAGTAGGTATAGCAAGGTCATTGTACTTAGGTAGGTTCTGCAGAATGTGTGCATAAATTTTCAACAGCCTATTGGGCACTTGACTTGATCAACCTGGGGCCGTCGGCTTTATAAAGAAATACCACAATATCAGGGGTAGACAACCATTATACAAATAAATAATAACAACAAAATAACTTTGTATACCTACACCATTTTATTTGACAACAGTCAACATGTTTCAAGAACGATGTTCTCTTTCTCAGGACGCTTCTTTCTCAGGACACTTCACTAGATAACAATAAGCGAAAAAAAATCCATTTAGGTATAATCGTGAACGCATCGGACAATAGGTATTAGCAGAAGGAAGGAGAGAATGGAAGGGGTAAGGAGTGTTAGATAAATAATATGCAAGGAACCATTATTTATACAGAAGAAATTAAACATAAATTTACGAAATATTATATCATAATGGAAATATATTTCCGTTGCTTCCCACAATATCCCCTTGGGGTAGTGTGCAATAAAAGAGATTGGAGATATAACATCAATGTACCAAATAAAATAGAATAAAATAAAAAAAATAACTCAATTTTATTATAATATTAAATTGCTATAACCACTTGAATTGATTTTAACGCGACTAGTTTCGGGAGAAACTGACCTCCCATCGAAAGGCGAATTACAACTAACTAATGTTGGAAGTTTACATTAGGTACCTAAATTAGAGTGTGGAGCGGGGGTGGGGGTGTGTGAGTTATTAGGTATTGGTTATTTTCGTTGGGGGTGGAGTTATAGGGAACATTGTTAGTAAAGGGGAAGAATTTGGAAATATTATTGTATTAATTAATGATTTGCCTGTATTTATATTTTGATGAATTTCTATTGTTTCTAGATTGTTTAATTTTATTATTTGATTTGGGACGTGGTGTAATAATTCTAAACTATGGCTGTGGAATGAGTGATTTGTTGATGTAATGTGGTTCGCGAATTCTGAAAAGTTATTGTTCGAGAGACATATTTTGTGTTCGTTAATGCGTACTTTTAAGTTTCTTGATGTTTGTCCTATATGTATAAACCGCATCGCAATCACCGCATGAAATTTGATAAACTCCGCTGTTTTCCTCATTATTGATCTTTGTTTTAGTGTTCATTAATATTTTTCCAAGGTTATTATTAGTATAGAATGCTGGTTTTATGGTAGGAGGGAGGTGTTTGACTAGTTTTGGAGAGATGTTTTCAATATATATAATTTTTTTTTCCATTTCGCTTCATCGTTATTTTTTATTGGTGTTGTTGGATATGAAAAGTTTTCAACTATGAGTTTGAGACGTTTTTTGTTGATTAATTTATCTATTAGGCTATATTCGTATCCATTGTTTCTAGCTATTTGTTTAATTATGTTTAATTCTTTTTCAAAATAATTTGGTGTTAGAGGAATGCGAAGTAATCTGTCTATTAATGCATGAAAGCTAGCGAGTTTTTGTGAGAATGGATGAGAAGAAGAGGAAGGAAGAAGAAAATTGAATTATGGAATACCACAATGTAACCGTCGAAACAATGAATATTAAAAAAATAACTATGATTTTCAGTGACCTGAATATGATTAATATTTTATACTTATACGTAAACCAACAGTTGCCGATTCCACGTTTACACAATGCGTTATGTAGAGATTTCACTGTGCATCGTTTTGGCCACCTGCTAGTGTGGGTCATGAGGTCAGGCGTAGTGGAGGTGGCAGCTAGTGACGTCTTCCATTTATACCACAAACTACGCATATATTGTGTTGGTCCACCTAACTAAGCGATCAGCAGGAGGAGATCAGTCAATCATAGTATCATTAAGCATGGAGCAACCTCCGTTCTGTTTGAATAAAGTCATCCTTACTTGCACCCCGTGCAAGTGGTAATTTTACAGCCGAATTTATTCCAACTCATCAGCTTTTCCAGTCCCGATAAGCGATACTTGAATGAGAAATAATATTAAGTATTACAAATAAATATACATACCATCACGTTATATCCCACAATGCGGGGTAACCAGCGTCAGGCGTGCGGTTGTACTAGTAAAGGAAGTACCTACGACATTGCGTGTATCCCGAAACACCAGTCGTATCTCAGAATGGGTGGTGAAACTCACTGCTGAACTATGTGAGATGTTGTTTATTGTCTAAATCTATAATCTATAATATTTCGTAATGAATATGTCTATCTCAGCTGAGAATGTATTATTATATTGGCTGCATATGCGTGTAATTGTGGCATCTATCCTGATATTTTTGTTCTACTTTTTGGAACATGAAGTAATTGAGGTCTGCGAACCATTCTACCTGGAACATGGATACCTACTAGGTTGACAAGTTCAGGCGAGTCCATGGCATAAATAAATAAATAATAAATATTCTAAGGCAGAGGTGCTAAAATTGTGGAAATTCATTTTAAAAAATATAATAACATATCATTGTTTATTTCCACGCTGTCATTTTATTCAAAACTACAAAAGTATTGACTCACTTGATGAAGAGAAGAAGAAGAAATTTTATTAATATTTTTCATAATAAATAATAAATAAAAAAGTTTGTAATTATAAAGGCAATTGAGCTAATCTTTCAACGCGATGTTGAAGCTACATAATAATATGTATTGGCGTGACAGAATTCTTACTTGGAAACTAAGAGTTATTCAGGAAGCTTATTTTTTCATACTTGGATGATTTCTAATTGGTGATGTGATGCCTTATATAATACATAATATGTATATCTATAGCAATTAAATAATCTTTAAGTAAGGCGTTAAAATGCAAAGACTTGCTGTGAAGGTAATTGTAATAAAAGATAACTATTTTATTATTAATCGGACTAAATAACAGAACGTAAAAATGTCAAATATTAATTTAACACGCACCTAGAAACATGTTGCCATATTCTAGAAATTCATGAAGTGTTATTTATAAATGTGGTTCAAGAGTTGAACCGTGATTCAACTCAAATGTCAAATTGAACCGGCGACGACGGGGGTAGTTTACCACTGGTTCAACTTGACATATTACAATTTGGATGTACCAACAACCATAAGATATGAGAAAAACATATAAAAAGCTATTTAATCCATTAGATCTTTCGATCGACGTTGAATTCAAACAAAAATATCAAACGTCAAAAAGTGCAATACCTACCTAGAGTTTGACAGAACTAGCTCGTGGCACGCGCGTGTTTCAAGTGCCGCGCATACTGTTATGTGGTCATAACAACCACCTTGACAAAACTAAATTCGTATGAAATAGAGCTCAAAATAGAGTACAACTGAAGTAGGGTTCAAATATTATAAATAAGGTTTCAGTTGAACTTGGAATACATACATTGAACCGGGTTCAATTGAACCGTGATTCAACCACGATTCAAGAAATTTATATAATTAATACTATTCGTCTCACATATCCAGACTGAAGCACGTTTAAAAACTATCTCTCCATCAGGAATTGAACACTGAACCTTTGACCCAGGAGTCAAATATCCAATCAACTGCTCCACGAAAGCCGACTATTGTTGAATTTAGTCGATTTATTAGTAAAATGAATTAAAATACATAATATTATGAATTGATACTTGATTAATTAGATTTAACTTTTTGATCCTCTTGATTATATTGTACCAACTTTTAGATTGGCAGAGTGTTTATTGTGGAAGTATATGTGCAACAAGGGTGCGTTCTTTCGCCTATTCTATTTATAATATGCGGCGATGCAGCCACTTTTGCAGCAAAGGCCTCTAGACGGTTAAGCATATTGACCTTTATGTTCCAGATATCAACTCCATGTACACGTATGGACCATTTGTAGCACTTCACAAGGCGCTGCCTTATTTTAAGGTTTTTGCTATCGTCGCAAAACAGTGTCGTCATTCTGAAAAACATCGCGCGAGCTGTCTCCATGCGGCACCTTAGTTCTTTGTCAGGATCTAAATCATCAGTGAGAAGACTTCCAAGATATTTAAAAGTTTTGACCTTTTCTATGGCTTGTCCTTCAAGTTGCAAAGTCAAATTATGATGAGACTGTCGCCTGAATATCATAAACATGGTCCTTGATATATTCATGCTCAGAACAAACTAGTCTTCTCTTTTAGTCGTGTCATTTTCCCGATGTTACTGTTTTTTTCGTGGTACCTAACAATTGTTTATTGTTGTTTATCGTTATAAGGAAACAGTTGTGTAACAACAAACTAGAAGTATGGTATAATATGATAGGTTCAGCAGTATTGTTAGTTAGTTCAAATAATGATGATTGTATGACAGCAATTGAACATGGTACTCACTCGGTAATGAAGTATTATTTTGTACCTACTCAGCTCCATATTATATTACAGAGAGGCCAACCAACCATCACAATTAGATATGGATGGATACGTAAAAGAAAATGACACTTGTTTTTTTTAATTTATTAGGATAAAACCAACAGTTAATATATATAAATATATGTACTTATATTATGGTGTTTCATGACAAATTTATAACATCTCAATATATACGAAGTTTTAATAATATAGGCACACAAAGCGCATAAAGTGACGTAAACCAGCCAATGACAGCAGCACGTAAGCCCTGTAGGTGCCTTGAGTTCCTGGTTCTCCTATAATATTCCAACTTCGTCTCTATTGAAATGTTAAAAAATTTTCAAAAAGATAACATTGTTTAACATATTTGAGAAGATTTATTTCAAATGGGGGTGCTAACCGGCGGTGACAGGAAAATTATTCGAAAAACAATTATTCGAATGCTCAATTTTACGAAAATCAATTTTACGAATGGCAATTATTCGAATCACATTTTTTCGAAAAACAATTTTCCGAACACACAATTATCAGAATTTACAATTGTTCGAATTTTTATGACGTCATGTTGGTAGTATTGTGAAAGGAATAAACCATAGATTTTTATTATAATATACTAGATGTCGTAGTTAGCAAATTTTCTATGAATCGAAGTGAGGCATTTTTCCGGGGGATTTTTGACGTTGTAGTTTTTACGTAATTGTTTTCGGATTTATTTGTCGTAAAAAACACTTTGTTAATTTAGATTTAGAAAAAAGTTATTTAAGATGTGTTGAAATGTAAGGAAAACTGAAATATGTTAATAACCAAAACGTCAAACGCGCGATATTCCATGACTCACTTTTATTACATCTACATAGTATAATGTATTATAAAAATCTATGGAATAAACAACATGGCGATGCACCGCGCTGTCAGATATCCTAGGATGTACACCGATTTTTTAAACCTAAACCTACAAAGCTTTGGTAAAAATAGGTTGGTTAGGTTTGTTTGTAGTTATAATTGCGACTGGCGTGAGCCAGTTGCATTATATATTAAAAAAGTAACTATAATATTGAAATAAAATAACTAAATTGGTGTGAATACTAGATAAACTGTCTGTACATGATGTGTCAAAATCAAAAACTGGTGTACAAATTAGGCTATCCCGCGCTGTCAAACATCAGTTATTAAAAATGTGCAAACATACGGATGTAGGTAGTAATAGTCTTCATCAAATATATTTTACTGGCAACAAATATGTCAAAGGAGGCAACATAATGACACAAAAATATATTAAATTCGGTCAATTGGTTTTCAAACAAATGTTAGTTCGAATAATTTGCTTTCGGACAATTGTCATTCTGATAACTGATTTTCGAAAAATTGTTATTCGTACAATTGCGCATTCGAACAATTGTGTTTCGAAGAATTTTCATGTAATCCTAACCGGCAATGGCGGAGCCGCGATGGTCGGGAAGTTTGTTAAAAATACTACTACTTACTCCCAAGGGCCATACAACTCCGGTAGAGTTTTAGCCTCCTAAACAATAGCTTTCCAAGCCTCCCTGTCAGCTGCAGTGGACTCCTAGTCATCATAAGCATTCAGCACGTTCAGATCTCGGGTAACATTGTCCATCAATCTCTGCCTTAGTCTTCCCAGGGGTCTCTTGCCCACAGGGTTATTTTGCATGATACGTTTTGTAGCTCTTTCTTCCCCTGATCTGACAACATGTCCAATCCAAGCTTATCTTCTGGACCTGATTTCGCTGGTAATTAGAGGTTGTCCTGTCAATGCACGAATTTCCTCATTGCTTCGTGGTCTCCAGGAACGTGCCGCAATTCTTGGTCTTGGGCCTAATATTTTAAGTTATATCTTGTTTTCGAATGTTTTGTTTTTTATCCTCTTTGTTAAAAATCAGTTAAAAAATTCCAGTATGAGCAGACAGATAAAGAACAGTGAATAAAAATGAAATTTAACAAATTAAACGCTTTCTGGTTAGACGAAAAATCGGAAGCAGAATGGTCGTTTGCTGGGGTCGAATTTGTTGGCGTTCGGTTCTCTCTGCCTATCCAATCAGAGATTGGTTGTTTGTACATTGCACATGTGTATTTATTACAAATATCAATATTGCAATATTAAATTATTTAAACACTGCGCTATATTGATATTTATAAATGTTTAACATCGCGAAACATGTGTTTTTAAGTACATAATTTTACATTAAGAGGGTTACTGCTGCCAACGTACCTATTTTTTCAATTTGAATTTGCATCATAAGTACAAACCGAATCATTTTGAAAAAAATAACCTAGTTAGTTTGGATATATATAAAGAAAAATATACCTTAACTTTTTAATTATGTTCTGTATATATTATTGTAGGAAATGCATATCCCAATTTTTGACATTTATCTTAAATTTATAAAAAAACTATAAGGTATAGAGCATTATATTTTTTTATAAATTAAAGAAGATCAAAATATCGGGAAAAATACGATGTAACGTAGCATTAATGCATCAGGTTAAGTTAATAAACCAAAAAAACTTTTATTTCGCAATGGCGCTGAATGGAAAACAAATGTTTTATAGATTTATTTACTAAACCTGAAGCATTAATGCAACGTCACATCATATTTTTCTAGATATTTTTGTTTTCTTTAATTTGAAAAAAATGTTGAATTATGTCTTATGTTTTATTAAAAATATAAGATAAACGTTGAAAATCGGCGTGTGCCATTATTTTTCTACAAGAATTTATTCAGAACATTATCAAAATGTAAAGATATATTTATTTCTTTATTAATATACAAACTATCTAAATTATTTTTTTCAAAACGATTTGATAAGAAATAATGATGGTATATCAAATTTAAAAACAGGTACGTTGGCAGCAGTGAGCAGTCCCCCCCTTAACATGATTTGTTTTCGTTTAATGTTTTATTTATATTTCATTGCATTTACTTTCTACATAATGTTTTAACAAAATTGCGTGTGTTACTATACATAAATCGATTTCTTTGTTTTCATAACAACTACCGCTATTTTCGTACATATTTATGTAGTAAATGAATTAATGTTTAAAGATATATTAAAACATCGTTCGTTTTGTAAAAAGCTATATGTTTTTATTGTATTTTGACGTCATAATTCATCATGCCACGGGCATCCACTCGGATCTGCTGAACGTTATTTACTATCTAATCCCATTTATAGTACTGAATTTATAGCTCAGATTTTTTTTCAACCAAACAGAGTTGATGATCATATACAATACAATGTGAACTATGGCAAAATGAAGCCTTTCTGGATTCTTCCTCTCTACATGATCTCTCCAGTATCGTCTTCTTTGTCTGCTCCACCTTACAATATCCTTCACATTGCAGATTCTGCGGATCTCCATATTGGGAATTCTGTCTCTGAGGGTTCTGCCCAAGATAGGTCTCAGCGTTTTCAACTCTGTTGTTCTGAGTAGCAGTTTTGTTCTCACCGTGTGTGCCCTTGCTTCAATTCTGTAGGTCATTATGGGTCTGATGCCTATTTTATATATTCGAGCCTTACACACAATCTTACAATTACATTAAACACCAGTTGCAACGAATTAAGTTCATTTTTTATTTCATACATTTTTTGTCTTCATTTAATTTCATGAAGGATAAAAAATTCTAATAGAAAAAATAGATAAAAAATTCTATCCTTCATGAAGGTATGCTTGCAAGCATACCTCAAAACCAGTATTTGCGAGATATTTACCTTATGGAGACAAGAAAAAAGATCGGATGCAATAATATTCTCGCAGATCTCTATAAAGGGTCGAGAAGGACAGTTTGTACCTACTATGTGGTACTTCTTAATGAAGACATGGGGGCTACTCATGACACGTTCTTAGCTTGCCTTAATCTTAAAAATGTATAAATCAGTACTCGAACATAATACAATATTAATCATTCTCTACATTTAATCATGAAAATTTGTTGATATCTACGTTTAGTATGAGATTGTCATTAATTGTTGTATCAATTAATATTAATAATTAATTTATTTAACCTCAAAGATTGCTAAAGTCTGAAGCTGATCTTAATTTTACTTAAGGTGACGGGATAGGCTCCAATGTACTTTTTGGATGCTCATTACGCCGTATTCTTAAAAGTTACGTCTTCAACAAAAATATATATAATTCTATCATTATTTGTCTATACATTGGCCCGATACACTTTCTTTTATCTTGTGTACTTTTTTCGTAATATTTATTTTAATAGTACCTGTTTTCTCAGATTTTTTATCCATAACTCAAAACTTATAAGGCTTAGAAACATTAATGTTTTTTCAAATGATAGGTATTTTATAAATCTAAACATTGGCTCGATACGTTTTCACACAATGTTCTCACTTTTTTGTAAAATCAAAGAAACCATAGTATTTTATGTAACGCTCGATTCAAATACACTAACTTGGGCGCACACGATTGTAATCTTTAAGGACGTTCATTCTCATACAATAGTTATCAAAGTTTGCATTTGACCTGCCTACATTGTCTTACCCTGCCCCTTAAATCAACTTCATGAGTAGCCCTACAGGATGTTAAGTGCATTGCTATATTATTAAGAATCATGATCAGTTTCAGCATGTAGTAAATAATTTTTCTCGCACATTCCACAGTTAATTTCAAAACTTTTAATGATATAAATGTAATTATAAATACTAATGACTAATCTGTGGATAATTTATAAAGTGTTTCGTAATTCATAGATGGCATTAGGTGCAGGTAATAACCGGATATATGACACTTTAGATGTACACAATGTGTAGCTTTCTAGTTGAACGGTTAGTGAATGAAATTATCGGCAGATGTCAGGAAGGACAGGAAATAACTCGGATTATTATCAAGTGTTTAATACAAGGCTCAATTTTCAAAGCATTCTGAAATTATAAGACTTCCCATTGAGTGTTACATATTCAATTCAATATAACTGAACTACCGACTGCCGTGGCATAGTGTTTAGAATTTCGGATGCTGAGTTCGATACCCAGAAGAGGAGAAATAATGTATTAAGAGGCTATAGTAGGCTAAAGTATATTTTGAAAATAATTTCCCCAGTACCCTAAAAAAATACGTCTTTGAAATAAAGAACAGTTTGTATTTCAACAGTTTGTACCTCGGAACAGGCCTGGCCTAGTGAGGTGGTACAAATTAACCCATATATTTGATCTGTAATAATTTTGATTTTTCTGATATTTATTTTTTTGTACTTATATTGTAATTTTGACTAACACAAATGACAAACTGAAATTGACAGGAGCTCTCTCGGATCTGGAAATGGTGGATAAATTCGTTTATCTGGGGTCCACTATTACCAACCAAGGCGAGTGTGAAACCGAGATCAGGAGAAGGATAGGAATGGTAAAAAGTGCTATGACCAGTCTAAATAAAATATGAAAAGACAGGAACATATCCAGAAACCTGAAGATGAAGATTGTACACACACTCGTGTTCTCCATTTTCTTTTATGGAGTAGAATCATGGACTTTGCGGGCCAGAGATAGAGACAGAATAGACGCGTTCGAAATTTGGTGCTGGAGAAGAATGCTGAAAATTCCCTGGACAGCAAGAAGAACAAACATCTCCATTATTCAAGAACTGCGCATCACAGTGAGATTATCGTCTCTATGTCTGGAACGGATACTTAAGTTTTTTTGGTCACATAGCTCGTAGAGGGGAAGACAGCCTTGAAAAGCTGATTATGGTCGGAAAAGCGCCGGTGACAAGACCGAGAGGTAGATCGCCGATGCGCTGGTCCGACCAAATAAAACAAAATATCCCTGCCTCGACACTCCATAGAGCCGTACATATGGCAACAGACAGGACGACCTGGAGAGCAATGGTCCGCAACAGAGTACATGATGGCCACAACCTTAAGCATTGAGGACAACGACTGGTAAGGTAAGATTGTAATTTTGTATTTTTGGTATCAATAATAAAAAAAAATACATATTAATACTATTGAGCATGAGCTTTTTGAAATTTGAATTTGTTTAATACTTTTCTTGTAAAACCCTTTTTTATTTTTTTATTGTAAGTAACTAAAAAACTACAAGGCCTATGAAGTAGATTTTACTTCAATCGAAAGACAATATGAAAATCTACTTTCTGAGTTTTTTATTATCATAATATTTTAATTACTTTTCTTCCTATTAAAAAAACCTCTCAATTTTACTTTTGTTCACGAAAAAATGTTATATATCACATATTAGGTGATATACAATTATTTTTCGTGTTTCATACATTAGAAGGTAATTTAGCGTACATTTTAGAGTACATCCGTATACCCAGCTCATACAAGGGTCTTAACCATTTTTTTCATCCAAATCTGCTGTAAAAAACTTAACACCAATTAGCTGGAAGAAATTGCCTCATCACTTGCATACAGTGCAAGGAATTATTCATTTATCTTATAATTTTATTATTTGTCATATTGTGTTTGTGGTCTTCTCCATTAGAAAGGGGATATCTTCGTACTGGTCCAATTTCAGTTTGGTCAAGATGTGATCATGGGATTCAAATTCTAAACTTTTCACTCAAGCGGAAGTAATTCTTTACCAGATTATCTGATTGTTAATAAGAAGGGAATACTTCAGAAAGGATCACCAGTTCATAAATTTCATAGAGTTCTGATGAACTCACTAGAAAAAAAAATCTGGGGTGGTATCATTTGAACTAAGATTTGATGATGGGAATCATGAAACTCATTTTGCGAGGAAATAATAGGGAATTCTCGAGGGAATTGAATAGGCGGAGAGAACCAAACGCCACATTATTTTCATCTTGACACGGATTAATTTGATGTCAGTTTTTTACTCTCCACACTATGGAATAGTGGAGAGTCATGATTTCACAAATTTTAAGCGTATTTTTTCACATCGATTTCTCAACGGATATCATGTAGAGAGTGCACACTGTGAGTTTCGTCGTGAAGTGTTTGTATGTATGGCGTATGGCGTACTACGTTCGGCGTACGGAATTATCCTTTTTGTGTCCTCTCTACAGCCCAAACTTCAATCGACTTCATATTAACATCATATGTGTAAAATGCGTAGACCTAGAGCTGATTAGTTTTCCATATGATTTCATATGTCCAAATTTTCAAAATGCTCTCATGGTCTGGAAAATCGAGGTATTTTTATAATGTTTGAAATTTTTACACAACAAACATACACTAATTAAAAATACATTCAAGGATTGTCAAAATTTAAAGAAAAAATCTATGGTCTGCCATATCAATGTGAAATAAATTTCATATTTGTATGAAAAATGTATATAACAGAAGTAAAATAGCTTCTGTATGGGAAAATTGAATGATCAACTTCATATTGATATTGTATGTGTCTCTATAGACAAGTGTATTTTTTACTCTCCACTTCTATCTTCCTCAAGGGGTAGGCAGTGAGAACCGAATCCCGCATTCTACTATCTTGACACATACCTACATCGCTTCATCAACATTGATACACTGTCTCATACATGCTCATCTTGCTAGTAATGCAATTTTACTTAAAATTTCTCATCAGGTTTCATGTAGAAAATACATAATATGAGTTTCGTGACAATGTTTTTGTGTGTATGATGTATTGTGAAAACTTTTGTCCTCTCTACAGCCCAAACTATAAGTCCGATCGACTACATATTAACATCATTATTTCATTTTTTCTTCTTGAAATGTTGACAATCTCTAAATGCATTATTATCAAGTACATTTCTATTAGATTCTTAAACAAATCATGACTCTTTACTATTCCATAGTGTGGAGAGTAAAAATAATTGAACAAAACTCATTTCATGAAAATGCTGAAAATTTTCCATACAAAATTTGAATAATTTATGGAGTAGCTTGTTAGTGAGGAGTTTAGCGTTGGCCACAACCCACTCGTTTTTTTAAATAATAAAGGCAAAATAACATCTCACATAGTTCAGCAATGATTCTCAGTGTTACATTTTTGGAGTAGAAATAGAAAAAGAGTATGTAATAGAACGATATATGATAGAATAAAAAATGAGGACATAAGGAGGGAATGCAAGATGAAGAAGAGTATTATAAATAAAATGAAAGTGAATTCCTTGAGGTGGTTTGGACATATTGAAAGAATGAATGATGAACGACTGACCAAAAAAATATACATGGGTGTAAGAGATGGAGTGAATAGCAGGGGCCGCCCCAGAGAGGGATGGCATGACCATGTGAATGATATTTTGAAAGAAGGAAATATAAGAAGCTTGAATAATCGACGAGCATGTATGAGACGATGCATGGATGTAAAGGAAGCTAAGAATGAATGCAAAAATAGAGGAGTATGGCGCTCGGTTCTCTCTGCTTACCCCGTAAGGGATATGGCGTGATGGTATGTATGTATTTTTGGATAGAGGCTGGTGTGAGGGGATACTCCTTTTATAAGTTGATGCACACCCACACATCAGTAGCTGTATACCCGTGCCGTGATTGTTTGTATAAATGAACGAGTGAAACAACATAGAAGTCTTTGAAATATAATTAATTATACAATATTAAATTATAGTTTTCTATCAGCACGTGGAGTTATGCCTGACACAAATCCTATTTGGCGACAAGAAATGGATCGTGAGCCGGCCCGAAGAATTCCTAAACCAATCCCTTCCGCGTACTTAAACGCGAAACAAAACCTTAGTCATACGTCAATACGGGTCACTTTTGCAGGTATGTCGGGTCGGAATTCCAAACTCGCCCGCCATACCAATTCAGCCGAACAATACAAGCGAAAATGGCCTCTGAGTATATGTATTTTAGAGGGACAAATTCATCGATACTTTCTTTTGGAATGTCAAACACGTATATCGGTGGTCAAAGGCCTCCGTTTTGTCAAATGTACACAATAATAATCCCTAACGCACACTAGCATAACACAATTGAATATATACAAAGGCGGAATGGGCCGAGAGGCTATATTTGTTTACAATGTTCATAATTTATACCTGTTTGTACGGACGGTTAAAGTATTTATTAAAATTTCTGCGAAAAAAACAGTTGTTATCAAAATGTACCGAGTATATCAATAGAAAAATGTTGTTTTTTATGGATTTTCAAGTCCCTTTTATTGAAAACCTCTTGCATTGTATATTTTGTGGTATCGTTGCAACCATAACAAGTGCTGGCTCGGCTAAGCAAGCAGGGTTATGAAAGGTATGAATGGTTTATTAAGGAGTGATTTTAAAACGATATGAATAATTGAACTTTATGTTAAAGTGTACAAGTTTTACGAGCGGTCCCATGAGTGTATCTCACCTGTTGAATGTTTACCTGTTTTTTTGTTGCATTGCTCTTCAAACTTTTGGTTATATCTGTTTCATATTTAAATTTATTAGAGGTTATCAATGCGACGTGATTTTTTTATGTAATTTCAGTTATTACTTTTTACTACATTGTCCAATTACAATGACTATTTTTTTTTCATCAGAAAGGAGTATCTTTCGATTGGTTCCATCTTAATTAAACTAAGAAATTTGATGACATAAATCATGAAATTCGTAAATTTGCATATTATTGTAAAGGCGAATCGTATGAAAGATAATACTACAGCATATTTATATACTGTCACGCCATGTCCCGCATGGGGTTGGCATATATGTATAAGTGAGCACCATATTATTGTACATACATGTCGGTTTTTTTCAACATGAAAGATTATTTTACACAAAATCATACTGTTTCCATCACGGAATGGATTGTGATAACTGAATTCTACAAGTTATAATTTTGACAAATTCATATACTTTCAAGTGGTAGTAAAAAATAACTATGACGTTAGAAGGTCATTTTTTTGCTAACGATTTTATTTCTTTTCATTTCGTTTCATTTCATATTTGTTATTGTTTTTATTTATCGATTATAAATTGCTGTATGTATCCCCTTAAATTAAATAAATAAATATTTTTTTTTTAACAGATTTTTAATTATTTTTATTTTTTTTTATTTTATATTTTGTTTTATTAAGAAATACAACAGCTGTTTACAAACATTTATAGGTATACAGTAAATAATTTTCTTATTTATATCGCCAATTACAGTATTTCCTAGTTATTAGTTACATTTTATATTGTTTATTCGGTAAAAATTCTCAATAAATACGAAAAAAGAATATTTCAAGTGATAATGGAGATGGAGATGATATCTATTTCCTTATTTTTAGCAACAAATAGAGACAAATAAAAGTACATAACATACAAATATTTTATGTACATTTTTTTATCTAGGGTAAAACATTTACGCACTGTTCATTTGTCATCTTTTTTTATAAATATCTTAAAATACGTTATTAAAAACATTTGTTAACTCGCAGATTATTTCAAATTGTGATTTCATTCGCTTATGTTTACAGTTCAATGAATTTATTGTTTATAATATATTATTTCAGTGCCATAACATTTTACTTGTTAGGTTTTATATATACTTTTCCATAATTTTTCTATAGTATATATTTAGATTTTTCACAAGAATATAGGCATCTTAATTAGACTATATATCCATTTATTGATTTTAACAGTTCTTTTTTAAAGGATGCAATGTTTGAAGAAAACAGGTCTATCTTTGTATTGGTCATACAGTTATTATTGAAACTAATACACGCTCTATTGACAAATGTGTTTAATATATAGTTTGTTCTACAGGACTCGATATAAAATAGTGTTTTATTTCTGTTGCTTCTAGATGGACAGTGGAAACGGATTGCACTCAGGAGTGCACTACTATCGACTATATTATTTAAAATTTTGTACAAGTAGACCAGATCAATAACTATCCTTCGGTCTTCCAGTGATTTTATTTTATAATGTGTAAGTGCTTGATCATAATACCGGAAATACCGACGGTTTCTGAAATTGTATTGTTTTATGCATTTTTTTTGTAATCTCTCTATAGCATTAATGTGGACAGTATAACTCGGGTTCCAGACCGCAGAGGCAAATTCCAAAAGACTTCGGATAAGCGAGTTGAACAGTATTACCAGCGAGTTGGGATTCCGGAAATCCTTTGTGTTTCTAAATATAAAGCCTAGGGTCTTGTAAGCACGGGAAGTAATATTGTCATAGTGTTTAATGAAATTTAATTTTTCGTCTAATATAATTCCCAAGTCCCTCATTTCGGACTTACGTTCTAGAGTCGAGCTATTTAATTTATAATCAAAGTTTATCCTGTTTTTGTTTCTGGTATAAGTTATAAAGTTACACTTGTCGATATTCAGGAACAGTTGATTTACCTGACAGTACTCTTTAAGTGCGTCGATGTCGTTTTGAAGATCAATACAATCAGTGATACACTCGATTTTTCGATATAGTTTAGCATCGTCTGCAAATAGTAATAAGTTCGAGGTTTTTACACAGTTTCCCATGTCGTTTATATATATTAGGAACAGGAGTGGTCCCAGATGGGACCCCTGGGGTACTCCAGAATGAATAGGTAAGTATGATGATGTGTATCCGCATACAGTTACCGCCTGAGACCTATTTTTTATGTAGGATTCAAACCATCTTAGGAGGTTACCCCTGATTCCCAGTTTATATAGTTTCTCCAACAAAATGTTATGATTAAGTTTATCAAATGCTTTGGAGAAATCACTATAGAAGGCGTCAACCTGTTTTCCTTCATGCATCGATTGTGTTATATAATGGGTAAACTCAAGTAGGTTTGTCTCAACAGATCTTTTGGTTCTGAATCCGTGTTGACTATTACTGATATATGGGTTTATTTTTGGGTTAATATGATTTATTATTATCTTTTCGAGTAATTTGCTAACTATTGGGAGTTTTGATATTGGTCGGTAATTTTTAACGTCACAACGATCTCCGTTTTTATGTATTGGAGATATCCATGCTTGTTTCCACACTGATGGGAAACATCCTTCGCGCAGAGATTTATTAAATATTATCGATAAAGGTTCCGATATCTCAGGCAAACAATTCTTCAAGAAAACCCCCGGTAATTTGTCAGATCCTGAGCCCTTGTTTATATTTAAGTTATTTATATACCTACTCACTAACGAAACGTCCACCTGTAAGTCATGTATTAATAATAGATTATTATCATTTAAAGGTTGCGTCTCGCCGCTTTCGTAATTATTTCTGTTTGAGTTTTGAATAAGTACAGACGTAAAATATTCGTTAAAAGCATTACAAATGGAGGCGGGTTTTGTAAAGACGTTGTCATTATACTTAATTTTGTTTGGGATATCACCCGATTTCTTTTTAGACTTTATATAAGAGAACAAACATTTGGGGTTAGATTGAATATTTTTTTCTATATTGATTAAATACTTATCATGGCATTGTTTTAATATTAGCTTTTGACGACCTCTTAATAATTTGAAAGATAAGTAATCCATTGGGTTTTTATATTTCTTCCACTTCCTATGAAAAGTCGACTTCTCTTTTATGACCCTTATAAGTGCCGGAGAATACCAACAGGGGTAGGAATTACCTGATTTAACTTTTTTTGTTGGTATGTATTCGCGAATCAGATCCGAAATTATTTGATAAAATTTGTCAACACATTCATTTGTAGTGAGGTCAGATAATTCTAATGCCCAGTCGTGCGATGCAAGACCAGACTTAATGTGTGGGTAGTCAGCTCTTCCATAAAGGGTAATTTCCCTATAATTGCCTTTCAATAAACGGTCTCTAGTTAAGTTAACAGGAAATGTCACCAGAAGTGGGGGGTGGAATGGGTCCGGCTTGCTAAAAGATACCTCGGATTTGTGGACTCTACAGTTTATATTTTTGGATAGGACGTAGTCAAGTAAATTACCTTGGCTATTGTGTATAAAGTTACATTGGTTCAAATCAGATAGAGAGAGAAACTCAAAAAATGATAAGCTTGCCGGACTGCCCACAGCACCTCTAACTTCCGGCAGGCCATTCTCGTCTATGCTCCAGTGTATTTGCGAGAGGTTATAGTCTCCAAGCAACAGAAAGTCATCATTGGCTCGTAGGGACAAGATGTGTTCTACTTCATTTATGTGGGAAGATAAACTAGCAAGGTGACCGCCACCGGGAGCCACATATGCACAACATATATGAATACTTCTATTATGACCTATCACCAGAGATACCCATATATCCTCGGACAGTGATCTCCAGTTTGCCTGAGGCTGGGGGTCCAAATCTGATTTTATGGCAATCAGGACCCCTCCTCCCATTTCAGAGCCAGACATGTGTCTATCTCTCCGAAAGACAGTGTATCTGTCGTCGATAATTTCAGAGGACCAGATACCATCACACAGCCAAGTCTCCACCAAGCAAATGACGTCGTAATCGCCTGCCAGACAATTCAATAGCACTTCGTTGGTTTTCGTGCGGACACCTCTGATATTTTGGTAAAAAATTGACAGTTCACTTATAAGATTTGGAGCGCCGGCAAAGAAAATAATTTGACAATTTTAAAGAGTGCACATAGATAATCAATACAAATAAAATCCAAAATAACTTGATACGACCGCATGCTATTCGTAAACAAGATTCGTACAGAATACGGTGAACTAGTTCTGAATATAATGCTCCCAGTCGACAATAAATAAGTAAAATAGAGTTGAAATATTTCATATACTATTTTATCACCGAGCGCAACAAGACACACGATTGACTGGGAATAGTGGGCCGATCTAAAATATATCGTTCCCAATTCATAATATAATAATATTAAGTAAAACAGATCACATAAATAATGTCGAGTCCTTGTGTAAACGGTATCACAAATCGCAACAAAACATTTGTCAGTAGAGCGGTATGAAATTGCGTACACGGTCAGAACAAAATATGATTTCATTGGTTCAGTTACGGCGCTATGTGTCGCGGTATGACAATCAGACATGCGCACTACAGGTAAGATAAGAATCGGACGTTGCGGGGTCGACAACATTTTATAATCATTGATTAAGTGGTTTACAAAAATGTCATGATTTTTGGAAATGCATGGAGGGGCAATACAGCATGTACAAGACAAAACACACAACAAAGAATCGTGAGCGCAGCGGCCCAGCAGGACATGATCCCGAACACATGGAGAAAAGAAAGACGGCAAACACATAGAAGGAATTTGAGGGATTTGGTAATACATCCTAAAGGTAAGAGCACTTATCTCCACACGAATTACAGCCTCAACAGGTCTTCCAAGCTTGATATCCATATCTTTGGAGCCGTGTCCTCCCTCCTTAAAAAAATCCTCCCATATCTTGTCCAGGCGTATTTGAAGTCGTGATCCTTGGCATATTTCCGGGTTTCATAAAATAAGTTTTTGTTTTTCAGAGTCAAGTGTTCGTTTATGGTTATTAGTCTTCGTTCGCCACCGACGCCTACATCCCAATAGAGACGAAGTTGGAATATTTACTGTAGGAGAACCGGGAAATCAAGGCACCTACAGGGCTTACGACCTGTCATCGGCTGGTTTACGCGATCACTTTATGCGCTTGCGCAACGTTCACCAATTATGCCTTTTTAATGAGATCCCTATCAATTTAATTTTTCGAATTGATAGGGATCTCATTAAAAAGGCATAATTGGTGAACGTTGCGCAAGCGCATAAAGTGATCACGTAAACCAGCCGATGACAGGTCGTAAGCCCTGTAGGTGCCTTGATTTCCCGGTTCTCCTACAGTAAATATTCCAACTTCGTCTCTATTGAGATAATTAAAAATCTGTTAAAAAATATCTGACTACCGACAGGAAAAAAAATCCAATGTTTGCGCATATGCAATAATAAAAAAATATTCGAGTCAATAAATAAATAAACTTCGTTTCATTTCGTGTCATTTCGTTTCGTTTAATTTATTTTCAATACATTTAATTTAATTTAATTTCGTTTCATTTCATTACATTTAATTTAATTTCTTTTAATATAATTTAATTTAATTTCATTTCATTTAATTTTATTTCATTTCATTTCATTTTTTTTATTTTATTTATTTATTTATTTTTACGAAATACATAGTTTAATTGTGCAATTGAATACAAAATAAGCCATATATACATATAATATATGTTTCATTAAATAATATGTAAATATAAAAAAAAATATATATTCAAGAAGAGAACATTAATCAGGTGAACAGGTTCAAGGAATAAGATTTAATCATTTTTTTTTATCATTATGTAGTACCTTTATATATTTTTTTATTTTGTTTTCTAATATTTAATGATATAATATGCCATATTGTACTGGATTTCTAATAAATAAATAAATGTATCACAGAAAAAACAGTTGGAGAATGCTTGGTGTAAAGGTGAGTTGTGGAATTAGCGGTGTCTGCATTACCGACACCAGCGCCATGTCGGAGGGGCGGCGGCCATCTTGGATACACACGACACACATACATCCAGTTCTAGCTGAAGTAGAGCCGCGCGTGGATCCCCGTGTGTGAGTGAGTGAATGCAGTGTCCATAGTGTTACATAGTTAGGCAGTTCAGTGTGTGTATAGTGAGTGGACAGCATCCGAGGTACAGGGAGATGGAGGCGACACCCATCTGCAGGTGCCGCGTCTTGTGGCTGGGCAGCGCCGTGCCGCAGCAGACCAAGGATGGACTGCAGGGGATACAGGAGCCGCTCAGGGAACTATACCCGGCGAGGGGACCCAGGGGTTGCCACGCCAGAGGAATAGACTCGTGGCTCAGCGTATGGTCCAATGGTATCCTTTTAGAAAACGTCG
Source organism: Molanna angustata (assembly GCA_963576475.1). NCBI lineage: Eukaryota > Metazoa > Arthropoda > Insecta > Trichoptera > Molannidae > Molanna > Molanna angustata. The sequence goes on from OY754984.1 coordinate 1,085,331, forward strand.
ACGAAAACCACAAGAAAGTGACCAGATTCTTCCCCATAGAATCTCTACATTACTGTGCCGCCGTGCGGCATGTCGGCGCCGGCGGCGGCGGTGCTCCCCGCTTCCTGCCTCTCGATTCTCCCTTCGCGAGAGCCCCCTCACCGGCCCATCCGCCCCTCTTCGCCGCGATACTCCGCAGGACGACGGGAATCAAAGTGCTCGAGTGCCACGCCTTCATATGCAAGAAAGAAATGGCGGCGAACGCGCTGGTCAGGTGCTGCTTCCACGCATATGCGGACAGCTCCTACGCCAGGGCGGCCAACGGCAGCGTAAAAGAATCGACAAAAGCCACTGAAGAAGCAGAAGAAGAGGAGGATATTTACGACGGTGACGAGAACCACAAGGTATGGGCTGGATCCACGGAGAGGTTGGACGAGGGTCCTTACGATTTGTATGGAACTGGGAGTAGAAACAAAGTGCCGAGGCCGCGGCAGGTGAGCAGACCCGCCCCTGTTCCACCGCCTCCACCGGTCCCTGTGCAACCGCCTTCTACGGGGAAAAAGAACAAGAAACAGCACCAACAGCAGCAGCAGCAGCACAGACGCAGTACGGGGATGATGAACGGCATGGACACGAGGACTCTCGGGCCTCCTCCCCGAGGACCATGGCCAGGCCCTGGGGTGGCATATGCTGCGACGTTGCCTCCCCCCAGGTTGAGGCCGCAGTACGCGACTGTGGAGCCGAGGCCCTTGAGAGCGGCACGGTCTCTAGCGGCCCTGGACGGACCCCACTTGGGCGTGGGTTCTGCGGGCCGCAGGGGTCACCTGAACGAGAGGGCTTTCAGTTACAGCATCCGTCAGGAGCATCGAGCTCGCTCCCACGCCAGTCTGGCTAGTCTCAAATTCGCCGCACCACCAGACGTGAGTTGATTTAATTTTCTTTCTTTAGTTGAGATCATTCATTTTATTTATTTATTTATAACTTCTTGTTCATGTCATGTCTAGTTTCTACACTGGCGGGTTTATTACCAATCGGTAATTACTTCCAACCAATCCATGTTAATTTTAACATAGGCACAATGTGTATTTTCCTAACTTAAATCCTATTAGAAAAAAATATTTTAAGAAATTTTTGCTATTCTGAAGATTGAATAAAATAAAGATTATTTTATAAGATTAAAATGACAAAACAACATCACCAGTGTATAATAAAATAGATATAGTATAAGATACAGATCTGGGGGGCAAGTCTGGGGGGCAAGTCTGGGGGGCAAGTCTGGTTCGACCGGCGAAATCAAAACCCTAGTGATTACCCATATCATGGATATATAGCATTCTGCCATAATCTTAACTTTCACATACATACACACACCCACACATACTCACACACCCTCACACAAACACCCTCACACACACACACACACACACACAAGGTAGCATATATTGTAGTTTTAACTATTGTCTTACTTAATATTCATTGTTTTTTTCTTACACTACTATAATTTATAAGGTAATAATGTATACATTTAATTGATGCTGGGCGTGACTATTTTTTTATATTGTATATCACCATTTTACTTGTCCAGTCATTGTTTGTGTACTTTCAATAAAATAAAATAAAAATAAAATAATTATTACATGGTGTTCTACAATATCTTTAGATGTCATAGAACTCCATATAATAATTATATCCATGATATGGGTAATCACTAGGGTTTTGATTTCGCCAGTCGAATCAGACTTGCCCCCATGTAAATTCAAAAATCTATAGACACTACAAAAGCAAAATTTATTAGCTCACACTGCCACCACAATTTGGTGGTAATCAATATAACGAATTTGAATGGTTTGGAATGAAAATTGAAACAGTATTCTACACTAATATCAAAAAGTAGGTACATGGGGTTGAAAAAGATATTTAAATTTCAAAAAGCAAATACAAATTGATATGAAAATATTTCGTTAACATCAGATTCATATTTAAAGATTGATTTGTTTGATATACCCCACTTTGCGCACCAATTTCCTTGCCTAAAATCGTAGCTTATGTCAACTACGTACATATACCCGTTGGTTATACTCTTTTTATACATGAAAATAGAATTATGATTGCTGAAAAGTATTTCATTGTATTTGATTGGTAATCGATTGTAATAATTTATTAATAATATCTGGTATCAGACTGTATACATAGAATTCACTTACGCGTGCAATTTCATACTGTTAACCTTGGTCGGTTTTTGCATTCATTTCTCACAACTACTTTTATATGTAATTTCGACATAACTGGATACTTCAAGTGTTTTACGGCAATCAGCGAAATTCATGCCGTGAACCTCAATCTATCAACTGCTGAAATATTAAAAAATATTTTACATCGTTTATTATTTATTTCGTTTTTTATTCTATTTGATAGGTCTTAAATAATTACTTTTGATAAGTTCTTGTCGCGTTTTAGGTCATTTATATCATGCATATATACATATGTACATATATATCATTACGTCATGTTCTTGACGAGGTAGGCTGAGTGAACCACACACCCAAATGTTTTCTTTTTAGATAGCCTACTATGATTGTAGGCTATCTGAAAAGATAAATATGTTTACTTCATTCCTTATAACCCACTAATCATCCACATCCTTCACACAGATATACATACTTATTACAATATATGAAATGTTTTTTTTATTCTATTTTTTGAAACTGTCATTTTTCTGTACTTTTTGTGATTAGTATGTAATTGGTCTCATTTCTGTAAATCGTTTGTGTATTGTAATTGTTAACATGACTGTTTACTAATTCAAATAAATTAATAAATAGCATTCGTCGCTCTTATCAAAATTCATGATTCTTTTGCATCACTAATGGTATCTTCGTTATCTTATATCATTTCATTTTTTCTTCATTACGTACCCTGTCATACAGCTTTCAAAATGGCGATTTGATATTTCAGTTCGATTTTGACATTTCATATGTTATTGCGTTTATTATTCGTTTGACGTTTGAAAATTGAGTGTTTATTATGGTTACGAAACATTAAATACCATCATCTTGCTTGTAATGCACAGTGCTCATGCGCCATTGTACAATAAACTGTTATGTTGTTGACTTTAGTGCGATAGAATCCCACTGATCATACATATTTCTTGGCAGATCTCTCGTTGGAAATTCTATATCTCGTGACCTACGGCATACAGGCCTGATTGCGCTAGTGAATTTCCGTTGGTAGATTACGATGACAGTGCTATAGCACCAAGTTTTTCATATTATATTCAATTAGTTACACCGGGTGACGTTTCTCCGCAACGATAAGTATATAGTAGTCCATAACCATATCTTAAATGACGTCATGAGTGTATGAAAAAAATCAGGAATGCTTACAACTTTCTTAGAAATAATCAGAATCAAATTTAGGGATGTATGTGATAATTGTCGAACGACTTGTCACAAAAAATGTGATTCCCAACAATTAATCACAATTTTTATTTGACAAGTTTTACGATTTCATATTTTTTTTTGACATTCTTAGGATTTTGCATTTTTCTTGACAAGTCATAACAATTAACAGTAATAATAAACATTTCCTTTCACCCTGTGCAAGTGGCGAGTTTATTGCCATATGGCAATTCCTTCTAACAAACCAGTGCTCCTGCCCAGAGGAGCAATATATCAATGTGTTTTTTAGAAGTTTATTTGCTAACACACAGTATGTTTTCAAATTTTGACAGTAAATATAATATCGATGAATATTTCAACATAACAATTTTGATTTCCGGTTGATTGACCGCGCCTTATTGATCAGCTTTCATATCGCATTATTTAATATCATCTAAAAACGAAGGTTACCACACCACTGGCAACACTCGTTCGTGTTCTGGCTGAGGTCATATTATACATACCGATGGATGGTTGTCTAGACTCTAGACAATATCTTTGGGATAATATTGGCACGGATAACCTAGTCTTCACACCATTTTTGTAAACCTAACCTACAAAAGTTTGGTAAAAATAGGTTGGTTAGGTTTGTTTGTAGTTATAATTGCGACTGGCGTGAGCCAGTTGCATTATATATTTAAAAAAAGTAACTAAAATATTAAAATAAATGACTAAATTGGTATTTTTACCAAACTTTTGTAGGTTATGTTTAAAAAAATGGTGTGAAGACTAGGCTATCCATATTGGCACCAGCATATTCAACAACAACTCATTTAGCAAATTGGTAAAAACGACATCAATAAGGTATTCGTGAATTGCTCGAGGTATTCCTCTCTCTAGTTTCAAATGTTCATTTTTAAATTAAGCACAAAACCTACCTATAAATTATTCAGTTTGTATAAAAATAATATTTATTAAAAAAAAATTTCAACGCACGATACAAGATTTTTTTTATGAATAGTGATCTGTTACGAGAGAATGCAAGATATTTTTTTCCATTTTGGTATCAAAAAAATTTCAACGTTCGAGTAAGAACGAAAATCTAAATTGTGATATAATATACCTACAGTTCATATTCATATTCATATATATATAAAAGGTTTCTTTTTTTAAAAGGTTTGCTCGTTTCAATCGTGGAAAAATTTCGACGCACGATAGAGAACGTAATTCGAAATTTATAATATTGTTCATTTTGGAATATCAAGGTTAATATGCTCGTTTTAGTACTAGAAAATGTTCAACGCTCGGTAAAGAACGAAACTCGAAATTTGGGTAACGTACAGTTGCGAATATGCTCGTTTGAAGTACCTACTAGAAAATGTTCAACGCTCGGGAAAGACCGCAACTCTAAATTTGGATGACGTTCAGTTACAAATAATATAAAAGGTTAATAGGCTCGTTTTAAGTACGAGAAAAATTTCAACGCACGGTAAAAAAGAAACTCGAAATTCGGATAACGTTCAGTTGCGAATAATATGAAAGGTTAATTTGCTCGTTTTTAGTACTGGGAAAATCTCAACGCACGAGCACACACGAAACTCGATAGTTCGGCTTCCGCGTGTACTCGTTAGTCGGTTGTATTATAAACATATTTTCCGTCATTAGTTTGACCCCGATCTACTTATAACGACGACTATAATATATTATTATTTGTATTTGGTCAAATTTCGCATTTCTAATATAACGTACCAAATAATAAGTACCTACTTTTAAACGAATAAGAAACTTGGCGACAATTCGATGAATTGACGAATGAAAATATCACGCACGTTCTCAAGTATTCAAGTGAAAATAAAACAGCATTATTTAGCACTCTCTTTAATTGATCGTTCATATGTATTATAAATTAAAATATAAAAATCTTTGATGATAATTTAATGACACTGAAATTGCTGGAGGGAGAAAAAAAATTGTTTTAAAATAATCAGAAGCATAAAAAAACATACATATATATCATCACGCCATATCCCTTACGAGGTAAGCAGAGAGAACCGAGCACCATACTCCTCTATTTTTGCACACATTCCTAGCTTCATTTACATCCATGCATCGTCTCATACATGCTCGTCGATTATTCAAGCTTCTTTCCTTCAAAATATTATTCACATGGTCATGCCAACCCTTTCTGGGGCGTTCCCTGCTATTCACTCCATCTCTTACACCCATATATATTTTTTAGTCAGTCGTTCATCATTCTTTCTTTCAATATGTCCAAACCACCTCAAGGAATTCACTTTCATTTGACTTATAATACTCTTATTCATCTTGCATTCCTTCCTTATGTCCTCATTTTTTATCATATATCATAAAAAACAATTATTTACTATGTATTAAATGTTTTAAAGGAATTGAAGTCTGGATAATTTATTCTATTTACATTCTTTATATTATATTATCGACTGATTGCTACATAGATTTATGAAGTAAGTATTTTTAATTACGTTTTATCATTATCTTTGTACTTGTGTATGTGGGTGGAAATGTATCAGATCTAGTTATGTAACATTATCGAAGGCGTAATGTATAGAAAACTGATCTAAAATGAAACCTTAATAACGAAAGTCTTACCTTAAAGGAACTACGAAGTAGAGAACAGAAGAAAAGAGACTTTGGGAAGAGGCGCCTTAAAGATTATCAAAAATAATCTAACCTAACATATTTAAATTATCGAATATTTTTATTATTGCATATGCGCAAACATTGGATTTTTTTTTCCCTGTCGGGAGTCAAAGATATTTTTTAACAGATTTTAATTATCTCAATAGAGACGAAGTTGGAATATTTATTGTAGGAGAACCGGGAAATCAAGGCACCTACAGGGCTTACGACCTGTCATCGGCTGGTTTCACGTAAACCAGCCGATGACAGGTCGTAAGCCCTGTAGGTGCCTTGATTTCCCGGTTCCCCTACAATAAATATTCCAACTTCGTCTCTATTGAGATAATTAAAATCTGTTAAAAAATATCTTTGACTCCAAAAAAAATCCAGTGTTTGCGCATATGCAATAATAAAAATATTCGATTACTTACACATTGGTACAAGTAGGTAAATAAGACAAAAATGACCTTATAAGTCTGGCGCAATTCAGGGGTGACTTCTATGCGAAAAATGCATTGTCACCTCAGATATAAGAATTGTAGCTTTCATTATTTACAAAAAACCAATTCTCTCAATAGATGGCGTTCCAACAAAATAAATAAAAATAATAAGATTGTTGTTCATAATTTCACCCATAGATGGCTGTAGTAAAAATTCCTTATTTTCAAGCGAAAAGAATTTCAGTATTACAATATATAGAACTTTCAAAATTGAATTGATAGGGATCTCATTAAAAGGCATAATTGGTGAACGTTGCGCAAGCGCATAAAGTGATCACGTAAACCAGCCGATGACAGGTCGTAAGCCCTGTAGGTGCCTTGATTTCCCGGTTCTCCTACAGTAAATATTCCAACTTCGTCTCTATTGAGATAATTAAAATCTGTTAAAAAATATTTAAATTAATTTCTCACGCAATAATTGCTTATCTGGGCTGAAAACACTGGTCAGTTGGAAGAAATTAGCGTATGGCAATAAACTCGTCGAGGAAGTGTTTATTTATTCATTTTATTATGTATATATATTTTTTTGTGTTCGTGGGTAACTTGAAATATTTGACAGTTTAAAAAAAGTGAAGGGAACAGCCAACTAGCTAGCTCAAGAAAAGTAACAAGAAATGATAACTAAATGTATGGAAGTAGTTTAGATGGGTTGATGGCAGAGCGGTTAGCGCATTGGGTTAGTAATCCAGTGGTCGCGAGTTCGAATCCTGCCTCGTCCGATTTCGTCCACCTATAGCACAAGCATTTATGCTTATTTTAAGGAACAAAGGAAGATGTATATGTACTTATTTAACAAGGACATAATATGTTCATTTTTATTAAAAAAAAAAGTGACAGTTGTCTATCACGTGACACTTCCATACATTGATTTATATTTTCTTGTTTCTTTTCTTGACCTAAATGACACGTTGTCTAGGGGGGCTGATCAGATATTCTTCAAAACCTAATTGGTTTCTAAACGAGTATTCGATTTACAAATCACTCACTTGAAAAGAATCGAAAGAGTACTATAGTCTTTAATCGATAAAGTAGAATAAACCATATCAATATCGATAAAGAAAACCATATCACTGCTCAACATTCTCACGATACAAGACACAGACTTCAACTAATCACTCCGAAGACGAACACTGCATACGGACATAGACATTATCAATACTTGGCTCCAAAGATACTAAATTTAGTTACTGAAGACATAAAGGACATACTGTTAATGAAAAAAACAAGACTAAAACTAACAATTCATACGTGGCTATATAATAAAGGGATTAACTATTGTCAGCAAATTCTCAATCCTTATCAACATATACAACAAATCTCACATAGTGAAACATAGACTGCACACTGCACAATATTACAGTTTATTTTGATTTAGTAATTAATATTATGTAACTAGTCTACCACCTCGGAACAGGACTGGCCTGGTGAGGTGGTACAAACCAACCCATATATTTGATCTGTAATAATTTAAATTTTTCTGATATTTATATTTTGTACTTATATTGTAATTTTGTAATTTTGGTATCAATAATAAAAAAAAAACAAAAACACTCCGACCTTAGTACATAGCGCATAATACACGGCACACACAGATAAATTGTGATGAAACTTTCAGAATACTATCTCAGCATGATCCTAGTTGATAGTCCTGCATTAAAAAAATACCATACCATACCATCACGCCCTTTCCCTATTTATTTTATTTTATTTTATTTATTTATAAAGGCGCATCAACAGAAATCCAGCTTATAACTTTCATGTCAAAATATTTGTTTTTATCTATGAGTATGCTGGACTTCCAATAATGGATGCACACAACATTAATAAATTTCATGAGCTATTATTAAATTAAAGCATTAATTACACATATATATATATATATATATATATATATATATATATATATATATATATATATATATATATATATATATATATATATATATATATATATATATATATATATATATATATATATATATATATATATATATATATATATATATATATATATATATATATATATATATATATATATATATATATATATATATATATATATATATATATATATATATATATATATATATATATATATATATATATATATATATATATATATATATATATATATATATATATATATATATATATATATATACTACATCCATTAAACAACAATTAGACATTTTAAGAAACAGTAAAAAATGAAAAAAAAAAAATCCTTAACAGAACATGCAATAGCATTCAAACATCAAGTAAATTTTAATTTCAATTTAAATTTAAATTTCACGGAGACATTCTAAACCAACAGGCGTAACTTAACTTTTTTCTTAAAAGCAGACAGCGAATCGGCAAACACGTCAAGATCAGGATACTCCCGTCCCTTGTCACCTCATTATACTGTCTACACATTCTCGGTATAGGACTGTAATACATAAAGCTAGTACGAAGCATGCTGACATGAAAGGTATTGGCAAATCTCAACGATCTTCTAGGAATGTTAAATTGTATGTATTGTAAAAGTCTCGAATCTATGATACCATTAACAATTTTGTGAAGTATAGTAAAGTCATGTATTTGTCGTCTAGTCTCGAGTTTAGTAGTTCCGAAATAGTCTAAACGTTCATCGTAAGTCCTCAACCTATTACACAGCCCTGCTCTATTTGTGATGACTCTTAAAAAATATTTTTGGACAGATTCTATCGGGTCGATGTCAACTCCATAGTGAGGACTCCAAACACATGAGTTGTATTCAAGTATGCTCTGCACCAGTGAACGGAACAGGGTGATCAGACTTTCATTTCTCTTGAAAGGTTTTGCTGTTCTCAAGACGAACCCTGCTGTTCGTCTTGCGCGAGCCACAATGTCGTCTATATGACACTTGAACGTCAGTCCAGAGTCAAATATTACCCCAAGATCCCGTATTGAGTCAACCCTTTTCAATGGAATATTGCCCAGCTTATAGTCGAAATGAATTGTTGTGCGTTTTCTGGAGAATCCTATAATTAAACATTTTTCGACGTTTAATTCCATTTTATTGGATTCGCACCACGTGTTGATAGCATCAAGGTTGGATTGTAATTGTAGACAGTCATTGAAGTTATTAATGTTCTTAAAGATCTTTAGGTCGTCTGCGTATAACAAACAATCACAACTAAGGATGGCCGGGAGATCATTTATGAAAATATTAAACAATAATGGGCCTAAGTGGGAACCCTGGGGGACACCCGACGTTACAGTGGAAGGCGAAGACTCAAAACCATTCACACATACAGTCTGGATTCTTCCACTTATGTAGGATTTCAGCCATCTTAGAAGATTGCCGTGAATTCCTGTCGCTTCTAACTTTTTATAGAGTATACCATGATCAACCTTATCAAACGCCTTACGGAAATCAGTATAGATTGTGTCTACCTGTTTGCGTCCACCAACAGTCAACTTAAGATAGTCAACATATTCCAGCAGGTTACTCGTTGTAGAACGCCCATTGATGAAACCATGTTGGGACGGACTGAGTAGCTGTTTGAAGTGATTAAGTATTCGACCGTATACTAGAGACTCAAATATCTTACCAAAGCTTGATAGAAGACTTATTGGGCGATAATTAGAAATATCTTCTCTATCGCCAGATTTATAAATTGGCGTTATGTTAGCCATCTTCCAGAGTTCAGGAAATTCCCCAGTTAACAGAGATTTGTCGTAAATAATATGCAAAGGCCTGGCAAGATGATCGGCACACTTTTTTATGAATGATGGTGGGATTTTATCAGGTCCCGGTCCCTTGTTGGGATCGAGGTTAAGCATCTTGTCACGTACTTCCTTCTCGGACAAGCTAACAGAAAAGATAGAGTAACTAATCTCGTATGATTGGTTTGGGAGTACTACGTCAGCCTCCGTCGACGTATTAATACCAAAAACAGATGAAAAATACTTTGAAAATAATTCCACAATTTCATGACCATTAGATGAAGATACATTGCTTAAGTGCATTACACGAGGAATCGCTTGTGAGCTTTTCTTAGATTTAATAAACCCCCAAAAACTTTTCATGTTACTCTTTATTGAGTCCTCAACATTAGCGATGTATGATCTATAGCATTCTCTTATAAGTCTTTTAGATCTGGATCTCAATAAAGAGAAGGTGTTATAATCTATGAGATTACCAAAACGTTTGAATCTATGGTGAAACTTATCCTTCTCCCTCAGAACTCTGATCAGAGCACCACTGAACCAATTGGGATAAGCTCTCGATGTCCGTCTATATATTGGTGTATGTTTGTCAATTATCTCCCAGATATTGTTATAAAAGTATTCCACACAATGGTTTATGTCCATGCCCGTTAGTACATTCCAGTCAATGAGTGACAATTCTTTAATACATTCGTTATAGTCAGTTTTGTTAAAATTATATTTCAAAGAGTCAGGGTCTGTACGCAGGCACCTACCCCGACCAACTCTAACCTCGATTTCAAGAGGAGGGTGATAATCATCGACCATGACCAATGGCTGGGCTGCTTTAACGGTAATTGTCTTGATATCACTCAAAACCAAATCAAGAGTTCTGGAACTGGCGTTCAAAACACCATTGAATTGAAATAAACCCGACGAGGAAATAAAATCAAGGAAAGACGATACCTTGAGGCTAGCAGAGCCCGTCGGTGATAGAAGTTCTGGTCGAGGTGTCCATGATATGCTGGGTAAATTAAAGTCGCCGACTAAAATGTTATAAGTATTGGAATTGGTATTAATGCAAATTGTGTTTACCTTGTCATGGAATGACTTGAGCCTTTCAGACGACTCATCAGGTGGCAAATACACCAAGCCCAGGTTAAATGATGTACTGTCCGTTTCAGAAAGCTTTAGACAAATCCAAAGATCATTAACACAGGTCTGCCAATCGCGTCTCTGAACAACAAAAAGATCCTTTCTGACAGCGATCAATACTCCACCTCCTATACGCTTATCAGAAGTTTCTATTGAGCGATCTCGTCTAAAAACATTGTACCTTTCATCAATTAGCTCGCTATCGGAAATATGTTGGTTCAGCCATGTCTCCGTGAGGCATATAACATCATAGCAATTATTCAAAACTTCAAACATAAACTCCTGCAATTTGTTCTTGATACTTCTAACATTCTGATAGTAAATCGAGATTGCCATAAAAAAAGAAAAATTGTTCAAAATAATACATGCATAAAATTGTCAAAAGAAAAGATGAACGAAATTTTAACGATAAAACAAATAAAATATATTTGAAATCACAAGAAACTAAACAATCAAGAATTGCTGAATGTAAAGAATTGCAGGAGTAAGAATCGGATTTATTCCAAGAAAAAAGTACTAGTATGAAATTAGTAAAGCTTGCCATTACAAAGACCATGCATATAGATTCAAAATCTTTAAAACCTACCGGCAATTGCTCAAATTTTAAATCAATTAGGTACGAAGAAGAAAATACATATTGTATAAATTCATTAAAATGTGTTGCAAACAAAACAAATTTGAAGTCTGTTGAAGATAACATCTCATCGTTCAAATCCCTGAAACTTGTTGAAAACAATGCCAAGCAAAAAATCGCAAAAGTTCGATGAAAAAAATATATGAATAAATTTATAAAGCCTGCCGTAAAAAAGACAGTACATATACAGTGAAAGCCATCAAAACCAGCCGATAACGGCATGTACCTTATTAAATTCTTCAAGTACGATGGAGCAAATACACTTTGTACAGAAACTACATGTTGTATAAAGCTATTAAAGTCCGCTGCAGATAAAATAAAATAAAACATATTCAAAATCACAAGAAAAATGTTGAGACAGTGCATTTTTGAAATTATTGAGGTAGGCAGAGAGAACCGAACGCCAAACTCCTCTCTCTTTAAATACATTTCTCGCTTCGTTCACGTCCATGCATATTCTCATACACGCTCTTCTGTTATTCTTACTTCTAACGTCTTCATCTTTCATAATTCCATTTATTTGATCGTGCCAAATTTTCAATTTTTTCTATTTTCATTATTATTACGATATTTATTGGATATCGTTATAAATAATAACCTTAAAATTGCGAATTCGTAACTCCTAACTATATACCCTAGGGGTGGTGGGGAATAAAATATTTAATTACATACATACATACATACATACATACCATCACGCCATGTGAGAACCGAACGCCACATTTTTCTATCCTGGCACGCATCCCTCGCCTCGTCCACATTCATGCATCGTCTCATACATGTTCGTCTATTGCTCACACTTCTAACATTTCCGTCTTTCAAAATTTCGTTCACATGGTCGTGCCATCCCTTTCTTGGGCGTCCCCGACCTCTCATTCCATTCCTTTCCGCTCTGTATATTTTCTTCGTCAGGCGCTCCTCATTCATTCTCCTCATGTGACCAAACCATCTCAATGTGTTCACTTTCATTCTAGTAATGACATCTTTCTTCATCTTACATTCTTTCCTTATATCCTCGTTTCTTACCCGGTCATACATCGTTCTATTACAAATCCTTCTTAACAATCTCAATATTTAATTACACACACAAGAAAAGTTGAGCGATAATTCATCTTTAACTTGAGGCCCCGTCTCCTTCAAAATTGACTTGGGAATGGCTCATCAAATCATTGGCATCTCATGACATAACCAACACTTGTGCGGCAGAGGAACTTTCAAGGTCAACTCTATAAACACGATCCAATCACATTACACACAACAAAATACAATTTATTATTTTGATTAAAATATTTTTAGAATTTAGCATACAAACCTGATTTTAATGGTAGAAAAAGAAACTCTGTATACTATATTAATAGTATAGTCATGTAAAACACAACACCCGCTGGAATTTAAGGTGCTTATTTATATGAATAATAAACCTCGACTATCAGCTAATCAAACAATACGATTACGTCCGATTTTATAAACTTTTTAAGAACGTTCCGGCTATAATAGGTGCGTTGCTATTCAACTTAGTCCAAGTTGATATTCTAAAACGCTGAAATAGGAACGTTATTACTACAAGTAAGTCACCAATAAGTTCGATTCCCTATTCTATAACCACATTTTAGTCTAATCAACTGTCAAAACGTACTAACTTTAGTTCACACCTTATTGGAAGCGTACTAGTTATTTTCACAGCAGTCTGGGATATTTTAGTCAAGTTGAAAATATCAATTATGTACGAAAAATTAAAAATGGTTAATTTACGATTTATTTAGAAAATAAAAACCAAAGAATATTAATACAGATCACTAGAAATGACATATAAATAAACATGGCCGTACAGTGCGCAGTACGCATGCGCAGTCTGCGCCATAGACTATTTGAGTTCAAATTTTTATCTACGATGCACTAATTGTGTATATTTCAATTTTAGGAACAATTTCAGTTACAGAATACGAAATTAAGTTCAAATGACCTTAACTCTAAAATTTTAGAAATTTAATTTTAGTTCAAAAAGTTACTGAATTGGACGTTATAACTATTCGTGAATGTCAAGGTTCGATCCCTAGCAGAGGAGAAATTTATTAAAATTTATTTCTCATGCAATTCTAGCTTCTCTGGGCTGAAAACATTGGTAGAAAAAAATTACCATATGTCAATAAGATCTCCAGTTGCGCAGGGTGCAAGGAAGTGTTTATTATTATTATTAAAATGAATTCTGAATAATATTCATTTGTAGAAGTAATTAACGCATATGGTATGTAACCAACATGTTACGAAATAAAAAAAAATATAATATATATGTGAGCAAAAGAGAGAACAAGGATTGCATAAGGAGGAGAATTAAGTGTTATTGGGGGATGATGCTTCAGATTTTTTTTGAAGCCGTATAGTGTTAATGAAACACGAAGATGCGATGGGATGTCCTCCTGAGTCTGTCTGCTTGAACGAAAGATGTTGCGAAGAAAGTATTTTGCACTGGGGTACTGAGTGTTTTAATGAACACCTACAAAACTGTAGATAGGTACACAAAATGAATGTTGATAGTTTGCTTCGGGTGTTGTCTGCCGAAGGCGTGGCGTGGTAGTCAGGTTCGATGTCTGCCAGCGACCAAACTTGTTCTTGTGTCGGTCAACTCAGACATAACATTATCTACCTGTTCACTCAATATTCTCTCCAATATCTTCAACATACCTTAATTTTTCTATATAGGTACCTAATTATCCTTTTGCATCGTAACGTCACGTCGTGCACAAAGAATTTGGAAATCATGATACAACTTTAAACTATTGCTATTATCATATATTTTTATTTATTAAATTCACAATACATATTATATTATACAAAATACATAACAAACAAACTATATAGAAAAGATGCACAGAAAGAAAAAACATATACCAGAGTGCAAGCACTCGTGTGTAAAGGAGACAATTTAATACAGAAGACACAAAATATTATATATACACTAGTTACATGTAACACATGAGATCCAACTGTCGATGGCGATAGTATGCATAATCAAAGAATACGTACCAAACTATAAACAACACAAATTAATAAATATTTGAAGATATTTTATTTTCTATATAAAACATGTAGGTATGTTTGTCAGGATAGGATAGTATGGAGGTCAGTCTGTTTTTGAATATGAAAACAGTATGATGGTATGTATGTTTGTTTGGAGATTTAAGTATCAAACTATTAAGTCTTCTTACATATTGTGTATAGGCGACTACCATACAAATTGTATGAAGTGATGTCGTCACTAAATTCAATTTTTATAAAAATTGTTAAAAAAAAATTGAGATGTGCAAATACAATGTTTATATTTTTTATATAAAATTAAATTATCTAGTTGGGGTGTTACGGCTTTTTTCGATATTAAAAAAAAAATGGAAATATAGGCAGTTAAACTCATAAATTTATCATAAAAAAAAAATTTTCTTAATAAAAAATGTTTGAGAAACCCTAAATTTTTTTTGAAAAACTAATTGGAGATTTTGTATTTGTCTACATTTGTACCAATTTTCAGCGTTCTAGCTTTAATGGTTTCTGAGATATATTGAAAAATAAAGTAAAAATTCAAAAGTTGATAACCCCTGACTGAAACAAAAATTCAAAATTCTGAGTATAAAAGTTTTGTAGGCCTTTAACTGTTTATATATTCTGAAATTTTTGGCACTGTAAATTGAGCGGATCAAAAGTTATAAGGTGGGGACGGACACACACACACACACACACACGAACAGACACACGAAATGTTCTACTCCGATTTTTGAGTAAATCCGTGTATGGAACATATATGCTGCGAAGCCTCTAAGTTGGTGTTTTTTGACTTCAAAGTTGGAAAAGCCGTGAAAAAAGTAGACCTCTGCATACAATTCTCGCGTATCCTGGCTTGAAATAAATATTATCTATACAAAAAGTAGTTAATACTAGTTGCATGTAACACATGAGATCCAACTGTCGATAGCGATAGTATGTATAGTTGAAGAATATGTACCAAACTATAAACCCATAGATACAAATTATTGAATATTTTCAGATATTTTGCTTTCTATACAACATATGTAGGCATGTATGTCAAGATAGGATAGTATGGAGGAAGATCCTTTTTCCTACCCAGAATATGCAAATAGCATGATGGTATGTATGTATGTTTGGAGATGAAGTATCAAACTATTAAGTCTTCTTACATATTGTGTATAGGCGACTGCCATACAAAATGTATGAAGCGATGTCGTCACTAAATTCAATTTTTAAAAAAATTGTTAAAAAAAAATTGAGACCTTCTACTACAATGGTAATATTTTTTATAGAAAATTAAATTATCTAGTTGGGGTGTTTCGGTTTTTTTCGATAATTGTAAAAGTTTTGGAAATATAGGCAGTTAAACTCATAAATTTATCATAAAAAAAATATTTTTCTTAATAAAAAATGTTTGAGAAACCCTGGAATTTTTTTGAAAAAACTTATTTGATATTTTGTATTTGTCTATGTTTGTACCAATTTTCAGCGTTCTAGCGTTTATGGTTTCTGAGATATATGGAAAAATAAAATAAAAATTCAAAAGTTGATAACCCCTGACTGACACAAAAATTCAAAATTCCGAGTATAAAAGTTTTGTAGGCCTGTAACTGTTTATATATTCTGAAATTTTAGGCTCTGTAAATTGAGCGGATCAAAAGTTATAAGGGGGGGGGGGACACACACACACACAGACACACACACAGACACACAGACACACACACACACACACACACAGACACACAAAATGTTCTCCTCCGAATTCTGAGTAAATCCATGGAACATATATGCTGCGAAGCCTCTAAGTTGGTGTTTTTTGACTTCAAAGTTGGAAAAGCCGTGAAAAAAGTAGACCTCTCCATATAATTCTCGCGTATTCTGGCTTGATACATTGTCGATATGTTAAGAGAACAAAGTTCTCCTGAACAAATCGACAGTAGGATAATTTACATATCAGTCAAATTTAATAAGTTTAATTTATTCTTTATTTTTCTTTTAAAATCATTATATTCAATTGCCAGTCTCAAATCTGTTTCAAGTTGGTTGAACCACACCACCCCATTGTACGTGTAGTAGTGGTGTGTTGTGTATGTATGTGTTAATGGGGTACACAGTTGACCCACTATATTATGTCTATCACTCGCCACACGTACAAAGGCATGGTGCGACCTTCCAATGTCCTTATGTATGTATTTGAAATAGCATATTTTTTTATAAATACTTTTAAAAGATGGCACTTGAAAATCACGAAATAGTTAATATTAAAATTAAAAAACTGATTAATATTTTTTTTCCACCAAATTGAATTGAATAACTAGTTTAGCTCTAGATGAGCATTACTCTGAAGATGCTCGTAAAGAGCGAAACAAGTTAGTCAATCAAATAAAGTGGTAATAAATTATTAATCAGTTTATTATTTTTTTCATTCATTCATTCATACCATCACGGCATATCCCACAATGTGGGGTAACCAGCGAAAGATGTGCGGGTGTGCATTGCCATATAAAAGGGAGCACAACATATATGTGTATACCCACACACCAGTCTCGTCTCACCTAAAAAGGCACTATATTCAGAATGGGTGGTGAACCTCATTGCTGAACTATGTGAGATGTTATTGTTGCCTGTTGTATTTTCGATTACCCGGCTCTTACGGGACACTCAAAAACAATAATAGAAAAGAGTGGAAGCACTATTCTAAGCCGGTGACTCACAGCTAATAATTAATTTTAATATATCATAATGGAATTCCATCAAGTATTGTCGATCGAAAAAGTAAAAAATATATTGTTATTTTATTTTATAGATTCGCTGTGAAGTACCGGATAAGAATAGTGCTTCCAATATTTTCTATTATAATCGTTTGCTAGTGTCCCGTTAGAAACGAGTTTTCAAAAATACAACAGGCAAAAAAAATCTTACGTTATGTAATGATGTTCACAACCCATTCTGAATGTAGTGCCTTTTTAGGTGAGACGAGACTGGTGTGTATGGTTACACGCACGTATCCTGCTTCCTTATGTAAAGAAATGCACATCAGCTCATCTGTCGCAGGTGACACCACATTTTGGGACATGCCGAGATGGTTTGAATGAATATAACAAAATTAAACGAATGTAGGTACACCGATTTAGAAAAAAGTCAATTTTATCTCAATTAACGCTAATGACAATCGTTTTGATAATAATTGAGTCATTTAAAATCGTTCAGGTTTCATTTTCATTTTGTCGCAAACTTCATGTATAAACTTGGAGCTTATTCTGTGCGATCGTCGCAAGCAGTCGCAGCACAATGATCAATTGCTGTTGGTAGATTATGAGGACGATTTTTAATGTTATGATATTTAAATGCACTAGATCATTGACATTTTGTAAGTATGGATGTATATAAAATGGAATAAGGATGAATGCCAAGAATTCTAAGGAAGGTAATGATGGAATTTACATTCAAAGTTGTGTAGAACACCATGTGAAACAAAAGTTGAGGGGTTTTCAATAGAACAGAAGACCATAACCATAATATTGAAGTATTACATATGGCAGAACAGATTGTTTAATGATACACATACGTATGTCAATGGTGAATAATTGCACTTATGTACCTATGCCAGTGATAAATGATCGCACATATGTATGCCAGTGATGAATAATCGTAGGTATGGACATATTTATTCCATATTTATTTATTTATAAAAATCTTAGAATTTATTGAGTATTTACCTGTTTAGGTGTACTCTCGTCACCTGTTTGGCTTTGGGCCCTCGGGATACCAAGTTACCTGACCTTGGTTACCGAGGACTGGGTTGTGCTGCCGATCAAGTTAGATAACCTGTCGGTGGTCACCCAGGATAGGCTATGCCGGTCTATATAGGCTTTAGATATTTCAACCTGTTTGCCTATCCCCAAGCGAAGGTATTGTAATGACTGTGTAGGTACTTACCTAACACAGCACTACGTACATATAGATATTTAATATTACAGTAAAACACAGGTAATTAGATGGCAGAAATCAAAAGATAATTGGTGCAATTACTTACATGAATTTATTTGGATAAGTGACTCTAATACATTGAAAATAGTTGACTTAATAAATATTTATATTTTAAATTAGAATAATATACGATGATTACGCGGATTGAAAACTATGGGGTCGCAAGGACAGCGCGACCGCGATAACTGGAACAGGGTAGATCGAATGGCCGCTCCCGGTCTGAGGCGTCTTTATATAGGGCTGAATCGTCCGGATTCAGACACTAGCGCGCGCCATAAGTACAATAAATATGAAACAATGAATTCAACCTCACTAGGATAAACATGCATCGAGGTTAAATAAATTCACATTTTAGGCAGATATAAATGTGACACAAAAATAATATTATACAAAACAACATGTCACTAATGTCGCCATGCAGTTGGGTACTTATAAACCACTTGTAACAATATTATTTAAATAACATAAATAGTACAATAACAAAAATAAAATATGTAGGGTAACCATGAGTATTATAAATAAAATTGAAAAAAAAAACACATATTTCAACATAGGAAGGTTAACCATGAAAGAATACTTTTGCCATCCTCAGACAATACAAACAACTTTTAACAGATTTTTAATTATCTCAATAGAGACGAAGTTGGAATATTTATTGTAGGAGAACCGGGAAATCAAGGCACCTACAGGGCTTACGACCTGTCATCGGCTGGTTTACGTGATCACTTTATGCGCTTGCGCAACGTTCACCAATTATGCCTTTTTAATGAGATCCCTATCAATTCAATTTTGAAAGTTGGCTGTAGTAAAAATTCCTTATTTTCAAGCGAAAAGAATTTCAGTATTACAATATATAGAACTTTCAAAATTGAATTGATAGGGATCTCATTAAAAAGGCATAATTGGTGAACGTTGCGCAAGCGCATAAAGAGATCACGTAAACCAGCCGATGACAGGTCGTAAGCCCTGTAGGTGCCTTGATTTCCCGGTTCTCCTACAATAAATATTCCAACTTCGTCTCTATTGAGATAATTAAAAATCTGTTAAAAAATATCTTTGACTCCCGACAGGGAAAAAATCCAATGTTTGCGCATATGCAATAATAAAAAAATATTCGATTACAAACAACTTGATATTTTTTTTAAATTTGAGAGAGGAATTGATTGATTTTAGATAGTCGGGAAGAATATTGAATATTAGTGGAGCCTGATAACAGTAACTTCGCTGCCCAAAAGAAGTTTTAGTATAGACTGTCATAAAGTTTAGGGATGTGCCTGTTCTGGTAGTCCGAATATGTTGTGTTCTTTCAGCAAGTTCAATATTTATAAAAAATCCACATATGCATGATAGTGATGAATAATCGCACATATGTATGACATATGGTATGCCAGTTATGCATGATCGCACATATATGTATGCCAAAGATTGATAATCGCATATGTGATTGACATGTTTATGCCAGTGATGAATAATTGCGACATATCAAAGGAAATTTATTTTGCTTTTCACAGTGCAGTTTCAAGGTAATTAGGTACAAAATATCGTTGGGTCCACAATTAGACGTTGGGCGTTGAAGCATTTCTGCTCCGTTTGTTAGTACTGGTAGTACACATTGGTCGTACATTTTGCGTTTAAGGCTTTGCGAAATGTTGCTGTCGAAGAACTTCGGATGCCTCCGGTGTTAGCCCGCCAAGCTTTCGGACGCCAACACGAGGACCGAGGGGTGCGGGGGCAAGCCCTTCTGTTCGATCGGTTGTGCTAGGGGCTTGCCCCGGCTGCCGATCTTGAGCGGTTGCCCCGCCGTTTGAGGTTGGATTCTCGGGGGCAGTGGTTTGAACCCGATGGATAGTGGATGGTTGTGTTGTCCGACGTTGCGGCCGCGTCCGGGGGTGAAAAGGACCATAGAGTCCTAGAGCATCAACGGCGTGGAAGTGGTATCGCGTACTCATCACCTGTCGAAGAACTTCTTTAAGTTACCATCACCTCTGAAACTCAGCGGTCTGGTTTTGTTTGGAGAGTAAGATATTGTGTATTTATAATATGCTATCATAAAGTAATCAATTCTGTATTTGTTAGTCGCACAAATTAAAATGCACCTTAACATAGGTGGTTGGTTACCTTTACGAATATTTCATATTTATCATTAATGTGATCTTTAATAACTTTCTCCCTCTGAACCAACGGACCAAAAGACAGTAATTAATACATACTTAGTTTACAGATTCTGCGCATATCATTTCACGTATGAATAACTGAACTATATATGTCAGCAATAGTTTACGTCATAGACAAAAGTAGAGAGATGATCACATCAGTTTATAGGGAGATGGTTTTTAATTATAAAATTGATTGTGATTTATTAATTTAAAAGAATTTTCTTCAGAAAATTATTTACGTGTTCAATTGTATTAACAAAACACATCTCACTATATTAGATATACTACATACAGACAATAAATATCAATAAATATCGGGTCAACTGATAATTTATATTATAATGAACGATAGTACTCTCTCTGACCAACATTTTTTTAATATTATTACACAAAAACAAATACAACATATATTATACAAACTAATAACGCCCCACTAGGCAAAAGCCTGTTATGGGACTGTTATTTTATTCAGTTGAGTATCAAATATTGCAATAGACTCGGTTAGCAAGGCACAAAAATCAATAATAAAAAGCATACTGAATGTGCCATACAGAACAAGCTTCACAGTAATTTTCAAGACTCTGGAAGTTATGACACTTCGTCAACTATACGAAAGATCTGCACTTCTGTACCATTTTAAACATAACATACCCACTATACACAATACACAACCTCCAAGAACAACAAGATCTTCCATCACCAACACAATAAATATCCCAAAGTTGCAAACTACCCATGGACAAAGACACTTTAAATATTATGCCATCAAATTACACAATAGCCTACCAACCTCTTTAAAACTGCTACCACATAACACATCGTCACAAAAATACAAAAAACACATAACAGCATGGATATACAGCACCGGTTCAGAACAAATCAATAATATAATCACACCCAATCAAATATAATTAAGCTTCACAATTTTTTTTCTCAATAACAATATAATGTATAATTTGATTCGATAACTATATACACAATGTATTATCTATTACACACAACTGTTGTAATGAACACCTCGGCACAGGACTTCCTAGTGAGGTGTTCATCGTATTCAATCAATTACTACACTTATTATTAAATAATACATACACACACACACACACACACATGTAACTTCTAGACATATGTAACTTCTAACTCTAGTATGTAATTGTTTTTGTAACTTCAACAGTGTATTACATATAATAAATAAATAAAAATAAAAAAATAAATCTTTATTCAGCTGTAATTTTCATATTTTCACAAGTCATAAAAGAAGAGTAGGTAAACAAGAGTAAAAAAATGTAAAATGAATGATACAAATATACAAAGATAATCATTTAATTCTACAAAATATTGAAAAAGCAAATACAAATAGTATTGACAGAAAAAAATGTGAATATAAATATGACATTTATTTCAATTAAAGTTTTACATTTAAGTCGTTTAATAATTATGATATTTAATTAAAACAGAATAAGAATGTCGAGGAGAATTCGCGATACGTCAAGCCACGGCACTGGAAAAATTTCCGAATGGTTAACACAGGTGGGAACAACATTTTATAACTTCAGCTTGCGTTGGTAGCAATGACACGTCAATAGTGATGTGGGGACATCATAGGGATGTTCCGCCACAACTTAGTTCCTATGAAATGTTGTAAGGTTTATTTGAATTTTTGAGTTCAAGCTCGGTTGGTTGGAAGAGATTGCCATCTGACAATGAACTGGCAACATCACAGGCTGCAAGGCGGTGTTTACAGAAATAAAATGGAGTCGTGCACTTTCCGCTCGTGCATTTTCGGCACATGTATGAAATCGTGTGTGTTACGCACGCCTACATGATCAACGCTTTTTTTACAATATATTCAGCACACCATTTCAACCCTTAACCGTCCCAATATATTTTTTTATTGTATTTTTATATTTCTTCTCCAAAAATTATTTTTCAAAATGCTGGTAATAATAATGTCTCAAAATAACAAATAAACATACATACCATCACGCCATATCTCTCGCGGGGTAGGCAGAAATAACCGAACGCCAAAATTTCCTATTCTGGCACGTTCATGCATCTTCGTCTGTTGTAAACGCTTCTAACATTTCCGTCTTGTAGAATATAGTTCACATGGTTGTGTCATCCCTTTCTTGGGCGGCCATATATGCTGCGAAGCCTCTATGTTGGTGTTTTTTGACTTCAAAGTTGGAATAACCGTGCAATAACTCTAGTACTGCATACAATTCTCTCACACGGGACTAAAATTAATACTTTCGATTCAATAAGAGAAAAAAATCTCTTCAACGAATCGAAAGTCGGATAACTTGTTGCATGTAACACATGAGATCCAACTGTCGATAGCGATAGTAAGTATGTATAGTTGAAGAATTTACTTACCAAACTATAAACCCATAAATCCAAATTATTGAATATTTTAAGATATTTTGTTTTCTGTACAACACATGTAGGTATGTATGTCAAGATAGGATAGTATGGAGGTCAGTCCTTTGATCCTACCCAGAATATGAAAACAGCATGATGGTATGTATGTATGTTTGGAGAATAGTATCAAACAGTTAAGTCTTAGATATTGTGTGTAGGCGACTGCCATACAAATTGTATGAAGCAATGTCGTCACTAAATTCAATTTTTATAAAAAAAAAATTGAGATGTGCTAATACAATGCTAAAATTTTTTATAGAAACTTAAATTATCTAGTTGGGGTGTTTCGGCTTTTTTGATATTTTAAAAAACTTTGGAAATATAGGCAGTTACACTCATAAATTTATCACAAAAAAAAATATTTTTATTAATAAAAAAATGTTTGAGAAAACCTGGAAATTCTTTGAAAAAAACCAATTTGAGATTTTGTATTTGTCTATGTTCACACCAATTTTTAGCTTTCTAGCTTTTATGGTTTCTGAGATATATAGAAAAATAAACTAAAATTTCAAAAGTTGATAACCCCTGACTGAAACAATAATTCAAAATTCTGAGTATAAAAGTTTTGTAGGCCTATAATTGTTTATATATTTTGAAATTTTGGGCTCTGTAAATTGAGCCGATCAAAAGTTATAAGGGGGGGAGGACAGACACACACACAGACACACAAAATTCACATAAAATGTTCTACTCCGAATTTTGAGTAATTCCATGTCTGGGAACATATATGCAGCGAAGCCTCTAATTTGTTGTTTTAGCATGCAAAAAGTCCACTACGCCATACAAAATGTTCCTTCATACACGCATATTGGATTTAAACTGCCTCTTCCTTCAATAGAATTTCATTCTCTTGAACGAAACGACAGTTGGATAACTATTCACTTTTACATGGAATTATATTATAATTGATAAAATATAATTATACCTAAGTATTTAAATGAAGGAGTTATTATTTGTCGAGCTAAAATTTTTGTTGAATTATATTTTAATAATAAAATTGTAGGTACATTTTCACGGTTGATGATGTAACAATGCCAGTTTATATAATGACGAACAGTCTGTATACATAATGATCAACAATAGATCTATTGACATTGGTAATGATGGATCATTGATGATGATGACACGGTTAATTATTTACATAAAAACGTAATCATCTATTGAATAGAAATATTGAATCGATTTTTTTGATGATTATATGAAATAGTTTTGTTTCGCGTCTCGGTAACATGATATATGAATCAAATGAGTCAATATGTCGGTCTTCGTGGCTCAATTGGTTAGATATCACACTGCTATTTTAAGGGTCCCGGGTTCAATTTTCGTTGGAGAAACAATTTTAAATTGTGTTTTAAGTCTGGATCTGTGTGAGGATTAATACCGTAAGTCTCCAGAATGTGGCAAATGTTATAAAATGCGTGTTAAATGCGATGCAGACACGCACAGCTGTCGCTGGTTACACCACATTGTGGCATATGCCGTGATGGTATGAATGAATAAAAAAAAATCCATCACTATTATGACTTGTATACAGTTGTAATAAAATTTAAGTGTCAATTTTTTGGCACCATGCAGCATGTGTGGGAACGAAACCAATTTATATAAATGTTTTTACGTAGTACGATGTTGTTTATTTGTTTTTTATCGTATATCACCCACAAGCATTCCAATATTATGAATAAAGCTACATCATAATAATATGTTGTGAAACACCATCTGACCGTTTGGAGTAGGCACGTTTCTTGCTTCGTTTACGTCCATGCATCGTCTCATACACGCTATACTGATTGCCTCTAGTTCCTCTGTATATTTGCTTTTTTATTAAGCTCACTTTACACGGAAGAGGTTTGCAACTAGGATTTTGATGCACAGTTCGTTTATATAGCATGTAAACAATTTGATGCAATGTTCGTTTATATAGCATGTAAACAGTTTGGCAAAGTTCGTTTATATATCATGTAAACAGTTTTATGCAAAGTTCGTTTATATAGCATGTAAACAGTTTTATGCAAAGTTCGTTTATATAGCATGTAAACAGTTTGATGCAAAGTTCGTTTATATAGAATGTCAACAGTTTGATGCAAAGTTCGTTTATATAGCATGTAAATAGTTTTATGCAAAGTTCGTTTATATATCATGTAAACAGTTTTATGCAAAGTTCGTTTATATAGCATGTAAACAGTTTGATGCAAAGTTCGTTTATATAGCATGTAAACAGTTTGATGCAAAGTTCGTTTATATAGAATGTAAACAGTTTGATGCAAAGTTCGTTAATATATAATGTAAACAGTTTGATACAAAGTTCGTTTATATAGCATGTAAATAGTTTTATGCAAAGTTCGTTTATATATCATGTAAACAGTTTTATGCAAAGTTCGTTTATATAGCATGTAAACAGTTTGATGCAAAGTTCGTTTATATAGCATGTAAACAGTTTTATGCAAAGTTCGTTTATATATCATGTAAACAGTTTTATGCAAAGTTCGTTTATAAAGCATGTAAACAGTTTGATGCAAAGTTCGTTTATATATCATGTAAACAGTTTTATGCAAAGTTCGTTTATATAGCATGTAAAGAGTTTGATGCAAAGTTCGTTTATATAGCATGAAAACAGTTTAATGCACAGTTCGTTTATATAGAATGTAAACAGTTTGATGCATAGTTTGTTTATATAGCATGTAAACAGTTTGATGCAAAGTTCGTTTATATAGAATGTAAACAGTTTGATGCAAAGTTCGTTTATATAGAATGTAAACAGTTTGATGTATGTACATTTTGTTTATATAGCATGTAAACAGTTAAATGCAAATTTCGTTTTTATAGAATGTAAACAGTTTGATGCAAAATTCGTTTATATAGAATGTAAACAGTTTGATGTAAATTTCGCAGGTTCTGACATTGACTCGAATGCATCTAACTATTTGACTTTTTTATTTTGATTTCTCTTTATTTAATTTTTCTTTATACATATACTATTCACATTTATGTTAGTTTTCGTTGTTTTATTTTGTAAGACAGTACCTACTTAAATATTGGTGTTACAATCTTGGTTTTGTAGTTGTTAAATAATTTGTATTTTTGTATATATTTCAAAACTGTATGTAACATAGAATAAATAAAATGAAATAAAAAAATAGTATATATTAGGTGCCCTCAGTAAATTAGGTAAATAAAATTAAATAAATAGGAAACGTATTATTGTTAAATCGAATTTTTATATTGTGTAAGACTAATGCGTATTTATTGCAGCAAAATTTCATGTTGATTTGTATAAATAAACACTTAATTTTGGTCATTTCAAATAGCGTTAAATTTAAATATACGTGACTCAAATAAAACTGACTGGATGATTGCTGAATGCAATTGAGCATGGTCCAAATTCTATGATTACACATGTCATGTACTTGGTTCAATTACACATGTCATGTACTTGGTTCAATTACACATGTCATGTACTTGGTTCAATTTCACCATTGCACTTTTTTGTCCACATCACGTATGATTTTTTGCAAATAATTTTGCAACTCTGCTCTCCGCATAATGTTAATTGCGCTCTCAATATATAGATTAATGCATTGCTTTTTAAATGAAATGTAATATTATTATGCAATGTCCGACATTGAGTCATGGATAATAAATTACGTATTGGATTTGTACATGCACGTTGTGAATACTTAATATCACAACAACAGAGAAGAAAATTTATTCTTCTTCATCGTGTATTGGGTCATTTGATCTGTTTGTGAAGGTAGGCTAGCTTAGGAGGAACTGAACCAGCACTTGGATTATCTGCAACGACAATCGAAACGTCGACAAAATATTGAATCACAATGCAACACAGAGAATTCTGGAAGATCTTATAAAGAAGACCAGGTAACTGCTTAACTTAACCAGAGACCATAAATGAATCAGGATGCCTTACCTATGCTCGACGCAATATGAAAAACACTCCTCTTAACTCGGAATATCATAGGTATAATACGCGAGGTGCAAACAACATCAGACCTGCAAAGTGCAGACTGGCAAAAGTCGCTAATAGCTTTGTGGGACAGAGCTATTAGCGACTTTTAGCTACCAGCTCACATACAGTATTTGAAGTAGTTTTGAGAGAGATACGAAGAAGTATCTTGTCGATAAATCATTGTATACAACTGACGAAATGCTAAATGAAAGAGATTTCAATTAGCATGGAGTATTTTGTCTTTGTTTATTGATAATAATTTGTTTATTTATAATCAATGATGACTCCGCGAGCTCTGCTTGGGAGCCTATGGAGGATAAACCAATATAAATACAAAATACATAATCGGTTTATTTACTGGCCACAGCCATCTTAAAAGACACCATTTCATAATGGAGATAGAAGAAGACCCAACCTGTAGAGGGTGTCAATATGAAGAAGAAACCGCCTCGCATGTGATCTGTGAATGTCCAGTATTTATGGAAGCCAGACCCAAGGACTTAGGTGGCATTCCAACCAGCAGAATTCTGGAACTTATTGAAGAGGCTGAGATGAACCAATTAAATGGAGCAGCATAATAGATCAAAGTGGTCGCAGTGCAGGGAATACTAAAGATCCACTAATAATAATAATAATAATCCCAGGAGGAGGTCGAACTGTCCTTCCATCTGTTGAGTGTTTCTATCATCCATCCATCCACTTTAATTTGGGTCTTCCCATATTTCGTCTCCCATCTGGTTGTGTGTTGAGAATATTCTTCGGAACTCGGTTCTCTTCCATGCGATGAAGATGTCCCAACCATCTAAGTTGATAAGTTTTTATGTACTGTACTATGTTGCTCATTATACATACGTTCTAGTTCATGGTTGTATGTATCTTATGCTCCATGTTCTATTTTCACATACAGACCCGAAGACCTTCCTTTCAAAGACCCGAAGCGCAGTTTCGTCTCGTTTACTCAGGACCCAGCACTCACCTTCGTACACAAAAAGTGGTTTCCTCATCCTACATCCTTAATAAAGCATAATATGCTTGTGCTGTAGGTGAACGAAATCGGTCGGGCAGGATTCGAACTCGCGACAACTAGATTACAAATCCACCGCTCTAATTGCTCTCCTCGACCATCCATCTTATAGATTGTTAGAATTGTTTAATATTTCTAAAGAAATCTTTAGTAATACCGAACCAATATGCGTGGATTGTTCAAGAACCTACTTTAAATATTGCATACTCATCTTGAACATTTTGCTTAATCAGTAAGTAATATTAATACACTAGTTGCATGTAACACATGAGATCCAACTGTCGATAGCGATAGTATGTATAGTTGAAGAATAAGTACCAAACTATAATCCTATAAATACAAATTATTTAATATTTTAAGATATTTGATTTTCTATACAACACATGTACCTACATATGTATGTATGTCAAGATAGGATAGTATGGAGGTCAGTCCTTTGATCCTACCCAGAATATGAAAACAGAATGATGGTATGTATGTATGTTTGGAGATTAGTATCAAACAATTAAGTCTTCTTAGATATTGTGTGTAGGCGATTGCCATACAAATTGTATGAAGCAATGTCGTCACTAAATTCAATTTTTATAAAAATTGTTAAAAAAAATTATTAAATGTTAATATTTTTTATAGAAAATTAAATTATCTAGTTGAGGTGTTTCGGCTTTTTTCGATATTTTTAAAAAGCTTGGAAATATAGGCAGTTAATCTCATAAATTTATCATAAAAAAAATATTTTTCTTAGTAAAAAATGTTTGAGAAACCCTGGAATTTAAAAAAAAAACTAATTTGAGATTTTGTATTTGTCTATGTTCATACCAATTTTTTTAAGCTTTTATGGTTTCTGAGATATATGGAAAAATAAACCAAAATTTCAAAAGTTGATAACCCCTGACTGAAACAAAAATTCACAATTCTGAGTATAAAAGTTTTGTAAGCCTATAACTTTATATATATTCTGAAATTTTGGGCTCTGTAAATTGAGCGAATCAAAAGTTATAAGGGGGGGACACACACACACACCACACACACACACACACACACACACAGACACACACACACACACACAGACACACAAAACTCACATAAAATGTTCTACTCCGAATTCTGAGTAAATCCATGTATGGGAACATATATGCTGCGAGGCCTCTAGTTCGTGTTATTAGCATGCAAAAAGTCCACTACCCCATACAAAATGTTCCTTCGTACACGCATCTTGGCTTAATAATGTCGATTCATTAAGAGAATTGAATTCTCATGAACGAATCGACAGTTGGAATACATAACCTATATTTACCTTATTTTTCTTTACTGCACGCAAATATCATGTAAGTACATGATGTAAGTTTCTATGTACATAGGTTGATTGATTACTTTATAATGAGATATATTAAAAAAAAAACATTTATATTTTGTGCCAAGGATTCAATATAATAATTTATTACAATACAGATAATGATTATAATTGTGTATAAATAACAGCCCCAGAATCGGCTTTTGCCTTATTGAGTGTTAAATCAGTTTATTAATTATCTAGATAGGTACCTATATAATAAAATGTATATAAATATTGTACATCTTAAAACAGGAATTCCTAGTTATTATTGCATATTACTATGTATTGAAATATTTATATATAAAATATAATTAATATTTTTAAACAACACCTAAATGAAACAAATACAAAAAATGTCACGACCGATTTTGTTCGCCTATAACACAAGCATTTATGATCATATTAGGTAATGTATGAGGATTTGTGAGTACCCACCTATTAAAAAAAATGTTTTTATTGCGAACATAATTTTACTAAAACTGGAAAAATAAAAAATGAATGTATAAAAAAACAAGAAAAAAAGAATGCATAGTGATCATTCAAAGGCCAAAATTCAACCGTAATTCATAATTTAATTTATAAATTTCAAAAGTTATTGGACCTGTGGGGGACAAGTCCCGTCAAAATATGTGCAGTCAATACCCTCACGATTACCCATATGAAGGATATTTTCGTATGAAGTACTATAATATTTTAGGATATAATAGAACTCAATATGATATTAAGGTATAAACGTGATATGGGTGGTAAAAAGGGTTTTGATTTCACTGATTTACCGGACATAACATTGCCTGTTTGACATTGGCAGCATTAAAGTAAATAATCTATAGTTTGACGTAATTTTAGTGTTATTTACACGCGTAATAATATTCAGTGTTATTTATACTCGTGGTTCAAATATCGAACTACGGTTGAACCCAAATTCAACCACTGTTTCAATTTGCCATTTCACTATTTTATAGATATTAGAAAATCACATAAAAAGATTAGAAATTTAGATTAACAAACAGCTTAACAGAAGTATTGTGTATTGCGCATACTGTTATGTGATCATGACAACCAACTGAGCAAAACTAAATTCAGTGCTGTCGTATGAAATAGAGCTCAAAATCGAAATCAACTGAACCAGGGTTCAAATATTTTTCTAAATAAGGTTTATTATGTATAAATTTTAGCATTCTGCAGTCCTTCTCCACATAAACTTAGATAAATTTCATTTATTTATTTAACTTTTTATACAATATAATGCACACTCATAATCATTAGGCAATATCTCCCAACCAACCAGATTACAGAGTGACAGAATTATATATGTACATCAACAAAAAAAAAAAAACAACTTAAGACACACCTGTTTAATATTTCACACAATAACACCTCCTAAATTTGAATTTGAATATAATGTAATGAAACCAACTTAATAACACTGTAATTAACTGCTCCGTGACACTTCTCAACGTTTCATGGCATTAGATTCAATTAAATAGAATATACTTAGTATTGTATACATCGTTTTTATGTTTATTTTTAATTTAATTTAAGATCAATAACCTAGATTTTAAGCAAATTAAATTTAAAGATATAACTTTGTATTAACCACGTTTTTTGGTTGAAACGATGCGACGGGTTTCGGAACTAACCGTTCCCTCATCAGGCTAACTTTCAACTATGAGGGAACGGTTAGTTCCGAAACCGGTCGCATCGTTTCAACCAAAAAACGTGGTTAATACAAAGTTATATCTTTAAATTTAATTTGTTAAATATGAACCACAAAGTTAACATTCAAACATTTGAAAATATAGATTTTAAGCTTTTACTAACATGAAAAACTAATAGCTACAAAGCGCCCTTGAGGTGAGTTTTCACGAAATCGGCGCTATATAAATTATCCAACCATATATATATAACAAACAATGAAAGCTAAAAAAACAAACAAAATATTCATAACACCTGGATCTTTGAGACGATTAATATTGTAAGTCTCCAGAATGTGTCAACTTGTTATTGGGTGCGTGTTAAATTAATATTTGACAATGTACCTGTTTGTTGCCGGAGAATTAATAAATAATAATAATCAATAATAATAATACCAAGATAAATAATAAAAACAAACAAAAAAACATCATAGCACAAAAAAAGGATTGGGAGATCAGGTGTTTAGGGATAAATATTCCTTTTTTATTAAATTTGACGTAGCCAAGGGAAGTAAGGAAAAGGATATCAGGTATTTTCGTAAAGATATCCCTGCTTTAGTCTTTTCTTGAAAATGGAAAGCGAATTTGACGAAGTTATATCAGGACTCGAATTATTCCAGAGTCTTGCTGAACGTACTTCAAAGGAAGAGCTGAAGAATTCAGTGTTGTGAATTGGGATGGTTAATGTAAGTAGTACGTTCAGCAGATCATAATACGTATTTTGAAAATCTAATGAATCTATCTATACTTTAGATAAATAAATATTAATACTTACTACCTTCTCTTGTATTATTATCTTAAAGATACATACGTTTATGAATTTACCTGTATTATATATATACATTAATATACACGTATGAAGTAAGGTAGCGACCAGTTTATTTAGTTTTGTATGTATGGTACCGCCCAGGGCGCCGATAAAAGTGGTTCTTTGAAATTACTTGATCGCCCCATGTCGATAACCATACACGAAATTCTTTTAACTCAAGAAAATATTTAAGTTCTCGAAGCTTAATATATTTTGATTCTTAGAGCTCTATTTTTTTTATAATTGAACGAATATGTCCTTGTTTAATAAGTACATAGATATACATCTTCCTACATTCCCGAGGCAGGATTCGAAAGCACCACCACTAGATTACTAACCCTCTGCTATCGACCCATCTATAAAAAATATTTAAAACGAATCAATTGTGATCAACGTAAAACTCTCAATTTCATAATTTAATATACGTAAAAAAGGTATTTTATTTCATTCATTCACACCATTACGGCATAACTCACAATCTGGGGTAACCAGCGACGGGTGTGTGGGTGTGCATTACCTTAGCACGACACATGCGTGAATCCCCACCCACAATTATCATCTAACCTAAAAATCAACATTCAAAATGAGTGGTGAACCTCTTTAATGAACTATCATACATATCAAACCATCTCGCCGTTTCCCTATTTGGGGTAGGCAGAGAGAACCGGACGCCAGACTCTTCTATCCTGACATACATGTTTGCCTCATTTACATCCGTGCATCGCCTCATACATACTCTTGTATTATTTTGAC
This sequence comes from Molanna angustata, assembly GCA_963576475.1. Lineage (NCBI taxonomy): Eukaryota > Metazoa > Arthropoda > Insecta > Trichoptera > Molannidae > Molanna > Molanna angustata. The sequence goes on from OY754984.1 coordinate 1,118,464, forward strand.
TTCTTACATTACCATCTTTCAAAATCTCATTTGTATGATTATGGCAACTATTTCTAGGCTGGCCTCTACATTTTATTCAGCTCTTTTCTGCCTTGTATACTTTCTTTGACAAACGTTCATCGTTCATTCTTTCTACATGTTCGAACCATCGCACAGCATTTATCTTATTTTTACTCACAATATCTGTTTCGATCTTGCATTCCCGTCTGATGTCCATATCCACAGTCGTACCAACAATAATGATGCAAGTGTGATATGGACATTGCAGAAAATGCATGAAAGTAGAATTAACGCTATGGAAATGAAGTCCCTAGTCGAATATGTGACAAAATGAAGTTTCTTAGACGAATATGTGACAAAATGAGAAGCAAAATTGAGAAGCACTATCCAGATATCCTACAAAATCTAATGGGGTCTAAGTATCAGATATACAAATTTGCAAAATTTGAAAAGACTCGAATGAGTTCTTTAGTCTTTAATCGATGAAGTAAAATAAACACGCCATACATAGCACACACACACAGATACATTGTGATGTGATACAACTTTCAGAGCACAATCTCAGCATGATACTCAGTTGATAATCTGTAATTAAAAAATAACCTTAAAAATTGCGAAATCATATTTCCCCTTAGGTTAGGGAGGAGTGAAAAAATAATTTTGTTGTATTTTTGATAAGTAAACACCCAAAATAATGATAATTGAGTAGAGTGGACGCACCATTTTAAGCCGGTGCCTCATTATGTCATATTCTGATTTCAGAGTACGAAAAGGTCTTAATCAACGGTCGATTTTATCCGCGTGGTGTGACGTAATGAGTGCCGTATAAATGTCAACTTTTTCATATACTAAAATTCTGACTGATAAATTTAGATGAATCAGAATAGGACATATTATATGTAAAAGCCGTTGTCAGTCTAATAAAATTCTTGCGAGCGTTCGATCTCAAATTAACTTCAAATTTAATGTTTGAAACAAAGTGGAATCAAATGCTCAAGAAAGGTCAGTAAAGGTTTCAATCCGTTATACCTACAATTTGTTTGAGGAATGGTTTTTATTCAAGGTTATGTATAAACATTGCACAGAATATTCTATGTGCGTCATCTTTAGGTATAAATCTATGCACATGTATAAAATATTAGCCTGGCCTTACTAACTGTATCCTCAATATCTGGTACAATACTGTATCCACAGTTAGATGTAGAGGATGATTCAATAATCGTGTCAGCAGTTTTACTAAACAATTTTATGTGTTGGAATTTCATTATAAGTTAATACACCCTTTATAATTAACATGTGTACCCAGGGACGGATAGTGAATTTGTGAGGCCCTGGGCTAACACTAGGGGCCTACCCATTTTTTTTGCACTAGAGCACAAAGCAAACAAACTCCCATATCCCCACAGCAAAACCTGTTCAATAGGTGCACATTGATCATAAAAAATTAAACAAAATTTACAATTAGGTATCTAATTTTATCTAAATCAATAATTTCTAATTACTCAACTAATTGCCATTTTGTCAAAAAACTGTTGATGTAGGTGTACGGTATAGGAAAAAATAGTCCTATTAAATATTTTACTTATATAATATGACTTCAGATTAGATATTATATAATTTTATTATGAAATTGTGGTGTTAATGTTTGTATGCCCCCCTAACAATGAAAAGTTCACAGAAAAATTATATATCAACCTACACAGTACACAGTAAAAAGTTAACAAAAAAGATGACAGCCAAAAATACAATATACCTACTGAAATAACCAAAAGAAGTTAAATGATGATTTAATTTTGTTTCGCGTTGTGACAACTGTTATAGTAATTACTATTTTTAAACGGCGTCTTTTAATAGTTCTAAATTGGCTGTCATTTGTCAATTATATCGTATTATGGAAGATAAGGAGACTATTAGATGCGGAAGACTACTATTGTATATATTTCTTCTAGTAATATGTCTACATAGGAAGTTCACATGCGTAGATTATCTTTGGTGTATGTATAGGAATCAACTGTATTTGTCGGGTGAATCAACTTTGTCACCGCATCTGATTATAATATTATCAATACTCACTATTGTGGATTGAAACTGTTCTTTCACTACCACCACCCGTTCTGCTTATGGGGTGTTTCCGAAACTCTTCTTTTTTATATAACATATTTTTTTTGTTGTGAGTTCATAATGTGAATCTATTGATGTTTTTAAATAATTGTGTTGCTTTTTAAAATTATGTTGTACTTTTAAATTATGTTATTTTCTTTCTTTTGTATTTATATTTAGGTATGATATGTAAATTATATTGCTGTATATATTCAAATTGACGATAATGTAATATACCTAACAGCAGCCCCAGAACAGGTGGGGCGTTGTTGATCAATTTATATATATATGCATGTATTGTGAGAAAGAATAAATAAAAAAATAAAAATATACTCTAAAAATAACAAACAACATTACCTACAGTAAAAAGAGACACAAAGATGGTCTCCCAAAAATACACTCCTTCCTATGTTACAAAACTAATCTATTTATTATTCTATAAATTAAATAAAAAAAAGTAAAATCGTTTGTGATCTGTTAATTATATATAAATCCACACCTCAATCGCCATTCCTTGACAAGTCTTTTTACATTGTTTTTGCTTTTGCATTTCATAATAGATGCCGGCATCATACTAAGCAATTTAGGTACCTACATTATATTCTAACGTTCTCTTACCGTATTTATTATTATATTTTGAATCATAATCTATCTAAAATATATTGTATTTTAGTATTAAACCACTCGTAAGGTTCTTCGCGATGAACCTTACTTTTTGACAAATCTCAAATGTTAGTTCAAAAACTTAGTAGCATCCTCCAGTTTGGAAGCCACGTGATCTCCTAACTTTAGTGAGCGACTGTGCAATGTAAACGTGGTTAGTATTTAGAATCTAGTATTTAGCCACGTCCCAAATACGCCATGATGATGTGTGGGGAATCCATAACCATAGAAAAAGACGAATTACATCATATTGGCGTTATTATTAGCTTTATACTTGATGGCCGATTGTCGCGCGTGGATATTGAAAATATTTCTTGCAACATTCATATTTATTTTCAATAGTATTCGAGAAATACAAAGACCTTATAAGTCTGGCGCAATTCAGGGGTGACTTCTATGCGAAAAATGCATTGTCACCTCAGATATAAGAATTGTAGCTTTCATTATTTACAAAAAACCAATTCTCTCAATAGATGGCGTTCCAACAAAATAAATAAAAATAATAAGATTGTTGTTCATAATTTCACCCATAGATGGCTGTAGTAAAAATTCCTTATTTTCAAGCGAAAAGAATTTCAGTATTACAATATATAGAACTTTCAAAATTGAATTGATAGGGATCTCATTAAAAGGCATAATTGGTGAACGTTGCGCAAGCGCATAAAGTGATCACGTAAACCAGCCGATGACAGGTCGTAAGCCCTGTAGGTGCCTTGATTTCCCGGTTCTCCTACAATAAATATTCCAACTTCGTCTCTATTGAGATAATTAAAAATCTGTTAAAAAACAAATTTTGAACTTATTTATAGTCCTTATACTCCTCCCCCATATATCTCCGTCTTGCGCCTTCTGCATCCAATCACCAGCCATTCTTTTTATATCATCAGAACGCGTGGGGACCTTCCTCAACTTCTTTTATCTTAGCGCCACTTCCCTTTTTGTCCACCTCTGGTCTTGAAGTCTAGCAATGTGTCTCGCAAAAGACCACTTGAGCTTAGCCACTCTTTCGACGACGTCTGTTACTCCTGAACTTCTACGTAGGTATCTCCTCATTCTTTGTTCGGTCCGATAGTTTAATATGTAGCATGGCTATTTCATGTTTTCTTTGTGCTACGCGGAGTCTCCTCAAGGACGACTTGTTGAGTGTTAACTTTAATAATATGTTGGTGCTAATACAAATTAAAATGATTTGGATCATCATTATTATTACTTTATGTTATTTTTTAGTCAGGTTGTACTTAAAATATACCTACTTATAAATAATATATAATTATTGAAAATTGTTATCAGTTGAAGTTTCGCATGAATCACGTGACCTTCTGAGTGCAAATTGTCGATACTGTCGTTTTACGAGATAACATAGTTATTTGCATGTCAACAAAGACTCATTGAAGCATATTTGCATAAAAACTACAAGCAAGTCAACCTCTAAATTTTCAATAGATGTATCTAGGTACAGATATTTTTCAGCTCCCATTAGCTCCTTGTTTGCCATAAACTAAACGATAACAGATTATGCCGTTTTAATTAATTTATTGTTAACTAAAATTATGAATAAAAATATATTTCATTATACGTTCTACTTAATTTTTTTCGCAAACGCGACTCCCATTCACCGGTATCGCTCTATGATGAGCATCGTCAGAATGATGAACAATAATGATGAAGACCATCTATATATAGATTCACAAAGAGGATAACAACAATAGATATGGAAGGGGGCAATTCTAAGAAAAATTAAATACCCGAATTACATTATATCTTAGTGCCAACATTGACGTATGCAAGTGAAACCTGGACATGGCAGAACTCGCACGAAAGCAGAATAAATGCTGTTGAAATGAGATCACTAAGAAGAATCTGCAATAGAACGATGTATGACAGGGTAAGAAATGAGAACATAAGGAAAGAATGTAAGATGAAGAAAGATATCATTAATAGAATGAAAGTGAACACACTGAGATGGTTTGGCCACATGGGTAGAATGAATGAGGAACGCCTGACGAAGAAAATATTCAATGCGGATAGGAATGGATTGAGAGGCTGGGGCCGCCCAAGAAAGGGATGGCACGACCATGTGAACGATATTCTGAAAGACGGAAATGTTAGAAGCATGTACAATAGACGAACATGTATGAGACGATGCATGAATGTTGACGAGGCGATGAATGTGTGCCAGGATAGAAAGATATGGCGTTTGGTTCTCTCTGCCTACCCCGTAAGGGACATGGCGTGATGGTATGTATGTATGTATGTATGTATGTATGTATGTATAAATATGTATGATGTGTTGTTGCTGAGAGATTTATATTCTTATTGTCTAGATGTACCTTTACCATCTCACGACACGATAATAGCTTGAATATATAATAAAAACTATATTTTTTATTATATATTACCTACATACAAATGGTATTATATAAAAGTGAGTCATCTTGCATACAGCGGTCATATCGTTTGACTCATAATGCTGTGGTCCACTGACTTTCTAGTGTTTGTTGACCTACTCGTGTATCGCAGTAAGACGTGGCCTATATAACACCTTTTTTGTTAATATGGCTACGTAAGGGACGACAGTTTAGGTCCATTATACTATTTCAAAGAAGCGCACTACATAGCGTTGGAGAGGGTTTGCAATCTGTTCGGTAATATATTAATTAGGGTTTTAAAATGACCCGGGTTGTAAGAAGGTGGAAACACAGAATTGGAGAAGATTGTTCCACAGCCGCGCTGCTGTGTCAATAAAAGAGTTCGAGAAGCGACTGGTTCGTGTAAATTGAAGGTTTACTGTAAACAGGTGTTGAGATTGAGAAAAACGATTAATTCTAAAATGCCTGTAGACCTCGCCAAACTAAAGTTTGCAGGTGAAGCAACTTGCAGATATACCAATTTTAGTAGAGGGATGTTCTCTAATTTGAATCAACCAATAATATCACTTCTTGACGTTCGATGTTTGTGTCGCGAGTTGTTCCCTGACTTTTCCAACGATACAGTAAACCAAACTGAGTGTTTCGGTTGTGGTAATATTAATAAATTGTAGGTATTATTTATTTACGATGTTTTTTTATGAGTTATTATACCTACTGTTTATTTAAGACCTATGTGTATATAAATACGTTATTGTAATGTTTTTTTTACGATTTTAGTGTTAAAATCAGTAAAATATTGGCTTGATACTAATTTGTTATCCCTGAATATTTCTAATATAACCGTCAGCATAAACAACAATGGTCAACCTAATATTCATCCCACTCTCAAAATACATATAAGTAATAGCAGTATCCTTACAAGTCAATGTAATTGCAGTACTATTGAAAATACAGAATGCATTAAATATTCAGGTATTTTTACTGACAATATGTTACGTTGGGAGGAGCAAATTAAATCACTATCTAGTAAATTAAGAAAGACAATATACATATATAGAGAACTAAGGAACCTTCTGGATAAAGATACGATGAAATCGGTTTATTATTTCAGATATATGGCGTGTTTGACATACGCCAAATGTCAAAACTATGTATGATAGGATAAGTAATTTGGATATTAGAAAGAATTCATGATCGTTTAAGTACTAGTAAAGTACGAAAAAAGTTATTATGCTTGTGGACGAGTTTGAAGTTAAATAAATTACCCCTTGATATACATACGTGAAGTCTAAGGTGCTTTAAACAATTGTTTCTGTAAGCCAACAGTAAAGCAAAAACTCCCTCGGAGTGATCAGACGTATAAGCTCAGGTATATAATTATTTTTTTAAGAAATTTTGTTTTTCCCGTAATTCCTTTGAATACGATGGTGTATACTCACATATTTATCGAAATATGGAAACGTACGTTGTCCAACATAATGGCCAATTATAAAATTCACGCAACATTTACCGACAAATAATGGTGTTTTCCCATCAGATGGAAATATGAAGAAGTTCACCTCAAGATCGGATTACGGTGACCCCGGTCCGACGAGCGTCTATAGCAACATCACAATTACCATTTTAAGGCTTCAATTTCATTGTGTTTTGTACATTAACCCACAATTAATTATTTTAATACTCACTCAACAACAATGATTAATAACAATTACACATATTAATAACAAAACAAAAGATTATTAACAAAAAGTAAAACGCAGACTACATAATTCAATTTATTCATAAGTATAGAAATACAATTTTTTCAAAGTTGCATTTATTTATTTATTGTCAATACACAAACATTTGCACATATTTAGGTTAAGTGAGTAACGCCCCACTAGGTTAAACCTGTTCTGGGGCTGTTACTTTTGTTTTTTTTATTTTTATTTATTGAAAACAAACATACAGCGAATTTAGTACATAGCACAAGCAGACAGTAATACAACAAGTAAGCCAAAAATGTTTGATGAATATTACTGCCTTTGTTGTCTCCCGTTTGGATTATTGTAACGGTATATATGCGAATTCACCAAAGAAAGAAATTAATAAAATTCAGTCAGTTTTCAATGCTGCAGCCAGACTCATCAATGGAGCATCCAAATTTTCTCACATCTCTCACCATCTTCGCAATCTACATTGGCTTAAAGTCCCCGAAAGAATTGAATATAAGCTTTGTCTCATAATCTTTAAAGCACTTCGTGGTATGGCTCCTACATACCTCTCCGAACTGTGCATTCCGCTTTCAATAAATGACAGACAATCATCACTTCGTTCTGTTTCTTCATCCATGGTTGGGAAATTAGTTGAAATAAACAGGGTGCACACAACTAATTTCGGTGATCGTGCATTTGCTGTGGCAGGACCAAATGCATGGAATAAGCTCCCACGCACCCTCAGACAAAACGAAAATATATCTTCTTTCAGAAAAAAACTCTAAACGCACCTTTTTCGCATCTTACCAGAGCCAAAATGATACAACGTAATCAATTTTTCAGCGCCCTTGAGGTGAGATATTCACAAAAACGGCGCTATATAAATTATCCAAATTTATTATTATTATTACTGCTTAAAAAACATAATAGAGACACGAAGGCCGACAGTTAATATTTTTACCGTGTTTTTACACCTCTTTCATATTCTTCTTCTTCTTTTTCTTCTTCTTCTTCTTCTTTAGACTTCCTCCCTCCACTGCTGGATTCCATTCTTTTCCATTCGTCTCTGTCTCTTCCCCTTCGCACCCATGTTCTTCCAGCTTGCAAAACTATGTCATCGGACCACCTTTTGGGAGGTCTTCCGACACCTCTATTTTTGGTCCAGGGCCTCCACTGTAGGATTTTGGGTGCCCACCTAGTATCCCCTATTGTGCCATATTCCCAGCCCATTGCCACTTCAAACTTGCAATTCGATCTATAATTTCTGTGACTTGTTCGGCGTCTGAAAGTATAACTGCATGTATGATAAAAGTAGAGAACGAATGGCTAGAACAAGTTGAGGAATATTTATATTTGGGGAGTATGTTTGAACGGAATGGAAGACCCGATAAAGATATTGAAAGAAGAGTTATGGCAGGGAATAGAATAAACGGAGCACTTAGACCAGTAATGTCCGACCCAAGCATCTCAAAGGAAGCCAAAATTGCAGTACACAATGCAATTGTGGTGCCTACTTTGACGTATGCTAGTGAAACATGGACCTGGCAAAGAACACATGAAAGTAGAATAAATGCTGTAGAAATGAGATCACTAAGAAGAGTATGTAATAGAACGATATATGATAAAATAAAAAATGAGGACATAAGGAGAGAATGCAAGTTAAAGAAGGATATTCTTCTTCTTCTTTCTCAGCCATCTCTCCACTGCTGGATGTAGGCCTCTTCTAATAGCTTCCACTCGTCTTTTTTCTGGGCTTTTCGAACCCATCCGCTTCCAGCGACAGGGACAATATCATCGGCCCACCTTTTCTGGGGCCGGCCTATTCCCCTTTTCATATCCCATGGTCTCCAATTTAGAATTCTGGGTGCCCATCTGTCCGTACCCTGTCTGGCAACATGACCTGCCCATTGCCATTTAAGTTTTGCAACTCGATCCATGACATCAACAACTTTTGTCTGGCGTCTGATTTCTTCATTTCTAATTTTGTCTCTTAGACTTACGCCTATCATTTGCCTTTCCATGGATCTCTGAGTGCATTTTAGCTTATGTATGGTCCTCGCAGTTAGCGTGATAGTTTCCAGACCATACGTAAGCACAGGCAGGATACATGTATATGTAAGAAGGATATTATGTATATGTAAAATGAAAGTGAATGCTTTAAGGTGGTTTGGACATATAGAAAGAATGAACGATGAACGACTGACCAAAAAAATATACATGGGTGCAAGAGATGGAGTGAATAGCAGAGGTCGCCCCAGAAAGGGATGGCATGACCATGTGAATGATATTTTGAAAGAAGGAAACATAAAAAGTTTGAACAATCGACGAGCATGTTTGAGACGATGCATGGATGTAAAGGAAGCCAGAAATGTGTGCAAAAATAGAGAAGTATGGCGCTCGATTCTCTCTGCTTACCCCGTAAGGGACATGGCGTGATGGTATGTATGTATATGTATGTATGTATGTTCGGCGTCTTATTTCTTCGTTTCTTAATTTATCTCGATGGCTTACGCCGAGCATCTGTCCCTCCATGGCCCGACCTCTTACATAGATATGCAAAAATCTGCGGTCATACTGGAAACACTTTAAAAGTTAATTCTTGTCAAATTGATGACCCGTGAAACGGAGAGATAATTCGTAGATCTAACTATGGTTATGCTTTGGCTATAGAGAAAGTGGAACAGAGATTACCTATAGGAGATATGGCCGCCTCAAGCTATTACCACAATCTCAATTGGTACCTCAACATTCAAGTGACATAATACCTCATTACACTTGATTATGGATGCTCAGTATCTACAGAACCCAGTGCCGTGAGAACTCGCATAGAAATTACTTACCAATTCATACTCCTTTGAAACTTCCATAGATGCCAAGAGCACTCTTGTCAAATATTATTAAAAGGTTAGCATTATCTTTTTCGGTAATACAATATGGTTATCTGGAAGAAATTGCCACTAGGCTGTAAGTCCGCCATTTGTACTGACAAATATGTTATGTATACCTAATGAAGTGTTACAGTAAATAAATTAATATTGTAATATAATGATGTATGACAGGGTCAGCGATGAGGACATAAGGAAAGAATGTAAGATGAAGAAATATGTCATTAATAGAATGAAAGTGAACACATTGAGATAGTTTGGCCACATGGGGAGAATGAATGAGGAACGCCTGACGAAGAAAATATACATTGCTGACAGGAATGGAATGAGAGGTCGGGGCCGCCCAAGGAAGGGATGGCACGTCCATGTGAGCGGTATTTTGAAAGACGGAAATGTTAGAAGCGTGAACAACAGACGAACATATATGAATGTTGACGAGGCGATGAAACAAGATAAAAATATCTAAGGGACATGGCGTGATGGTATCTATGTATGTAATTCAATATGTTGAACCGATGGAAGCATTATTGTTAGCCGGTGCCTCACGGCAAATATTATTTTAAAATAGTTAAGTACGTCATAAATCTATGGAAATCTGTTGCTCAACACTTCCTACAAGACATTTTTCGTAATCGGTGTCCAGAGCAATGTCTCGACCAACTAACTGTTTTATCTACTGAACGTGTCATTCGATAGTGTGGATTATTATCAGCAGGATGCGGAGACACAGAGCGTGGAGTTTCTTGAACTTGGCGTGGTTCAACTTCATACGGAAACTGGTGTGGAATGTCATGTGATAAGTAATGACCTTCATATTTTAAGTCAAAGACAACACACTCTGTTGCTCAACGCTTGGCTGATTTCACTTAACATATTTACAAATAATATATTTGGCAAATATTTGTAATAGCATTCAACGCCAGTGTATGTGTGCTTATATATATTTACTGACGAACGCAACAATACACGATGCATCCATATTATTTATAAATTCTCAAAAACATTACCATTTTCTTCCAACTCTTTGTTGGACAGAAAGACCTATAATTTAAGGACGAGGAAAACTTACACTGAAATAAAGAACATTTTGTATATACATTGCGTGAGTTTTTTGAAATTTAAATTTGTTAAATACTTTTCTAGTAGTATTGGTCGAGAACTGTTTGAATGCTGCTGACACGAAGAAGAAGTAGAATTACTCTTAGCAAAACTTTTTTGTATTATTTTTTACTGTACGAAGTACATTTTTATTTCAATCGAAAGAGAATTTGAAATCTACCAGCTGAGTTTTTTATTATTATAATATTTTAATTACTATAATTGCTATTTAAAAAATGACTCTAAATTTTACCTTTGCTTTGCGAAAAAATATTGCATATCACAGATTTGGTAGTGCAATATTTTTTCGTGTTTCATACATTTGAAGATAATTTAGTGTACATTTGTGTGTACATCTGTATACCCAGGGAATTAAAGGTCCTTAAATATCGACATAGATTTTTACATATTTTTTAACTATTATATTGTTAGATAAGTGTGCGTATATTTTGTACATCGTAGACGTTAAAAAGGGTTTTAATTTAACACGCACCTAATAACAAGTTGCCACATTAAGGGGACTTCTCGTAAATGGGAGAAAAAGTCGTGCCGTTGTCCAATTTTAACTAGATTCAATATAAAAATTGTTGGAAAACATTAAAATATATTTAATATCCTTGCGATTTCTTTTTTGGATGTTCTGAATAATTCAATAACACACTTAAATTACAGATTTTTTCTGGGACTTACAAAATTATATGTTCTAAAGAAACAGAACTCAGTTTTTTGACTTAATTAAATAGTGTTCGTGTGAGTTCGTGCTAGTATTTCATGTGTTGCCCGGGCTACGTTCACAATGAACGTCGGTCACAATGACCTAAAACAAACGCTCGAAAGACACTCTGTGGCGTTCAGATTGAACGTTGAGTGTATGCAACAAACGCTCGGTAAAATTGTCGAGTGAAAAACGCTCTGACAGTTGTTATAGTATCTATTGACTTCTATTTTATCTATGGAATGATGACTTCTATTTGTTTCTGTGACATCAGTTGATATTTATGATGTGACAATATGCATTCAAAATGAGTTTAATTAATAAAAATGACATTTAAAAATTTCCAGTGAAGGGTCAGAGATCTTTCGATGAAATTATAACCTAAAAAGAGACATGTATGATCAATGACATTTGACATTTAATACGCCCGATGATGCATTCAGATTGAAACACCGCGCCGCCCGAAAGCGTTCAGTGAGATTGTTGTGAAAAACGCCATAATCTGCAACTTGTATCTGAACACATCCCCGAAAAGCAATGCAAGACATATTTAACGTCATTACAAGAGATCGAATATTTTCTTAAAAGTTGCATATAATCAAACAGTCATAAGCCCTGTAGGTGTCATGAGTTCCTGGTTCTCCGATAATATTCCAACATCGTCTCTATTGAGATGTTAACAAATTGTCAAAAAATAAAGTGATAGTCACACCCCATGTTTTCATAATTTACAAAGAAGATTGTGGATATTTACTAACTCAGCTGGAGAAAGTTATATATAGGTACCATATATTATTACTTCTTATATTGATTCGTATGAATTGATTCTCCGATTCATACTAACTCAATGAAAGTTTATAACTGTAATAATAATAAAATAATTTGGATAAACATGATGTGGTTTGGCCAACAGTATATTATAAAATGAAGACATCTTAACCGAAGTATTATTTATTGGTGAAATCGAAAATATCACCGAGTACCTACTTGTTAGTTATGGGGGCTATTCGATCGATAGCTAAAATATTGATGAGCAAATGCAAAACAGAATAGCGTTCTTACCGTTGGTCTTGTGCCCCTCTTTTATCTTGCTGCAAGAGTAAATTATCACTTACAAATTTAAAAATAACAATTTAATTATATTAGTATTATATTACATCAATGAAACTCTCTATGTATGTAGGTAAATATATTATTTTATTGAATTAAAGTAGCAAGCATCTTTTAAAGTTGAAGTTATGCATAGTAAATTTAAATTTATGGAATAAATAATACTAGTGATCGCCCAGTGGTCAAAATTCGACCGTAATTCATTAAAAAGAATATTTGGAATTAATACTATTAAATTTTGAATCTTAATGAGGTTTTTTTGTCAAAGCCATTGCGTACACCTATATTTTTTTATATTTTGTTATATTACGGCACCTGCAAGCGTATGTATGCTTACAAATATTTCATTATTGCGTGTTATTTGCTTTTAAATCTCTGCAATACTTATGAAATTTATAATTTAATATAGATAGTGAACCCCCGGCAAACTTCGTATTGCTTGTATAATTAAATATGGTCCTTCATTACCACCCGTCACTTCAGACCCTTCAGTACTTACCTCCCGTCCCTTCAGTCCCACCCGTCCCTTCAGTACCTCCCGTCACTTCAGTACCACCCGTCCCTTCAATGCCTCCCGTCCCTTCAGACCCTCCCGTCCCTTCAGTACCTCCCGTCCCTTCAGTACCTCCCGTCCCTTCAGTACCTCCCGTCCCTTCAGTACCTCCCGTCCCTTCAGTACCTCCCGTCCCTTCAGTACCTCCCGTCCCTTCAGTACCTCCCGTCCCTTCAGTACCTCCCGTCCCTTCAGTACCTCCCGTCCCTTCAGTACCTCCCGTCCCTTCAGTACCTCCCGTCCCTTCAGTAGGTTAAGAAAATATAACGAAGAAGAAGAAGAAGATCATAAAAGATTAAATTAAAGAATAAATTAAAGGAAGGAAAATTGAACCTTCTCACAGGATATTCCACCTTCACAGATAAAATGACCTATTAGGTACCCGACGAAGAAGAAGAAGAAGAAGAAGAAAAATGTTTTAATCCAGAAACCATCCCGGGCATACGCACGACAATTCACCAAAGTTTCACTGCAATCGGATGAACGGTTTCCAGTATAGTCCACCTTCATAGGTAAAATGACTTAATATTCGATGAAGAAGAAGAAGAAATTCTTTTTAATCTAGAAACCATCCCGGGAATAATACGCTCAATAATTCATCAAAGTTTCATTGCAATCGGATGAATGGTTCTCAGGATAGTCCACCTTCATAGGTAAAATGACCTTATACCCGATGAAGAAGAAGAAACATTTTTTTGATCCAGAAACCATCCCTGGTATACTCTCAACAATTCTCCAAAGTTTCAACACATGCATATATAGATAGGTACCGTTCATACAAACATTCAAATTTATAATATAGATATCATGTTTTCATCAAGGAACACAGTTTTCTCTTCATGTATTGCAAGTCAATTTTATAAATGAAATTATTGTGTAAGTACCTACCATTTATATTGTTTCACAGTAGGTAGGTATACAAATATGTATTTTCCTTAATATACAACACATAAATAAAAGAAAATTCGAATTTCAAACCGATTTTCAACCGACTTCACAAAAAGGAGGTTACTCAATTAGACAATAAATTTTATAAATTATATTATTGTTTAATGTCGGTAGGTACCTACCAGGTATTCAAATATATATTTTTCTAATATGTTCGAAATTTGAATTTCAAATCGATTTCATAAATTATATTATTGTTTAAGTAGGTACCTACCAGGTATTCAAATATGTATTTTACTAACATGTTCGAAATCCGAATTAAAACAAATGCGTCATAAAAGTCACAATGACAGTTGAAACGTAACCAACGATATCGAAATAAATGAGATGCATACAATTTCGAATTTTGGCTTCATTATAAGCAAATATCCCATACTAATTGAGTGTATAAAAGTAGTGTATCTCTTTACTTTTGCAATCTATGGAACTCAATGAATGGTTTGATGTGAAATATCTTTTTATGTAATTTATTGTATTAATAACGCATATTATGTATAAATATTATTATTCTCCTATTCTTCTCCATACAAACTTTAATTATGCGAAACCTCAGACTCCTCCGTGCGCGCAGTTTGCTTAAAAAGGGATCTTTGGCACAGGCTTCACGTATTAATATATAGATTCCATTAATTCATATAAACAGGTGCGCGTATGTCATAATACAACCGCTAAAATAATCATAATTCTTATGCTTCATTAAGGAGATGAGGCAGGATCTAGGTGGGTGAATTTTTATATTTGAAGTGACTGGATGAGCGAATTAGTGAGCGAGTATTTGTATGGGTAAATTATTTCTATTTTGAGTATAAGTATGGGTAAATTATTTCTATTTTGAGTATTTGGATGGGTAAATTATTTCTATTTAGAGTATTTGGATGGGTAAATTATTTCTATTTTGAGTATTTGGATGGGTAAATTATTTGGATTAGGGAATTATTTCTATTTTGAGTATTTGGATTAATGAATTATTTCTATTTTGAGTATTTGGATGGGTAAATTATTTCTATTTTGAGTACTTGGATTGGGAGAATATTTCAATTTTGAGTATTTGGATTAATGAATTATTTATATTTTGAGTATTTCGATTGGGGAATTATTTCTATTTTGAGTATTTGGATTGGTGAATTATTTCTATTTTGAGTATTTGGATTAATGAATTATTTCTATTTTGAGTATTTCGATTGGGGAATTATTTCTATTTTGAGTATTTGGATTAATGAATTATTTATATTTTGAGTATTTCGATTGGGGAATTATTTCTATTTTGAGTATTTGGATTAGGCAATTATTTCTATTTTGAGTATTGGGATTAATGAATTATTTCTATTTTGAGTCTTTCGATTGGGGAATTATTTCTATTTTGAGTATTTGGATTGGTGAATTATTTCTATTTTGAGTATTTGGATGGTTGTATTTTTTTGAGTATTTGGATGGGTGAATTATACCTATTTTGAAAACTTAAAACTGTCACACAAACCTAAAATTAACACATTATTCTCATGCAGAATAATCATCTGGAAGATGAAGCGATTCAGCATATGACGTAAATACTCAAGAATATAGTAAAACAAAAATTTTCGTTCACACCTTCACGGCACGTTGCATCCGCAACGACAGGTGTGCGGATGTCCATTACCTAAAAAAAGTAATCACGACACGTGCGTGTATATCCATCGTCTCACCTAAAAAGGCTCTACATTTAAAATGTGCGTTGAACCTCATTGCTGAACAAGGTGATGATGAGATGTTGTATTTCCTCTTATATTTTCGATTATCCGGCTCTTACAGCACACGCGAAAAAACTGGTAATATAAAACAGTGGAAGCACTATTCTAAGCCGGTGCCTCACCGTTGAAACAATGCTAATTTGACTATATTATTCCGTTTGCTTTCGGTTCTTTCAGCCTACGCCATTAGGAACACAGCATGATTGTCTTTATAAACATTGTATGAACACTCAGATACGTCTGTGATTTCTCAAGATATGTCGGTATTAAATATACAGTTAGGTTGTTCATACTTGGTTTTTATACTGGACGAGTTGAACAGTAGACTGTATGTGTGTGTGACTAGTTCTTCCAGCTCCAAGAATTCCGCCTGGTAGCGGTATTTAGAGCAAACAGGTTTCTCTAGGGCTATTATGGGCGTCTATGAAATAATTGTAATAATTGTCACATAAATTTCTACTCCATCGACGACATTGTCAGACCGGCTGCGTATCACCACGGATGGTGCCATTCTTTACTCTCAGCTGGACAAGATGTAGAAGTACCAACTTGCAAAAAAATCAAATTACAGATTGGTAATATTTAGGACAATCAGTGATTTGATGATTTTATATAAGATTTTAAATGGCTGATTGGACGTCCCTGATTCAACGTGTCTCATTTCATTTAATGTTCCTATTACCCGTACGCGACAAACATGGATAGCCTAGTCTTCACACCATTTTTTTTAAACATAACCTACAAAATTTTGGTAAAAGTACCAATTTAGTCATTTATTTTAATATTTTAGTTACTTTTTTTTAATATATATATATAATGCAACTGGCTCACGCCAGTCGCAATTATAACTACAAACAAGCCTAACCAACCTATTTTTACCAAACTTTTGTAGGTTTGTTTTTGGTGTGGAGACTAGGTTTTCCGACAAACACAGGCATCACAATTTTTTATCATAAAATCTTGTATTAATTATAATATTCACTCGCCTATTCTGAGATAACATAGACTTGGTAATGAGTTTGGCTCTATTGATGTCTTTTGCTGTTCAATATATGAATATAAAGAAAGACTTTTAAAGATTGTTTAAATTCTGAGTTATTCTTCTTTTATTCTTTTTATTTTTGCTTAATCCTTTGCTTGTTTTTCTTTAATATATTTTGTAAATTTATTCATTTTTATCCTTGATATTTTTTTTGTTGTTATATATATGTACCTACATAGTTATTATGTATGTATTTTGCTTTGTGGTTCATGAACATTATGTTTAAATAATTTGTAATTGAGTATGTAAAAGCCCATTTAGGGCGTTAATATAAACAAATAAATAAATAAATATTTTCAGCTGATTCATATAGAAACTGTCGTATGACAATATATTAATCTTTGAAACAATCTTAATTTAAAATATCAAAAATATATAAAATATCAATCTTAACTTATAATACAAACAATCTTAATCTGGTTGGTTGGAAAAAAAATTGCCTAATGGCAATAAGCCCGCCAGTGTACAATTAAATTTGTTTATATTATGTACAAGAAGATGAATAAATAAAATAAAATATATAAATAAAATGACTCAAAACTGTATACAACGCATTCGCCCATTCAATAATGCATTTAACGTTTATTTTGCCTTTAGAACCTACACAAGATTGATAATAAAAATTATAATGAAAATAGCATCTGACCACCCATCTTTGCAACTACTCCCACCATCACCCGGTCTGCATATGGGGACTGTAAATGGCCCCTTCACAGAACGCTAAGTGAGCGACAAGAAAAAAAATGCATAGCACGAAAAGTAGCTCATGAAGCCCTCCAGATTAGCAATCTCGGCACCATAGTGCAAATAACAATCGACGAATGTGAATGGAAGATTCACACTCGTGCACTGTCATTGACTTCAGATCTTTTTAAATGAGAAACACCAGGGGTATGACCAAGATCTATGTAAAAAAATAACCTACTGGGAATTTAACAATTATAAGACACCATAACTATGACAAAATTTCTTATAGGCTTTAAAATTGTTCTTCGCGATCACAAAACCCGCGTGACCAATGGGACCTTTAAGAGACCCAACGGACAGCAACGAGGAGCTCCGATCTATAAGTGGACACCGTTGGGTGTCAACAATCCCACAGGAGATGTTCCGAAGTTCATCATTTCAAGTATTTCATAATTATCATGTGCCTTCCTTCAAAAAGTATTTATAAAAAAATATGCTACCTATTTCAAATATTATAAAAAGACATAGGAAGATCGCACCATGCCTTTGTACGTGAAGAGAGTAATAGACAAAATATAGTTGGTCAATTTTGTACCCCGTTAACACATACAATTTTTGCACAACACTATTACGCGTACAATAGGGTGGTGTGGTTAAATCAACTCGAAACAGATTTGAGACAGGCACTGAATTTCATCATTTAAAAAAATAGACTTATAATATTGACTGATTTGTTCACTTCATTTTGTTTAGTTAATAATTCTGTTTTGTTTTTAAATGTCTCCTTTATACACAAATGTTTGTACCTACTCTGGTATGGGCTGTATCTTTTCTGTATTTTATGATTGTACTTATTTTATACGTTGTTTTATTTAAATAAAATAAAAAACTTATAGTCGAAGGTAAACTTCAGCTCAACAGCTCAAGAAAGCTACCGATGTCTTCTGTATCAGCTGGTCGTTGGTAGGAACGGTACTCTGGTCGTGATTGAATGGTGCTGAAGTTGTTTGAAGTGGTAACGAGTAAACAGGCACGCCTTCCACATAGAATTTTAATGAATGGACATACCAGATAATATTATGTGCCGTGCCAGTATAAACAGTTGGGTGTTTCGATATTTTCATACCAAACGTCCCAACAAGGTCATAAGTTTGAGACGCATTTTTAAAATTTATCGAATTTAGAGGTAGGTACAATAAAATTACAAAAAAACAGATATTTATAAAAAAGACATCAAACAGTTGGGTGGTGGTTAGTAATCCAGTTGTTGCTGGTTCGAATCCTGCCACGACCGATTTCGTTCACCTACAAGCATTTATGCTTAGTTTAAGGAATGTATGAGGATGTATTGTTCCAGGAACATATTCAAATCGGATATAAGTTGCATGTACGAAAGACATTACAGGTGATGCTATTTTTATGACAATTTTTTGACATCTCAATAGAGACGAAATCGGTTTATTATAGGAGAACCGAGAAATCAAGACACCTACAGGGTTTAGGGCGTTTATGTGATCACTTTATAACGCGCTTGCGCAACGTTCACCAATTATGACTTCGTATTGATTTCCCTTATCAATGCAATTTTGAAATGACTATATATTTTATTTGATGCTCTGAACTGCTCAAACTTCCGAGGTATCACACTGTTGTGCACAGCATACAAAGTACTTGCTGGAATCCTATTCACGAGATTACTCCCATTTGTGGAGGAAATGGTGGGACAATATCAGAGTGGATTCCGACCGGGTAGGTCAACCATTGACCAAATATTCACACTGCGGCAGATACTCGAAAAAACGCTGGAGCATGATGTTGAAACACATCACCTGTTTGTGGACTTCAAGGCTGCATATGACAGTGTCAACAGAATTAAGCTCCACGAGGCAATGATGGAGTTGGCCATCCCCCCTAAACTTGTGCGCCTTGTCGGAATGACCATGTCCAATACATACTGCAGTGTAAAAATACAGTGTAGCACCTCGGAACAGTTCACAACATATAGAGGGCTCCGACAAGGCGATGCATTGGCATGCTTGTTATTTAATATTGTCCTGGAAAGAGCTGTTAGAGACTCAGGCATAGAGACAACAGGAACAATTTTCAGAAAGTTGAGTCAATTACTTGCATATGCAGACGATATCGATATTATATCTAGAACGTTGCCTTGCATGAAGGATAACTTCTTGAGACTTGAGTCTGCAGCCAATAACATGGGTCTAAAGATCAACGCTTCAAAGACAAAATACATGGCAACAAGAAAAGCATCACTGAATAGCATCACCGTAAGAAACGAGTCAATATCAGTGGGAACCCATCAGCTAGAAGCCGTTGAATCATTCACATACCTGGGATCTCTTGTTACAGCGGACAACAACACCAGTGCGGAAATAAGGGCAAGACTTGCCGCGGCAAATAGATGCTATTATGGCCTGCTAAAGCACTTAAGGTCACGACTCATCTCTCGTAAAACAAAAACCCTCATTTACAAAACTCTTCTTAGACCGGTCATGACATATGCATCAGAATGCTGGACATTGACCAAGAAGGACGAAAATGCATTGTTGGTGTTCGAAAGGAAAATACTTCGCAAAATATTTGGTCCTACCTGTGAAGGAGGATCTTGGAGGATCCGGTTTAACCACGAGCTAGAAATAATGTATGGCGAACCAAACGTTGTCCAATACATCAAAATACAACGTCTACATTGGCTCGGACACGTTTGTAGAATAGAGGATAACCGGGTCCCAAAGAAAGTATTGGACACCTGTCCTGAAGGAAGAAGAAGCAGAGGGAGACCTAGGATGAGATGGCTGGACGACATTGAGGGCAATATAAGAGCGATCGGACAGACAAACTGGAGGAGACTTGCTGTTAACAGGGCGGGATGGAGGCAGTTTCTTGAGGAGGCCAAGGCTCGCACCGGGCTGTAGCGCCATTGCTGATGATGATGATATATTTTAATAATGATTTGTCAAATCTTGAAAAAAATCAATTCAGCAAGAAACTCTTTGGTCGTGTTTAGAATTGTTATAATGCTACTCATGATTTCATAGTTTTCACATCAATTTTTCAACGGATATCGTGTATTGAGTCCATACTTTGAGTTTGATGATGATGTTTTTGTGTGTAAGGCGTATTACATACATATGAAAATGAAAAACTAGAACATTTGTGTTGCCTTTACACCCCAAATTGTAAATTTGATTGACTTTATTTCATGGATAAAGTGCATTTACTTAGAGCTGGTTAGTTTAACATAGATATCCGTTATTAAGATCAAAATAAAACAAAAAACGATACATTACATATCAAAGGATTAGGCTCAGAGGAGGTTCCTAATTCTACATATCAGCCCTACTTCTTCTTCTTCTTCTTCTTTCCTCTTAGCGCTTTTATCCCGTTTCTATCGGGGTACGCTTTAACCATGATCCTGGAATTGGCGAGTCTGGTTATTACATTGAAGCGACTGCCATCTGACCTTCGTAACCCTTAGAAAGGGGAACCAGACAAATTGGATCATTGCTACACATAGCTAGTGATATAAATCCGCACATAGATTTTTTTTTAAAAATCCAGAGGTGCGTGCCCCGCCCGGATTCGAACCGTCGACCTCACGCATGTGAGGCGACGACCTTACCGCTGGGCTATCACCGCTTCATATCAGCCCTACTGATTCCTTATTATAAACGTTGAAGTCCTTATCGGTTACTAATATAATATTAATTTTTATTTTCCAGGTTGAAAGTGGAAGAGAAGAGTTAAAGAAAGAACGAGAAATACTCCAGATGGTCGCTGGTTTGGGTCTCGAAGACAGTGACAGACGAGAGGTCCCTCCAGGAATGTATAGACTTCCAAGGTATATATTTATTTATATATTTCTTACCATATATTTTTAAACATAATAATTTCACCAATAAAGGACTAAGAAACGAGGACACAAAGAAAAAAATGCAAGATAAAGAAACATGTCATTATAAGAGCATATAAACAAATACAATGATTTGAAACCAAATTTCTCAAACATGTTTAACAGTGTGTTTTACAAATTAATACCATAAGTATTTCTCAAACATGTTTAACAGTGTGTTTTACAAATTAATACCATAAGTATTTCTCAAACATGTTTAACAGTGTGTTTTACAAATTAATACCATAAGTATTTCTCAAACATGTTTAACAGTGTGTTTTACAAATTAATACCATAAGTATTTCTCAAACATGTTTAACAGTGTGTTTTACAAATTAATACCATAAGTATTTCTCAAACATGTTTAACAGTGTGTTTTACAAATTAATACCATAAGTATTTCTCAAACATGTTTAACAGTGTGTTTTACAAATTAATACCATAAGTATTTCTCAAACATGTTTAACAGTGTGTTTTACAAATTAATACCATAAGTATTTCTCAAACATGTTTAACAGTGTGTTTTACAAATTAATACCATAAGTATTTCTCAAACATGTTTAACAGTGTGTTTTACAAATTAATACCATAAGTATTTCTCAAACATGTTTAACAGTGTGTTTTACAAATTAATACCATAAGTATTTCTCAAACATGTTTAACAGTGTGTTTTACAAATTAATACCATAAGTATTTCTCAAACATGTTTAACAGTGTGTTTTACAAATTAATACCATAAGTATTTCTCAAACATGTTTAACAGTGTGTTTTACAAATTAATACCATAAGTATTTCTCAAACATGTTTAACAGTGTGTTTTACAAATTAATACCATAAGTATTTCTCAAACATGTTTAACAGTGTGTTTTACAAATTAATACCATAAGTATTTCTCAAACATGTTTAACAGTGTGTTTTACAAATTAATACCATAAGTATTTCTCAAACATGTTTAACAGTGTGTTTTACAAATTAATACCATAAGTATTTTCAACATTTTTTTAGTGAATGTTCGTCACACAATTTTAGAATTCAACACAATTTCCCCTAAAATAGTATTAAACACATCCTTTAATGCAGCATTTTTTTAAATAACTCCATAACTACGTGTCGTGGAGAAATAAATCTTTAATGTGCTTAAGAGTAGAGGCTATAGTAGGCTATATAGTATATTTTTTTAACAGATTTTTAATTATCTCAATAGAGACGAAGTTGGAATATTTACTGTAGGAGAACCGGGAAATCAAGGCACCTACAGGGCTTACGACCTGTCATCGGCTGGTTTACGTGATCACTTTATGCGCTTGCGCAACGTTCACCAATTATGCCTATCCCTATCAATTCAATTTTGAAAGTTTTATATATTGTAATACTGAAATTCTTTTCGCTTGAAAATAAGGAATTTTTACTACAGCCATCTATGTGTGAAATTATGAACAACATTCTTATTATTTTTTATTTATTTTTGTTGTAACGCCATCTATTGAGAGAATTGGTTTTTTGTAAATAATGAGAGCGAAAAGAATTTCAGTATTACAATATATAGAACTTTCAAAATTGAATTGATAGGGATCTCATTAAAAAGTCATAATTGGTGAACGTTGCGCAAGCGCATAAAGTGATCACGTAAACCAGCCGATGACAGGTCGTAAGCCCTGTAGGTACCTGGATTTCCCGGTTCTCCTACAGTAAATATTCCAACTTCGTCTCTATTGAGATAATTAAAAATCTGTTAAAAAAATACCTTTGACTCCCGACAGGAAAAAAATCCAATGTTTGCGCATATGCAATAATAAAAATATTCGATAATATAGTATATTTTGAAAATAATTTCCCCAGTACCTTCAAAAGGTATTTGAAATAAAGAACAGGGGGGCAAGTCTGGTTCAATCGGCGAAATCAAAACCCTCGTGATTACCCATATCATGGATACAATTATTATATGGAGTTCTATAATATCTTTAGATGTTAATTATCGACGAAGTTTTTATTTGGTAGATCTTTAGATGTCATAGAACTCCATACGATAATTATATCCATGGTATGGGTAATCATTAGGGTTTTGATTTCACCGGTCTAACCAGACTTGCCCCCCCAGTTTGTATTTAAATCTTCTATTGCATGTTTTTTTTTGAAGTTTGAATTTGTTTAATACTTTTTTTTTAAAAATTAGTTAAGTAAAACCCTTTTTTATTGTTTTGTTGTGAGTAACTAAAAAACTACAAGGCCTATTAAGTAGATTTTTACTTCAATCGAAAGAGAATATGAAAATATATCGGCTGAGTTATTTAATATTATAATATTTTAATTACTTTTTATTTAAATAAAAACTCTAAATTTTATAAATGTTGTATATCACATATTAGGTGATATTTTTTTATTTTTTATTTTTAATATATTTTATAATACAAATCAATATATAAATTCACTAGTAATAATATTCTTACATATTTTTCCCTGCAGTAGGTACCTCATCAAAAAGATTACAATCTTGTGCTTGATGAGGGAAGCACTTATAACAAAATAAAAAATATCAATACAAAGCAAAGTCAACATAAAAGTAAAAGTAATTAAATCAAATCATACATGAACAAAAAAAAAATCAAATAAACATCATAAAAAGGTTGAAAATAAATGAAAAAGAAGAATACTCAAATGAGAAAACATATCAGAATACATATTCAAACCAAAAAAAAGAAAAACATGAAAATAATTGAAAAATGAGTAATATAGAATTATAGACGATTCAAATATATCAAAACACATATTCAAAAATAAAAAAGAAAATACTGGAAATTGAAACAAATCAAGTGAATTGAAACAATTAAGTGCAATTTTAATTTATGTTTAAATTTTTTAAATTCTTTTATCTGCTTTAATTCATTTGGGAGGCAATTGAAAAATTTTATTCCCAAATAAATGTAGTTGTTTTGTAATTGTCCTGTATTACATTTGGGTATTTTAAAATCATTTTGGAATCGCAGAGACTTATTTTTTTCTATTAAGAAAAAAATAAGTCTACAATATTATTTCGTGTTTCATACATGATTAGGTAATTTAGCGTGCATTTTTGTGTACATCCGAATACCCAAGGTATACAAGGGCCTAAAAGAGTGCACAAAAGCAGAGTAATCATTTTGATATATTTTTCATTTCAATTCAGTTATGTTCTTAAAATGTAAAAAATCAAGTTTTATTGCATACCTACTAAGATCGTCAATAATGATGGCTGTCAATCTCTGTACCTACCTACATCATTATGGGTCGGCCATTTTTTCTTTTACTTTTCGGCATATCAAGAGGAAAGCAAAGGAATCCACAGGCCCTTGATTGTACTCTCCCAAAGAAACCTATGTAGCCTTTGGGTGGGTTTGCAATCTGCTCAAGAAAATATTTATTTATTTATTAATTTATTTATTTATTAATTTATTTGGATTAGTAAACAGTCATGTTAACAATTATTACAATACACAAACGATTTACAGAAATGAGACCAATTACATACCAATCCCAGAAAGTACAGAAAAATGACAGTTACAAAAAATTGAATAAAAAAAAAGCATTTCATATATTGTTATAAGTATAAGGAGGATGTGCATGGTTATAGGATGGGTTGTAAGGAGTGAATTTATTCAGCTATCGTTGTAGGCGAATGCAACCTTTTATATAGTTCAATTTTGTATCGCAGTTGGCTACTATCAAACATGTCCAGGCCTGCGAAGTTATTGTTGTTACTACATACATACCATCACGCCATGTCCCTTGCGGGGTAGGCAGAGAGAACCGAACGCCACATTTTTCTATCCTGGCACGCATCCCTCGCTTCGTCCACATTCATGCATCGTCTCATACATGCTCGTCTATTGCTCGTCGTGCCATCCCTTTCTTGGGCGTCCCCGACCTCTCATTCCATTCCTTTCCGCTCTGTATATTTTCTTCGTCAGGCGCTCCTCATTCATTCTCCCCATGTGACCAAACCATCTCAATGTGTTCACTTTCATTCTAGTAATGACATCTTTCTTCATCTTACATTCTTTCCTTATGTCCTCATTTCTTACCCGGTCATACATCGTTCTATTACAAATCCTTCTTAACGATCTCATTTCAACTGCATTTATTCTACTTTCATGCGTCTTCTGCCATGAAAGTTGTAACTATTGCAATATTATATTGATCCGGACCTTGAAAAGTAAGTCTAAAAAGTAAAAGGACCGTGTAAGTAAGGGGAAATACAGAATTCGGATGATCGTTTCATAGTCAGGCTGATGAATATTGAGGGAAATATGTTAAATATAATGGTAAATCTCTAATAAACAAATAAAATCTTTCATATCTCATTGTTCTTGATATATGAATCGAAGTTTATTTAGGTTCTGATTATTTTAGAATTAAAAATCTCACAAAATCGCTTTCACCCCACTCAAATTAGCCATTGTTTTTACAACACAATATCAACAAATTGCAGTGAAATGATTTGGATTATGGGAATATGAAATCTGCGCGAATATTTGGCATAGAATTACATTTTTATGCATTCAGCAATATGTATTTTCTGACAAATTATTAAAATTATTACATTAAAACGCCAAGTTCGAACCCCACCCCAACTGCTTCGACCGATTTCGATCGACTGTTCTTCCACTACCACTCGTTATTTAGCTGTTTGTGATCTCAGGGTCATAATAAATAAAACTACGATAAACGCGATACTGTGTATATTTAGACGGTTGACGCATAAATGGCTGTTCTGTTGGTTTGTCCGAATGGCGATGGTCTGGAGTTCGTTAATCTTCGAGAACTGTCGAGAATATGCGAATTGAAGCTATTTAGGAACGCAGCTACACTCTGAAAGAATATATACATACATGAAGAACATAAGAAGAGTTCGGAGAAGTCTAAAACCATGAAGACAGCTGAGAAGAGAGCTGATTTCAAGGAAATAGCTGGCTTACCGTTCACGGAAAACGAAGATAAGAGTGAACTGTATTTATGACAAAAAGTTAGTCTTGAAAGCCCTGAAGTTGTTCATCGTGGCTACATCGAAATTCCCCCGGACATCGTTGTAGAGTTGTCATCGAAATGTTAAGAAAATTGTGCGTTCCCATAGGATATGGTCAGTAGTCTGGTCAGGGTCATCACAAAGCCGACATGAGGACGAATCAGATAAGTGAAAACGAAAAAGAAACTATTGAGACTGCCGTGTCCAGGAATTGCGTGGAATGATCCACGAAGAAGAAATTCGAGTCCTCACCGTTTCGTTCGTCTATACCACATGTAATTATGTTTAATTAGGAAATGTATGAGGATGTATAATAATAATTTATAAAGCGCCGTTAAATGTTACAATATCACTCCAAGGGCGCTATAGTTTATTTGTTGGCTCTACGAAACACTGTGTCAATGCTTTGAACTCCACGTATTTCAAAGGGCAATTTATTACACCCCAAAGTTCCGTTCACACTGACACCGCGATAACAATAAGCCCTTTTATTGACACTGTCCAATTCTTTTAAATAGTTGACACTCTGTAATCCGGATGATCTCAATGTAAGTTGTCGTCCTGATGATACATTCTTTTGACACAGTTCTTGGATGTAGTGGGGAGCCAATATAATATGTACCTACTTTTCACAAGGATTTCATCATGGTATCTCAAGTTATTTGCAGATATTTTTAGCAAATTTAAGTCATATTAAAAAAAATGGAAAATTGAGGAATTCACATAGGAATTTGTACAAATGATTCAAATAATAGTTTCATATTAACACTGCTAAATTTAATGATAAACGGAAATAGTTTGGCCCGTTTTTTATATCACCTCAAGGTCGTTTATCTTTAGTTCAATCTATGGCCATTATTCCAGTATGTTCTCATAATGATTCTGTAATTAGCAGATGTACTAAACAAACAGTTTACTCGCTATATTAAATGGTACGTGACATAGACAATGGACACAGAAGATGATGAATAGACTAACATTTTTTGAGAGTTTATCTATCATTTGGAGCGGATGGAATCCAATCCAATAAAAGGCTTTTAAATTATTATTATTCATGAGCTCTTGCTGCATTCTGTGTCATGTTATGTGTTCCATGACAGGGATTGTCCAACTATGTAATATTTACTATGAACAGTAGAAAGAGAAAGGACAATGTTTAATATATCTCTTTTTCTTTGAACGAATTATTTATTATTAAAATTATTTAATTATTTATTTTGATTTAATATATATCTACATATTATAATCTTTATATTTCCACGGCTCTTTTCATGGCTGGAATTAATTCTGAGAAACAGGGAGCGAAATGAAGCCATCTAGCAATGAACAAAAATGGTTTATATTTTCATGGCTGGGGTTAAGTCTGAGAGATAGGGAGCGAAATGAAGCCATCTAGCAATGAACAAAAATGGTTTATATTTCCATGGCTGGGGTTAAGTCTGAGAGAAAGGGAACGAAATGAAGCCATCTAGCAATGAACAAAAATGGTTTATATTTCCATGGCTGGGGTTAAGTCTGAGAGATAGGGAGCGAAATGAAGCCATCTAGCAATGAACAAAAATGGTTTATATTTCCATGGCTGGGGTTAAGTCTGAGAGACAGGGAGCGAAATGAAGCCATCTAGCAATGAACAAAAATGGTTTATATTTCCATGGCTGGGGTTAAGTCTGAGAGACAGGGAGCGAAATGAAGCCATCTAGCAATGAACAAAAATGGTTTATATTTCCATGGCTGGGGTTAAGTCTGAGAGACAGGGAGCGAAATGAAGCCATCTAGCAATGAACAAAAATGGTTTATATTTCCATGGCTGGGGTTAAGTCTGAGAGATAGGGAGCGAAATGAAGCCATCTAGCAATGAACAAAAATGGTTTATATTTCCATGGCTGGGGTTAAGTCTGAGAGACAGGGAGCGAAATTAAGCCATCTAGCAATGAACAAAAATGGTTTATATTTCCATGGCTGGGGTTAAGTCTGATTGATAGGGAGCGAAATGAAGCCATCTAGCAATGAACAAAAATGGTTTATATTTCCATGGCTGGGGTTAAGTCTGAGAGACAGGGAGCGAAATGAAGCCATCTAGCAATGAACAAAAATGGTTTATATTTCCATGGCTGGGGTTAAGTCTGAGAGACAGGGAGCGAAATGAAGCCATCTAGCAATGAACAAAAATGGTTTATATTTCCATGGCTGGGGTTAAGTCTGAGAGACAGGGAGCGAAATGAAGCCATCTAGCAATGAACAAAAATGGTTTATATTTCCATGGCTGGGGTTAAGTCTGAGAGACAGGGAGCGAAATGAAGCCATCTAGCAATGAACAAAAATGGTTGATGCCGTTCACCACTCGCTATAACAAATTCAAAATCTCTGTTCGCATTCTTCTGGTCAACATCCGCCATAGTTTTAAACAGTTTATTATTTACATATTTAACGAACATATATAATGGTGGCAGAGCGGTTAGCGCGCTGGGTTTGTAATCCAGTGGTCACGAGTTCGAATCCATTGATAGTTCGCCCCAGAAACAACTATATAGACCAGATAATCGGTGACGTGCGCTGTAGCAGCTACAAAGAGATGAAGAGACTGGCGGTCGATAGAGATAAGTGGAAAGGTCGACTGTTTGGTGCAGACCAATCCTAGGATTGTGACCCAGAAGAATTAGTATCAAAAATACTGTAAAAAATAGCTTTTTTTATGTATTTAGAAATTTATTTTTTAACGGGAAATCAAGGCACCTTCAGGACTTACGACCTGAAGGTGTCTTGATTTGAAGGTGTCCGGTTCTCCTACAGTAAATATTCCAACTTCGTCTCTATTGAGATAATTAAAAATCTGTTAAAAATACCTTTGACTCCCGACAGGGAAAAAATCCAATGTTTGCCCATATGCAATAATAAAAATATTCGTATTTAGAAATATTTATCTCAGGAAGATATAATGATTATGTACATTTTTTAGATCCATAACGTTCCACTAGTTTATAGCCTGTTCTAAGGCTGTTATTTTGATTATATTTAATAAATGTATTTTTTTTTCAGATGATGTGCTGACGATCAAATTGTATCCTGACGTTGGAAGCTGGACGCCATTCTGAGACTTAGTTATATTATAATAAACACTGATTACATTTACAACGAAATACCTATACTTACAATTACATATTATTATATTGCAAGTGTATAAATATTAAATTTACATATTACGTTATATTAGTTCTTGTAATAAGATTTTGGTATAAGATTATCAAACAATTATGATTTATCAATTTTATGAGCAATGTAGATATTTATGACAAAAAATAACTTTCTTAAATATTGATTATATATTTTTTCTATGCAGAGTTATTTATTTTGAAAGGTTTTAAATTTTTTTATATTCTATTTTGTATTGTTACTCTGGCAACTTACATAATATACAATGTCAAATATCAATTCATCATTCACCCAATAACAAGCTGCCACATTCTGGAGACAATATTTATCGTCTTACAGATGCGGACATAAAACAAAAATTTATTATTGTTTTTTTACAGTCGATCAGTGATGTAAGAATTGATCAAAATATACCATAACCTAAACTATTCAAACGAGTGGGTTGTGGCCAACGCTCGACTCCTCACTAACAAGTCACTCCATAAAGTATTCAATTTTTGTTTGAGGAAAATTTTCAGCATTTTCATCACATGAGTTTGTTTAATTATTTTTTATTTAAATATTTTATTATGAAATCTTGATAATTCTTCAATGTAATTTTATGAAAACGTTGTGCCTTTTTACCAATTTGAAAATAAAAATAACAAATTTCGAGTTTTCTGAGCTTGGGGTCACTTCGAAATATTTGACAGTTAAAAGAATTGAGAAGCACTATTCAGATATCCTTCAAAATTTAATTGGTTCTAAACGAGTATTAGCTATAGGTACCTACTAATTAGCAAAATTGGAAAATAATCGAATGAGTACTATAGTCTATAATCGATAAAAAGAATAAACACGCAGTTCATAGTACACAGCACACAGCACACACACACACACACACACACACACACACACACACACACACACACACACACACACACACAC
This sequence comes from Molanna angustata, assembly GCA_963576475.1. NCBI lineage: Eukaryota > Metazoa > Arthropoda > Insecta > Trichoptera > Molannidae > Molanna > Molanna angustata. The sequence goes on from OY754984.1 coordinate 1,149,041, forward strand.
ACACACACACACACACACACACACACACACACACACACACACACACACACACACACACACACACACACACACACACAAACACAGATACAGATACATTGTTTTGAAAGTTTCTGAATACAATCTAAGCATGATATTATGAATAATAATAAAAGAGAACTTTACCAAAAGCGAATTCATAACTTCTTACTAAATCCCCTTGGGGTAGTGGGGAGTAAAAAGGTACTAATAATGTGTAAAATAATATGATGGTTTGTAACGTCATTGTGAAATCACACTATACAAGTGGCGATACTGTATTTTTTTTTTTTTTTTTTTCAACATAATTTCATTTATAAAAGATCCCACTAACCATATGTGGTTATCAGTGGGTTTCTATATCATACAATATATGTGCTAACTTAAACTAACCAACAATGACAAAAAGAAATGAAATTGGTTTGACAATATAAAAATGTTTTGATAGATCCAAAACAAAATATATTATACAGTATCGCCACTTGTATACCTAGTGTGATTTCACAATTACGTTACAAACAATAATTGAATGCTCATTACATTTAAAATGCAAGTCACTATAGATGTCACATAATTTGTAAAAAAAAATGATTTCTTGTAAATATTATCAAAAATCACACACTGCTAGTGATGTGGAATAAATAGGTATATTTTTTAATACAAATTATTAAAATAAATAAATGAAAAAAATAGTTAGTTCATGAGTCCAGCTTGTTAAAACCCTGCCACTTCAATATTTGCGGAGACCAGCATCGCCTTCAGTGGGCATATCAAAAGGTGCCGTAGTCACACAGGATGTCTGCATCTTCAGATAGGTACCCCCCTTTTACGAGGTTCACTCTACTTCGTGTGACACTGACCCTTAATCTGTTGAGGCTGTTCCATATACAATGTGGCATGTCTTCTCCTGTTGGGATAGCCTCAATTGGGTGCATCCAAAGCCCCGCTCCAAGGTCCTGCTTCCAAAACTCCTCTCTCCGCTGTCGTGAGGATTCAATCGGGGAGGTGGTTTTAATGAAGCTGTTTCTGGACTCCAGACGTGAGGCTGTTGGTTGATGGTGATATTAGAGGCTGTTATAAGTACCCAACATACAATACATACATATATGTACCTAAATAGCCGATAACACTTATTAATGTCATGTAGCTTAGTTAAAAATTCACAATTCGTAGATAGAAAATTACACAATGAAAATCGGATATAAAAGAATTAATCTGCATATATTTTGTAGGTGTTCGATAAATAGATACAAAAGTGGCGTATCTTTTATCTACATACAATTACTGCATAATTTTTTATGCATATTTTTTATGTTAGCATAAATACCTTATGTTGTAATTGTATGCTGTTTATAGCGCCTGGTGTAGTAAGTACATGCATACCATCACGCTATGTCCCTTACGGGGTAAACAGAGAGAACCGAGAGCCATACTCCTCTATTTTTGCACACATTCCTAGCATCGTCTTTATATCCATGCATCGTCTCGTAATAATAATAATAATAATGAACACTTCCTTACACCCTGCGCAAGTGGCGAGTTTATTGCCGTATGGCAATTTCTTCCAACTAACCAGTGTTAACCAGCCCAGAGAAGCAATATTTGCGTGAGAAATGAATTTAGATAAATTTCCCCTCTGCTGGGAATCGAACCCAGGACGCCCGCACAGAAACCAAACGGCTTACCAACTGTGCTACGGCGGTCGGCTCGTACATACTCGTCGATTGCTCAAACTTCATATGTTTCCTTGTTTCAAAATATCATTCACATGGTCATGCCATCCCTTTCTGGGGCGACCCCTGCTATTCACTCCATCGCTTACACCCATGTATATTTTTTTGGTCAGGAAATACATAAAAGGAAATACGACACATGCGTATGCCCACACACACTAGTCTCGTCTCACCTAAAAAGACCTCATTATTTTAATAATTTTGCCTCATGCGTTTTCGATTAGCCGGCTCTCACGGGACACACGAAGATGATAATAGAAATAATGGAAGCACCATTCTGTGCCTCACAGCATATCATTGTTTGATAATCTACTAAAAATCTTGTATATTGTATATAATGTTTTAATCTAAGCAATATTAATAAAAAAAACTTATGATGAGTAGTTTGTATTACTATGCATAATTTAAATCAGCTGTAAAATGCTTCTATGAATTACATTGATATTACTTGAATAATATTTTAAATATCTCACTATATTGTATTGTGGCCATGGATTATTTGAAAATAATTATAAAAATAAATGTTATTATAAATGAATTAATTATTTTGTTATTCATTTATTTTGTTTTGACAGAATGTGAAATCTTTATAAAAAATATCATTTAAATTTTTAAAAATAATTTCTCCACATATTCTATTAATCATGACGGAATGTTTTCGCCGAGATGTCTTGGCGTAATCAAGGTCTAAAACAAACCTTTTTCGGTATTATCTATACCTATCCATGTTTTTTTTATCTTTGACAATGCCTAGTTGTCTCGGCGAAAATGTACTGTTGTTATAAAACGAATCTGTCGAGAAATTTTATTCGATATTTTTTTATTAATTCGAGTTGAAACAAATTAATTTGGATAAATTTAATGATATTATTGTGTACGTAATAATATAATATTTTTAGTTTTATAAGTAGATCTAACAAATTTTCATTTTTAATTTGATTTATTGATATATATTGTGAAGGGCTAATGTGCCATTTTATATAAATTATTAGAAGCTATTAGAAAAGAATATTTTATTTAAACTTAACCTATACATAATTCCATTCAAATGAAAGGAATATTATCGTATTAATTTAAAAAATAATATTGATGTGTCAATAGATAGCATCTCAGTGGTTCTTGGTTCAAATCCTACGTAAACAGATTTCATTCACCAAATAACACAAGCATTTTTCAATGAGTTATGTTTATAATCGAATATGATGTAATTTTTTTTTTATTTATCTCTTATTTTTGTTACAATAGTTATTTTAATTGACAAACATTTTTTCAACATCTCAATAGAGACGAAGTTGGGATATTGTAGAAGAACCAGGAACTAAAGGCATCTACAGGGCTTACGACCTGTCATCGGCTGGTTTACGTGATCACTTTATGCGCTTGCGCAACGTTCACCAATTATGCCTTCTTATTGAGTTCCCTATCAATGTAATTTTTGAAAGTTCTATATATTTGAATAGTGTATAACATTACACTTGAAAATAATGAACTATACTATTGCCATCTATGCAGTAACGGAAAAACCTTTTTGTTACGCCATCTTTTGAGAAATTAAGAAATTAGTTTATTTGTAAACAATGAAAGCAACAGTCCTTATAAATGATTTGACTCCCGAAAGGGAAAAAAATCCAATGTTTGCGTATATGCAATTAAATCGAGTGGGTTGTGGCCAACGCTAAACTCCTCACTAACAAGTCATTCTATAAAGTATTCAAAATTTGTATGGAAAATTTTTAGCATTTTCATGAAATGAGTTTGTTAAATTATTTTTTATTTAAATATTTTATTATGAAAACTTGATAACTCTTCAATGCCATTTTATGAAAGTGATGCTCCTTTTTAACAATTTGAAAATAAAAATTTCAAATTTTAATTTACCTGAGCTTGGGGTCACTTTGAAATATTTGACAGTTGAAAAAAATGAGAAGCACTATTCAGATATCCTTCAAAATCTAATGGGGTCTAAGTGAGTATCAGATATACACATTTGCAAAATTTGAATAGAATCGAATGAGTACTTTAGTCTATAATCGATAAAGTAAAAATGAACACGCCGTACATAGCACACACACACACAGATACATTGTGATGAAACTTTCAGAATACAATCTCAGCATGATACTAGTTGATAATCTGCAATAACAAAAATACCCTTAAAAATTGCGAAATCATAACTCCCCACTATATCCCCTTGGGTTAGTGAGGAGTAAAAATATTCAAGTTACAATAGTTATTTACATACACAATATTACAACTTTAAAACAATTTATATATATGTATGTAAGAATATTAACCAGCTGAAAAAATAATTAATTTACGTAGCATGAATTATATAAAAACAACAAAAAACAAGAAAATATTCCAATTTACACAAAACTATAAAGGTAGCACACAATATCTTAAAATAACTTTTCCTTTATGTATTCAACACGAAAAGCGGCAAGACCAGATGCTTCCTTCACACATTCTGGCAAATAATTAAACAGTTGATGTGCTTTGTAATACACATTATTTTGTGTACCTGCCAGGTTAGTCTGAGGCAGTCTAAAGTCCCGCCGACTTCTCGTCAGGAATGCTTTTAATGATAAAGAAGTGTTCACTTATACAAAATTTCTGTCAAATGGGAAGAGATTTTAAATTTGATTGATTGTAAGCATTGTAAATAAATATATATTGAATGAAAACAGCAATTATTTTGTTGAAAAATGTAAACCTTCTATAACGTCTAATAGCTTCTAATGGTTAAAACATGAAACAATATTAATTTAAGATGAGATTTTCTGTAAGGATATTTAAGTTTTGTTAATAGTATTCTATAAATAATAAATATATACAATTATAATCTTAGTATTTTATTTAAGAGGCTATAGTAGGATATATAGTATATTTTGAAAATCTTTTTCCGAGTACCCTCAAAAAATACGTCAAACAATTTTAAAATTCAACATCAATTCCCCTAACAAAATATTAATCACCTTTTTTACATCATTTTTTTAAATAACTCCATAACTATGTATTGTAAATAAATAGATATTTTGTGTGCTTAAGAGGCTATAGTAGGCTATATAGTATATTTTTAAAATCTTTTTCCGAGTACCCTCAAAAAATACGTCAAACAATTTTAAAATTCAACATCAATTCCCCTAACAAAATATTAATCACATCCTTTTTAAAATATTTTTTTAAATTACTCCAACAACTATGTATTGTGAAGAAATAGATATTTTATGTGCTTAAGAGGCTATAGTAGGCTATATAGTATATTTGTAAAATCTTTTCCCCGATACCCTCGAAAGATACGTCTTTTAAATACAGTTTGTATTTACAACTTTATTCTATTGCATAATTTTTTTTAAATTAGAATTTCTTTAATACTTATTTTTCAAATTAGTTTTAGGAAAGCCCTTTTTATATTTTTTTTATTGTATGTAACTTAAAAATCACAAGTAGATTTTTACTTCAATCGAAAGAGAACATGAAAATCTACCGGTTGAGTTTTTTATTATTATATTATTTTCATAACTATTCTTGCTATTTAAAAAAACCTTTAAATTTTACCTTTTCTTCACAAAAAAATGTTGTATATCACATATTAGATGATATACAACATTTTTTCGTGTTTCATACATTAGAAGCGCCATTGAGGTGAGATATTCACGAAAACGGCGCTATATAAAACATCCAAATTATATATATATTATATAGAAGATAATTTAGTTTGCATTTTTGTGTACATCCGTACACCCAGGGTATGTCTAAATTCTCCCATTAAAAATACATTAATAATTGATTACAACATATTTGAAACATGTCGTTGAAATTAAAGAAAATGTAAATTAAAAAATCCATTGATGATCATCAGTGTATGGTGTTCGATCCTCTCTGCCTTTCCTAATATATGGGACATGGCGTGATGGTAAGTATGAATTTTTAATAACGAATTTTTTTTTACCGTAAGATGAAAAATATAAACACTTTCATTGAATAATAGTAGGTAAGCAATATAAAGGGCTGACATAAGCTACGACTTTAGGCCAGGGTATTGGTACACAAATTGAGGTGGAACGGGGCCACCCCAAACATAATCAATGTTTAAATATTAATCGGATATTAATGACATATTTATAAAGCAGTAAAAGAATTTGTTTTCAAAATTAAAATCCCTTTGTTAACAACTTGTACATTTTGATATGTGTTGAGTACTGTTTCAATTTTCATTCCGAAAATATTCAAATAAGTACTTATTGAATATTTTCGTTATAGTGATTCCATAGGTCACGCTGTGTGTATGGAGAAATTTAGCTTAGGTATGTTATGTCTTTAGATTATCGGTCTATGATCAGCCCCCCTAGACAAAGTGTCATTTATGTAGCTCAAGAAAAGAAACAAGAAAAGATAACTCAAACAAAAAAACAAGATAAAACAAGTATGGAAGTAACAGTTGCCAGTCACGTGACAAATGTCACTTCCATACATTGAGTTATCTTGTTTCTTTTCTTGAGCTAAATAACACGTTGTCTAGGGGGACAGAACCCCATCACAGAACAGAAAGATTCCCTCTTCTGTGAACCCCATGAAGTGGTAGTCGTCTGTACACCTTTGCATGCAGTTCTTGTTTTCTATGGGATGGAAACATTGGTAAGATGTAAATGTACAGGTAAGTAACTACAATACAAAAATAGAATTAATCAAGGCAAAATAAAAATAAATTAAAAAAGAACAAGACACATAAAAATATAAACTATTAATTTATACAGGTACCTATATTGACAAACACGGACAGCCAAGACTTGGAATTCATTAGGTGTAAAATAAATTATATAATAATATAATCACAGTATTACGAATAGGTATTATAAGGTGACTGAAATAAATTGCCTACGGGTAACAAGTCTCCCATATTATGTTATTATTATAGATTTATATAATATCTCGTATTTCGTAAAGGGAGTACCTTCATATCATATTATTTTTTATAAGTATTAATTAATCACGTGAAAACGTTATAGCAAGTAATCGATCCCTCTAGCGGCTAAATCTTAAAGCAGATTATTTTAAATCAACATAATATACCAGAAATATGTAAATATTAAAGGTATTCATCGATAGATGTCGGTACTAATAGCTTTGTTCTTTGGTCAATAGATGTTGTGATCGGGAAATATTTTCTATAATATCAAAATAATATGATAGGTAACTAAATTGATTATAAAAAATCTGACTATTATTTAATTCTTTTTTTTTATTGACTTAATTTTTGTTAACTAATGTTTCTGATAAATAACGGCTGCAACATCCTTTTATGGGTGAAGACCTAATAATATACATTGTACATGTCATGTCCATAACTGAATTGAATTCATGAGTGAGTCCATGAATGCCTCTGCGGCTTCTGATGAGTAGTGTTCTCTCCTGTTTCTCTTTCCATCCAATTCCTAATATCCTTTTCATTCCTCTCCCTATAAATCTGCATTATAATTTAAATAGGTGTGATTATTTCTATACAATAATTTGGTCCTCAAATGGAGAACTTTATATTTTTGTATTATTTGAAATTAAGACTGTATGCTTACAAAATAAAATAAAAATAAAAAAAACACAATGAAGGCTGTATTTTATGAGATGAGCATACTGGGACAAATACTGGGCAGTTTAACACTTTAAATACAATTTATTTATTTCAATATTTTCTTTTATTTTACATTAGGTACTTCTCGGGTAACTAACAGGTACAATGTCAAATATTAATTTGACATGCACCCAAGGCCGTAGCCAGGGGGGGGATCAAGGGGGTTTGATCCCCCCCCCCCCGAAATGAAAAAAAGAATATATTTTTTTAGTAAGTAACAATGAGACTGCAGTTACATACGGTGCACCCATTTCAAAATTTAGCATGAAAAAAATAATTATTGAAATATATTTAATAATTCAGCATTTTTATGACATTTTTTTTAGTGTGACACTGAGTCAGGTATACTGGTACATGCTCGCACATACATTACATTTTTAGATGTTCTTATTTTTCCAGGACGCGTGAGACAAACACACACTTTATTACTTAAGATGACTACGGGGAGACTTGTTTCTACTGTTCCACGCTAAACCCCCCCGAAATTATTTTCTGGCTACGGCCTTGCATGCACCCAATAACAAGTTGCAACATTCTGGAGACTTACGATATCAATCGTCTCACAGTTCCTGACTAAAAATACAATAAATTAAAAACTGTATCTCCACCGGGAATCGAACCCTGGACAAAATGGTGTGAATATTTATATGTTTTTATCACTAAACCCATGAAGGTGTGGTACTAGCTACACCTTTACAGCAACTAAAGTAGCATTGTATCATTGTATGGTGTTTTTGTACCAATCTCTAAAATTGCATAGCGGTAAAACCACGAAGTATTTGAATTGACCAATAAAAGTTGTCAAAAACATACAAAAAAAAATAATATTCTAAAACTTTCGGGGTCTGTCACCAGGAGGTCGTTTTGAAATAAAATTATCTTATTATTATTGCTTCCATATACGATAACATCAACATAGAACCAGAATGTCTCATTCGCTACCTATCTACAGTATTTTTTGTATAATGATTTCACAGATGTCAGTCTTCAAGCTATAGTTATCGCTAAAAATTTAGAAAATTCACATTTCAAGTGCGCGAAATTTTAGTTTTGTTTTTTGATAGTGTAGAAAAAATAATGATTAGCAAATGCAAGTGGCAACACATTTGCAAGACTTTTGCTCGTCACTAGGTACAAATGGGCGACATAGGCGCGCCTTGAGCAATGAATAAAGTACATACATACATACCATCACGTCATGTCCCTCTCGGTGTAGGCAAAGAGAACCGGACGCCACTTATTTCTTTCTTGACACACATTCATCGCCTCGTCGACATTCATACATCGTCTTAAACATGTTCGTCTGTTGTTCACGCTTCAAAATACACTTCACATAGATGTGCCATGCCTTTCTTGGGCGGCCCCGACATCTCATTCCATTCCTGTCCTCAACGTATATTTTCTTCGTCAGGCGTTCCTCATTCATTCTCCCCATGTGACCAAACCATCTCGATGTCTTCACTTTCATTCTATTAATGACATCTTTCTTTATCTTACATTCTTTCCTTATGTCCTCATTTCCGACCCTGTCATACATCATTCTATTACAGATTCTTCTTAGCGATCTCATTATTTAAACTGCATTTATTCTGCTTTCGTGCGATTTCTGCCATGTCCAGGTTTCACTTGCATACGTCAAGGTTGGCACTAAAATAGCGTTATGAATGGCAACTTAAGCACCCTTTAATATGTTGCAATCATTCATAACTGGTCAAAGAGCTCCATTCACTTTGTTTCCTGCCGTAACTCTTCTTTCGATTTCCTTACTTTTATTTGGCACGCTGTACTGCTTTCACTCTTTTCAAACACCATAACCTTTGATTTGCTGGCATTGATCCTGAGTCCGTTCTCTATGTTTCCTTCGTATACCATACTTACATTTAATATACATATAATTACCATTTGGAATTAGATTTAAACGTATAACTCTTATAAAAAAATAATATTTAAAATAAATACACATAATGATACCAAAACTGTTTTCAACAATACCTAACCATTACATTTTGTTATTTCAACAATTCGTTCAACAGTCTGCTAATTGACCAATCAAATATACCTACTTAATTCAAATATCAGACAGATTTGAACAATGTTTCTAAAGGTTCTTGATAATGCCCATGACATCGGGCATACGGGATGTACACAAATATGCACACTTATTACCTTCTAATGTATGAAATATGAATAAATAATATTGTATATCACCAAATCTGCAATATGCGATATTTTTCGTCAAGAAAAGTTAAAATTTAGAGTTTTTTTAAGAGCATGAATAGTAATTTAAAAAGTATCTTCTATTCTTGTTATTATTCCGGTGCAGATTTAAACATTCTCTTTCGATAGAAGTAAAAATAAACTTCACAGGCCTTGTATCATTTTAGTTATATACAATAAAAAAATTAAGGTTTTTGTTAAGACTAATTTTACAAAAAAAGTATTAAACAAATTCAAATTACCAAAAACCTTACGCAATAAAATGAAGATTAAAAATATAGTAAAACTTTACTGTTACCTATATATTTTTAAGATATATCTTTCGAGGGTTCTGGGGAAAAGATTTTCAAAATTTACTATATAGCCTACTATAGACTCTTAAAAGGGCATATACCGCTAAATCTAAATCAAATATGTGTTTAAAAACATGATATATTAAAACCGCCAGCTACACTATGAAGTTCCGTGTTAGTAAGGGTTAGTATCGCGTGCTCGTGAGTTTATAGCCGATTCAAAATGGTCGGAAACCCCATATTTATTGATTTTTAGCATTTTCAGATCCAACCTGGCTTGTTATGAAAAACTATCACAAATATTCACTTTGATTTTATGCACTCTTTAAGAATAAAAATAACATCCGATACCTAGGCATTATTATTGAAAGCAGTATGAAATGGAAATTACATATAACTACTACTATTGAACGCCTTAAAAAGCTAATTTTTATTTTTCTGAGACTAAGAAATATACTTCAAACAAACTTGCTTAAAACAATATCTTTTTCATTATTTCAATCCATCTTACAATATGGCATTATATGTTGGGGGGGAGCTTTTAAAACCACTTTAGTGCCTTTAGAAGTTTTTCAAAGAATCATTATTAAAATTATATTAAAAAAGAGATTTGATTATCCAACTATTAATTTATTTCAAGAATTTAAAGTTTCAACTGTTGAAAATATCTACAAAAAAATCTCATTGCTCCAAATTCATAAAGATATTCTTACAAATTCAAACCAATTGTCATTTTCTTTAAGCAGCAGAATAAATTCACAAGGATGTATTACCATTCCTCTTTTACGTACAACTGCCTCACAACATTTCTATAAGTATAAAGGTACTAAGTGGTTTAATGAACTCCCTTTGAGTCTTAGACTCGAAAAAAATTATAGTATATTTAAAAATAAAATTAAAAAATTGTACTGATTTATTTATTTATTTTTTGTTATTTCATTCTTGTCTTGTGTAGCTTCATATTTTTTAGTAGATGTACAATGTTTTGGTAAATGTAATAATATTAAATAGATACTCCCCTCTTTTAACACGAGATTTTATCTCAATTAAAGAGGGTTATTATGAATTATATGATGAAAATTGTATACCTTTTTAAATTATGATTTATATGTGAACATTGTATTGTTTTTGTTAAATAAATAAAAAAAAAAAAAAAAGATTATTTTTTCCACGATGACGTACAATATATGGTATGTAATTTAAAAAAAATCTGTATTAATTGAAAAAAACAATCTTCAAAATGAATATATGTCAGGATAGCAAAATTAGGTGTTTGGTTATCTCGCGTTATCCCACGAGAGACATGATCTGAAGGTATGTATGTATGTAGTAATATTAACATTCATACATACATTTCGCCTATTAAATAATACGAAATTCATTCGCAAATTGATAAAATTCCCATCATCAAACCTCTTGGCTTAGCTCAGATGGAATCACTCCAGAAGTAATCGCTTTCTAATGAATAAAAAGGAATCATCGACTTCGGACGACGTGGTAAAGAATTATTATTAATAGCACATGATTTTGCAAATTAAATAGTTTGATTTTTTTCTCGTGAGTTCTATCATGAGAACTCGATGAAATTCATATGTGTGATCATCTCTGAAGTACTTCCTTCCTATTAAAAAAGAAATCATTAAAATCGGACAATGTTGTAAAGAGTTCTTACCGTCGAAGTGCCAATTGAAGAATTTGATGAGTTTCTCATGAATCCCATGATCATATTTGACCAAATTAAAATGGGACCAATCGGAAGATACCCTCATTCTAATGACAAAAAAATCACCTGTACTTGGAACCTCGACTATTCAACATGCTGCCAACTAAAATAATTATTGTATTAATTTATTTATCACTCCATTTAAATAATCTTCATTAAAAATAGATAACTGCTGCCCAACTAGGTATACCTGTTCTAGGGCTAGCACAGACAATTATCCACAAGGTAAATTATATATTCAGTAAAAAGAGCGTACGGTCAATTTTCCGTGTTCAATCGGCTAAGGTCCGGGAATCCATTGGAGATTTTTTGACATCAGGCAGTTTCTTTCAGTACAATACGAATGAGAATGATTGCGAAAAAAAGATAAAACATAAAACTAAGCTTAAAAATAGTTCACAGCAATAAAAGAACAAGGAAAGAAATAGGAGCTGCAAAAGAAACGAAGAGTTTATTTTGCTGCCATTTTTGTATATTTTTTTTTATTTATATACTTAATTCAATACATATTATTCAAAAAACATAACACAATATGCATATGAGACATTTAAAAACAAAATAGAAGAAATACTTATGTTTCTTCTACATACATTTTACAAAAATCGTTTTCTGGATTATAATTATTTATTTCCAATTCACAATATATAAAAAAAACAATATAAACAGATTCCTTCTTTTGGCCTATTTAAATTAAAATGCATATTCTGATATTAAATTTCTAAATCGAAGAAGGTAACATTCTTTGAATTAATTAATTCAACCATATCTTCGACGTTTGGTAATTTCTCATATATTCCAATATATCTGGCGGCATCTGAATATAACAAATTACCAGTATAAGGATCAATAGCAATATCAGTCAGTTCATATGAAGTTGGAATGTAGTCAGCATTTACAATGATATCTCTGTTTTCAGTGTAATTTGCTGTTTTGATGTTTGAAGTATAGAGATGTCCCGATGTAGACGATGCACTATCGAATCCAATTAAGTATAACTGATTCAGTAAATGATGGGCGACCCTATACTTGACGAATGTTGAATTAGTGTAAACGATATATTTTCCAAATCGTAGATAATCTGGTTGTGAATATTGGAATGTCATCGTATCAAAGAATTGACGATCGTTGAACATTTCAATATTAACACTAGACTCTCTATCATATTCAAGCGCGATCATTTCATTGGGATTATTAGATGTTCTGTAATAATATATACCATTTTTAACCGCAACTCTGTTCACTTCGTAATAGGTATTTTTGAAAACTCTTTGGCGATAGTATATACCATCTACTAGAATAGAATTATTAATTGTCTCATCGTTTTCGGCTTGAATATTTTTGATCATTTTGTTAAATATCATATCCACTAGGACATTCATCTAAAACAAATAAGATTAAAGTCAAATTATTTGCCAATCTTGCACATAATAATATTGAAACAGACAAAATTTCAAACACATAACCCTCATAACATGGATTGTGACAGAGGTTTCTAAATAAGTGAATCAAAGAAAGATGAGGAAAAACAAAAATAAAGCAGACGTATGTAGATATTCAGTTGGAATCGGAATAAAAGACTTCCAGCCTCTAAGCCAATAAAAAATCACGTTATAAAATTCCAATTAACGCATACCTTATCATCAGTATTAGATTGTTTATCAATTGAACCATACGTATGAATTTCTGAATAGTTTTGTATCCTCGATGCATGTGTTGTCATACATACAATAACCAATAAAACTACAACGAAAGTCCATCCCGCCATCTAAAAAAATAAGAACAATATTAAATTATTGGATGCATTCGATTGAGTTTACCTAAAGCCATAAGTTGATTTTATAAAACATGGATTGTTGAACATAGCAAGAAGTGAACATATTGGATACTGCACACAACAAGCTGGAACACACAACAAGGATATTGAAATCGTTAAAAAAAACATATATTTTTAATTGATAAGGGGACGTTACCCAACTCAGGATAGGATAGGATGAAGTAGAGGAGCGCATTACGGAGAGCTGACCCCATCACCATGTGGGTTAATAGCTTAGGAGAAGAGACAAAGAGAACGTCACCCAACTCAGGATAGGATAGGATGAAGTAGAGGAGCGCATTACGGAGAGCTGACCCCATCACCATGTGGGTTAATAGCTTAGGAGGAGAGACAAAGGGAACGTCACCCAACTCAGGATAGGATAGGATGGAGTAGAGGAGCGCATTACGGAGAGCTGACCCCATCACCATGTGGGTTAATAGCTTAGGAGGAGAGACAAAGGGAACGTCACCCAACTCAGGATAGGATAGGATGAAGTAGAGGAGCGCATTACGGAGAGCTGACCCCATCACCATGTGGGTTAATAGCTTAGGAGGAGAGACAAAGGGAACGTCACCCAACTCAGGATAGGATAGGATGAAGTAGAGGAGCGCATTACGGAGAGCTGACCCCATCACCATGTGGGTTAATAGCTTAGGAGGAGAGACAAAGGGAACGTCACCCAACTCAGGATAGGATAGGATGAAGTAGAGGAGCGCATTACGGAGAGCTGACCCCATCACCATGTGGGTTAATAGCTTAGGAGGAGAGACAAAGGGAACGTCATCCAACATTTTTTGGTCAATTGATGGACTCATTAGAAACAAGTAATTATAAAAGCATAAAAGTAAAAAAGTTGATATTATACTATGTTTTTGCAGCAGGTTATTTAAATAAATAAATAAAAATCATACCTTGTCTTTGATTTCGTTAAATTACACTCTCTACCACCAACTTGTTGAAAGGTGTATAATTGTTTGGTTTTATTTACATTTGAATTTATACGTTTTTGATAATACAATGACGAAAAAACGATTTGATAAAACGATTTGATAAAATTCTCCGAAAACTAACGTTTTTGCTTATTCACCTCGATTGTTACTGATTAAAGAGCAGTTGTGTTTTTTTAATTTTTTTATTTATAATTTCCATAATATATTAAAATAATACAGTATAACTAAACGAAAATATTATAATGTAATTACCTAATTATGTAGAAGCATGTTCTAAGGTAATACTACTTTTATGTATTTATTTTATTCAGCCTTTCTATTAGTTCGATTACCTATGGTTATGTATATTAGGTCAATTATAGTTATATCTATTAGGTCGATTATGGTTCTGTCTATTAAGTCAATTATGGTTATGTCAATTCATTCGTCCTTTTCCTCATGACTGAGGATAGCGGCTGCAGTCCGTCGCCACACGTATGGCCCGCCTCCATGCCAATCTGTTTTGGGCTGAACGCAGAGCACCAGTCACCGAAGACCTCATAGTGGACTTAACCAAATCGCTCCATCTGGTTGGTGAGCGACCACGAGATCTCCGTCCCTCCACGCTGCCCATCACAACAAGCTTCTCGAGGCAGTCTGATTCCCTTCTGACAATGCGTCCAAAGAATTGAAGGATACGTCTGTAACATATCGTCGATAGACGATCCTCGATTCTTAGCTCGTCTAGAATTGACACATTGATTCTTCTGGCTGTCCATGGGATGCGCAACATACGCCTCCAGCACCACATTTCAAAAGCATCGATCCTCTTTCACTCTGACTCCCTAAGTGTCCACACCATACAGGAACATCGGGAATATCAGAGCCCTGATGAGTCTAGCCTTCGTGTTTTTCGTGATGGTCCTGTCCTTCCATTCTCTTGTGAGCTTTCCCAGTGCACCCTTTGCCACGGCGATGCGTCTTTTTACTTCCGCTTCACAACCACCGGTGTCACATATGTTGGAACCCAGATATGTGAAGTCATGTACTATCTCAAGATGGTTTAGAGAGTTTATTGGGGGAAGTTTACATGCTCTATCAATCACCATCAGTTTGGTTTTGCATTGGTTTATGCTCAGACCGAGTGATAAACTTTCCCTCTCAACACGATCCAAATGTTGTTTCATATCGGTCTCGTTTGTGGCTACTAGAGTTGTGTAGTCTGCGAAGCGTAAGTTGGAGATTTTCTTGCCACCAATGCTGACTCCGGCCTCCCAACCATCCAGAGCTTTCCTCATTATATACTCTCCGTATATGTTAAAGAGAGCAGGGGACAGTATACATCCCTGGCGGACACCCTTCTGGACTGAGAAGCCAGAGGACAAGGCATTATTTAATCTTATTGAGGCAGAACTATTTGCATACAAGTTTTTTAGGATATGTATAAGATGCTTAGGGACTCCCATCTCATCCAACACCATCCACAGCTTACTGCATCTGACGCAGTCAAAAGCTTTGCTATAGTCGATGAAACATAGAATAACTTAACTGTGCATTGAACTCCCTACTCTTCTCAATTATCTGTCGCACGTTCAGAATCTGTTCTCTTGTTCTCCTTCCACTCACAAAGCCAATCTGTTCAGGTGGTATTTGCCAGTCAAGATAGTGTTTCAACCTTTTGTTCAAAATGTGTAATAGAACTTTGCTGGCGTGAGATATAAGAGCAATCATTCTTTAATTGTCACATTTGGCAGGTGATCCTTTTTTGTGCAGTGGAACAAAAACAGACTCCGTCCAGTCCTTCGGCCAGATACCAGTTTTCCAGACCTTGTTACATAACAAGTGCAATAGATGTATGCCTCTGTCACCCAAACATGAGAGGATTTCTGCGTCAATTCCATCCTTGCCTGGAGCCTTGTTCCGTCTCAGATGTTGTAAAGCATGTTCAACTTCAGACAGAAGGATATCGGGTTCAAGTTCAATGTCCTCTCCAGGTGGTTGTAAAACGACAGCATTGGAATCATCATTGAGTTCGTATATATAGTCCCCGTTTTTATCTTCCACTATGTATGTTTTACATTTAGATTAGTGTGTCAGTTCCTTTAGTTTGCGATATAGATCCTTTGTTTCATTTCTGTAAGAGTGAGTTTCTAAATCTGCACATATACTATTTATATAGCTATTTTTATCTTGTCTGCATTTTTTCTGAATTTCTTTACCCAGCTCACTGTATGCATCAATCTCCAGTTGTGAATTGAGACCATGTAGTTTCAGAATTTTCCTGTCATCATGTCTCATCAGTTATCCATTTTTTCCTATTTCGCTGTGGCTGTGTTTGTGAGTTCTTTATTTCATCTATCACTTCATGGATTGTCAGTTTTAAAATATTCCACAGTGTTTCAGTGTCGTCAATATATTTGTTATGTATGAAGTTTTTGTGTTTTGAGATTTTGTCTTTGAATAGAACCAAAGCCTTATTATCTAATTTTGGAGTTTTGGGTTTGCTTATTCTAATAGTCTTCAATTTCATTTTTAAATTTGCCACAAGAAGCTGGTGATCAGTACCGCACTCTGCTCCAGGATAGGTCTTTACATTGCTTACAGATGATTTCCAACGTTTATTGATTAGTATGAAATCTATTTGATTTTTGTAACGTCTATCAGGAGAGGTCAAGGTGTAGAGCATTCTTATATGCTGTTTAAAATAAGTATTAGTAATGAAGAGTTGATGGTCACAGCAAAAGCTAATAAGCTCTTCGCCACGATTATTCCTCTGTCCTATTCCATATTTCCCCACAATGTCTCGAATGTGACTATCATTTTTTGTATCTCCTACTTTAGCATTGAAATCGCCGATGATGGTTGCAATTTCTTTGTTTGGTACTTTTGATATAGGTTCGTCAAGCTTATTGTAAAAGACAAATCTTCGTCTGATGATTCAGATGTGGGTGCGTATACTTGAATAATATTTAGTTTGCATGGTTAGGAATTTATTTTGAGGCATATTATCCTATCGTTGACAGGTTTGTACCCTAAAACACATTTCTGTACTTCAAGAGAGACTATAATTGCTACACCATTTCGAATTTCATTTTTTGAGCCAGAGAAATAAACCGTATTATTGTTGTCTGTACTAATGAAACCCTCATCACGCCAGTGAGTCTAAGGATTGGGATTTTGTGATTGGACATTTCTCTTTCGATTATTTCAAGCTTTCCTGGGTGGAGAAGACCACGCACATTCCATGTTCCTATTCTTTGGTTCATACGCAGTGGTAGTTGTTTATTGCTATTTCCAGTAGTACATTTTCCACGAGCAGCCTGGTTATCCACCACCACGTGGCCGGTAGCTAATTTCACACACAGTGGC
Source organism: Molanna angustata (assembly GCA_963576475.1). Taxonomy (NCBI): domain Eukaryota; kingdom Metazoa; phylum Arthropoda; class Insecta; order Trichoptera; family Molannidae; genus Molanna; species Molanna angustata. Next base: position 1,166,765 of record OY754984.1, read on the forward strand.
CCGCAACCATTGGAGCGCCGGGTGTCAATCGGATCGCCAGACATAACCAAATTTTTATTTATCGACATCATACCAGCTATCTTGGGAGGAAAAACACCGGGGTGGCTCAAAATTTTAATATGTCAATAGAGACGAAGTTGGGATATTATTTAAGAACCAGGAACTCAAGGCACCTACAGGGCTTACGACCTGTCATCGGCTGGTTTACGTGATCACTTTATGCGCTTGCGCAACGTTCACCAATTATGCCTTCTTATTGAGTTCCCTTATCAATGTAATTTTTGAAAGTTCTATATATTTGAATAAAGTGTAACAATTAATTTGAAAACAATGCATTATTACTATTGCCATCTATGAAGTAACGAAGAAAACCTTTTTTTTTGTAATGCCATCTATTGGAGAAATTGGTTTTATTGTAAACAATGAAACAACAGTCTTTATAAATGAGGTGACGGTGTCTCCCACAGATGTCACCCCTGAACTGCGCCAGAAATATTAATTCATTTTTTGGCTTGTTTACCTACTTGTACCAATACCTCCTATTCAGTAACGATTGTAACTAAAATAGAAACATACTAAAATTGTAGATTTTAGATTTACGGTCTTATTTCAGCGTTGTAAAATATAAACTTGGACTAAATGGAATAGGAACATAGGTACCTATATTGGGGGGAACGTTCTTAAGAGAGTGACTGCTGCCAACGTACCTATTTTTTCAATTTGAATTTGCATTATTACTACAAAACTAATCATTTTGAAAAAAAAATAAACTAGTTAGTTTGGATATTAATAAAGAAAAATATACCTTAACTTTTTTTTGTATAGGGCATTATATTTTTTTTATAAATTAAAGAAAATTTTTCTGGAAAAATACGATGTAACGTTGCATTAATGCATCAGGTTAAATTAATAAACCAAAAAAACTTTTATTTCGCCATAGCGCTGAATGAAAAATAAATGTTTTTTTAGGTTTATTTACTAAACCTGAAGCATTAATGTAATGTCACATCATATTTTTCTAGATATTTTTGTCTTCTTTAATTAAAAAAAAATATGTTGAACTACGTCTTATATTTTATTAAAAATATAAGATAAACGTTGAAAATCAGGGTATGCCATTATTTTTCTACAAGAATTTATACAGAACATTATCAAAAAGTTAAGGTATATTTTTCTTTATTAACACCCAATCTATCTAAATTATTTTTTTCAAAACGATTTGATAAGAAATAATGATGGTATATAAAATTGAAAAATAGGTACGTTGGCAGCAGTCCCCCCCCCTTAAAAAGTTACTGAATTAGACATATTTTGAATAATTATGAAAATGATGAATATTTCATAATTATTCATAATATCTGATTCAGTAACTTTTCAAGATCGTTCCGGCCAATATAAGTACGTTCCTATTCCATTTAGTCCAAGTTGATATTTTATAACGCTGAAATAAGACCGTAAATCTAAAATCTACAATTTTAGAACGTTCCTATTTTAGTTACAATAGTTACTGAATGGTATTGTGTATGTAAATCGAATATTTTTTAATTGCATATACGTAAACATTGGATTTTGTTCCCTATCGGGAGTCAAATGATATTTTTATTGTCAATGTTTGCGTATATGCAATGAAAAAAATATTGGAATTATATTATGTTTAAGATATTTTTTTATTGAACAATTATTGATTCATATTATGTTTAAGATATTTTTTTTATGTTAGACATATTTTTTTTATCTTATCCTAAATAATGTTATTAACAGTCAAAATTAATGTTATTAACAGTCCACTTTGTGAATGTGGTCAGGAGGGGGAGACTCTTGACCATTTATTTTTTAATTGCTTCAACCGTATATCTTCTAACAATTTATTTTATTTTAATCTGGTAAAAATAACTTGCACATCCCCAATCAATATGTCATATATATTGTCGATTCAAAATTTTAAATTAACAAACATATTGCTTAGATTCTTAAAGTCAAATAATATCCAACTCTAATTAATTTAATTTTAACAAATTAAACCAATTTATGATATTTCCACCAAGGCAAAAAGCACTCTCTGTAGGGTGAATTGCCATTGAACAAAAAAAATATGTTATTTTTAATACTGAATAAAGGGGAAGTCTATGTACTTAAACAATGCAGATGTGTTAAATAAGCGGTTACCAGTTCAAAACAGAAACTCTCTTTCATCGAAGTGCGCATATTTTTTGTATTTCAGTATACATTTTCCACACGTTTTTGTATTTCAGTATACGTTTTCCACACGTTTTTGTATTTCAGTATACGTTTTCCACACGTTTTTGTATTTCAGTATACGTTTTCCACACGTTTTTACATCTTTTGTTTCCCCAAAACACTATTTCTTTCCTTACGATGAAGTTAGAGTCCGAATAAGCAATGGTCTCCTGCAACTATCACTTGTTTTCAGCCAACTTCCCCTACTCGCCACCTGGAGAAGCTGCGATGCATCACTTTTCACCTCATCTTTCCATCTCAACCTGGGTTTCCCCATTCTTCATCTCTGGTTTGTACTCTTCTGGGGACACGTGTTTCTATTGAAATATAAGTGATATCGAGACAAACCTTCCTATTTCTATTTCACAATGGTGTTTCACCAAGAATTCTCCGTAGAAAATCCAATAATTCTTCCATTCCATCTCGGTATATCCCACAGTGTGAGGTAACTAGCGACAGGTGTGCATTACCTTATAAAAGGAAGCACTTCACTCTCGTTTCACATCAAAAAAACAACTTTCAGATATAAACTTGTGTAAAAAAATAACATTTCTTTGTTTATTTCCAATCTATTGTTGTTATTCACAACTAGTTTCAAGATCTACCGTTCTCTTATTCAGGTGAGTAGGTACTAAGAGTCTGCAAGAAATTTAAGGTAGTATTAGTATCTATTTCGAGTGTAAATTGAAATTTATTATGAAAAGAATTAATCAAATTGAGAATAATTTTTAATTGTTTACTAGCTCTCGTCGAAATACAAAATACGTCATCTACATAACGTCTCCATAGTGATATAGGTATACTTTAATAATGGTGAGTTACATTTGAATATCCTATTTTCTAATTGATTGGATGATATCAATATGAAGTCGATTGGACTTATAGTTTGGGCTGTAGACATGACATAAAAAGGATACGGCGTATGCCATACATTTAAACACATCACCACGAAACTCATAGTGTGCACTCTCTACATGATACCTATTGAAAAATTGATGTTAAATAAATATGCTTAAAATTGTAAAATCACGACTCTACATCATTCTATATTGTGGAGAGTAAAAATAGTTCATAGCAATAAATGAATAAGGAATGGAATAGGAGCAACAGAAGAAACGAAGAGTTTATTTCCTGGCCATTTTCATTTTATTGTTAATAAATAGGTACTACTGTTTAATCTGCATACTTATTACAATAATCATTTTCGGGATTATAATTATTTTTTTCCAATTCACAATTAATAAAAAAAACAGTTTACTTCTTCTATTTAAACTATAATTTATAGTGTAATTTTAAGTTTCTAAATCGAAGAATGTTGAAATCTTCGAATCAATTAATTCAGTCATATCTTTGACGTTTGGTAATTTCTCATATATTCCAATATATCTGGCGACATCTGAATATAATAATTCACCAGTATAAGGATCAATAGCAATATCAGTGAGATTGTTTGTTGTACGAATGTACTCAGCTTTTACAATGAGATCTCTGTTTTCATTGTAATATGCTGTTTTGATGTTTGAAGTAAAGAGATGTCCCGATGTAGACGATGCACTATCAAATCCAATCAAGAATAACTGATCCAGTGAATGATGAGCGACTCTATATATGACGAATGTTGAATTAGTGTAGATAATATATTTTCCAAATCGTAGATAATTTGGTTGTGAATATTGGAATGTCATCGTATCAAAAAATTGTCGATCGTTGAATATTTCAATATTTACACTAGAATCTCCATTATATCTGATCGAGTACATTATATTGGGTTCATTGGTTGTTCTGTAATAATATGTACCGCTTTTAACTGCAACTCTATTCACTTCGTAATAGTTCGAATATTTTAAAATCTCTTTCGCGATAGTATATACCATCTACAAGAAAAGAACTATTAATTGTCTCATCGTTTTCGGCTTGAATATTTTTGATCATTTTGTTATATATCATATCCACAAAGACATTCATCTAAAAAAATAAGATAAAAGACAAATTATTTGTCAATCTCGTAAATAATAATAATATAACGTAATAGTTTGTATCGTTAAATTTATTATAAAAACATCAGACCATGGTTTGAGTATATAAATTCTTTATTTTTTATCGTAACCAAACTTCGAAAGTTGGTACGCTATTCAGCATTAGGGTACAAAATAATAGAGTACAAAATATTTGGTTGCTGTACGGTGAACCTCTTATTTAAAAATATATATATATAATATATCAATCTCAGAATTTAAATCACATAACCCTTATAACATGGATAGTGACATACGTTTCTAAATAAGTAGATCAAAGTGAGAATGATCAGGTAAAAACAAAAATAAAATAGAAGTTATGTAGATGAGGAGCTGGAATCGAATTAAACGATTTCAAGCCTGAGCCAATGTGAAGTACTTTTTTGCTGTCGATTATTGTTTAGATGTGTACATTTTTAAAGGAACTTTATAATTTTCAATAAGCGATAAAAAGTTTTTTTTTTTTTTAATATTAGGCAACCCACCCTTATAAGAGTGATTTGTGCCAAATCATATTAAAATGCCAATCATATTAAAAGCTTTACCAATATCAAACACCCTCTCAATATCTTTGTGTATTTCTACTATATTCTTGTTATTCACAACTAGTTTCGAGATCTACCGTTCTCTTCTTCAAGTGAGTACTAAGAGTCTGCATTTAATGCGATTTTTTCCGTCTTTATTGCCGTACTAGCATAAGACAAATATTCTGAGGTACATAGAGGCGTTTTCACTTGAAGAAGGCCACCATAGTTCTCGAAACTAGTTGTGAACAAAAAGAACAGAGTATAAATATACAAAGACATGTCATTTTTTAAAATGAATTTCCACAATGCAAACGCTTCTACCTTAGAATATTTGTAATCTTCGATTACTCGACTTTTATGAGACACCAGAAAACGATGATAATAGAAAAGAGTGGAAGTACTATTCTAAGCCGGTTCTTCAGTCATTGCTACTAACAAGACAAAGTTAATAAAGATTATTTATTATATTTTTTATAGATGCTCTCTCCAAGTATTATGCAATCAGATCCTTCCGATACTTACTTGATTTATAAAATAAATGAACAGTTTTTTATTTATATAAATAGAGACGAAGTTGGAATATTATAGAACCAGAGACTCAAGGCACCTACAGGGCTTACGACCTGTCGTCGGATGGTTTACGTGATCACTTTATGCGCTTGCGAAACGTGCACCAATTATGTCTTTTTATTGAGTTCCCTTATCAATAGAATTTTTTAAATTTCTATATATTTGAATAATGAGTAACAGATCACCTGAAAATAAGACATTATTATACTATTGCCATCTATGAAGTAACGTAGAAACATTTTTTTGTAACGCCATCTATTGAGAAATTGGTTTATTTTTAAACAATGAAAGTAACAGTTATAAATGAGGTGACGGTGTTCACCACTGAACTGCGCCAGAGGTTTTTATTTCTTTTTCAATCAAAAAATATTTGCAAAAACTATAGAGCCATAAGTTTGTTAAGCTCAGTTGGTAAGATGTATGCAAGTATCCTGGATCAAAGAGTGCGAAAGATTACAGAAAGCAAGATATGGGATGTCCAAGGTGCGTTTGTGGGCGGCAGAGGATGTCACTCAAAAAATGTAGTTGTTAAAAATAAATGATTTACTGCTAATAATAACCAAGCAACTTTGTTATTATAGTACCTGCAAAGTTCGGTGCTAAAAATTGCCAAGTAAAAATAATCTGCTAATTTTAACCGAGTAGCTTTGTTAACAATCTGTAAAAAAAAATAATCTAGTTACTTGGTTAACAACGGACAACTTTGTATAATTAGCCAAGTAACCTGTCAAAAATCAACTTACTAGCTTTGTAATATTAGCCAAGTAACTGTCAAATTCAACCAACTTAGTTGGTTATTTTTAATCTACTTACTCGGTAATTTGAACCAATTCATTTCGTATCAACAGCAAACAACTCGGTTAAATTAAATCTACTTACTCGGTAATCTGAACCAATTCATTTCGTATCTACAGCAAACAACTCGGTTAAATTTAATCAACTTACTCGGTAATTTGAACCGATTCATTTCGTATCTACAGCAAACAACTCGGTTAAATTTAATCTACTTTTACTCGGTAATTTGAACCGATTCATTTCGTATCTACAGCACACAACTCGGTTAAATTTAATCTACTTACTCAGTATTCTGAACATATTTATTCTGTAGCCACAGCAAAGCTACTTGGCTAATTTTTATCTGCTCACTCAGTATTCTGCTAATTTACACAGTTAGGACATTTGGAGTGAAATAAAATACAGGTTTCATTCAAAATTTCATTTATTGCACAGGAAATGTGATTATTTGTATTAAAAAAATATTATATTCATAATACATAAAGACATATTAAACATAATACATAAAAAAACATCTTTTTATTCTCAAAGAGTACATAATTTTTATTTTGTGTAGGTTAGGTTTGTTCTGAAAATGTAAAAAAACAACAAATTTTGGGTTTCGGATCATTTAAATCAGATATGAACTATTTTCATGTACATGCGATAGTTACCTTTACTAAAAATTGCTGAAATTGACGATACAACACTTCAAATTTTACTGACGGATAAAAAAACGGATTCCGACCACTTCCAACGTTTATTTTTAAATCACAGATTATATAAAAGTATTTTGAATTTAATAATTAAAGACAGCGTCTGTTTATAAAGAAAAGAAAACGGATTCTTACCACTTCCAACGATTGTTTTTAAATGAAAGACAGCGTCAGCACAGAACACAAGCGTCAGCGTCTGTTCCTGTTTGAATGAACCACAGATTGCCACAGATAAAATAGAAGTAACGGATAAATAAGACAGAAGACAGCGGACGAAAAAAAATGTTGCCATAAGTAAATATAGACAATAACGTATTGATATTATTTAAAAAAAAAACATTTCTGAGTTATTAACTATCAAAAATAATATTAAGTAATATTTCAATTATTACAAACAGTTATTTCTATTGATAAATTATTTTTTGTACCTACTAGTTCGAAAATAAATAAATATTAAAACGAAATACCATTTTTATATATGGTCATTCCACCAATATCAACCACCGAAACGTAAATATTTGACATATCACTTTATACAAATAGAACCTAACCTTAAAATTTACTAAATACAATATTCGTCATAATTATTATTGAATGAACATATTATTTCTTTATTTTTCAGTGTGTTAATTTAAGATATGATGTTTAGATATAGATCCTATTTTTGTATTACAGTTTTACGTTCCCGAGATTTTTTTCTTAAAAACAATTTTGTAAGGATCGGTTTATCATTGTCAATACATGTCATTCCCGTGACCAGCTCCAAATACAACGAAATTAATATGTTTTAAAATTACTGATATTTGTGATATTTTTTAAAAATTAAAAACGGAAAATACTAATTGGTAATGAAGCTTTAACATCAAAATAGTATAAATATCTTTACATTACACCTCAATGATAATGAATAACAATGATAATCTTTGACAAATATCTCATCTTAATTCAACTTAATTCAATTATTTTTCAGTGAAACATGTCTAATTTGACGAGTATTATACTTTATTTAATCATTTTTTAATGTGACATATCATATTTGGCGAGAATTATACTTTATTCAATATTTTTTTTAAATATATCGTGTCAAATTTGAGAAATATTAATATTTTTATGTATGAAATGTCAAATTTGACAGATGTCGAATACAAAATGTCCGTATTGGTACCTGTTACTCGGTTAAATTTAAATTTGCTATTATTACATTGCTATTGGCAACCAACTTCATTTTAACAGTATTAAATTGTCAGATAATAACCAAGTGCAACTTTGTTATTTTTAATCATGTATAGGTTAATAACTACCAATATGACTTTTTACATTGCTATTGGTAACCAACTACATTTTAACAGTATTCAATTGTTAGATAATAACCAAGTGCAACTTTGTTATTTTTAATCATATATTGGTTAATAACTACCAATATGACTTTAACCGAGCCAAAAAGGTACTTTGCTAACTTTAGATTTTTTCAGTGTATAGACCAAATTTTTTCTCTGCGCACGGTCACAGAAAAGGTTCTGGATAAAAATCAGAAAAATTTCTGTGCCTTCATAGACCTAGAAAAGGCGTATGATAAAGTTGTTAGAGAAAAATTATGGGATATACTAGCAGTGTATGGAGTGAAGAGCAAACTGATACGCGCAATCGCATCATTATATGAGAACAGCGAAGCATGTGTTCGTGTCAACGACACAGTGACAACCTGGTTCTCTATAAATAATGGCGTTAGACAAGGGTGCGTGCTATCTCCATGGCTCTTTAACTTGTACATTGATTTCTGCATAAGAGCCCTTAAGGATGAAAGCAAGGGTCTGAAATTGAGTACCGTAATGGTGCGAGATTTGTTGTATGCAGACGATAAAGTTCTATTAGCAGAAAGTATGGAAGAGTTACAGTATCTTGTAAGTATGGTATATGAAGGATGTATAGGGAATGGACTTAGGATGAATGCCAGCAAATCAAAGACAATGGTCTTTGAAAAGAGTGAAAGCAGAACAGCGTGTAAAATAAGAGTAGAGAACGAATGGCTCGAGCAAGTCGACGAATATGTATACTTGGGAAGCATATTTCAACGGAACGAACGACTCGATAAAGAGATCGAAAGAAGAGTTTGGCAGGAAACAGAGTGAATGGAGCACTATGACCAATTATGAATGATCGCAACATATCAAAGGATGCCAAAGTTTCCATTCATAACGCCATCGTAGTGCCAACCCTGACGTTTGCAAGTGAAACCTGCAGGCTAAGTCTGTAAGTAGATCTCGACCGATAAATGTCGAGATTAACTGTCAAAATATCGACTCATCGATATTTTGACAGTTTTGGTAGTCACTAAGCAGATAACGCGTCGAATCGTTCTCGCACACTTATTTGACGGCGAGATTGGGTCGACATCGAGTCGAGTGACAAGATCTAACGCCGCCATGTTGAATTGATTGTCATATTTTACGCAAACAATGCCGAATTTCATATTTATTTTGAGAATAATTATATAAACGGGTTAAACAACGCCGTTTAAGAGATTCTTCAAACCCCTTAAATGTTCCGCGTAATTCATTTATTGCTAATTACCGCGTAACAAAAGTTTTATATGGTTACATATTTATTGGAAATATGCGTCCGTAAATGTTTTCCGTAGGTATAGATTTGAAATAATTTTTGATTTTGAGAAAGTATTCTTGTAAGCTATTTTATCACTTATGTATTTTAACACTTAACAAAAGAAAATTCGGCGTAGTTTTTAGTAAAAATATAGCACGCTGCTGTCATCACACTTGATAAATTGATCGAAATATAATTAAAAATAATTTTTAAAATTACTCTCAAAACATTCAATAAACACAAAAGAAATTTAATTTAATCGCATTATAACTTGCTTTCGTGCTTAAAAATATGACCATATTATATTTATTTAACAAATTTATTTACTCAAATCATGGCATTTATTCAAATCATGGGGAAAATATTGTGTATTGCCATAAATGATAATTCAAAAATGTACCGCAAGCCAGCCTAACGGCGACAAATACTAATAAGTGCATTTACGAACTCGACAGCGCTTAGTGACTACGAATTGTCGTCACGGGCGTAAACATGACGAGAAGAGCGGCGATACGTTGTCGGATCTCGACTTTTTTACTGACTTGGCCTGCTGGACATGGCAGAAGACGCATGAAAGTAGAATAAATGCAGTTGAAATGAGATCGTTAAGAAGGATTTGTAATAGAACGATGTATGACCGGGTAAGAAATGAAGACATAAGGAAAGAATGTAAGATGAAGAAAGATGTCATTACTAGAATGAAAGTGAACACATTGAGATGGTTTGGTCACATGGGTAGAATGAATGAGGAGCGCCTGACGAAGAAAATATACAGAGCGGAAAGGAATGGAATGAGAGGTCAGGGACGCCCAAGAAAGGGATGGCATGACCATGTGAACGAAATTTTGAAAGACGGAAATGTTAGAAGTGTGAGCAATAGACGAACATGTATGAGACGATGCATGAATGTGGACGAGGCGAGGGATGCGTGCCAGGATAGAAAAATGTGGCGTTCGGTTCTCTCTGCCTACCCCGCAAGGGACATGGCGGTATGTATGTATGTATGTAATGGACTCAATAAATTCAGTCATATCTTTGACGTGTGGTAACATTTCATATATTCCAATATATCTGGCGGCATCTGAATATAGCAAATTACCAGTATAAGGATCAATAGCAATATCAGTCAGTTCATATGAAGTTGGAATAGTCAGCATTTACAATGATATCTCTGTTTTCATTGTAATTTGTTGTTTTGATGTTTGAAGTAAAGAGATGTCCCAATGTAGACGATGTATTATCGAATCCAATTAAGTATAACTGATTCAGTAAATGATGGGCGACCCTATACTTGACGAATGTTTAATTAGTGTAAACGATATATTTTCCAAATCGTAGATAATCTGGTTGTGTATATTGGAATGTCATCGTATCAAAGAATTGACGATCGTTGAACATTTCAATATTAACACTAGACTCTCTATCATATTCAAGCGCGATCATTTCATTGGGATTATTAGATGTTCTGTAATAATATATACCATTTTTAACCGCAACTCTGTTCACTTCGTAATAGTTCACATTTTTTAAAACTCTTGGGCGATAGTATATACCATCTACTAGACTAGAATTATTAATTGTCTCATCGTTTTCGGCTTGAATATTTTTGATCATTTTGTTAAATATCATATCCACTAGGACATTCATCTAAAACAAATAAGATTAAAGTCAAATTATTTGCCAATCTTGCACATAATAATATTGAAACAGACAAAATTTCAAACACATAACCCTCATAACATGGATTGTGACAGAGGTTTCTAAATAAGTGAATCAAAGAAAGATGAGGAAAAACATGTTGAATTAGTTAAGATGATATATTTTCCAAATTGCAGATAATCTGATTGTGAATATTGGAATAGTATGGTTAATTTTAACATGAAATTTTGTTACTATTAACAAAAAAAAATTTTCTTCTCATATTCAAAATAAACAATCACTAGATATAGAAAATGATACATTGTAAAAAAACATATCGCCCTTTACCAGAGTGCAAGCATTCATGTATTTTTCATACGTGTTCGTTTATTGTTCAAGCATCTTACATTTCCTTCGTTCAGAAAATCCTTCATAATGGTCGTGGTATTCTTTTCTCGGACGACCCCTGCCTTCTTGTTTTATTCATTAGGTTTCCGTCATTCATTCTTCCTATGTGGGCAAACCATTTCAAGGTGTCAACCGTCATTCTATTAATGACATCTTTATTCACCTTAAATTATTTCCTTGTGTCCTCATTTCTTACCCTGTCATACGTCGTCCTATTACAAATTCTTCTAAGCGACCTCATGTCAATTACATTTATTTTGGTTTTTAGCGACTTCTGCCATGTCCAGGTCTCTGTCCCTTGTATATATCAATTCTGTTGTCTGAATACACGTTTATTAATTCATTTTACATTGAGCCTTTATCGAAATATATTTTTGGTAATCTGAGTTAGTTTATAATTAGAAAGAATCACGTTACCGTGGTTAGTAAGTGAAGGAATAGGAAAACGCAATAAACAGTTTCTTTCTTATGGTGGTCTGAGTTAATTAATAACTAGAAAGAATCACGTTGCCGTGGTTAGTAGGTAAGTGAAGAAATAGAAAAACGCAATAAACAGTTTCCTTCTTATGGTGGTCTGAGTTAATTAATAACTAGAAAGAATCACGTTACCGTGGTTAGTAGGTAAGTGAAGAAATAGAAAAACGCAATAAACAGTTTCCTTCTTATGGTGGTCTGAGTTAATTAATAACTAGAAAGAATCACGTTTCCGTGGTTAGTAGGTAAGTGAAGAAATAGAAAAACGCAATAAACAGTTTCCTTCTTATGGTGGTCTGAGTTAATTAATAACTAGAAAGAATCACGTAACCGTGGTTAGTAGGTAAGTGAAGAAATAGAAAAACGCAATAAACAGTTTCCTTCTTATGGTGGTCTGAGTTAATTAATAACTAGAAAGAATCACGTTACCGTGGTTAGAAGGTAAGTGAAGAAATAGAAAAACGCAATAAACAGTTTCCTTCTTATGGTGGTCTGAGTTAATTAATAACTAGAAAGAATCACGTTACCGTGGTTAGTAGGTAAGTGAAGAAATAGAAAAACGCAATAAACAGTTTCCTTCTTATGGTGGTCTGAGTTAATTAATAACTAGAAAGAATCACGTTACCGTGGTTAGAAGGTAAGTGAAGAAATAGAAAAACGCAATAAACAGTTTCCTTCTTATGGTGGTCTGAGTTAATTAATAACTAGAAAGAATCACGTTACCGTGGTTAGAAGGTAAGTGAAGAAATAGAAAAACGCAATAAACAGTTTCCTTCTTATGGTGGTCTGAGTTAATTAATAACTAGAAAGAATCACGTTACCGTGGTTAGAAGGTAAGTGAAGAAATAGAAAAACGCAATTAACAGTTTCCTTTTTTTGAATGTTTTTATTTGAATTTTATTTTTATTTATGATTATTCACTCATGTAGGTATATCTTTGTCTGATGGGTAGGTATTAGGTATAGATCGAGAAGATTTTATTATCTATAAGTACATATTTTATTTATCACAAATTATTATCAAAAAGATTGTATTATTTCGAGGATAAGTTTTAATGATATCAGAAACATTTTCTTAAGATTTTTTTTTACATTGTCAATATTGATGTTTATCATTTATTTTTAACAGTTATTAAAAAATAAATAAAAAATAAATGATTGAAATATTGCTTTCTTCGGGTGCTTTCATAGAAGAGTAATATATGAGATGATAAAGTTAACGATTTTGATCGGAATACAATAGATCTCCAGTATACAACAGCAATATCTATAGCATCGTTTGTTGACGTTTGTTCTGCGTCGATTTCTGATTCTCCAGAACTAACATCAGCTGCGTAGAAGTCGCCGAGACTTGAAATAGCGCATGGGAAACCGATGAAATAGATCTTTTGTAACAAATGATGAACCACTCTGAAATTGGCGTATGTTTTTTCGGTATTGATGATCGTAATTCCAAATGTCAAGCATTGCGGTTGGTCATATACGATGGTGATTGTGTCTGGGTAGGTGTTTGTTCGCTGAATTGTGCGATGCTTACAAAACATGTGCTACGTGTTCCCGTGTACATTCTTTCGGGATAGTCGTCTCTTTGATAGTAATGTACTACTTCTTTTCGTACAGCTATCCTTTGCACGGTATACTAATACAGTGTTTCCAGAACAATCGGCGTAAAGTATTCCCCCATTATCACTATTGAGTCGGTTTCAGAATTCACATTCTGTCTTGAGTGTCGTCCGCAATATATTTGTTAGGATTTCCATCTGGAAAGATAAGATATATATAAAACGGGGAATATAAACATTGTAATCTAATGTAATTCAATGGATTCACAGTTTTTAAACAGTGATAATAATGCATAGTAAATAATCATAAGACTAGCAGAAGTGGAGGGAAATGTATTTCTTAAAATGGTCAATCATGAAGAATGAAAAACGATGACTTAAGATACAAAAAAGTCCCTATGGTTTTCTCTGTTCATGGAATATCAAATTACATGAAACATATCTGTTTCCACAACCCAGTCTGTGTATAGGAAAATATATCGCACAACAATTTTAAAGAATTATTTACAAAGAAAATAATTAGATACACCTGCTACATAATATCTGACAATTGTCATTGAAACATTGTGAAAAAGAAATACAAGATAAGATTATATAGAATAATACAATATAAAATAGTAAATATCTATATTTATATTGAATACCTACCTCAGATTAGATCAAATGATTTGGGAATAAATTTAAAAGTAGATATTTTAAAAATTGTTTTAGGTATCACAAATCATAGATGTATTTGTTAATCCTGAGTGTTATTTTTTATTTAAATTTCCATATAATCGAAATGAGTGCAAATAACCAAACAAGCAATGTCGTTTTTCAATTCATTAAATATTTATATTTAATGTCATCGTTTATGATCTGTAAGGACTGCACAATGATAGCATAAATTATATGATATAGATTTCGACTTTAATTCTCATAGTTGAAGTAACACGAAAATATTCAATAACCTCTAACATTTAAATTTAAAAAAAAAATGAATTAAAATATAGAAAAATATTGCTTTATAAAGGAAAAAAATATTACCTGATGTTTTTTTGTTGTTGTTGTATTTCAAGGGCTTTTCAATCATAAAATCAAAAGAATTTTTATTTTTAAGAACAGCTGTTTGGACTCGCATTTCCATCAGCAACTATAGCGTTTATTAGAAGAATAAAAAATATTTTGAGGAGTACCATTTAATACCATAAAGAAAAAAGAATAGGTATCATCAAAACATTTTAAAAAACTTGCCAGTACTTAATTTAAGATAGTTTGAATTTTACATACCTACCACATGTGACTTATTTTTATTCCAAGATAAAATAAAGTTTACTTAATTATAGAAGTATGAAAACGGAAGCGGTTGGATGGTTTATTGGTTTTGTAATGTTTTATGTTATGATTGACTTGTAAAGAAATAAACAGAAAATATCTACCTCAGTTTTGACAATTCAAATATAATAATTGTTGTCAACACTGCCACTACCGCTGACTCCTTGAAACTCCTCAATGCACCAGCTTTAAAATTTTCCAAAGACCTCAGCGTCCGACTTGCTTCGAAACGAAACCCCAGATTACGCTTCAGTTTTGTTCCGCGTGACATGTCTCACGAGGAGTTCTTGGGTCTGGCGTTTTTGTCCGTCCCGGATATGGTCATAAACCAGGAAGAATTTGTTAAGAGTGCTAGTTTCAGCCACTTTATTGGACCTCGCACTGGGCCTACCTGTGACAGAGTGTTTGAAGTACCGCCGACAATAAGACACAAACTCATTGAGTGCGGAAGAGTCTTTGTTGAATGGAGCGTGTGTAAGGTCAGAGACTTCATACCAATAAGTGTGTGCTCAAGATGCCGGATGTATGGCCATACAAGTAAGTTCTGCAAAGATCCCCCTCGCTGCGGCCATTGTGCTTCTGGTGAGCACGATTTTTCAGTATGTCCTGCTAAAGACAGTCCACCAATTTGTGCGGTCTGTTCATTTTTCAAAAAACCAGCCTCTCACAAATCTGGTTCTGATGAATGTCCAGCATTCCAGGCATCGTTGAGCCGCGCCCTATTGACAGTTGATTATGGCCAGTAGTATATCCGTATCAACAGGTCTCAGAATTGGACAGCTCAATCTGGGCCGACGTCGTGCTGCCACCTTGGAGCTTAAACAACTCGCCCATCAACTGAACATCGATATCTGTCTGGTTGAGGAACCATACACTGGCGACGGCTCTACATATGTGTGTGACGGATTCAGACTTCCGTATAATTTCTGCCACTTGCTGTTCCATGGATTTACCCCCTCTAGCTTCAATAATTATTTTTAATTCTTCTATATCTTATATCTTATTAGATCATCTTTCCTCGAGCACTACAGTCGTGCTTGAAATTTCTCTTTCAGGTAAATCCATGTACCTAGTATCAACCTACTTCAAATTTGGCGACCCGATAGAGCCATATGTGTGCTTTCTAGATAATGTAATGAGTCATCTAGGTGGAGATTCCATCTTGATTGGCGGTGACTTCAATGCTGAGTCCCCTCTATGGTGTCATTCTACCACTGCAGGGTCTAGGAAAGCAAAAAGAGGTGAACTCTGTGAGGACTTCATAGCTCGGCACGAGCTTTCCGTTATCAATGATCCCTTTAGTCCTCCCACTTTTTCTGGTGCGGTCGGGTTTGGCCACATCGATGTCACTTTGGCTTCGGCTCAAATAGCTCAAAAGGCTTCTTCCTGGCGTGTTTATACAGATTATTCGGGTAGCGATCACGAACTTATTGTCTTTACAATTTCTACTTCACCTACTGACTCGGTTCAAAAGTCTCATATTCCAAGGCGTTTTCGCACGAGGTGTGAGCGCATTGTCGAATTTGATGCTGAATTTATTCGATTTCTGAATCGCTTTAACCCAAATGCTATGTCTATATCTGATACTGCTTCTGATTTCACTAACAATATCATTATATGTGCAGAAAAGTCAATTGGCAGATCTACTCCAGAAAAATTAAAACCAAACGCTTGGTGGCACTCAGGACTCGATTCTTTGAAACGCAGCGTTACACGTGCACGTCGAGCTCTTAAATTGGGACGCAATAGGAACTTTGCTGAGTTTATTATTCTCGACTTGTACTCTGCTTATAGACGTGCACACAATCTATATAAAAATGAAATTATTCGTGCGAAGAAGGTAAGTTGGCGACGTTTGGTTTCCGAGGTTTCGACTTCAGATCCATGGGGTGCAGTGTATCGCGCCGTTTCTTCTAAGAGAGGAAATGGCGCAACAATATCCTGCATCCGCGATGCAACTACTGGTGAGTTCACAACGTCTCTCGATTCAACTGCTTCCGTTTTTCTGGACGCGTTGATTCCATCGGATGATCCGTCTACCGATAATGTTTTTCATAAATGGGTACGTGCTCTTCAACACAACATTCCTCAGACACCCGCTTCGCCACCAGTTTCTGTTGAGGAACTCGATTTAATTATTGGTAACCTTAAACTAAATAAATCCCCAGGCCTCGACCGTATCGACTCTATTTTAATTCAAAGATGTTGGCGTTTGGCTCAATTTGAAATGGTTTCCCTCTTAAAAAGATGTTTAGACGAGGGCTGTTTTCCAGACTGTTGGAAAACGGGCCTCATGACTATAATTCCCAAACGATGCGATCGTCCTAGCACGGACCCAAAAGCATATAGACCTGTTACTCTCCTGCCTATTCTGGGCAAGATTCTGGAAAGACTTATATGCAGTAGAGTTGAATCCCATCTTTCTAACTCATGTCCACTTTCTTCCCGCCAATTTGGCTTCCGACCTGGAATTTCAACAGTCGATGCTATAAATTATATGTCAGAATTTGTAAGACCTTCTGACGAAAAATATGTTATTGCTATTTCCCTTGACATTAGTGGTGCATTTGACAATGCTTGGTGGCCGCTCATTTTGCATAAACTGAAGTCAAAGAATATACCCCGCAATATATATCTGATAGTTAAGAGTTACTTTGAAAATCGCCGCATAGTCCTGCCTGGGGGACAATTTCTACATACGCGACAGGTAAGCATTGGATGTCCTCAGGGTTCTGTTCTCGGTCCACTTCTCTGGAACATTCTTTTTGATGACTTGCTGGATCTTCCTCTCTCCAGTAATTGTACGATTCAAGCGTATGCCGATGATGCATACATCCTCGTCCGTGGTAATTCCCGTTGATTTATTGAGAACTCAGCTACTCAAGCTCTTTCCTTAGTTTCCGACTGGGGTGTAAAAAATAAACTTTGCTTCGCTCCTAATAAGACATATGGCTTGGTTTTCAAAGGCTTACTACGTAGACAGCCGTCTATTAAGTTTTCAGGAACAAATGTGAGTTTTCGGGACCAAATCACTTGCCTAGGAGTTGTTCTGGAAAGAGGACCAAATTTTAAAAACCATGCTCGATTGTGTGTCGACAAAGCTAAGTCTGCTTTTTTAAAGATCTCACACATCGCCAAGGCACACTGGGGTTTACAGTTTCAAGTATCCTGTCTTTTCTATAAGGCAGTTTACCTCGGCATTGCTTGCTATGCAGCAGGATGTTGGTCTCACGCCTGTGAACTTCAACATATACGTAGAATTTTGCTCTCAGGCCAACGATTCGCTCTCATCGCTCTATCCAAAGCATATGGAACGAGTCACTGAAGCACTGCCAATTTTGACAGGCATGACTCCCCTTGATCTGGAACTTCAGCGTAGAGGGGCTGTTTTCAACCTTACGCGGGGCTGTTCTTCTATGATCGGAAATATTCCTCTCTTCCCTCCAGAGGGTCGAGTGTCACGTGGCTTTGTTGAAAGGACTGTAAATGAAAATTTGCAGAACATCTGGCAGACTCGCTGGACGGCCTGCTCAGTGGGAAGAATTACCTACTTATTTTTTCCCGACGTGAGGTATCGTCTTAAATCTCCCTGGGTTGTTCCAGACTTTTGGACTTCCCAATTTTTCACAGGACACGGAAACTTTAAAAGTTATCTTCACCGATTTAACATTGCCTCCTCTGCCTCATGTCATTTCTGTCAATACCCGGACCAAACTTCGGAACATATCCTTTGGGAATGTTGCCACCCAATGGTGTCCTCATATAGATCGGAGCTCCTCGTTGCTGTCCGTGGGCCTCTTCAAGGTCCCATTGGTCATGCGGATTTTGTGATCTCGAAGAAAAATTATAAAGCTTTTAAGGTTTTCTGTCATAGATATGGTGCCTTACTTTTAGAAGATTCCAGTTAAATTAATTATTTCCAGAGATCTTGGTCACTTCTCTGATGGTCTGCATGTAGGGGGATCTGAGGTCATAGACAGTCCACGGGTGTGAATTTTCTGTTCGCACTCGTTGATTGTTTCTTTTTGCACTATGGTGCCGAGATTGCTAATCTAGAGGGCTCCATGAGCTACTTTTCGTGCTATTCATTTTTTTTTGTCATTCACTTAGCGTTCTGTGAAGGGGCCGATTACAGTCCCCATAGGCAGAGCGGGTGGTGGTGGAAGTAGCGAATTCAAATATAATTTTTGTTAGTTTTTGAAATTTCATAATTGAAATCCAAATTCATTATTGAAATTTCATAATTATGTATTGCTGGAAAATATAGATTTTACTTTCTTTTGATCCGTCGTTTTTGCTGTCGGTTGTCAAACTAATCTCGGTAGAGATAATTTATTTTTTATTTATTTAAATATACGTATAGACTGAATTACATCTTATCAAAAAATAATTAATGTTTCCTTTCCTAAGTTAAGCTAGAAACTTGCGTTTTGGAGAGCAGCAGCTGTTTGCTTACACAATAAAAATACACAGTATAAACAAATTACATAAATTAAAAAAATAAAGTAATAAACAATAAAAAATAGAATATAAAAACCAAAAGCAATACAAAAAGAATTGTATAAATTTGGAATATATGTAGGTATATTTAATATTGCTTCTCGGGCAAGTAACAGGTACTATGCCAAATATTAATTTAGCATGCACCCAATAACAAGTTGCCACAATATGGAGACTAATTATATTTATCTTCTCACTTCTCTCTTATATAGAAGAAACGGGAAATTAGTATCCTACAGGGCATACTTACCTATGAGTTGTAAGCTTTAACATAATACAATCAAAGACATATTAAATTGCTTAATAAACAAAAATAATACATGACCCTTACAGAATGTAGCACTCGTGTGTGTAAAGGCGATCAAAGGGTTTTTATGTACCTAACAGAAAACCCGGATTGACCAAAAAAAATCTTATTCGTCTCGATTTTAAAATTACAATATTAACATATTTTTTTCTACTTAATATATCATGAACTTCGAGGTTCGAAACTGCTCTAACTCAATATAATCTAAAAAGATGAATACAAACCCGAAGTATATTATATTATACCACACAAATAAAACCAAAATAAAACACATTAATAATTGAGTGATCATAAAAATTGTTATTCATTGCAGTAACTACATATATTAGTTACACAAATATTTAAAAACAATAGGTTAATATGTTCAAATTACTTTGAAAATTTGTTGGTAACCTGGAACGGTAACATTCCATGGTCACTTTTTACTTTGATACGTGACAAAATGTCAAAACAACAAAAAATGCAACAACACCAAATGAAAATATTTGAAATTATTCCATTGTCCATAAAATAAAATCATCAAAACCAAAAATAAATTATGCGGTTTCTCAGATAGATGTAATTATACAAAGTATAGTGTACTATACCGTAGGTCTCAGGAGGTTAATCTAATTATAAACTAAGTACTACTAGTCAAACGGATAAGGATGTTTATTATTTGATAAATTGAGATTAAGTTATTAAAAGAACTGACGTTTTTAAATCCCCATAGTAATATTTTATTGAGTAATATTATTTTTTATTTACCTTTTATCACACCATATTTACAATGACAAAAATAAGTAGATTACTGCTGCCCAACTAGGAAATCCTGTTTTAGGGCTAGCAGTTTACAATTTTTACTGACAATTATATGCAATTATGAACCAGGTGATTGTTCCCGTTCCACTAAATATGAACATAATCTCAACAAACATAATATGGGCTCATACAAAATAGATTAACCAGTTCATGTCGTTTCTTACTCTGTGTAGCATACATTTTATAACATGTCAAAGAAACGCCTGAATAATGAATAGTTGCAAAATATATAGCAATGATTATTTTGGTTATCTATGTATATGCATAAATCTTTATGTTTGTATGCTTATATGTACGGTATGCGCTCCTAAACCGTTCATCTTTAAACTTTAGTAAATTGTCGAGCGTATACCCGGGAGGGTTTCTAGATTTAAACTTTTATTCTTCTTCTTCTTCATCGTATATTAGGTAATTTGACGTGTAAAGGTGGACTATCCTGGGAGGAGGTCTATCAGTCCTTCCAACCAACTCTTTGTAGGACTTCCGGGTAATCTTTTGCTGTTGGGTTTTTCTGTCCTTACAATTTTGACAATTCTATTGTCGTCCATGCGTTCGAAGTGGTTACAAAAGAGAACACTTAAGGGGGGGACTGCTGCCAACGTACCTATTTTTTCAATTTGATATATCATCATTATTACTAAACGAATCATTTTGAAAAAAATAACCTAGTTAGTTTGGATATTAATAAAGAGAAATATACCTTAGTACTAATTGTGAAATATACCTAATTGTGAATAATTTACTTGTTAGAATTCCATTATAATTTAAATTAAAAATTAAACAGTATGTTTTAGATTCTACGTATATTGTTTATTGGTCGATAGCTATTTAGCCTTGTTTGGGCATCTTCAAGACTAAGATGGCCTAACAAGGCGAAATAGCTATCAAACAATATACGTAGAATGATTCTAAGAATCTAAAACATACTGTTTAATTTATTAATTAAAAAAAATAATATTTATAATTTATTTATTTAAAAACGTAATGTAAGAGTGTAGTTTGGTGTATGAATATAAATTGTTGGCGCATATAATATAGATTTTATAACCTATGTATTATAGAAAGATACATAGATATATGTAAAGTGATAGGATATTGTAATACTGTATATAATATTGTATATAATATAATATTGTATATAATACCTTGTAATTTTGCTTTTAGCGATCTTTATGAAGGTGCATTATAAATGCGAACAAGAAACACAATAATAAATGCGACACAGCAAAGTGGTATAGTCTAAAAAAACTCAAATAAATATAATGCCTGAGCCAAGTTGAAAACGCTAAACGATATCGCCAAAAGCTATTTTTTTAAGGAAATTTGACATTTGTTGTAGATTTTTTTTTTACAATAACAAACAAACGTCAAATCCCATACAAAAAAATAGCGTTTGGCGATATCGTTAAACGTTTTCGATTTGACTCAGGGGCATTATCTCAATAAAATCCTCATATTTTAGTTTGCAATATGTATTTAGGTAGGTATTTATGTCGATAGATATGTATGTGGGTATGTTTGTATTTATGTATGTGGGTATGTTTGTATTTATGTATGTGGGTATGTTTGTATTTATTTATGTGGGTATGTTTGTATTTATATATGTGGGTATGTTTGTATTTATGTATGTGGGTATGTTTGTATTTATGTATGTGGGTATGTTTGTATTTATGTATGTGGGTATGTGTTTTTTGTTCGAGTATCAATGGGTATCAATCATATACGAGACATGTTTTAAAGCGGAGGTTAATTCTGCATATTGCATCATTCACGATCAGTGATTGTCGTAGGCGAAAAAAAAAATTATATAATAATAGTAACTTTTATTTAGACGTAAAAAATACAAAATTAATACATCTAGTGTAAACAAAAAGTATATAATTTTTTTTTGATACAATAATAAATTATGATACAGAGTATGACACTAAATTATTAAAACATGTTAAAGTATGAAGAACATTAATATTGTTTTATACCTATATACTTACTAAAAAACATAAGAAAAAAATAAGGGTCCCAGTCATCAAATAAAGTTACTAGAATTTTTTTTTAAATAATAATATTTTGGTATAAAATTTCAGTAAACGACTTGAACATAGTGATGCATATAATTTTTTTTAAATTTTATTTTTGTGTCACATGTAGGGAAGGAAGGAAGGACAGTAGGAAGGAAGAAAGGAAGGAAGGAGGGAAGAAAGAAGAGTAGGTAGGAAAGACAGTAGTATGAATATAGAAAATTTTGTATGAATATAGAAAAATACAAAATCTCAAATCAATTTTTTTTTTAAATTTAAGGGTTTCTCAAACATTTTTTATTAAGAAAAATATTTTTTTATGATAAATTTATGAGTTTAACTGCCACAACGACACAACGACACCACAACGCATCACCACATCACCACAACGACAACACCTTATTGAAAATATTCCCATAAACATAAATGGAGAAAAGCTGGTGCCAGCTGCAAGCGTCAAATTCTTAGGTGTTTACTCGGACAACAAGTTGTCGCTTGATCTGCAAATTTCTAAAACGATCAGCTCATGTTTTTTCCAACTAAGACAACTGAAAAGTATTCGTCGAAGCTTACCAAAGAACACTCATAAACGCATTTGTTGTATCTCGGCTTGATTACTGCAACGGTATATATATGCTGGGTTGCCCAAGTATCAGTTCGATAGATTACAGATGGTGTTTAATGCAGCGGCTAGACTAATTTACAGTGAAAATAAACGATGTCATATAACGCCTCTTCTTAACGAACTGCACTGGTTGAAGTGTCCAGAACGAATTGACTACAAAATCTGTCTGATGGTGATTAATGCTTTGAATGATCTAGCACCGAATTACATACAAGAACTATGTCAAAGAAAAGAACTCTCTGGGAGGCACCTCACACTTAGGTCGTCTGGATCACAGAGTACCAACTTCTTGAAGGAGGTGGACAGAGCCAACAAAGCGGCATACTATGATCGATGCTTTAGTGTGAGCGGTCCATTAAAGTGGAATAAACTACCTCCTGATGTCCGCGGTGCTCAAAGCAAAGACACCTTCTCTAAAAAACTAAAAACAACTTTATTTCGCAGAGCATTACAGAATTGAGCTACCAGCGCCCTTGGAATGATTTTAAATCATTAAACGGCGCTATATAAATTACTTATTATTATTATTATTATTATTATTATATTTCCAACTTTTTAAAAAATATCGAAAAAATCCGGCACACCCCAACTAGATAATTTAATTTTCTATAAAAAATATCACTATTGTAGAAGTAAATGTCAATTTTTTTTACAATTTTTATAAAAATTGAATTTAGTGACGACATCGCTTCATATAATTTGTATGGCAGTCGCCTATACACAATAATATATGTATGAACACTTAATAGTTTGATACTTAAATTTCCAAACGTACATACATAGCATCATGGTGTTTTCATATTTTATATATTTTGGGTAGAAAAAAGGACTGACCTCCATACTGTCCTATCTTGACATACATACCTAACATGTGTTGTATAGAAAATAAAATATCCTAAAATATTCAATAATTTGTATTTATGGGTTTATAGTTTGGTACTTACTTATTCTTCAACTATACATACTATCGCTATCGACAGTTGGATCTCATGTGTTAAATGCAACTAGTTTTATCATGT
This sequence comes from Molanna angustata, assembly GCA_963576475.1. Lineage (NCBI taxonomy): Eukaryota > Metazoa > Arthropoda > Insecta > Trichoptera > Molannidae > Molanna > Molanna angustata. The sequence continues at coordinate 1,190,868 of OY754984.1, forward strand.
TCCCGCCACTTGTCGCCTTTGACATGCCAGTGACATAGTGACAATTGTTGTGTTTTTGTATTATTGCTGATGATAACCTGCAACTTGGAATTTATTAGGAATTTTATGATTTATTTTTAAGGTAGGTACAATTGTGATATGACAATCTTATTAATAAATGTCATTTTGATACGAGCTCCGACACGGGTTTGTTCTCAGTAAAGCGGGTGTCGGTCGCACATAGAAAATAAAAAAAAAACAAGTGTAAAGAATAAAAAAAAATGAAAAAAGAATCATCGAAATCGGTCAACGTAGTAAAAAGAAAAATTGACGTCGAATAGATAACCTCCTCTGTTTATAAGTCGGTTAAAAAGGCTATTTTTAATGATTTTTAGGGGGATTTAAGTCAAATTTCAAAATTATGTTTCTCTTTTTCGCTAAAGAAATAAATGTTGAAAATTTCAGATATTTTTGAATTATAAATTAGCTATAAACCACTTGTTTTTTGAGTCACTTCGCGACATGTTTCGGAAGCGCTGTCCTTCCATCGACCGGCGTGTCGAGACTAACATGTAGCGCTTCCGAAACATGTCGCGAAGTGACTCAAAAAACAAGTGGTTTATAGCTAATTTATAATTCAAAAATGGTTTATATTAACTACCACAAAATATCCGCCGAATCATTAAATGATATTTCAGATATTTTTTTTAGAAAAAATATTTGTGAAATTGATTTCTAAATGCGATGTTACAATGCCCTCTTAAAGTAGCAGTGTTGTTCACAAAGCGGTCCGGTGGCTGTGAAGAGATATTTAGTTTATTTAACTGTTAGTTCATCTGGGATGAACCATAATATTATCTCGAGATGGCGTTAACTGTTAATTCATCTCGTCATTGAGAATACATTATCATCATCATCTTGGTTAGATCATACCACACAGCATCCACGAGATGTTATTATGAGATCGATATGTAAAGCCAAACAAAACAGTTAGCCGTTTGGGAAGATAGAAGACAGATTTATATCGCCGATAAAATTGATCGCCTAGTATAGATCGAAAACACAAAATGTATGTCAATTTTATGTATTGATTTTTGCACAACTATCTGATTGATACGCATTCATATTAAATTGCATACAACTCACATTTTGCAAACTTATGATGTTATTTATAAACGTGGTTCAAGTATTGAACTACGGTTGAACCCCTAATTGATAATTTTACTTATTTATTAACATTTATGAAGAGTTGAACCGTGATTCAACTCAAATGTCAAATTTAAACCGCCGCGGCGACGGGGGTAGTTTAATATTGGTTCAACTTGTCATTTCACATTTTGGAAGCAGTTACAATCTGTTTATATAATATCGAAAACCTTTTTAACATAAAATATTATAAGAATAACGCATAAGAAGCGATTTAATCCATCAGAATAATTGATTCACGTTGCTTTTGAAGAAAAATATCGAATGTCAAAAAATGCAATAGCAAGAGTTTGGCAGAACTATCATGTGGTTGGGTATCTGACTGCTTATCCAAAGGTCCCAGGTTCGATTCCCGATGGAGACACAGTTTTTAATTGTGTTTGCAGTCTGAATCTGTGAGACGATAAATATCGTAAGTCTCCAGAATGTGGCGACTTGTTATTGGGTGCGTGTTAAATTAATATTTGATATAATATCTGTTAGTTGACCGAGAAGCAATATTATATAAATTAATATATTAAATAAACATATTTTTTCTTAGTCAAATTTAAATTCATTGATATTTTTTAAATAAATTGATAACAAGGTAAAGAAAATGTAATTATATACAAAAAAATATATCTTTGTATTGCAGCGGTTAAATTGATCGATGAAATATTACAGCCAAGCGACCAATGCTGGTGTTAGTACTAGGCTATTTAATCTAATGACGTGTAGCTACCAATAATATAATGTTGGTAGCTTCACGTCATTAGACTCAAAAATTCAATACAGTGATTCTTCATAATCACACAGCTTCTTGCTGTCAAATACTTGCTCATAGAATTAAAAAGAATCTCACATGCCAATACTCAATAATTCTTGATGGATTAAATTCATTCTACCGAATTTCTCAGTTCATCTTTTGTAGTACAATCAAAAAGACTATGGAACACATTAAGTGATGATATTACGACGTCTCAATCGATTCAACTTCTTAAAAAAAGACTAAAGTTGTTATACCTCTCTAATAACTCTTAATTGCCACTTCTTCCCTATCCTCTCTCACATCCCTCATCCCACAACCTTTAACTCCCTCTGTTCTTTATTGCTGTGATTTTACATTTAATACTTTTGTGTTAATATATACGTAAAGTAATATTGTAATTTGTTGTGTTGTGATGCCTGGTGTCCGTTCTAATATTTTTTAAAAAAGACAAAATAATTATGTAAAACCGAAATGTCAAATATTTGGCTTGGTAAAATTATAAACTGCTAGCCCTAGAACAGGGTTACCTAGTTGGGCAGCAGTAAAGTTAGTCTTTGTCAATGTTACGTGTTTATCTTTTTATAATTTTTTATTTGTAACATAAGAAATAATATAGGTACACTTATATAATCGACTGCTTAATGTCAAAACGATCTAACTCCAAAAATGGCCAAAATGAGTAAAGTATACAGAAATATTCCACTTATGGCGCTTTATTTACTGTCAAAACGGTATATCGCTCCGACAGTTTTGACTTAACAAAAAACAGTAATATTTTAATGATCTATCTACAATATTTGTATTTCATTTAATGTCAAAACGATGTACCAGGCGTTACACCGTTTTGACACTAAACTATGCCCCCTTGACGAGAGAATGATGCATCCGATACACCGATTTGCACTACTGTCTATAGTACTCGGGTAGGCAATATTTTAGTAAAAATTATATTTTGTACATTAAAAAATAAAAAATGCAAGTTTGCAAATGTGCAAGGGATTTTTCATTTCTATATTTGTCATAACTGAAAGGCTTGTGCACACTTTAGTTAAGTATAAAGATGACCAAAAAATTGTATATTAATAAACTGCTTGAAGGTTTTTATTTTTTTTTTACAAATCACATTTTTTTGTTTCCGGGCACTAGTAATGAACAAATGCAAGACCAAGACCGGTGTGGTATGGTGTTGGTCTTGCATATTTACTTGATCGAGTCATTGTCTTGCATACTCGATCAAGTCTTGGTCTTGCAAAATTTTAGACATTATCTGTTTAATAACTTCTTTCTAAAATTTAGGGCAATATCTGTTTAATAACATTTTTCTTAAATTTAGGACATTATCTGTTTAATAACTTCTATCTAAAATTTTAGACATTATCTGTTTAATAACTTCTTTCTAAAATTTAACTAAAAAGCGTCATCGTGGCCCCCCTTATTGTCTCCATTTTCCATTTTCCCATCAATCAAACATAACTTATTCAGTTTTTTTTTACTTGACAGTTTCAGTTTTTATGATTTATCAATTTTAAGTGTACATGAGCTATGTAAACTTTGTTGGCTAATATTTGGTTATGTGTGCATTGGAATATTGTCTTGTATAGCTGTATGTTTAATTAAATATATAAAATAAAAAAGGTAAGTCTAGCACCTGGGAGCGGTTCCATTTACCAGTAAACATCCACTCCACTTTATAGGTGTAAATTGCAGGCTTTAAATGTAATTTATTCTTGTATATTTTTATGTTATTCATACGTTCCTATATTAGCCTTGTAATTGCGATGAAAAATAAGTGAATACAGCGCAAACTTAAACACGAGAGGCATGAGTGTCTCCCACCGGGAGGTCGGTCGTCTGGAAGTCGCTGAACAGATTGAGAACGGGCATCGGCAGATCTAAGCACAACTTAAAAACATGGGTGATCCTGATGGATGATAACTGCCTATCTTGTGAATGTGGCGTGCCGCAGACCACAGACCACCTGTGAGACTGCCCTACTTCCTGCTCATAATATATGAGGACTTACTACCCTATAGCGACGCAGCGGTCGACGTTACCGAGTATTGGTCGAAAAGTTTTTGATTGCTGCTGACATGAGAGAAAAAGATCTCTTATTATATATCCGCTGTTTCTTTATCAAATCTACATCAAGACGAAAGATGTGTACCTACAGAATGTTACGCTTTAAATTATTTCATTTTCAAACAATTAGGTATTTCTTTAACAATACTAACCTACCGTTTCGATTTCATTCAATTCCCCACACAAAAGTAGGTATATCTAGAGTTATTAAAAATAATCGGCATCGTTTTTTGTTTGGCATTGTTCAATTTCTCAGCAATGGACATAAATGATGATTTATGTTTCATTTTCGTGTTCACCGTGCAAAATGAATGCGCACATCTATTTTTATTTTTACTTAATGTATAATTTTTTGTGGTAAACAAATACACAAATATATATACCTACAGCTGAATTACGAAATTCTTCTCGGACTATATGAAGCGGAATGCTGGGTCTTACAAAAAAAAAGCCTTTTGATATTTGAAAAGAAAATCCTGAGAACGATTTTTGGTCCAGTAAATGATAGTGCACAGTAGAAATTGTACAAGTCATAAAAGTACGTAGACTGCATTGGTTGGGACATGTCAGCCGGATGAATGATGATCGTTTCCCCAAAAAGGTTCTTAATACCAATCCAGAGTGCAGAAGAAGTAGAGGCAGGCTCAAGCTAAGATGGCTGGACGACACAGAAGACGACATAAGTTTTTATTATTCACTTATTAATCTGATCATGAACTTCCACTACGATCTGCTGAATGAACAACATTATCCATTAATAATACCCGATTTATCAGCTCGTCGTTCGAAGTACCTACATTCAGCAAGACTAATGAAAAGTTAGTCCGTATATTGCATCTACTCAATTTGTATTTTCATGAAAAAACTTAAGAAGGAATATTATTATAACTATACATATCTGTGAGGCACCGGCTTAGAATAGTGCTTCCACTCTTTTCTATTATTGTTTTCGAGTGTCCCGTAAGAGCCGGGTAATCGAAAATACAACAGGCAACAATAACATCTCACATAGTTCAGCAATGAGGTTCACCATCACACATTCTGAATATAGTGCCTTTTTAGGTGAGACGAGACTGGTGTGTGGGTATACACAGATATGTTGTGCTCCCTTTTATAAGGCAATGCACACCCGCACACCTTTCGCTGGTTACCCCACATTGTGGGATATGCCGTGATGGTAATCTGGTTAGTTGGAAGAAATTGCCTAATGGAAATAAGCCCGTCAGTGTGCAGTTTATTTGTAGGTATACACATTGATACAAGTAGGTAAACAAGCCAAAAATGAAATAATATTTCTAGCGGAGTTCAGGAGTGACATCTGTTCGAAACACCATCACCTCATTTATAAGGACTGTTGCTTTAATTATTTACAAATAAACTAATTTCTCAATAGATGGCGTTACCAAAAAAGGGTTTCTTCGTTACTTCATAGATGACAATAGTATAATTCCTTGTTTTCAGGTAAATTGTTACACATTATTCAAATATTAAACTTTCAAAAATTACATTGATAAGGAAACTCAAGAAGAAGGCATAATTGGTGAACCAGCCGATGACAGGTCGTAAGCCCTGTAGGTGCCTTGAGTTCCTGGTTCTTCCCAACTAATATCCCAACTTCGTCTGTACTGAGATGTTAAAAAGTTTGTCAATATTTGTTTATATCACGTACAAAAAAGATCAATAAATAAATAAAAAATAAATCGACAGTTTTTTTATTTATACATATTTTTTCCAGCAAATATGTCATCGGAAGCAAGTGTGCATGTAAAAATTCAGCAAGATGGTTTTACATTCAATTGAAAATGGTTTCACGTTCGATTTCCAGATTTGACGCATACGATATCACGGTGCTATAGGTATTAAAAATCGTGGAAAAAAAATCTACATTTTATCAAACACAGAAACGTGAACAATCGTTATAATAGGGTGAGGATATACTCTGTCTATCAATTGTCTTGAGTAGATCATATAATTGTACCGCGCAAAAGGTAAAATGATGATAAATGATAAATTCCGTGATCTACAGAATCTATGAGAAGATCTATATCTATTGTGATGTTATAATTACACTTGACTTACCATTCAATTCACCAAAATTCAACATTAAAGTGATTTTGTACCTACCCATAAAAAATGGGTAAATTAGGTTCATAGAAACGAGCATTTTAACGCGTGTTTTTAAGGTAAATTGAAATTGATACAGAAATATATGTGAGTATGTATATTGAAATACAAACATAAATATCTCAAAGAGGTATAACAATTATGACACAGGCCAACAAAATTAAAAAAAAAATTTGGTGCCTGAGATAAGATATACGTAATGTGCTGATTCTAAAACTGGCAGCAGATTTTTTCTATCAGCTCTAGTTTTTGAGATAGAGACTAATTGAATTTAGTTCTAATAAAAGGCAAAAATAAATAAGTCAACATCTCTTTAAAATTAAAAATAGAAATTTGGTACTTAAAACTAGGATCTAATCAGCCAAATATACCTGAAATTGTCCCGTTCCAGCCTTCAGCAGTCTCCCTGAAATCCCGGAAGATGATACAGAAACATCAACGTCTGATGAAGTTCAAAGAATGCAATCAGAAAACGACAGTGAATTTGAAGCAGATTTAACAACTCCTCAGTGTTTTAATCAACAAGAACTGATCGATCTCATGAAAGACCAATACCTCTCAAAGGAGTGCGCTGAATTACTGGCATCCAGATTAAAAGAAAAGAACCCTTCTTTATCCAGGCACTAATGTTACATTTTATCGTAAGAGAGAAAAGGATCTGCTGCCTTTTTTCACTCAGGAAAATAAGCTGGTATTCTGTAACGATATAAAAGGAGTCTTAGAAAAATGGGTTTGCCATATTATACTTCAGACGAGTGGCGCCTTCAGACGAGAGGTTAAAAAACAGTAAATAATTCCTATTTTAAAAACTAGATCTGATAGACAAAATCTTCGTTATTTCGGAATCTCCACCCAAAAATTACCCAGGAACAGTTAAAAAATCGCCGGCACCAAAATGCGTGTTGGCCTGTGTGATAGTTGGCCTCATAGATCAGATAGTTATCTGACTTTGTACTATGATAGGGTCTCCAATTCAGAATTTTGGGGGTCCATCTATCATCTCTCTGTCTTGCCACATGACCTGCCCATTGCCACTTCAGCCTTCCCATTCTTTCTGCAATGTCGGTGACCTTTGACCAGCGTCTTATTTCCTCGTTTCTTATTCGGTCTCTCAAGGATACGCCCAACATTTGTCTTTCCATTGCTCGTTGAGTACACTTAAGTCTGTGGAGACTTCTGGCAGTAAGTGACATGGTTTCGAGACCGTATGTTATCACTGGCAAAACACAAGAATTGTACACTTTGGCTTTTAGGTTTTTCGCGCTAGGTTGGGAATTGGATTTAAATATTAATTTATTAATTTACAGAAGGGTGCTCCGGTCTAGAAAGGCACTAGGTAGAAACCTGTCGCCTGTTCCCCAAATCCAACGCGAAATGATGTCGCGTGTGTATTCGATCCTGCCGTGCGTAGCTCGGTAATTAGTTGCAAGCTTATTAAAGAGCGTTACACAGCAGAATGAGGTACCCACGCCACACCATAAAACATTTATATATTTATCAGAAGAATATGAATTAATTAATATTACAGACAGGTATTAAAATAGTTTGAATTTGACTTACGTATTTATTTGATAATTTGACTCTCATATACTTCAAAAATTATAATTCAAGATTGGTATATACTTCAATAATGGACTATTAAATAATTTAAATAATATAGATCGCTGAATGCGCGGAATCGAAATGTGAGTCGAGCAGAGTGACTGCCTACCGCTGGCCTTGGTTAAACTGAACGATCGGGACGTGATGTGCATGGCCTTAAATAGCCGGCTGACGTCCCCCTACTCCTTGAAGTGGGTGGTCAACTCGGCTGGTTGCACCCGCTACAGGTTATTCGGAATTTCCCTGTTACCGAATATGTACCTCAACTTTCCAAAAGCAGCCCAACTCAGCCCTATATGTCTTGGCAGTTCGGCGGTCTGGTTTTCTTTACCCAATTTAATTTTATGTCCAAGGTATATATATATTCTTCAACAGCACCAATAGTCTTATTTCCAATGCAAATACTGTGTGAAGTTGGACTTAAAATCTTGGTTTTGTCTATGTTCATTTCCAGACCGATTTTTCTAGAGGCTTCATATAATTCTGCTACCATAGCTTCCAGTTCAGACAATTCTTCGCTTATTATTACTATGTCGTCTGCAAAACGGAGGTGATTTAAATATGTGCCATCTATTTTAATACCTTTACTGTTCCAGTTTAATGTTTTGAAGACATCTTCTAATGCCAGTGTGAATAGTTTTGGGGATATCGTATCACCCTGTCTTACACCCTTCTCGATTTTGATTTTTTCTGTTTTCAGATTTTCGTTCACTTTTACATCCATAGTAGCATTTTCATAAATATATTTAATTAATCTTATGTCTCTAGAATCAATCCCAGCATTTTCAAGAGCACTTAAAATTGACCAGGTTTCTACAGAGTCAAATGCGACACGTTGTCTAGGGGGGCTGATTCCTTCTTTTATACAATAGAATAAATAAACTTAAATAAAAATTAAAATCCTCTCACGATTTCCTCTCACTGTGTTTCCCCAAACTTTGTTTTTGTTGAGATTTTCTTATCATGTTTTATTTTATATTCAATACTTTGCTGTTATACATATACAATATTGTCATACATTGCTGCAATCTGATTGGTAGAAAGAAATTTCCTTATGGTGATAAGCTCGCAAGTGTGCAATGTATTTGTTTATAATATGTACATGATACGATAAATAAATTTTCTTTTACGCCCCATAATACCCTCTATCTATCCCTCCGCTATGAGTTGCAGAAGAACCTATTATTTATCACCATTGAATATGTCGCCAAAGCATGTAGCTTTGAGTCTCCTGACAGTCAGTGGCCAGCAACTCTCTTTTCTTTCATATTTCAAAGTCTTTCGTTGGAGACTCTATACCTTATTTCACGAAATACAATGTAGGGACATATAAATACTAATAAGATAAATAATAAATTAACGAGATTAAAAGTGGAGTGGCGACCGAGAACTGGACGCAGAAACCCGGGCAGACCCCAATCAAGATGGTCTGATGTCATAAAACGTGGCACAGGGTGGCGAGGGATAGGGAAGCATGGAGGTTGAAAGGGGGGGGCCTATGTCCAACACTATGGACGAATAATGGCTGATGATGATGTCAGCCACTGGCATTATCCCAAAATCATTATGCCGCAATATAGAAATATTAGATTTATCGACAAAAATAAAAAAAAAACAAAAATCGGTAATAATGAATATATGTAGAATCGTTTTAAAGATTTTTCAAACATAATCAATCAGGAATCATTAGGATTGATAGGTAGTATAGAGACCTCCTCAGAGTCTAATCCTTTGATATGCTAAGTATCTGGGTGGGTGAACTATTCCCAATTGAAAGCTTGATGATGCGTTTGTTGCATTTTATTTTTCTCTTTTAAATAATTTACAATTTACGCATTGATCTGCTAATTCTTTTGAGGAAGTGTATAATGGTAAGAATAATAATTGAGTGTTATTATTTGTTAAATTTGCAGAACTCAATTCGAACAGAAGCCAAACGGTTTACCAACTGTGCCACACACAATATAGGTACTAGAGATGCCACGAATATTCGGCCATTATTCGGTATTCGGCCACTTTTTTTTAATATTCGGTATTCGTCCGAATACGGGATAGGTACTATTCGGCCGAATACCTATCTTGATGGAAAATAAAAAACACATATTCTTCAAAAATGCGATATTTTAATCACAAATGACTATTTTAATACTTAAAATCTACCAATGGTAAGTTGTGATGAATAAAAACAATTTTTTCAGCATTTGTTGACAGTAAACGGTTGCGCTTTTCTTCATTAATAATACCCGATTCTGAAAAAAGTCTCTCACTATAGACACTACTGCCAGGAGACGATAGATAAATCTTAGCGAATATCGTCAGGACTGGGTATGATTTTGCGTTTGCTTACCACCATTCGTATGGGTCTACCGTCCGATTTAGGCGACCAGTTTTCAAATAAAAATTAATTTCATTTGCCACAGAACTTTTTTCTACATCTGCATCGTTCTGTGGCGACTTCTTCAAAACAGTCCCAAAAGCTGTCTTGTATTTCTTTTTTATTATTTTTTTCAGTTTCATTGGTGTTTCTTGTCTTACGAAGTGGTGAAGAATCATCATCATCATCAGTACTGTTTGCTTCATCACCATTCATTTTCACAGCTTCTATAAGAATTTTCTGTCTTGCTCTTTCCGTTTGAACTAATCCCAAGAAACTAGTTTTAAAACGTGGGTCAAGAAAAGTGGCAACCAGATATTTGTCATTTTCATCGAATTTGATATTCGGCGGCCGAATATTCGGCCATTCGGACGAGCGGGAAACCGAATATTCGTTATTCGGTTATTCGGCCAAATCATTATTCGTGGCAACTCTACAATATACACACAATACGACACATGCATGTATGTTGAGTTCAGACGGCCCTATCTTGATGTGAGGTCTTCTCATTAACGACAATATTAATAAACATTATCTCATTACTCTGGTAGCTAAAAGCATTTCGTGATGCCGATGATTGTGTGTATGTAATGAAGGTATGTAAATACCTAGGTCTTTCCCGTTAGACATGTCTTTGTTGAAGAGACTCAGCCTCTAGTCTGCAGCTTCCAGTCTGTACCCTGACCTCTGCTATGCTGCAATTGACTGTACCACAGTCTTGTCCCACATCCATAACACTCGCGAGAATCAGACACTACAAGTTTTATATGATATATCAAATATACACCGTGGTTACAAACAAAATGCCTTACTTACTAATTAATATATTTTATACTTACTTACTTACTTCCGATGGCCATACAACTCCAGTAGAGCTTAAGCCTCCTGAACAATAGCTTTCCAAGCCTTCCTGTCAGCTGCAGTGGACTCCCAGTCATCACAACCATTCAGCACGTTCAGATCTCGGGTAACATTGTCCATCAATCTCTGCCTTGGTCTTCCGAGGGGTCTCTTGCCCACAGGGTTATTTTGCAGAATACATTTTGTGGCTCTATATATTTTATACGTGAAGAGAAAATTCGGATACCTTTTTAGACGAACTGCTCGCACGCAGGAGTTTGAGATTTCCCATAAGTGAAGGAGGAGTGCATAAAGCTAATATTTATACATAACATATGTTACAAATATATTAAATTAAATAAAACATATTTCATATAAAATAATTTTGTCTATATTTGAATTTGTATATCCACAGACCGATTGTTCCTTGTAGGATTTTTGTGTTCACGGTTTATTTATTTTATTTTGGACGCTTACAGACATTATCAATGGCATACAAGAAAGAATATCTTACATTTTTTTTTTTAAATGTCAATATCCTATTAAAAGTGAACAAACATATTAAAGTATCCGATATAAAAACAGTAAAAAAAAACTTTAAAATAAGACATAATTTTACAAAACATATACAAAGTAAACATATAGAAGCATATATACAACAGTAAAAAGTAATGAATTTTGTTCATATAACAATTAAAAGCAATGAAACATGACCTTATTTGTTGCTTTGTTATGATTTATTTTATTTTTTTTTTATTTTATTTTATTATTTGAATGAACATTACAGCTTTGAGTTTTATATAAAAATAGTATAAAAATTACAAATTTTCATAACGCCAATTACAATGTTCTTATTTAGTATTATGAATAAAAAGTTTGAATAAATTAAAAACTATTGAACCTACATATAGCATTGCAAGAGGGTTTGGGAAGGGTCAAGGAGGGGAAAAGGAGGAGGAGAGGAAGGGATTAGCTCCCTTTTGGAAAAATAAGTTGTCGGGTCAGTCAAAAGATCAGTCCCAGCGCAGGCATACCCATTTATGTTATGTTAATGTGTTTTTTCCGTGTAATCTTAAATAAATAAAATAAATCATTGATTGTTTCCATTAGAACATGAAAAAGGGAGAAAACTATATTTTATACACTCGCGTAGTAGCTACTGTGGCCAAAATATTCAAATAACCGAGGAAGTCACACTGCAGTAGTCATACTTACATATCCCCTCTCTTTCAAGTACTGTTTGCTGAAAGTATAGAAGAGTTTCAGTATCTTGTAAGCATGGTATATGAAGGATGCATAGAGAACGGTCTGAGAATGAATGCCAGCAAATCAAAGGTAATGGTCTTTGAAAAGAGTGAAAGCATAACAGCGTGTAAAATAAGAGTAGATAATGAATGGCTCGAGCAAGTCGACGAGTAGAGAAGAGTTATGGCAGGAAACAGAGTGAATGGAGCACTGAGACCAGTTATGAATGATCGCGACATATCAAAGGTTGTCAAAGTTGCCATTCATAACGCTATCTTAGTGCCAACGTTGACGTATGCAAGTGAAACCTGGACATGGCAGAAATCGCACGAAAGCAGAATAAAAATGCTGTTGAAATGAGATCGCTAAGAAGAATCTGCAATAGAACGATGTATGACAGGGTAAGAAATGAGAACATAAGGAATGAATGTAAGATGAAGAAAGATATCATTAATAGAATGAAAGTGAACACACTGAGGTGGTTTGGCCACATGGGTAGAATGAATGAGGAACGCCTGACCAAGAAAATATAGATACAATGCGGATAGGATTGGATTGAGAGGCCAGGGCCGCCCAAGAAAGGGATGGCACGACCATGTGAACGATATTCTGAAAGAAGGAAATGTTAGAAGCGTGTACAATAGACGAACATGTATGAGACGATACATGAATGTTGACGAGGCAATGAATGTGTGCCAGGATAGAAAGATATGGCGTTCGGTTCTCTCTGCCTACCCCGTAAGGGACATGGCGTGATGGTATGTATGTATGTTCATTATTGTTGGTTCGGTTTAAACTGTCAATGTGGTCACTATGACACAGCTGTTTATTTCAAATTTCAGAACATGTTAAAGAAAAATGCATATTATAGAAAAATGCATATAACAATATGGTACTTTTTATTTTATTTTTATGTAGCTTCTCGGACAACTAACAGGTGCTGTGTCAAATAATTATTTAACACGCACCCAATAACAAGTTGTCACATTCTGAAGACTTACGATATTAATAGTCTCACAGATCAAGACTGAAAACACAATTAAAAACTGTGTCTCCACCGGGAATCGAACCCGGGACCTCTGGATCAGCAGTCAGATAACCAACTGAGCCACGAGGGCCGACAATTATTTAATTTACTTTTTTTATATTAAAAGGATTTTTTTATTAATCTGCAAAATGTGGCAACTCGTTCAAAAGGGCGTATTGAATTAATATTTGAGACAGTACATGTATCCTGTATGTACATAATATATTGTCTGAGAAACATAAAAAAAGGAGATGAAATATTTTGGTAACTTGTTTTCTGGTCATACAATACTCAGTGTAAATAGATCAGATATTCATCTGTCCGAAAGCACTTACGGGCGTCCATCCATTGAGGATAGCACACACACAAACATATAATATAATATATACATCGTATTGGCGACTCTTTCGCGCGCAGAAGAGCGGGAAAAGCCGCCATGATGGTAACAGTAAAGCGATCTTGTAGCCAACCCACCGGAGAAAACCAAACTGACATTCCGGCAATTTCTCCGTGGAGCGGTCTCTCAGCCGTTCGCAGAAACGCGTGAAGACCAGTACGATGGTCTTCGATGGCGAAACATTATGCACATGATAAACAGAACATACACATACATACACTACACTTTTCAGTTTGTCAGAGTCAAAAATGACCAACGCAGTCTAGATTTGCGCGCCGACGAGAAAGCACTCGCTTCGCGCCATTTTGTCGAATTGCACACATTCGAAATTGGAACGTACGCGACGACCATAGATAAAAATTATTGAATATTTTAACCGCAACGTTAATAATTATTATTATTGTCTATTATTATTATTATTCGACATTCGAATTCGAAATCAACGATCGAACGAAAATAGAAAAACGAACGTAATAATAATAATTATAATTGTCTATAATTTTTTTCTCAACATTTTGACAGTAAGTTCTTTGAAGTGTGTAAAAAAGGTATTTTTTTAGTATCGAATGAATAATAAAACACGACATATTGCATTTGTTTTGTTTAAATTGAAAAAAAAAAACAGTGTTGATTATATGTAAAAGTGATTTTATTTTGGAATATAATTAAACCAGTGTGTGGAGAAAAGTACATTCATAACATGTCAGTAGTGATTGTCAAAATATTAGAAAACAGTGAATAATAGAGAAAAGGAATGTGACAGTAAGTGTTTATTAAATATTTTTTTAATAATTCATATTACTTATTTACGTACAGCATGTGCACAAAGGCGAGTTTATTGTCATCGGGAAGTCTCTTCCAATCTACATCTTCTATTTTTACTCTACACACTATGGAATAGTGGAGAGTCATGATTTCCTAATTTTTAAGCCTGTTTTTTTACATCAATTTCTCAACGGGTATCATGTAGAGAGTGCACACTGTGAGTTTCGTCGTGATGTGTTTTTATGTATGGCGTACGGCGTACGGAATTATCCTTTTTGTGTCCTCTCTACAGCCCAAACTATAAGTCCGATCAATTTCATATTTACATCATGTATGTAAAGTGCATAGACCTAGAGCTGATTAGTTTTCCATAGACAATTTTTTAATTTCTTCTCTATGATTTCATCATTTGCGTTGTTTTTTTTTTGTGTCCTCTCTACAGTCCAAACTATAAGTCCGATCGAATTCATATTAACATCATATGTGTAAAGTGCATAGCTGATTAGTTTTCCATAGATATCAGTTAATTTATTCTCTATGATTTAATCTGTCCAAATTTTCAAAATGCTCCACGGTCTGGAAAATCGAGTCTTTTTGTATACTGTTTGAAATTTCGATACAACAAAAATACATGTTCGCCAATTATCTTGAGCAGATCGCCCCCCGAGAAGAGGGGCGACAATAGCTATACTCAATGATTGATTCTGAATGTAGTACCTACCTAAAAAATATTATTATATGTACATCAATAGATTAATTTCTAGAAAACAAAGTACCTACGTTCAAGTGTACATTGTACATACATACATGCAAGAGAAACTAGAAGTTATCCAATTCCATGTATGCATTGACATGTGACATTTCATTATCACAACAAAAAAATATCATTAAGTTTAATAAAAAGCGAACGGGTTGTAGCCAATGCAAAACTATCAACTAATTTATATGTTGTATTAAGGAAAATATTTAAATCAAATGAATCTGATGTTCTCATACATAGGTACCTACATTTCATCACATCATGTCCCTACATCAAATTCTCCAGAATGAGGCAACTTGTTACTGGGTGCGTGTCAAATTATTATTCGACAAAGTATCAGCAGCAGTTGATTAAGATTAGATTCAAAGTTTAGAAGGCTTGTAGATTAAAATAAACTAATTAATTGTGTTCATTTATACAAAAATTAACAACAAAATCTTACTAAACGTTGGTTTTAACGATTTTTTAAGATCGAATGTATGTAGATTAAGATTGAGATAAGATTATGATCGAGCACATTATAATAAGGGGGCATATACCTAAAAAATACATCAATCTAAAAACCCCAATAAAAAATCAAATAAAAAAATAACAGTGTGTATAAAAAAACAGCATTAGTGTTTTTAATGTTGACACTTGTATAATGATAGGTATATCAATAGAGACGAAGGGGGAATATATGTTTATAGTAAAACCGTGAAACTATCATTGACTCCCTACAGGGCAAAAAATCCAATGTTTTTGTATTATCATCATCATCAGCCGTTATTCGTCC
Organism: Molanna angustata; assembly: GCA_963576475.1. Taxonomy (NCBI): domain Eukaryota; kingdom Metazoa; phylum Arthropoda; class Insecta; order Trichoptera; family Molannidae; genus Molanna; species Molanna angustata. Next base: position 1,206,789 of record OY754984.1, read on the forward strand.
AGTGTTGGACATAGGCCTCCCCTTTTAACCTCCATAGTTCCCTATCCCTCGCCACCCTGTGCCATTAACCCCCTGCCATTCGTTTTATGTCATCAGACCATCTTGTTTACGGTCTGCCCGGATTTCTGCGTCCAGTTCTCGGTCCCCACTCCAGGGTGCGTTTGGTCCATCGATCAGCTGCTGTCCTTACTACATGGCCAGCCCAATTCCATTTTAAGGAAGCTATCTTGTATGCAACATCGGTAACTTTTGTCCTTTCTCTGATTCATTCGTTGCGTTTTCGATCTCGAATACTAATGTTTAGCATCCTCCTCTTCATTGCTCGTTGCGTTACTCGGAGTTTCTTTACTGTGCGTTTTGTAAGATGCACATGTCAAATATTTTTTTGTATTATGCAATCATTAAAATATTCGAGTTAAACAGCTTTAGTTGCATTGCACAGTTATATTGTACATGAAGAAAACAACTACAAAGTTAAAATTGCTGTTAATTATATATTCAATAGCTGGAGATATTTCCTGACTACCTATGTATAATAAGCACCCAGTATGTTTATATTAATAACTACTTGTAATAATTAGTTTACGATTATTATAAGTGAATATATTATAAGAGATATACGGACATGATTATATCTAGGAAGAACATGGGAACTCTAACACCTACTTGAGAGGGCATCCTCAAACATTGCATCGCAAACATGGCATCAGGAAACTCAAACATCACATCGCAAACATGGCATCAGGAAACTCAAACATCACATCGCAAACATGGCATCAGGAAACTCAAACATCACATCGCAAACATGGCATCAGAAAATGCAAAAAATGGACCAAATTTCGGGTTTCCGATCATTTGAATCTTCTTCTTCTTCGATCGTCCTACAGTCTATATCGAGCTTTGGCCTCCATCTCCAACTCCTACTGTCCTCCGCTGCGGTCCTCCGATTTTGCGTCCTTACCAACTTCATCCTTCCATCATAGCCTTGGTTCGCCCACATTCCTTCTTCTTCCTTTCTCCTTCCAGAATTCTTTTGTGTACCCACGACGATGGAATTCTCTGGAAATGTCCAGCCCACTTCAGTCTAACATAAATATATAGCCTGGGAGCTGTACATAGAAAATTTTAGGACTACATAACTTTTATACTCAGAATTTCGAATTATCGTTACAGTCAGGGGTTATACTTAATTTTACTTAAGTTTCTCAAAAACCATAAAAGCTATAACGCTTCTAAATTTTTATAATTTTATAGCATATCAACATATAATTAATTCATTCGTGTGTCATTCTTTCATCTTTAATTTATGAAATTATATTTGAATATAAATGAATATGACAACGTATAATTTAAAAGGCGGAAATGTCAACAAAATTTATCAAATTAATGTAAATTATCACTCAGTTACCTGCACCATAATAATTATTTAAACAAATTTACCAATATATTCAACATATTTATTTAAATAGTTTTAAACATATTATATACATCTTTATATACTTAAACTAATGAATAAATATATTTGAAATCAAACATATATATCGAAAATTTTTAAAGATGCATGTAGGGAATCAAAGATTTTTTTTGACATTTTTTTTTTATTTATTTCAACAAAATATAAAAATAATATGACCAAATGATATGACCAAATAACATGAAAATAATATGACCTAAGATCCAACCAATCATACTAGGTTATCAGTTGGTTTCTATATAAACAAAATAACAAATTAATCAACTAACAATGTAAAATTGTAAAAAGTAAACAATGTAAAAATGTAAAAATTGAAATATAAATGAAACCATAGCATACCTATACATATCTATACAGGGTGTATCATGAGGAGTGGATCAACCGAAGCATAGAGGTAGAGGACCTCAATACCTATCGACTTTGTAAACAACATGAAGGTATGATACTAGTAAACTCTAAAATACTCGGGATTCTTTTCAATCATCTTCTTGTTCACATCAGCCATCTGGATATGATGCCACTGCTGGATATGATGCCTCTTAATGTCTCTCCATTCTTCTCTAAGGAAGCAATTTTTCCTTGTCCTTTGAGATTCTTTAGTCATCATTATCATCATTGGCGCTATAGTCCTGTGTGTGTGCAATGTGTAAGTATGTAAATCGAATATATTTTTAATTGTATATACGCAAACATTGGATTTTTTCCCTGTCGGGAGTCAAATAATATTTTTATTGACAAACTTTTTAACATCTCAATAGAGACACAAATAATCAACTCACAAAATCACATAAAATAACTGTTTTTTAACCAAATTGATCGATATATTATTTTTTCCTGAATCCAGGACGACCGTTTCAGCTTATTAGGCCCTTATCAACTAATAAGCTGAAACGGTCGTCCTGGATTCAGGAAAAAATATATATGTAGACCAAATCATTTGTTTGATTTAAAATACCCATTATTATGGAATTTTACATATTCAACACCGTCAGTATTGACAAAATTAAAAAATCTGATAAATTATTATTGTTGTATGTTAAGTAATTTGTTTATCCATTGCATAATCTACAGAACGAGTACCTACCCATCTATACAATTTGAAAGGAGAAAGAAAAGCGTTTAAACATTAATTAATATTAATATCTTTATTATTAATTAAGTTTAGTGGCAACACAGTGAATTGTGTTTTGTTTATGACAACAATAAACAATCTGAACAAAAAACGCCTTTTAGCCATTATTAAATAATTAATTATCAATTTATAAAATAATAAGTACCTATTGCCATTTTGTTTTATAAATGTCAGACGAATTCGCAATAGTCGTTTGCAATAATTTTAAATGTTGATTTTGCACAATACATAATAATAATAATAAATACTTACATGCACCCTGCGCGAGATATTTCCAACTCCACCAAAATTAAAATCATCAGAACTTTCATCTTCCCAATATCCCTATATACAGCCGAAACCTGGACAGTATAGTCCCGTGATCGTGACAGGATTGACGAATTTGAAATGTGGTGTAGATCACGACCCTCAGCATTGAGGTAACGAAGAAGAAGAGAGCACCCTGCGCAAGTGGCGATTTTATTGCCGTATGGTATTTTTGTCCAACTAAACAGTGTTTCCAGCCCAAAAAAAGCATTATTTGCGTGAGATATAATTTAAACAAGTTTCTCCTCTGCCGGGGCTCGAACCCAGGACGCCCGCACAGAAGCCAAGCCGCTTTCCAACTGTGCTACGGCGGTCGGCATATTATGTTGTTTTTATATTATAAATGAGAAAACAGCTCTCTGGGAGGCATCTCACACTCAGGTCGTCTGGATCACAGAGTAACAACTCCCTAAAGGAGCTGGACAGAGCCAACAAAGCTGTTTACAATGACCAATGCTCAGGTGGGAGCGTTCCTATTAAGTGGAATGTACCGCCTCCAGATGTCCGCAGTGCTCAAAGCATGAGCAGTTTCACTCTGAAAGGACTGAAAACACCTTTGTTTAGAATAGCAACACACAAATGATCTATCAGCGCCCTTGAAATGATCTGGAATCATAAAACGGCGGTATAAAAATCCTTATTATATATTTATTTATTTACTTATTTATTTATTTATTCATTTATTTATTTATTCATTTATTTATTTATTTATTTATTAATTAATTAATTTATTTATTTATTTATTAATTAATTAATTTATTTATTTATACTAATAACGCCCCACTAGAGAAAAACCTGTTAACTGTTATTTAAAATATGTTATTTTATTATACAGCTCAATTCACAGAGTAAAAAAAATGAGAATGAAGTTTAAATGGCTCCAGATATCATTTGTTTCAAATATTTCATCTTATACAGAATTTTTTATCAGTTAAGTTACGGGAAAAATAAATGATATTTACGAAAAATGTCATCATAAATACTGTAACGAAATTTATATTTATTTATTTTATTATGGTTCAAAGTCTTATTTATTTTTACAATTTATATTTCTACAATTTATATTTTTACAAGGTTTGTCTAGTTTTTCCAACTCACTACTCAAATCTTTTGTTTTCATTTTTCTTGGGTTCTTATTTTCAAAATATTTCTATTTAAATTTTCAATTTAAATAGAAATAGTACTTAATTTCATAACACTGCCTCCCTCTTAGTTCAGTTCGTCCCGAACAGAATTCTCTAGATGAATAAATCGGCATTTTGAACCTTCTCTACAGTGAGATGCTTTGAAAAAGTAACATGGTACACTTTTTTTTATATTTTTACTGTATCTTGGATTATAGCAGCAAACTAGAACATTAATTCCAGTATTATGAAAAATCTCTTCTATCATATTCCGAACCACTTTCCAATCCATACCATCACTGATCTTTGGAATGCCGAGCTTCATAAGATTCAACTGTAACATTTGATCCCGCATACTTCGTAGACAGTTCCACATCTGAGCATACTCTGCTCGTTCCTCAGACGTTTCCTTATTCGTCATGTAGAATAAATGCTGTTTTCCATGCTGTGAATGGACCGCTTCTCCAATCTTCAGATTCTTGGCTTTTAGCTCATATAACATCCCATACTTTCTCATGATAACTTTGGCTATACCACTAGTCATCTTCATGTCTTGAGCCACACAGTAAGCTAAAACATTATCTTCTGGGATATCGAAGAGGTCTTGCTCAATTTCCACAGTCACACCATGGCGAGTGCGTCGATAAGGAGTCATCATGAATTCCTCGAAGGTCTTTTCTTCACTTTGGACATTGCAAACTTGAGCAACTGGATTTTTTTCCTCATCCTTGTTATCACCTAAAAAGGGAGCCAGGCGATTGAAATGTACCACTCTTGGCTTCCCATTTGGTTTTCTTCGTATACGATAAACCACATCATTAATCCTTTTGATCACTTCATACGGTCCTTCCCAGGATTTCTGAAGCTTTGGTGAGTAGCCTCGTCGTCGTTGTGGATTAAATAACCAAACCAAGTCTCCAGCCTGATAACCACCTTCCACAGCTTTAATGTCGTATCGCTCCTTCATCTTCTCACTAGCTACTTGAATATTGGACCGTACACGGTCATGTATAGCATTCATTTTCCTCCGAAGATCTGACACATAATCTTCTCCAACTAGATCTTCTCCAGGCTTAGATCCATACTGCAGGTCGCAAGGTAACCGTAACTCACGGCCAAAAATCACACTTGCCGGTGTTTGCCCTGTTGTCTCATGAATTGCTGCTCGATAAGCTAATAAGAACAAGTGGATGTATTCGTCCCAATCCTTCTGGTGATCGGACACTGTTTTTGACAAAAATCTTCCAATTGTTCGATTCATTCGCTCCACCATTCCATCCGACTGTGGATGCAAAGCAGTTGTTCTCGTCTTTCGAATTCCTAATGCTTCACAAATTCCCTGGAATACGGCTGATTCAAAGTTTCATCCCTGGTCCGAGTGTAACTCCAATGGTACTCCAAAACGACTTATCAGTTCCCTTACCAAGACTTCAGCAACAGTGGTAGCTTCTTGATTCGGTAGTGCATAGGCTTCTGTCCATTTACTAAAATAGTCCATTGCTACCAGAATATATTTATTCCCTCTTTCCGTTGTGGGAAACGGCCCCGCTATGTCAATGGCTATCCTTTCAAATGGGCTACCAACATTATACTGCCTCATTGGCGCACGCCTTCGTTTCTGAGGTCCGTTTGAAGTGGCACAAGTTACACATCTTCTACACCAATCTTTTACATCTCCATTGTAATTGACCCAATAAAAACGTTGACGAATTTTTTCTGTGGTTTTTTTAACTCCCAAGTGTCCCCCAGACACATCATTGTGAAGCAGTTTAAGAACTTCAGGAATTCTCTTCCTTGGAATCAATAGTTGTTGTCTCTGCTGTGTTCCATCTTCATTCTCCAATACACGCTTTAACAACCCATTTTCCACGACAATGGATTGCCACTGAGCCCAGTATGACTTAATATTTGGAGATAGTGAAGCTATTTCTTCCCATAAAGTTCTTTGATCATTTTCCTTCCACTGCATTACAAACTTGAGATCTGGGTCTTCCAATTGGTCTGCTCGTATTTCATCATCTTGCCAAAACTTGTCAACGACCGTGGTTCTACAAGCTATAAAAAACTTTTCCTCAGCCTTATTACAGTGCTGGCAATCCTCTGGACATGGTCGCCTTGACAGTGCATCGGCATTTCTATGATGAAGTCCGGCTCGATGTTCAGAATCATAGTCATATTCTTGCAATCTCTCTATCCATCTTGCCACTTGACCTTCAGGATTCTTGAATCGCAAAAGCCACACAAGTGCCGAGTGATCTGTCCTTAAAAGAAATTTCCGTCCATATAAATACTTGCGAAAGTGCTCAACTGACTTGATAACAGCAAGCAATTCTCTTCGTGTTACACAGTAATTGCGTTCTGGTTTCGACAATACTTTACTGAAGTAAGCAATCACGCGTTCTGCCCCATCTTGTACTTGGGAGAGCACACTTCCGATACCAACGTTACTTGCATCTGTATCCAGAATAAACATTCCTTCAGCTCGAGGATAACTCAAAACCGGAGAATTAATTAGAACCTGTTTTAATTCTTCAAATGCATGTTGGCACTTGAAATCCCATATGAATTCACTGCTTTCCTCCGTGAGTTTTGTCAGTGGCTTTGCGATGTCAGCAAAGCCTGGAACAAATCGTCGATAGTAGGTACTCAGACCCAAAAAGCTTCTTACTTCATATTTGTCTTTAAGTACTGGCCAATCTCGAACAGCTTTAATCTTCTCAGGATCTACTGCTACTCCCTCCTCAGAGACAACATGACCTAGATAGTTGACTTGCTTTCGGAACAATATACATTTCTTGCAATTGAGTTTAAGGTTGGCCGACCTCAATCGTGAAAATACCTGTTCCAAATTTCCTAAATGTTCTTCAAAACGCTTCCCAAGTACGATGATGTCATCTAAGTATACCAAACAGGTCTCCCACGATAATCCTCTTAGCACACTTTCCATTAGTCGTTCAAACGTAGCCGGTGCATTGCAAAGTCCAAATGGCATCACTTTGAATTGCCACAATCCACTTCCAACAGAAAACGCCGTTTTTTCTCTATCCTTGGGTTCCAATCCAACCTGCCAATAACCACTCTTTAGATCCAAAGTTGAGAAGATCTTACAACCAGCCAATGTATCTAGGGTGTCATCGATTCGAGGCAGTGGATAACTATCCTTCTTAGTTACATTATTCAATAAGCGAAAGTCCACACAGAACCGAGTTGAGCCATCTTTTTTTTTAACTAACACTACTGGTGAACACCATGGGCTGCTTGATGGTTCAATAACGCTATCCCTTTCCATGTCTTGAATAATTTGATCTGCTTCCGCCCGCTTTGCTAATGGTAGCCTTCTAGGTAATTGGCGGATAGGCCTTGCGTCACCCGTATCTATTTGATGTTGAACAACATTGGTTCTTCCTTTAGAAAGACTCGCATTCTCAAAAACATCTTGATAATGAGCAATGAGGTATCTAATTTGTTTGCTTTGTTCTTTGGTAAGTTCCTTACAAGCATCTTTTACAAAGTCTTCAAGATGTTTTGGTACATCCTCTGAAGAAACTTGTGCGATGCAGGCATTTTGTGTTACTGATGAAACTGATGAACACACACTTAAATAAGATCCTTTTTTGACAGTTACTGGATATTCATTTATGTTCATTAATCTGACTAAAATTTCCTTTTGGTTTTGAATCAGTGCTCTTGCAATTAATACTCCTTTTCCTGCTTCATTGTTGGCGTTGGACTCCACAACCAAAACATGTCCATTCGGGATAACACAGTCTAAATTGACTCGTACTAACATCTCACTTTGTTTTGGAATAGTTACAACATCCGCTGCAAGAACACGTGTAGAAAATTCCTCACGCTCTTGCACGAGAACATCTTCATCTCCAATTTTCAAAGATCGCCTCTTTAGATCCAACTGGAATCCATATTTCGCCATTATGTCCATTCCGAGAATAACTTCCTCCTCTATATTCGCCACTAGCACCTGATGATCGAAGATAGAACTACCAATTTGAAAGTTGGCATATGTCTCACCACATATAGATGCCGACTCCCCAGTAGCTGTTCGTAATGTCCATTTAGTTGGTGTAATACACTTTTTATTATAAAGCAAATCTGGTCTCATGATTGTCATCGTTGCTCCAGTATCCAGCAAAAGTTTCAAATTCTTTCCATTTACTTTGCCATTTATAAACATACTGGTATCTCGACCACTGAATGATGCAACAACTGCAGATCTCTTTGAGGCATTGGTAATGTAGGTCAACAGTTGCCCCTTCCCATCAACCCTTTTTAGTTTTCCTGTGGCTGTTGCGTTGTTGCTTCATTTGGACACCGATTACGTAGATGTCCAGCTCGTCCACAACCCCAGCAGCGAAACTGTCTTTTTCTTCCTTGCAATGCCTTCATCACCTTTTCGACAATGCATTCGATGAGTTTTTGATTCTCTTCAACGGCCTCAACAACGCGGGCTTGAGCATGACCTCGTAAAGATTTTTTTATAGATTCAAATTCGAGTGCCTGGGTTAGAGCGTCACTCAAAGTTTGTGGTCTAGCTAGTTTTACAGCTTGTTGTGTCTCATTTGCCCACAATCCATCCAAGAACTTTTCTACTGCAAGGCTTTCACACACATCATCAGGAACCGTAGGGTATGCATATCTAATTAGACGCGCTATATCCGCCTCAAATTCCTGGAGAGTTTCATTAGATTTCTGATTACGATTCTTAAGTTGTGACCTGTAAAACTGTTCCATGTGCTTATGTCCAAATCGCATCTCAAGTCTCTCAATCAACAATTTTAAATCTCGTCGCTCAGCTAGAGGAATTGTCTCCAAAACTTTTAAAGCATCACCTCGTAATGATACACTCAACACTGAGGCCTTTCTTGTCATGGACCAGCCATTTATCATGGCCACTGTCTCGAACAATGTTAAATATTCTTCCCAGGGGCATTTTCCATCAAAGGTTGGCATATCATTTCGCACGCACTCCACTGTTGGTACTCTTGTATCTTCTACACACTTAAAATTTGTATCTACAGCTGAATTTTGCTCGGAATTCATTGGCGTGATTGAAGGAAGCACTTGATTCTCCAAAACTTTCATCTGTTTAGTTAATTCATTTATCTTCTCATCAAAGGTCATAGAATAATTCTGGAATTTCTTTTCTATAGTATTTGAATGCTTTTGAAGCATCGCTACTTCTCCTTTGATTTCTTTAATTTCTCCTTTTATATCTCTGGAATGTTCTTGAAACTTCTCTTCTATGTCTCTGGAATGTTCTTTTAAGACTTGACAAAGATCGTTGTTAGAGCAAGGCATTTCAAAAAGGTATGTGTCTGGATCCTCACCTACTTCTTGCATCACTTTTCTCAATCGTAGTTGAAGTGCATTTTTATTTCCTGATGTATCAGCGTCTCTCTCCTCCAACTCATGTTTTAAATCAACCACTTTCAACTCTAAAAGAGTTATTTTTTTTGATGCCATAATAAAATAAATAAATATAAATTTCGTTACATTTGGTGTCAGGTGTAGTAGTATAAGTACTTCATTTTCTTATAAATTTGTACGCCAACTTTTAATGCAAGATGTGGCCATTTGTAATTGGCTGACCAGTTTTGTAGTAGCTTGAGAACAAAAATATGTAATAACTTAAATAAAACAAAATACTATTATCAAATATCGTATTTTTATCTTTGTGGTCCCTACTTTTTAACATTTATTTAGTTTTTTTAAAACAAAATACGTTTTAATACAATAATATTTATACTAATACAGACATATTCTTTCAAGCACTTATCTTATTTTTCGTCGTGTAAGGGGGACGCTTTGCACATACACCAACCAAGCAAAAAATGAAAATTTGTGTTATGCGCACCCCACGTGACATACCTAATCAAGTTATTTACCGCTTAATGTACCTACATACTATTAAAAATTATTATTATTTACACTTTAACTGACGAAATGTAAGTTGTGTGACTGTATGTGAAAGAACAAATACATATGATTAAAATCGTCATTCTGTATATCATGCATCCGTCTGAGAGTAGTCCCGGATACGGAAATGAATCGGAACGATCCGGTATGGTCCGGAAGACGGATCTTGATAAATATACATTTTTTATATGTAATAGCATGGTGTTAAATTCGCGAATGAAATTTGTAATGCTTTGAAAGTTTCTAAATTACTGTAGACGGTGGCAGAGTAGTAGTTCTCAGGTATAGATAACATTTTAGTGGACGCGTGTTTGAATCCTGCTTTGATCGATTTCGCTCACCCATACAGCACAAGCTTAAATATTTAAAAATAACATTATTATATGCCCTTATTTCAAGGACATACTCATTGCTTAAAAATAACGCAAGATTAACGCAAAAGATCTAATATTTTTGAACTATTTTCAGTCTCAAGTTTGAAAAATATCTATTATTAAGCCTCTGGTTTTTACCATATCCATTCTCAAGCTTGGCCTTAGAATAATGCTTCCACTTTTTAATATTATCACCGTTTTCGGGTGACCCGTAAGACCCGACAAATCGGAAATATACCAGGCAAAATAATCTCTCACAAAAATCAGGGTGTCTCAAAAGAATGTTTATACTTGTATTCAGAGCATTATGTGGAGATGTTAGATGACTTCTTGGTGCCTGAACTGCAAAACTTTCCTGGCTATAACCAAAGAACATGGTTCTATCAGGACGGAGCAACGTCACACACGTCCAATACATCTCTGCCACGAGTTCGTGAAATTTTCCCTTGCAAATTGATCTCCAGGAGAGGCGACATAAATAAATTGACCTCCACGCAGTCCTAATTTAACCCCTATGGACTTTTTCCTATGGGGTTATCTTAAATCTAAAGTTTACGCCAATAAACCAAATAATAAACCGACTTCCCTGGCGCATTTGAAAGAAAATATCCGTCACGAAATGGTAGTCATCACTGAGTCCACCAGCCGAGCCGTCATAAGTAATTTTACTGTTGGATTAAATGAGTGCTGCGAACGCGAGGGTCTACATTTGGACGATATTATTTTTAAGAAATAAATTCCCAAATTTTGTACTGGGTCGATGGCAGAGCGGTTGTCGCATTGGGTTAGTATTCCAGTGGTCGCGAGTTCGAATCCTGCCTCGACCGATTTCGTTCACCTATAGCACAAGCATTTATGCTTATTTTAGGGAACGTATGAAGATGTAAATGAACTTGTTTAACAAAGACATATTCATTTAAAATAAAATAAAAAAAAAATAAAAAGTAAAATAAAAACATTTTTCGATACACGGCTTACTTTTTTTTTTTTTAACCGATCCACTAAATATAAACTTTATTTTGAGACACCCTGTACATCGCAATAATAAAGATGAGTTAATTTATAATATTTTCTATTCAAAATAATGAAATAAAAGTTGAGCAGGGTCAAGTTTCCTGCATGTCAGATACCTACATACGTAAATATTGAGATTCTTAATACAATGAATCGCTTCGTCGGTATAAAAATATAATAAAATGGGATCAAATATTAGGTATAATAGTCATGGATAGAAAACAAAGCATGATACATACCATCACGGTATATCCCACAATGTGTGGTTACCAGCGGCGGGTGTGCATTTCCTTAAAATGAAGTATGACACATGCGTTCATATCCACACACCAGTCTCGTCTCACAATGGGTATATTAACTGATCGTTTCTCATTATTTAAATATATAGAACTTTCGAAATTGCATTAATAAGAGAACCCAATTACAAGGCATAATGGGTGTACGTTGCGCAAGCGCATAAAGTGATCACGTAAACCAGCCGATGACGAGTCGTAAGCCCTGTAGGTGCCTTAAGTTTCTGGTTCTCCTATAATATTCCGACTTCGTCTCTCTTGATATGATAAAAAATTATATTATTATATCGTTGCCTGTTGTGTTTTCAATTACCCGTCCCATACGACACTCGAAGATAATAACTGATAAAAGTGGAACCACTGTTCTAAGCCGGTGCCTCACAATACCTACGTAATAATTGATAAATAAAAAATATATCTTTAAGAAACATGATATTTTATTTTATATTCCTTCTAGGGCAATTGACAACTACTTCGTAATATACTACTTCGTAATATACTACTTCGTAATATACTACTTCGTAATATACTACTTCGTAATATACTACTTCGTAATATACTGCAAGTAAAAATAATAAAGACAGTGTAGGTACTATGGTCTTGTACAATCTCTTTTACAATATGGTATTATTGGTTGGGGTGGAACATATAAGACTAACTTAAAATCACTAAAAATAACACAAAAATTAATAATTAAGGTCATTCTCAAAAAACCTAGAAATTTTCCTACAAAACAATCATTTGATATATTCCAAGTACCTGATTTAGATAATTTATATAAAAATATTGCTTTACAACAAATACATAAAGATACCTTTGGAAAGCGGGCTGAAAATCTAGTGAGTACACAGAGACGGCATCTCATAGGAAATATGATGATACCGAAATGTAATAAGACGCATGCCCAACATCACTATAAATACCTGGGTATACAATATTTTAATAAACTACCTGCCATTATTAAAAAAACACAAAAATTTTATGACTTTAAAAGAAAAATCAAATCTATAAAATAATAATAATTTTTATCTATTCCTTTTTCATATTCACTATGTGTATATGTATGTATGTGTATGTGTGTGTATACGTGTGTATGTTTGTATGTGTATGTAGATGTGTGTATGTATGTATATGTATGTATGTGTGTGTAGGTGTATGTGTGTATGTATGTATATGTATGTGTGTATGTGTATATATATATATATATATATATATATATATATATATATATATATATATATATATATATATATATATATATATATATATATATATATATATATATATATATATATATATATATATATATATATATATATATATATATATGTTATATTTGATGTTTTCACGGGTGAAATATGTTACAATATTTTTATCTCGGTATTCCCGTGTCAGTAGGTCTTGACTAAGACCATTTGTCTTCCGACGTTTCGCCTGAATATCACCAGGCATTTTCAAGGACTTAACGAAAAGCACGCGCGCGACACACGTCTACTCACACTGAAAGCTCACCGTCAAGTGACTCGTAGCGTACAAGATGGCCGCTTATGTCAAATATTGTTAGCGCGACGTGATTGGCTCCTTGTGACACGCCCACCTGCTGTCGTGTTCGTTGGTAATAATATTTTATCATTATTTTTGTGTTGTGATTTATTGTTAATTTTAGTTGTGACATTAATATTATTATTGTTGTGTTTTGGGGTTATTTTCGCTATGGTATTATTAATATTATTATTGTATTGTTTGTCATATAAAATGTTCTTCCAGGTACTAGGCAAACGAACTCCGTCGTCCCGATTGTTCATTATATCCCTTCTCTTATATATTTCTATAGCTTCCCTGTAAATTCTGAGAGGTTCACTGTTTAAACTTGCTATTATTTTTGAATGGTCAAAATCTATTGTATGTCCTTCTGTGAGCGAGTGTTGTACAAGTGAGGATGTAAGTTTTTTGTTTCTCATGTCGACTCTGTGCTCCGCTATTCGTGCTTCAACTTTTCGATTGGTTCTTCCTACATAAGTCTTATTGCACGATCCGCATGGTATTTCATATACTCCATGAGCTTCAAGTGGAATGATGTCTTTCGGGTTTCTTAGAAAGGTTGATATTTTATTTGTTGTGCTGAAAACGGTACGTATGTTATTTTTGTTTAATAGACGGCTGATTTTATCGGTGACGCCTTTGATATATGGTAGTCGGGCTGTTGATAATGGTGTTTCATTGGATTTTTCTTTCACTGTTTTTGGACTCTTTAATGCTTTGTTTATTATATAGTCTGAGAAACCATTACAACGTAGAGCATTTTTCGTGTATTCTAATTCTTGTTTTTTATGCTCGTGGTCTGCAATTCTTTTTGATCTTGTTATTAGTGTTTTTGCGACTGAGCATATTTGTGCGGGGTGATGATTGGACGTTGCGTGTAGGTATCTATCGGTGTGTGTGGGCTTTCTATATACTGTGTGCCCCAGTTTACCGTTTGCTTTTTTTAACACTAAAACGTCTAAGAAAGGTATTTGTCTGTTATTTTCCTTCTCCATTGTAAACTTTATATCTTTATGAATGCTGTTAACAGCATGTGTGTGTATATGTATGTATGTGTGAACATGTGTGTATAAGTATGCGTATATTATATGTGTGTATGTTGTATATGTGTATGTATGTATGTGTATGTGTATATGTGTATTTGTATATGTGTATTTGTATATGTGAATTTTCATTTTTTTCTCCTTTTTGGATAAATTATTGTTTTTATTCTATATTCACTAAAAAAAACAAAAATAAACTTTAATCATCTGTATGTATTAGCTGTAAGTTGAACTTGATTTACAATTTATTAAATGATTCTATTATTATAAGTAAAATGTATGTAATATGTTAAATGTAGATATGTTATTTGCTCCTGTCCCAAGCACAAGTTTTTAACTTTTTTGGGACAGTACCTATTGAAAAAAAAAATTGTATTAATTTAAATATTTGTAATATGTGTATGTTCATATTATGATACTCAATAAAAAAAAAAAAAAAAAAAAAAAAAAAAAAAAAAAAAAAAAAAAAAAAAAAAAAAAAAAAAAAAAAAAAAAACAAATTTGCAGGTACTATGTGAAATATTAATTTATCACGCACCCAATAACAAGTTTCCACATTCTGGAGGTTTACGATATTAATTTCTCACAGATCCATACTGAAAACACAATTATAAACTGTGTCTCCATCGGAAATCGAATCCGGGACCTTTAGATCAGCAGTTAGATACCTAACCAACTAAGCTACGAAGGCCGACATTTATATACCGACGTTAAAGGATCCAGGATCACATCCGAGTTCTGCTTCCGAAATATTTAACAAATACAAAAAAGTAGCAATTTAACACTTGACTTCTTAAAAAGGTATTTACTTCAGTAAATATGCAAAAAAAAAACAATAAGATATAAAATAAAAACAATAAGATATAAAATAAAAACAATAAGATATAAAATAAAAACAATAAGATATAAAATAAAAACAATAAGATATAAAATAAAAACAATAAGATATAAAATAAAAACAATAAGATATAAAAAAAAACAATAAGATATAAAATTAAAGATATAAAATGAATTTCCACTCTGTTAACACTACATTATTATAAGGTCTTTGGTTAACACTAAGACTTGTATAAAGATAGTGACAAAATCGAACTCAAATGAATATAATAACTTGAAGGTTTTTTCGTTGACACAGTGGAAGTTCATAATTATAAATTGTAAAAAAACAATATATAGTGTATATAGTGTGCTTCTGAGGATGCCAGCTGTGACTGGCGAAAGCGCTTAGGCAAATAAAAATACTCATTGTGGAATCTAACTGTGTTTCTATTTATAAGTGTTTTTTTACAATTTATAATTTCAAATAAATGTATTTAACTTTAGTGATTAACTGTTACAAATATACGCAGTGACAAACTAGAATACGCATTTAACTCATATTTACATAGATACATAGTGATAATATCATATTTTATGTTATAATGTGTTTACCAATATATGTATGTATTGATATAACACATATCTACTCAATATGATGTATGTGTGTATGGCGTATTCGATATTTGTGTGTATTAGATCCCGTAACTGAAATATATTTGAGCTATATATGGAATTTACATATTTTATTAAAAAATAATTTTCTTCGAAATTGATTTATCACATATGAGGGCCCGTTGATAATACGGAATTTAAAACAACCGAATATTGAAAAATAATTTGTCAATAATATACCAACTAAACTTGATAAAACATGCTTTAATTTTGGTATTACATATTCCTCTGTGTGGGGTGGGTAAAAGGAATAAAACACCACACAACACTGAAAAAAATATTATGACAACCGAACTGGCTATCTGCGTTTTAGTCAAACCTTTGCTATGAGTAATAGCAAAGGTTTAAAAGGTTTTTTTATGACTGTACTGTTTGGCAGTGTGTACAAAACATTTCGTTGCATAAAACCAAATGCTTTTTTGGTCACTATAGTTTGGTTAATTATATCATGAAATTTTGTTACTATTAACAAAAAAAATCAGTGAATTCATGTTTTACATCAGTGCCTTGTTATAAACATTCGTCTGTAACATCCATGGGTTGTTCAATGCGTTATTTTTTAAACCGACTTTGCAAAGCACTCTTGGCAGGGTGAATTTCCTTATACAAAAGAAAAACTTATATTTTTCCTTATAGCAATATTGCGATATTCAAATTTTATTCTTGCCCCATACACGTGTCTATACACTTTCAAAGGGGTAATAATATTGAATTAATGTATTTTATTTATGTCCTTTTATATTTTTCCTGTAAAAAATATCCTTACCTCAGTATCTCAAAGATAAATTCACTTATCTTTCAAGCCACGGGCATCCACTCAGATCTGAAAATTGGTACAGTAAGAAATAAATAAATAATAAATATTATAACCAGACACAAAAACAGATTTGTTAATGGCGATTTACTATTTTGTTTCTTATGACTATTCAAATGAACTGACTCCATTGGTCATTTACTAATTCATGAAATATTTGACTAATTAGTTTTATTATAGTGAACCAATAAATAGTATTAGTGTCCCGTTATATCTATACCTACATAATATTAATCTAAGTTTATATACAGACATGGCTTATCTTTTAATGCCAATACATAGTCAATAGTCATCTTACATACATATACTTATATACCATACAGTGATATCACTACTATGGAATAGTGGAGAGTAACGAAGTGTATTTTTAGATCGAATATTATTTATTTATTTATTTGCTAAAAAACGCTATAATTTGCCTTTTACATACATAAATTAATTTGCATAAATTGCCTTTCACATACATACATAAATTGCCTTTTACATACATACATAAATTGCCTTTTACATACATACATAATTTACATACATACATAAATTTACATAAATTGCCTTATATACACATATATTCATAAATTTACATAAATTGTCTTTTACATACATACATAAATCTACATAAATTACCTTTTACATACATCCTAAAATTTACATACATTGCCTTTTACATACATACAAAAAATTACATAAATAGCCTTCTACGTACATACATACATACAAGATAAATAGTCTTATACATGAATTATCTTCTACGTACATATATACGAGTACATACATAAATTGTCTTTTACATACTTACATAAATTTACATTAATTGCTTTTTACATACATATATCAACTCATGTCGGCCTTCTTGGCTCAGTTGGTTAGGTATGTGACTTCTTATCCAAAGGTCCCAGATTCGATTCCCGGTGGACACACAGTTGTTTTCAGTCTGGATCTGTGAGACGATTAATATCGCAAGTCTCCAGAATGTGGCAACTTGTTATTGGGTGCGTGTTAAATTAATATTTGACATACCTAGTAGGTACTTACCTGTTAGTTGCCCGAGAAGTTATAAATAAATACATAAATAAATTTGGTTGGTTGGAAGAAATTGCCATTAGGCAAAAAGCCTGCCAGTGTGCTAATCATATGTACAAGAAGTTTCAAAATAAATAAATAAATTTAAAGGAGAGTTAAGTGTTGGCTACAACCCACTCATTTTATATCCACACTAATATTTAGCGGCTGTCAAATGAAAACGAAGTTGCATAGCACAAAAATGTATTGTGGTCGACCTGACTATGTGACCTACATACAAAGCTAAGGGGTCATTCAGTATCATATTACCAGAGTTAACGTTAAAAAATCTTATTTTTTTAAGAAATGGTCGTGGACCTACATATATTTAAAACGAACAAATCATTAAGAGAATTATTGAGCAATGAAAGGAAAGTAAGGGAAGAATAAAAGGGTTAATTCCAGTTATATATTTTTGTAAATCTAAAGTCTTTATATTGATTGAATGAAAATCCATCTTAAAAAAATCTTAATATACCTAGGTACCTATTTAAATCTCGTGTCTCGTGAGGATGATACTAATTGATATTAATATGTAATAAAATTATCCTTAAAATTGCGAATTCATAACACATCTTACCTTCAATCATAAATATTATTTTTGTATTTGTTTTTAAATTTTATTTTTGACATTACAAATATTATACACGCCCTGAGGTATCATTTATATATATATACAAACATGCCATTACGCCATGTCCCTTGCGAGGTAGGCAGAGAGAACCGAACGCCACATTTTTCTATCCTTGCACGCATCCCTCGCCTCGTCCACATTCATGCATCGTCTCATACGTGTTCGTCTATTGCTCACACTTCTAACATTTCCGTCTTTCAAAATTTCGTTCACATAGTCGTGCCATCCCTTTCTTGGGCGTCCCCGACCTCTCATTCCATTCCTGTCCGCATTTGTATATTTTCTTCGTCAGGTCTTCCACGTCTTCGTCATATTCTCTGTCAAAAACTGTTTATCTTACTAGTCTCATTGTTTAACCGCTGAAGACTCATTGCTAAATTTATAACTTCATTCAACCTCATACACATCCACATGCTCCCCAATATATCCCCTTGGGTAAATACACAAACATCGAATACGAGATACATATTGAGTATAATAATAATAATCAGGACAATTTATAAAGCGCCGTTTAGTGACAACCGTGGTCACCTCAAGGGCGCTTTCAGTTTGCGAAAAAAATAAATTAAAATTAGTCGTATAGCTAACACATTGGAAATAGTGAAACATAAAACTTGGAAAATACGTAAATATCACAAATCAATCTAGTTATACATATTACATAATCCAGATGAAATTATTAGTTACAGTATCTTGTAAGTATGGTATATGAAGGATACATAGAGAACGGACTTAGGATGAATGCCAGCAAATCAAAGACAATGGTCTTTAAAAAGAGTGAAAGCAGAACAGCGTGTAAAATAAGGGTAGAGAACGAATGGCTCAAGCAAGTCGACGAATATGTATACTTGGGAAGCATATTTCAACGGAATGGACGGCTTGATAAAGAGATCGAAAGAAGAGTTATGGCAGGAAACAGAGTGAATGGAGCTCTTAGACCAATTATGAATGACCGCAACATATCAAAGGATGCCAAAGTTGCCATTCATAACGCCATCGTAGTGCCAACCTTGACGTATGCAAGTGAAACCTGGACATGGCAGAAGACGCATGAAAGCAGAATAAATGCAGTTGAAATGAGATCGTTAAGAAGAATTTGCAATAGAACGATGTATGACAGGGTAAGAAATGAGGACATAAGGAAAGAATGTAAGTTGAAGAAAGATGTCATTACTAGAATGAAGGTGAACACATTGAGATGGTTTGGTCACATGGGGAGAATGAATGAGGAGCGCCTGACGAAGAAAATATACAGAGCGGAAAGGAATGGAATGAGAGGTCGGGGACGCCCAAGAAAGGGATGGAACGACCATGTGAACGATATTCTGAAAGACGGAAATGTTAGAAGTGTGAGCAACAGACGAACATGTATGAATTTAGACGAGGCGAGAAATGCGTGCCAGGATAGAAAAATGTGGCGTTTGGTTCTCTCTGCCTACCCCGCAAGGGACATGGCGTGATGGTATGTATGTATGTATGCAGATGAAATTATAATAAAAAATAGTCGATTCAAAGTAAACAAGCATAGTATTAAGTCACGGAATATTGGACGTGTGAAGGTAAATCTGGATAATCTGGACAATCTGGATGGCCTAGTGAGGTGCTCCAAACCAACCCAATTTATTTGTTATGTTGCTTATATCAAATAATGTAATTTTTTGTATATTTTATTTTATTTTGTTTATTTAAGGTTATAAACAGTTTTTTTTATACACATATAAATTCAAATTTAATTATTAAATATAAAAACCAAAATAGTAACACCAATTACTAACTTTATTACGATCTTACGAAAAAGAAGACAAAGAAAGGTAAAGAAACAATTAAAATAAGATCAGTCTAGGAATGGGAAAAATTTGGAAAGGGTAATCTCTGTTATGAATGCCTCAAAATCTTCCTAAAAATGTAATAAAAAAAAAATACGATTTGCGGAGATGAGGTTTTAATTTCTTTTTGAAATCATTGATATTTTCGGCACATCTTATATCCATAAGGTGTAATATCTTTTATCAAATAGGAGTATGTGTTATTTCAACACATACAAAGATTGGTAAACACATTATAACATAAATTTTTAATGATTTTCCAGAATGTGTGAAGGAAGCATCTGGTCTTGCCGCTTTTCGTCGCTTAAGTGTTGAATACACAAAGGAAACTATTTAATAGATACGTACTGTGAAAACTTATTTTTTTCAAGTTGTACATTATGCTTATTGGTTATACTAGATGTTTAGAGAACATGCATTTATTTTTGACAACTAAATTAAATATACATGCATACATTGATACATGCATAACAGCTATACTACACACATACGATATATTTAAAGAATAACATCATATCGACCTTCGTGGCTCAATCGTGAATATTGCGAAGAGTCAAAACTAGTTCATATTTCTACCGAAGCCAATATGGCTTCGTTTATAAATCAAAAAATGATCACTACAATAATTATGTACATATTATGTATATGTCGATAAATGCATGAATATGATTCAGTCATGATTATTAAAAGTCAAGTTGAAACACCATATTGTGATGGGGCATTGTGCTAATTAGAACCGGTATGGATATATAATTGATCATATTGAACAGTTATCGTTATCTGCCGAAATGAAAAACAGTAATATGTATTTCCTTTTCGCTCTCGAGGAAGTCTATAAATCACTTGTCTTCCGCTACCAACATGTTGGATGATTTGACTATTTATTCAACTCAGTAGTTCACTGAAAATCTTCTGTTACCATCAGCGAAATCTGGTGAAATTATGGAAATGGTGTAAATACTCACTTAATTACTTAAGAGGCTATAGTGGGCTATACAGTATATTTTGAAAAATTTTCCCCAGTACCCTCAAAAGATATGTTAAATTAGTTTTAGTAAAACCCTTTTTAATTTTTTTACTGTGTGTAACTAAAAAACTACAAGGCCTGCGAAGTAGATTTTTACTTCAATCTAAAGATAATATGAAAATCTACCGGCTGAGTTTTTTAATACTTTAATAACTATTCTTGCTATTTAAAAAAAACTTCTAAACTTTACCTTTCTTCGCGAAAAAATATTCTATGTATATCACATATTAGGTGATGTACAATATCTATATCATTGACCCGCCACCTGGGATATAAATCCAATGTATGCATACATACACGCAATCATAAAATATTCGATATAAAATTGTCATAATTTTTTGTACAGGTAAATTTAAACAATTTATTAATTATTTTTTTACTAAAATATTTCTGAATCTAATCTTAATCAGCTTCATAAGAAGCCAGGCAGGAATCAGTTTCTCAGAAAATCAGAAACTAGAAGAATCACTGAAAATAAAATAAGACTTAAGTTTCAACAGCCTATATTGTTTAGTGTTCGATCTATTACATAATATTCTGTTATCAAATGTCAATATTACAATAATTACTTGATTAAATTATATAATTAGACGTTACGTATTGTTGTGATAGAATTATGTAATGATAATACAAATATTAAATATAATATGTATAATGAATTTGGTAATGTTGTGTAAACACTTCCTATAATAACTACAATATTTACATGATAACTGTAAAATTATTTGACTATAAGTAGTTACTACATATATTATATGTAACATATGTATGTGAAATACTGCATCAGAAGGTGTATGATATTCACTGCATATATAATTATACATACATAGGTAGGTACTCGTGTTGCGACCTAATTCAAAAGATTAAACACACTTTTCTTGTTGATGAAACACACATGAAAATAATAAAAACGTAATGTTTTTTTAACTACATACTAGGTAGGTACCTACGCACAGCAGTTATAACAAAATCAGTATTTAAATAATAATACATAGTAGATGATAAATGTTTACATAATTTTTATGTTTATTAAATCATTTATTTATGTGTTTATCTATTTTATTATTTATTTATTTATTTAATACAATACACGGCATAAGCCATTTACGTGTTACATAGAATTACATTTTTTTTTAAATTTGTTTATTTGATTATCTATTTATTTATTTGATTATTTAATTATTTAATTATTTAATTATTTAATTATTTAATTATTTAATTATTTTATTATTTAATTATTTAATTATTTAATTATTTAATTATATAATTATTTAATTATTTAATTATTTAATTATTTAATTATTTAATTATTTAATTATTTAATTATTTAATTATTTAATTATTTAATTATTTAATTATTTAATTATTTAATTATTTAATTATTTAATTATTTAATTATTTAATTATTTAATTATTTAATTATTTAATTATTTAATTATTTAATTATTTAATTATTTAATTATTTAATTATTTAATTATTTAATTATTTAATTATTTAATTATTTAATTATTTAATTATTTAATTATTTAATTATTTAATTATTTAATTATTTAATTATTTAATTATTTAATTATTTAATTATTTAATTATTTAATTATTTAATTATTTAATTACTTAATTATTTAATTATTTAATTATTTAATTATTTAATTATTTAATTACTTAATTATTTAATTATTTAATTATTTAATTATTTAATTATTTAATTATTTAATTATTTAATTATTTAATTATTTAATTATTTAATTATTTAATTATTTAATTATTTAATTATTTAATTATTTAATTATTTAATTATTTAATTATTTAATTATTTTATTATTTTATTATTTTATTATTTTATTATTTTATTATTTTATTATTTTATTATTGAATTATTTAATTATTTATTTAAAACGTCTCGGGCGAATAACAGGTTCTTTGTCAAATATTAATTTAACACCCACCCATAAACATGTTGCAATATTCTGGAGACTTAATTCCTTTTTTATTTTTATTTTTTTTATAACAGTTTTACATTAGGAAATATTTTTTATACTAAACTGTGTACACAATTTGTTAGTACGTAGTTCAATAAGGAATTCAATAAATTATTATTCAGTACCAACCTACCTACAAACAAATTACTTTTTTTTGTTAATTTTATTATATTTTTTGTTTAAAATTTTCATAGGTAAAATTAGTCAAATTGTTTAAAATGTGTAGTCAAAAAACTCATTAATAAGTAGGTAATATTTATCGTAAAATAAACAGAGTAAATAATCAATAAATCTTATACAATAATACAAATTGATGTGACTATTAACAGATAATTTTGTTAAAAGCTCCATTTTTTATTATATACCTATCATCCAATTTGGTTCGAGACTTAACGCCACTATATCAGATTTATTACTAAATACATGTCTTGAAATCATTATTGTAAAACATATTTGTGACATGGTAATTTAAAAATTAAGTTCACGAAATACGGAAACAATATATTTATATTCGTTTATTCGATAATTACATTTTCTAAACTATTTGTTTGTAAACCAATTAATTATAACGTACAAATCATTATGTTAAATATTTATTGGACCATTTTTAATCTCAAACAACCATTAACAGCGTAAATTTCATCTGCCACATAACGAATTGGAATATATGTACATATGTATATGGCAATCGTCACATATGTACATACCAAATGTTGCCATTATTAAAAAATGAAATTTAGAATAACAATTAAAATTAATGGCGTCGTTGTTGTGTGTTTTTTTGACATATTGAAAATTAGGTTAGGTTAGTAATCCGACGTGATTCTGTGACAGTTAAAAATTTGTAATGCGACATTATGAATATTATTTCGTCAAATTTAATTCCGAAAATGTATATCAATGAAGATAACGATTAATCAATTAATTTAAAAATAATACTAGTTGCATGTAACACATGAGATGCAATAGTATGCATAATTGAAGAATACGTACCAAACTATAAACACTTTAAACAAATTAATAAATGTTTTAATATATTTTTTTTCTGTATAAAACATGTACGTATATATGTATGTCAGGATAGGATAGTATGGAGGTCAGTCTGTTTTTCCTACCCAGAATATGAAAACAGCATGATGTAGATATTATATGGAAAATAAAGTAAAAATTCAAAAGTTGATAACCCCTGACTGAAACAATAATTCAAAATACTGAGTATAAAAATTTTGTAGACCTGTAACTATCTATATATTCTGAAATTTTGAGCTCTGTGAATCGAGCGGATCAAAAGTTATAAGCGACGGACTGACACACAGACACTAAATATTCTACTCCGAATTCTGAGTAAATCAATAGATGGAACATATATGCTGCGAAGCCTCTAAGTTGGTGTTTTTGACTTGAAGTTGGAAAAACCGTGAAAAATATAGACCCTGCATACAAATCTCGCGTATCTTGGCTTGATACTTTGACTATATGTTGAGAGAATAAAATTTCATACATAAGAAGGTAATACGTGTACATCCCGTATGCCCAAGGTCATATGCACTAACAAGGGCCTTAGATATGTAACTCGATACATTATTGTAATATTAATAGAGATGCGACGGATAGAGATGTTTTCTCAGCCATATCACGCTTCTCCTGAGGCGGCGTATGGTACGAAGAAGAAGAAGAATAGACAATATATTATGTATGTATGTATGAATTGAATAATTAATTAGGAATAATCATGAATGCGCACATACTTTAGTGTAAAGGTGATACGATTTAATGCGCTTTTTGGTACGAAATTTCACTGCAGTCCACACATTGTTTGCTTTTAAAAAATATACGAAAGTACAGTACCGCTGGACCATGCAGTATTTTTAGGGTGACCATTATTTTTTTACTGTTAATTATATTACTTTTTGGCTGGTTATTAATATCTCAATCAATTGATTAATAATTTTAATTAGTTAATTGATAATTGCGACAATTTATCTTACAAATGCCCAGCAAAATTCGGCACTCGTTCGCATGCAACATCTAAGTAACGAGTATTCCTCAAGCATAGACTTTTTTAATGTTGGTGTTGGCTTTTGTAAGAGGGAGATGCAGAAGGGAGAAGGGAGAGGGAGATGTTTTACTTTTTAAGTATTGCCTTATTCTTTGCTTTCTTTGTATTATTATTTTTTTTGTTTTATGTATTTATGCTTCTGGCCTCGCAATCATAGTGTGAAGTATTTAAGATTTATGTGTGTGGGTGTGTATAAATAAATGTGTGTATATTTGTATGTGCGTGTATGTATATTTATGTATTTGTGTATATTTATATGTGTATTTTTGGAGCATTTTTTGTTTTTTTTTGCATATAAATAAAGTAGACCTTGTATAGATAAAAAAATATTATACATAAGCAATAGGATCATGCTGAAAATCAGCTGGTGGGGGGGGGGTGTCTTCCTGCAACATAGCCTGCACATAAAAAATTCAATATTTGCGTATATGAAATAATATTTTTTTTTATATTTCTGTATCTTTTTTGTTTTATTTATTCTGTTTAATTACGTTTTTATGTACCTAATCTACGATTATTTTTTTTTAGTTAATTTACGTATCTAATAAATTATCGATAGTATTTTTGTGCATGTGCCGACCGCCGTGGCACTTTTGGTAAGCCGTTTAGCTTCGGTGCGGGCGTCCTGCGTTCGATCCCCAGCAGAGGAGAAATTTATTTAAAACTAATCGAATATTTTTATTATTGCATATGCGCAAACATTGGATTTTTTTTTCCTGTCGGGAGTCAAACATATTTTTTAACAGATTTTTAATTATCTCAATAGAGACGAATTATTTACAAAAAACCAATTCTCTCAATAGATGGCGTTACAACAAAAAAAAAAAAAAAATTATATTGTTGTTCATAATTTCACCCATAGATGGCTGTAGTAAAAATTCCTTATTTTCAAGCGAAAAGAATTTCAGTATTACAATATATAGAACTTTCAAAATTGAATTGATAGGGATCTCATTAAAAGGCATAATTGGTGAACGTTGCGCAAGCGCATAAAGTGATCACGTAAACCAGCCGATGACAGGTCGTAAGCCCTGTAGGTGCCTTGATTTCCCGGTTCTCCTACAATAAATATTCCAACTTCGTCTCTATTGAGATAATTAAAAATCTGTTAAAAAATATTTAAAACTAATTTCTCACGCAAATATTCCTATCGGGGTTGGAATCGCTGGTCAATTGGAAGAAATTGACATTTGGCCATTACTTCTGTAACTTACTTGTGTGATATGAGCTCATGTAATTTTGTGTGCATCCATAATTGGACGTCCAGCACTCATAATAATAACCAGTACCTATTATTTTCTTTTTATGAAAATTGTAAGCAGGATGTCTGTCGATGTACCCTTTTAATAAAATAAAATAAACTCGTTGCTTGCGCAGGGTGTAAGGAAGTTTTTATTATAATTATTCATATAAAGATAAAATGTGGTCATTCTATTGCACTGCGTATCATTCGCCATATTAATAGCGTAGAAACTGCGAGAATACAGAGATATCTTTATAGACAACATGTATTGCTCTTGCATATAAAAACACATACACAACAGTCTTTTCAAGTGATGAACAACACATATTACCTGCCTGCCATATGGAAGATTAAAAAATATTATAAATATTGCACTTAGTAGTATAGTTTCTCTGACAGATGTAGATAAATTGTTGGATCGACTGACTTCTGTGCTGGTATTTCAAGTACAAATCATAGTGGAAGTTATATTTCGGTTAGTATAATAAGAGATATCTTCGGAAATTATAAGGAATCATGTTCTTTTTCGTACGCTTATGACTTCATCTCGATCATATTATCTTCATCACCGAGGAAGGCGACTGCTGCCACGCCTCCATGGTAATACGTATATTATGGACAAGACGTAGAGCACCAGTGTGACTAGAGACTAGCTTATAATGCAACTGAAAATATGCATGCTAATTTGCATAATTAGTGCTCGTTATAAGCATTAACTGCATTGGCCTGCACTGGTTGAAGTGTCCAGAACGAGTAGACTATAAGGTGTGCTTGATGGTGTTTAAGGCTCTGAACGACTTGGCTCCACACTACATATAAGAACTATGTCAAAAGAATGTCCTATCAGGAAGAAAACTCTCATTGAGATCATCGGGATCACAGAGTACCAACTCTTTAAAAGAGTTGGACAGAGTCAATAAAGCGGCTTACTATGATCGCAGTTTCAGTGTGAACGGGCCTTTAAAATGGAATAAATTGCCCCCTGATATACGTGGAGCTCAGAACGTTGACACCTTCAGTAAATTACTTAAGACTGCTTTGTTTAGTAGAGCCAACAAATAAGCCACAGCGCCCTTGGAGTGATCTTGTATCACTAAACGGCGCTTTATAAATTCTAATTACTATTATATTATTATTAAAATCGTCAAAAAGTACCAAAATATGCAACATCAATTCTAAATGAACACTTCATAATTATCGTTCGTAAATACTATCAATTATCTACAATAATCAAATATTTTTTTAATTGCACATACGCAAACATTGGATTTTTTTTCCCTGTCGGGAGTCAAATGATATTTTTTATTTTATTTTAGGAAACATAACAGCCATTACATATTTTACATTAATAAAAAATAGTAATAAAGAAAATAAGCCAATTACGTTGTTCTGCAGATTAATATAACAAAGACAATTCAAGCTAAAAAATAAAAGAAAAATATTTGTATTTAGTTTAAATTGTGATGTAAGTGTACAATTGTACACTTACACCATGTGTATTTTATGAAGCGAGGGTGGGACATGGAGAAGGGTAGGAGAGGAGGAAAGGGTGAGTTGTCATATTAATATAGTATTGGACATACCAAAAATTATGCAATTTGGTATAGAATGTATTTACTATAATATTGATGATTGATGTTTTTTTTTTAATGATTGAATAATTGCTATAATCCAACTGTCGATTTGTTCAGGAGAACTTTGTTCTCTTAACATATCGACAATGTATCAAGCCAGAATACGCGAGAATTGTATGGAGAGGTCTACTTTTTTCATGGATTTTCCAACTTTGAAGTCAAAAAACACCAACTTAGAGGCTTCGCAGCATATATGTTCCCATACACGGATTTACTCAGAATTCGGAGTAGAACATTTCGTGTGTCTGTGTGTGTGTGTGTCTGTGTGTGTGTCTGTGTGTGTGTCTGTGTGTCCGTCCCCCCCTTATAACTTTTGATCCGCTCAATTTACAGAGCCCAAAATTTCAGAATATATAAACAGCTATAGGCCTACAAAACTTTTATACTCAGAATTTTGAATTTTTGTTTCAGTCAGGGGTTATCAACTTTTGAATTTTTACTTTATTTTTCCATATATCTCAGAAACCATAAAAGCTAGAACGCTGAAAATTGGTACAAATATAGACAAATATAAGATCTCAAATTTATTTTTTCAAAAAAATTCCAGGGTTTCTCAAACATTTTTTATTAAGAAAAATATTTTTTTTATGATAAATTTATGAGTTTAACTGCATGTATTTCTAAATTTTTCAAAAATATCGAAAAAAGCCGAAACACCCCAACTAGATAATTCAATTTACTATAAAAAATATAAACATTGTGTTAGCACATCTCAAACTTTTTTTAACAATTTTTATAAAAATTGAATGTAGTGACGACATTGCTTCATACAATTTGTAGGGCAGTCGCCTATACACAATATGTAAGAAGACTTAATAGTTTGATAGGTACTTAATCTCCAAACATACATACAGAACCATCATGCTGTTTTCATATTCCGGGTAGGAAAACAGGACTGACCTCCATACTGTCCTATCTTGACAAACATACCAACATGTGTTAAAATTTTCAATAATTTGGATTTATGGGTTTATAGTTTGATTCTTATTCTTCAACTATACATACTATCGCTATCGACAGTTGGATCTCATGTGTTACATGCAACTAGTTGTTAAAATATCTGGCTTATGATTAAGGTCATTGTACATATTGCACCAACGATTAATAAAAGTGTTGTTTGCATAGTTTTTTCTTGAGTATTAAATGTAAAAAAGGAGGTAACAAACTTTTTAACATCTCAATAGAGACTAAGTTGGAATATTATAGAAGAACCAGGAACTTGAGGCACCTACAGGGCTTACAACCTGTCATCGGTTTAGGATGCCCCGTTCTACTTCATTTTGTATACCAATCCCCTGGCCTAAAGTAGTAGCTTATGTCAGCTCTGTAAATGAATATAAATAATATAACTCTGTGATATAAATACTTAAATATCAAGTTTTTATGAATTTCTAAGATGATGGATTATTTTTTAATCACGGTGTCATAATTTATTTTCTTCAATATATGTTTGTGATTTCGTTCTAGTTGTAAAAAAACCAGTATTATGATGCGAGATGCGAACTAGTGAATGCTAAATGTATGTAATAGTTTCTTATAGCCTTCGGCCAAATGCTTTCACGTTCAATAAACCGACCGCCGTCAGGGCACAGTTGGTTAGCCGATTGGATTCTGTGCGGGCATCCTGGGTTCGATATCCAGCAGAGGAGATATTGATTTAAATTCATTTATCACGCTATATTGGTTTTCTGTTTCCAACACTGGTTAGTTGGAAAATAATCGCCATTTGGCAACAAACTCGCCACTTGGTAATAAACTCGCCACTTGGCAATAAACTCGCCACCTGGCAATAAATTCGCCACTTGGCAATAAACTCGTCACTGTGACCAAAAAAGACTCGATGGATGGACAGTATCGATGCCGATGCTTCCACAATAGATATTAGAAACTGGAGAACGAAGGCCACGGATAGACGGGAATGGAGGAGACTCCTGGATTCAGCCAAGGCCCACCCAGGGCTGTCGAGCTTATGATGATGATGATCGCGTTTGATTTTTTCCAGTATTTTTTCTTTATAATATAATCAGATAATTTACCTACAACCTACATATTAAAATGATAATTTTAATATAGTAAAAAGATTTGTTAATATCAGGAAATTAAGACGAATTTAATATTAAAAAACACACCTTTAAAAACATTAAAAATCATATATTGCGTTTTTCGCGTTATGTTTCAACACTATAATTGTAGGTACCATCTAGTGTGTTATCATATCACCATAAATGAATAATTTTATGCAGTTTTTATGTTGTTATGATTTAATAATAAACAAAAAAATATTTGTAAACAATACTGCTGTTAAAGTATAATGCTCTATATATTTACTGACATGAATTTGTAATGTAATACTTAGCCATTTTTAAATATATATTATCGAAATAATTTTCGGGCGATTGTTGAAATATCCATACGTAATTAATTTTATATCAGACGGTTTGGTTATAATAAAACAATTGTAAACGAATGATTTTTTTCGCTGAGGCACCGGCCAACAATAGTGTTTCCATTATCAAGTATTCGAGGCATTGATGAGAGGTTGATAATGTCTAATTTTCGGGGCATTGATGAGAGGTTGATAATGTCTAATTTTCGGGGCATTGATGAGAGGTTGATAATGTCTAATTTTCGGGGCATTGATGAGAGGTTGATAATGTCTAATTTTCGGGGCATTGATTCGGGGACTACATTCAGAATGGGTGGTGAACCTCATTGCTGAACTATGTCAGATGTTATTGTTGCCTGTTGTATTTTCGATTACCCGGCTCTTACGGAACACTCGAAAACAGTAATAGAAAAGAGTGGAAACACTATTCTAAGCCGGTGCCTCACAGCTAAATCTGTAGCTGTACATAACTAAAAATCTGAAAACTGATTTTTACTTCAATCGAAAGAGTATATCCGTACATCTGTAGGTACATCCGTATATTTACCCAGGGTATACAAGAGCCTTAACATACCATAGTTATATGTAGACTTTAGAAAAAAATTCAAGTGTTAAATATAATCAATTGATGGTATTATTAGGCTACAAATTAAAATACTTATATATACTAAAAAAACAGATAATTAAAAAAGTATGTATGTGAAGAAAGCAAAAATAAGTTAGGCATTAACAAATTTCATTTATTTTCTATTATATTATTTTATGTATAATATAAAATAATATAAAATAATATAAAATATGTCGGTTGGATGCTCATAAAATAAAACCTCACATTACCAACCAGTGAAAGATTATCTATAATTTATTATTTAATAACAAATATTTTTGTCTGTTTGAGAAATTCCATAGATTTCGTCAGATGCGAACTGCATTGGCGCACCGGAAGAGGATTATCGAAATTGTTATAGTAATAATAATAATATAGTTAGTAATAATTAATTGATGTTGCTGGTAACACCAATTAGCCGATTGACCGGAAGTCGGTATTCTGTGCAACATCTAATTGTTTAATTGCTAAATCAGGCAATCGTTTTGCGTAGAATTTTATTTTGTTATATTTAGGTAATTTATGTACATTTGCAAATTTATCTTAATTTGAATGTTTGTATGACTTGATATCGTTAAACTGGGTGCCTAGTCATTGTGTCAATTTAGCGATGGAAAAGGTAAAAAAAGATTAATCAATATAATAAGGAGGTGACAGTTGCCTGTCATGTGACAGACAACTGTCACTTCCATATATTGAGTATGGAAGTGACAGTTAATAAATAAATGATAAGGTTAGGTATGTTTTTTTTTATTACATATACCTACCAAAAATTACATTTCATATAAGCAACATAACAAATAAATTGGGTTGGTTTGTACCACCTCACTAGGCCAGGCCTGTTCCGAGGTGGTAGACTAGTTTCATAATATTAATTACTAAGTCATTGTATGCTATTATATAGAATGATTGTGTAGCCCATGGTCCACTTATTGAGTCCTATGTTAGTAGTTTTGTCGTGTATGTTGTTATGAATTGAGAATTTGCTGACAATAGTTGATCCCTTTGTTATATAACCATGTTTGTATTGTAAGTATGTTGTTATGAATTGAGAATTTGCTGACAATAGTTGATCCCTTTGTTATATAACCATGTTTGTATTGTATGTATGTTGTTATGAATTGAGAATTTGCTGACAATAGTTGATCCCTTTGTTATATAACCATGTTTGTATTGTATGTATGTTGTTATGAATTGAGAATTTGCTGACAATAGTTGATCCCTTTGTTATATAACCATGTTTGTATTGTATGTATGTTGTTATGAATTGAGAATTTGCTGACAATAGTTGATCCCTTTGTTATAAAACCATGTTTGTATTGTATGTATGTTGTTATGAATTGAGAATTTGCTGACAATAGTTGATCCCTTTGTTATATAACCATGTTTGTATTGTATGTATGTTGTTATGAATTGAGAATTTTCTGACAATAGTTGATCCCTTTGTTATATAACCATGTTTGTATTGTATGTATGTTTAAGTCTTGTATTTTATATTAAATGTATGTTCTTTATATCTTACATAATATCATTGTAAGCTGTTATATAGAATGATTGTGTAGCCCATGGTCCACTTATTGAGTCCTATGTTAGTAGTTTTGTCGTGTATGTTGTTATGAATTGAGAATTAGCTGACAATAGTTGATCCCTTTGTTATATAACCATGTTTGTATTGTATGTATGTTTAAGTCTTGTATTTTCTATTAAATCTATGTTCTTTATATCTTTTGCAACTAAATTTAGGATATATCTATAATAAAAAGTAAAGACTTTTTGATTCTACATTAATTTAATTGAGCGCGATAGGCCTATTTCGCCTTGTTAGGGCATTAACTAGCTTAATGCCCTAACAAGGCGAAATAGGCCTATCGCGCTCAATTAAATTAATGTAGAATCAAAAAGTCTTTACTTTTTATTATAGATATAACTTATAATGGAATTCTACCAAATAAAAACTTCATCGATAATTAAATTTAGGATCTTTGGAGCCAAGTACCTATTGATAATGTCTTTGTCCGTATGTAGTGTTTGTCTTCGGAGTGATTAATTGATGTCTGTGTCTTGTATCGTGAGAATGTTAATTAGTGATATGATTTTTCTTATCATTTTTAAAGTGAATAAGAATTTGTTTAATATAGAGTTGTGCTGTAGTTAGTACGTTAAAGTCTTTAAATAAGTCTTTTAATTTTGACAGATTTGAGATGTAATGATAGTATAATTTGTGCTGGGCCTGTCTATGGTATGTCTGATGGGATAATGAGTAAAGAAAATACTAACAATTTAAGCACGTCAACAGGTTTAAACTGAAAACCCGGACAAAGGATAAGCTTCTTAGATTAATATTAGCTCACCAAAATATTCTAAGCTTATCTTGCAAAATACTAGAAACCGAACTTTTTCTAGAAAAATTCAATATTGATATACTATGTTTGACTGAGCATTGGCTTCACGACAGCAAAATGAAATTTTATATAAAAAACTATAAAATAGTCAGCTGTTTCAACAGAAGTTTGAGTAAATTGAATCACGGGGGCTCATTGATTTTGGTAAAGGATTCTCTAAAATCTAAGGAGCGTAAAGACATTGCTAAGCTTTCTGTTGAAATAGACCTCGAATTATCATGTGCTGAATTTGATGAGTATGTAATCATTTGTGCATACAGAGCACCAACAGGAAATTTTAAGAATTTTGAATTAATTATGGAGGATGCCCTTAGGGTAGCCTGTAAAAGTCGTAAAAAAGTGGTTGTCTGTGGTGACTTTAATGTAGATTTACTTATCGATTCACCATTGAAGGATAGAATGCTTGCTCTATTTAAATCGTTTAACCTGTCTTGTGTTTTTATGGAACCAACACGAGCTACTGCCACGTCAGCTACCTGTCTTGATAACATTTTCTGTGAGTGTCAATATACAGACGAAGCCATAATAAATTGTATAAAGTCAGACCACAGTGGTCAAATAATAACTTTACTAGGAAATGTAACTAATATTAAAAATGAAATATGGTACAGACCTATAACTTTAAAAAAAATACAGAAGTTTGAGTGTAATGTCGAGATTAACTTGCCCCAGCTGAATGCATCTGATTTGGATGTTAACAAATTGTATAACGTTTTTTTCAAATGTATCTCAACAGAGTTTGACAAGGTTTTTACAAGAAAAAAAATGGACTCTAAAAAGAAGACAAATTTTAGTGAATGGGCAACACCTGGAATTCGTAAAAGTAGAGATATACTTTATGATCTTTTTGACAAGAAATCGCATACATACGATGATAGGTTCGTCGAATATGTCAGAAAGTATTCAAAAACATTTAAACTAGTATGTCATAAAGCTAAATCAGATTTTATTAATAAAAAAATTAGGGAATCATTTAATAAATCTAAGACAATATGGAATATTGTTAATGCGGAAACCGGTAAGACAAAGGCTCGTGATTCTAATCTTTCTCTAAAAATGAACAATAAAATAGTCACCTCTAGTAAAGAAGTGGCAAACAAGTTTTTGGACTATTTTACAAATATCCCGATTATACCCACCGCAAAATTGAATTCGTCTCCTGATTTGGCTAAAACATATCTAAAAAATTCTGTACCTGCTTGTAACACCGTTTTTAAGTTTAAAAATATTAAGGTCCAAAACATAACTGAAGCTTTTAATTCTCTAAAATCTAAAAAAACTGAAGATTTATGGGGAATGTCGGTCAAAATTGTGAACTCAATCATTTATATTATAGCTCCACATTTGACAATCATATTTAATAAATGTGTTGATTTAGGTGTTTTTCCTGATCTTATGAAATGTGGTCGATTAATACCACTTCTTAAAAGCGGAGATCAGGAAGACCCAACAAATTTTAGACCTGTTTCTGTATTGCCAGTTTTTAGCAAAATTTATGAAAAAATTATTCTGAATCAATTGCTTTCTCATTTTAATAAGAATAGACTATTACATAGCCAGCAGTATGGATTTACTAAAGGTAAATCTACAATCGATGCTGGAGCTAAACTAATTGAACATATATTTAGTGCGTGGGAGGCATCGCAGAATGCAATTGGTGTTTTTTGCGATCTATCAAAGGCATTCGATTGTGTAAATCATGAAACGCTTTTAATTAAATTAACTCATTATGGAATTAAAGATAAAGCTCTCAAACTGATTTCTTCTTATTTAAAAAATAGGGTTCAAAAAGTTGATATAAATGGGGTTTATTCTTCAGAATCGACGGTAAAGATTGGCGTTCCGCAGGGATCGATATTGGGTCCATTTCTTTTTTTGGTTTATATTAATGATCTACCTTACGCAGTGCAGGAAAGGGCAGACATCGTTAACTTTGCCGATGACACTTCACTTATATTTAATACCACTCGACAAAAAGAAAACTTGGAAGATGTGAACTCAGCTCTTGATTTTAT
This sequence comes from Molanna angustata, assembly GCA_963576475.1. Classification (NCBI taxonomy): domain Eukaryota; kingdom Metazoa; phylum Arthropoda; class Insecta; order Trichoptera; family Molannidae; genus Molanna; species Molanna angustata. The sequence continues at coordinate 1,242,202 of OY754984.1, forward strand.
TTTACATTGGTTCACTGCTAATAATTTGGTCCTTAATTCAAAAAAAACTAAATGTATAAAATTTACGATTCCTAATGTTAGACAAACTAACATTGATTTGACATTAGACGGTAATACTCTGGAATTCGTGATGGAATCCATTTTTCTGGGAATAACACTAGATTCAAAACTACAATGGGGTCCCCAAATATCAAAAATGACAAAAAAACTTAGCTCTGCAGTATTTGCTATTAGAAAGATCAGGCAACTGGCGGACGTGGCAGCGGCTCGATTAGTTTATTATAGTTACTTCCATAGTATTATGTCTTATGGCATACTATTGTGGGGGAAGGCTGCCGATGTGGAATCAATATTTGTAATCCAAAAGAGAGCTATACGTTCAATATACAGACTTGGTTCTAGGGACTCACTGAGGGAGCTCTTCAAGGAGATCAATATTCTTACAGTCACTAGTCAATATATTTATGAAAATATAATTTATGTAAGAAAAAACTATAATTTGTTTATCAGAGTTGAAGAACTCCATAATATACTGACTAGGAATAGAAAAAAAATATATATACCTAAATATAGATTATCTAAGGTAAACAATTCTTTTTTGGGTCAATGTATTAGCATTTACAATAAGATTCCACAGAATATAATAAACCTAAATGACAGAAAGTTTAAATCACATATTAAAGAAACGCTTATCAGAAAGGCATATTATAGACTGGATCAGTACATGAAAGACAAAGATGCGTGGTGTTAATCACGGTCTGCTTGTGTTTGTTGTTTAATCTTGTATCAATTTATATGTTTGTAATTGTCAGAAAGGCATATTATAGACTGGATCAGTACATGAATGACAAAGATGCGTGGTGTTAATCACGGTCTGCTTGTGTTTGTTGTTTAATCTTGTATCAATTTATATGTTTGTAATTGTCAGAAAGGCATATTATAGACTGGATCAGTACATGAATGACAAAGATGCGTGGTGTTAATCACGGTCTGCTTGTGTTTGTTGTTTAATCTTGTATCAATTTATATGTTTGTAATTGTCAGAAAGGCATATTATAGACTGGATCAGTACATGAATGACAAAGATGCGTGGTGTTAATCACGGTCTGCTTGTGTTTGTTGTTTAATCTTGTATCAATTTATATGTTTGTAATTGTCAGAAAGGCATATTATAGACTGGATCAGTACATGAATGACAAAGATGCGTGGTGTTAATCACGGTCTGCTTGTGTTTGTTGTTTAATCTTGTATCAATTTATATGTTTGTAATTGTCAGAAAGGCATATTATAGACTGGATCAGTACATGAATGACAAAGATGCGTGGTGTTAATCACGGTCTGCTTGTGTTTGTTGTTTAATCTTGTATCAATTTATATGTTTGTAATTGTCAGAAAGGCATATTATAGACTGGATCAGTACATGAATGACAAAGATGCGTGGTGTTAATCACGGTCTGCTTGTGTTTGTTGTTTAATCTTGTATCAATTTATATGTTTGTAACTGTCAGAAAGGCATATTATAGACTGGATCAGTACATGAATGACAAAGATGCGTGGTGTTAATCACGGTCTGCTTGTGTTTGTTGTTTAATCTTGTATCAATTTATATGTTTGTAATTGTCAGAAAGGCATATTATAGACTGGATCAGTACATGAATGACAAAGATGCGTGGTGTTAATCACGGTCTGCTTGTGTTTGTTGTTTAATCTTGTATCAATTTATATGTTTGTAATTGTCAGAAAGGCATATTATAGACTGGATCAGTACATGAATGACAAAGATGCGTGGTGTTAATCACGGTCTGCTTGTGTTTGTTGTTTAATCTTGTATCAATTTATATGTTTGTAATTGTCAGAAAGGCATATTATAGACTGGATCAGTACATGAATGACAAAGATGCGTGGTGTTAATCACGGTCTGCTTGTGTTTGTTGTTTAATCTTGTATCAATTTATATGTTTGTAATTGTCAGAAAGGCATATTATAGACTGGATCAGTACATGAATGACAAAGATGCGTGGTGTTAATCACGGTCTGCTTGTGTTTGTTGTTTAATCTTGTATCAATTTATATGTTTGTAATTGTCAGAAAGGCATATTATAGACTGGATCAGTACATGAATGACAAAGATGCGTGGTGTTAATCACGGTCTGCTTGTGTTTGTTGTTTAATCTTGTATCAATTTATATGTTTGTAATTGTCAGAAAGGCATATTATAGACTGGATCAGTACATGAATGACAAAGATGCGTGGTGTTAATCACGGTCTGCTTGTGTTTGTTGTTTAATCTTGTATCAATTTATATGTTTGTAATTGTCAGAAAGGCATATTATAGACTGGATCAGTACATGAATGACAAAGATGCGTGGTGTTAATCACGGTCTGCTTGTGTTTGTTGTTTAATCTTGTATCAATTTATATGTTTGTAATTGTCAGAAAGGCATATTATAGACTGGATCAGTACATGAATGACAAAGATGCGTGGTGTTAATCACGGTCTGCTTGTGTTTGTTGTTTAATCTTGTATCAATTTATATGTTTGTAATTGTCAGAAAGGCATATTATAGACTGGATCAGTACATGAATGACAAAGATGCGTGGTGTTAATCACGGTCTGCTTGTGTTTGTTGTTTAATCTTGTATCAATTTATATGTTTGTAATTGTCAGAAAGGCATATTATAGACTGGATCAGTACATGAATGACAAAGATGCGTGGTGTTAATCACGGTCTGCTTGTGTTTGTTGTTTAATCTTGTATCAATTTATATGTTTGTAATTGTCAGAAAGGCATATTATAGACTGGATCAGTACATGAATGACAAAGATGCGTGGTGTTAATCACGGTCTGCTTGTGTTTGTTGTTTAATCTTGTATCAATTTATTTGTTTGTTTGTAATTGTTTTTTTTTTATTTATATACTTTCTGACTTTCAACATGTGTGCAAACTGCATTTACGTTGAAAAAAAAATGATTTGATTTGATTGATTGATTTGATAATGGTCGGAAAATGGAAAGGTTTTTTAATAATCACTTTAATGAGAGCTTTCTGAGCCTTAAATAGAGAATCCATATTTCTTTTAGATGCACCTCCCCACCCGATCATTCCATGAGAGATAATGGATTGTACTAATGCATAGTACCTATATAGTTTTCGAAGTTTTTTAGTCCATTATATTACGAATGTTTTTAAATAGGTATATATGTTTTCTTATTTTTTTCGCAGTTGCATTGATATGTTCTGTACATCTAAAGAACATGTCAATGTAAATACCCAAGTATTTAATTTCGGCTGAGATATATGCATGAGCATCAATTGAGACGTGCACAATCAATGTAGTTTTATTTTTTTTAAGATTAGTTTATAGCTGGCAACACTGTCATGGTAGCTTTACCATTGGTAACACTGTCATCGTGGCAGATTTTACGTCAAACAATATTAATAACTCTTTATGTGTGCGATTTAACAAAAAAAAATACAAAAAAACAATTCCTACTGTATATCGTATTGCATAATAATCATGAAGAAGATATATCACGCTGCTGAATAACATTTATAAAAACGCAACATCAGTCATCCGCTTACATGAAAACACGGAAAAATTTATATAAACAGAGGTATATGTAAGACAAGGCGATACCATCTCTCCCAAACTCTTCACCCTTGTTTTTTTCAAATGTTTGAATGTTAACTTTGTGGTTCATATTTAACAAATTAAATTTAAAGATATAACTTTGTATTAAATTAAATTTAAAGATATAACAATAATATTGGAAAAAGTTTAATGAATTCCAAAGATAAAGATAATAAAATGGAAAATTCCGGCGTATACCAACTGACATGTGGAGACTGCTCTGCAGTCTACATAGGAAAAACAGGACGGAAATTTGAGACTAGAGTAAAAGAACATATTAGATGTATAAACAATGATAATTTTTCGGAATTCGCAGAACACTTAGTACTTAATGATCATCAATTTAATATGCAATCGGGAACAAAAATTTTACACGTCAACAAAGTAGGTCTCCGTCTTGATAATTTAGAGTCGCTAGAAATTAAAAAGTGTATTAATTTAAAACAGAACATAATAAACAATCAGTTAAATTTATCTTTCAGTCCATTATTAAATATGTTTCCTTTTACTTCTAATCCTTCAGCCAATCGGACCCACCCTGCACAAGACCCAACCCTAAGTACCCCCACCCTACCTCTACCTCCGTCCCCATAGATTTCTTGTAAGCACGTCGTCACATTCTGTTTCAGTTGAAAGTTAGCCTGATGAGGGAACGGTTAGTTCCGAAACCGGTCGCATCGTTTCAACCAAAAAACGTGGTTAATACAAAGTTATATCTTTAAATTTAATTTGTCTTCACCCTTGCTTTAGAAAATGTTTTTAAAAAATTAAACTGGGAAAATAAAGGAATAACTATCGACGGAGAGCGATTAAACAATTTGCGATTCGCCAATGATATTGTGTTAATCTCGGCGGATGTCGATGAAATGGTGGAAATGATCAGCCAACTGGAAGGTATATCTGCTTCAATTGGTTTAAAAATGAATGTCAAGAAAACGAAAATAATGACAAACTTAGACACAAGCAATTATTGCCTTCCAGTGGAAGAGGTTGATCACTATATATGTATACCTTGGACATAAGATGACCCTAGGCAGAGACAATCAAACCATAGAAATTGAGAGAAGAATAAGTCTCGCATGGGCGGCCTTTGGGAAACTCGATAACACCTTTCGTAGCCCCATAACGAATTCCCTGAAGTCAAGGGTGTTTGAGCAGTGCATTCTGCCAGTATTCACTTATGGCATGGAAACAACCACTTTAACCAAATTGTCTGCCAACAAGCTGCGTGTAGCACAAAGAAAAATGGAAAGAATAATGTTGGCCATAAAACTAGAAGACAGGAAAAGAAATGATTGGATACGCAGTCAGACCAAACTGTCCGATGTGGTTGAGAGAATAGCCATGCAGAAGTGGAGATGGGCAGGACACCTATCAAGAATGACCGATAATAGATGGACTAAAAGACTGGTGGAGTGGAGACCGAGAGGCGACAAGAGACCACAAGGGCGACCACCTAATAGATGGATGGACGACATAAAAATATTTGTTGGACCACAGTGGATGGGAGTCGCACAGGAACGGGAGGAGTGGAGAAGGAGAGGGGAGGCCTATGTCCTGCAGTGGGCAAACACAGGCTGATGATGATGATGATAATAATCACAATTAAAATTATTTCCTTTAAGAGAAACGCAATAAAAATGAAGATTATTGTTACATTAACTAACGACACAATATTGACGACATTATTTTTTATTGTTTATCTGAAAATAACAATGAAATAATTTTACAGTATCGCTTTTTGTCAGTTGCACAATTAAATGAAGATCAATGACATTGTGGCAAAACTTTTTGCATAACATTTAAGTACTTAATTGTTTTTACGTAATTTCAAAACACATTGCTCTTATAAATTATATAAATTAATTGAATTATTTGCAATTCCTATGATGTGTGAAACTAACTATGCGCTAAATGTAGTTGTAAATTATTGTTGTTGACCCGGCGAACTTTATACCGCCTAACAGTCAATGAATGTCGTGTTGACTTTTAGCTCAACTTAAGCTAGGCTTAAGTTAACTTTTAGCTAAACTTAAGCTTATTTTATCTAGGTGCCTGCATTAGTTTATTAATATTGGATCTAGTTTGGTGAACCTGTTGTCCTAGAGTGTGTCTTTCCGATAACGATATTTTAATAGTTATTCTGCTATCCGGGGCGGAAACGAATCCAACAAATAAGAGATCATTCCAATCGGTCCAGCCGTTCTTGAGATATAAATGGTGTAACTATCCCGACTTTGTTTTGTTTATTTATACCTATTCTATCGACAAATCTGCAATCGATATCCTGAATAACAATCTTCCAGCATTTGTAAGAAACTTTTTCGTGTTTAATTTCACTCTTGTTTATTCTTCCTTTTGTTAAAACTAATGTTTTGTTATTTAATAACTTGGTTTACCTGGGGGCAAGCCTGGTCAACCGGCGGAAAACAATCCATGTTTACCCATATCATGGATATAATTGTCTTATGGAGTATAATATCTGAACTATGTGAGATGTTATTGTTGCCTGTTGAATTTTTTATTACCCGGCTCCTATGAGACACCCGAAAACGATGATTATATAAATGAGTGAAAGAAACATTGTAAGCCGGTGCTTGACAGCATATAAAAATCAACGCATTTTTCCACACATTCAACATTGAACTATAATACATAATATATTAAAATATGGGTGAGTATGTATCAGAATGGTCAGTAATTAATGTGTTAAATAACTTTCTTTTTCATACAACTCTGAACGGGACTGACTCAAGGGCTGGGCCGGCCTCTGCTGTCAGATCGAATGTGCTAGGGCACTGGGTGTTTTTATTTTTATTTACTTTCAAATTATAATTCAAACGAAACCTTTTTTGTAAATATAAACCATGCCATGCCACGTTCTGCTATCATTTGACACACGCGTAAAAATGTACTGCAAAAATATCACGAGTTGTTTTGTGTGTGTTTCACCTTTATGATTTTTGAACACTTTTACGATTTTTTTATGTGCGTGCATGTACTAGTATGAGATGGGTCCTAAAAATTTACCCCAAAATATCATGTGTTGTTGGGTGTATGTGTTTGTGTCAATTAGATACTAGTTAAGTATATGTGTACATATAAGTGTGTGTATGTGTGTAAGTCCTGTTCCGAGGTTTTCTTCATTTGAACAGTTGTGTGACATAAATAGTAGGTAGGTACATTATGTGTAAAGCTCTTGAATTAAATTATACATAAAATTGTTATTGAGAAAAAAATGTGAAAGTTGATTATATTTGATTAGGTTTATTTATGTTATTGATATAATCTAAACCGGTGTTATACATGCTTTGTGTTTTTGTGTTTTTTTTTGTATGTATTAAAGTGATGGACCGTGTGTATATATGTATATGCGTGAATGGTGAAAATATTGACAGATTCTGACGAGAAAAAGAAGAAAAATATTTAGGTATGTGGAAGGCAGTTAAAAAATACATATTTATTTTTATTTTATTTTTTTCTTTATTTCTATTTACAAAATATTACATAATAGGTATTATATAAAATTATTTTTTGTCTTTTATATACCAGATATTATGCTCTTGTCATAAATCTGTTCTGAGAAAGTATATATATGTCTTACTTAAGTAAGATGAAAATAAATGCCCTAAGGTGGTTCGGCCACATAGAAAGAATGAGTGATGACCGTCTGACAAAAAAAGTATACAAGGCTGATAAAAGAGGAATGAAAAGTAGAGGTCGGCCAAGAAAGAGTTGGCACGATCACATAAATGGGATTTTGAAAGATGGTGATGTTAGAAGTAAGAATAATAGAAGAGCGTGTATGAGACGATGTATGGACGTGAATGAAGCGAGGAATGTATGTCAAGAGAGAGGAGTCTGGCGTTCGGTTCTCTCTGCCTACCCCAAATAGGCAAATGGCGTGATGGTATGGTATGGTATATATGTCTGCGTAATTGAAAAATAAAAATAAAATTGAAACTAAAAACGGCCCCAGCTTTGTTATATTGACATGGATTTTCCATACGAATATTTTGCTAAAATTTTACACAGTGAAAACAACAATCAAATCATGGCTTTGATTTTGATATTTTAAAATGACTGTTGGTTGCGTAAATATCTATTTTTACCGCGAGTGTATTATAAAATTATACGCACAATTTGCCGTACACCACACACACAAATATCTCACTAACAATTATTATAAAATGCTTCGATGAATAGAAATGGTGTAAACGTTATAGGATAATTACCTACAAAATGCTTCAGGTAGGTAATATTCAATGTCGATATCTTTTACGTAAGGTAACAACACTCAATCGAGATCGGATGATAAGAAGAAATAAGATAGGAAGTGAAATAATTTCTATCTCATGAGGGAAATTTCTGCAATGATGAAATCAATCAGAAACAACTCAAGGGTTCACCCTAGTTAGATGTCTATAAAAAATAATCTATACATTAATCTTACGTGAAGCGAAAACTTAGTGAATCCTGCGCGCACGGAGGAGATTGATATTTGGCATAGTAAAAGTTTGTATGGAGGAGTTCAGAAAGATAATATTTATACATAACTAGTGAACACCCGGCAAACTTCGTATTGCCTGTATAATTAAAAATTGTCCTCCATAACCACCCGTCGCTTCAGACTCTTCAATACCTCCCATCCCTTCAGTACTTCCCGTCCCTTCAGTACCTTCCGTCCCTTCAGTACCTCCCGTCCCTTCAGTACCTCCTTCAGTTACTCCCGTCCCTTCAGTTACTCCCGTCCCTTCAGTTACTCCCGTCCCTTCAGTTACTCCCGTCCCTTCAGTTACTCCCGTCCCTTCAGTTACTCCCGTCCTTTCAGTTACCCCCGTCCCTTCAGTTACTCCCGTCCCTTCAGTTACTCCCATCCCTTCAGTTACTCCCGTCCCTTCAGTTACTCCCGTCCCTTCAGTTACTCCCGTCCCTTCATTACCTCCCGTCCCTTCAGTAGGTCCCGGTCATACACTCGACAATTCATCAAAGTTTCATTGAAATTGAATGAACGGTTCCCAGGATAGTCCACCTTCATAGGTAAAATGACCTGATACCCGATGAAGAAGAAGAAGAAGAAAAAATTTTTAATCCAGAAACTATCCCGGTCATACGCTCGACAATTCACCAAAGTTTCATTGCAATCGGATGAACGGTTCTCAGGTTGGTCCACCTTCATATGTAAAATGACCTGATACCCGATGAAGAAGAAGAAGAAGAAGAAAATATTATAAATTCAGAAATCATCCCGGGCATACGATCGACAATTCACCAAAGTTTAATTGCAATCGGATGAACGGTTCCCAGGATAGTCCACCTTCATAGGTAAAATGACCTAAAACTCGATGAAGAAGAAGAAGAAGTTAAAATTTTTTGATCCAGAAACCATCCCTGGTATACTCTCGACAGTTCACCAAAGTTTCATCGCAATCGGATGAGCGGTTTAGGAGCGCATTCAACACATACATAGATACACACATAGATACATAGATACAAACATTCAAGTTTATAATATACATACATAGATATGACATTTATACATATGTATAAAGTGTTGTCATAGTTTTGGTGCCTTACGATTGTTAGATTCCCAGTAGCTTATTTTTTTTACAGAGATCTTGGTCATACCCCTGATATTTCTCATTTAAAAGATCTGAAGTCCAGGAGTGTGAATCCTCCATTCACATTCGTCGATTGTTCTTTTGCACTATGGTGCCGAGATTGCTAATCTAGAGGGCTCCATGAGCTAATTTTCGTGCTATGCATTTTTTTTCTTGTCGTTCACTTAGCGTTCTTTGAAGGGGCCGTTTACAGTCTCCGTATGCAGAGCGGGTGGTGGTGGAAGTAGCGAAACAATCTAAACGCTAGGTTCTCGAATCTTTTCTTTAAATCATGATATAATATGACTATTGTACCATAATACAGTGCAGGGTACTTACGCTTAACAATTTGATACTGATCTATTATGTAAGTAATCTATGAAATATTTCTAATTGTTTGTTAATAAATTGTTACAAAGTAATTTGTTAAGAATGGGTGTTTGAGTTACGCAACTTGAAACATGTCATTGTTTTAAATTATAGTAGGTATAACAATTGATGCATCAAACATGGCACAATTATACGAGGTGCAAAGCATAACCATCAATTTCCTTGTTGGACAGAAGAACAGTGTTTAGAGACGTTTATAAGCGAAGATTTACTGACGAAATGCTGAGGTATTATAATGCCAGACGCACACGTCTCCCAAATAGTAATGACCCAGTTTTTAGAAGAATATTTATGTAAAAGACCCAGGCTGGGATGGAAGGACGAGTTGAAGAGTTTCTTGCTAGAGTATATTAACAAAGTAGCTTACGTATGTGGATTTAAGTAAAGCGTTTGGCAGGGTGTTGCTAAAAGATATTGAACGAATACTATGAGAAAAGGGAATATCTAACACATTAGTTATGACTGTTTAAGATCAGTATAACAAATTGAGGTAAACAATGAATTGTCTAGTGAAATCCAAGCAAACAATGGTTAATAGGCAGGGAGACAATCTAAGCCCTTTTCTGTTTTATTTCATAATGGACGAAATCATAGAAGAGGTGGCTGGCTTGGGACTAGGCTATAAAATGGGTGGCAAAACTGTAAATGTTATGCAGACGATGTGACGATAATAGCTGAATTTGAGATCTATATTCAAACAGCCTTCAAGGCGTTAGCTAATGTTGATGATAAGCCTCCGGAGCGAATAATGAGTTTCAAATATTTAGGAGTAGAGATCTGCTGCCATGATGACTTTTACTCTGAAATCCGTGAACAAGTCAATACAGTATCTGCCGTATCTGGATGTCTAAAAAGTATGGTCTGGTAAAATAAACACATGCGTATTGACAGCAAGATCAGAATGTAACTATAAGACATGCGTGCGACCGATTATGACGTATGCTGTGGAAACGCGAGCAGACACTGTACGAATCAATGGGCTCCTCGGGACAACGAAATTGAAGGTTCTTAGGTCAATCACTTGAAAAACCAACAGTTCTACTAAACGAAGTCTGTTACTCAAAAACTATGCCTCCGGAGATGACGAAGTCCAACTATTCTTCCATCTCTAGGTTGGTCTTCCGGGTAGACGGCGACGAGAAGGGATTTCATTTGCTGCTATATACGCAAGTCTATATCTGTCTATTCTGGCTACGTGGTCCCTCCAATGTCTTCTTCTGGATCTACTCCACCGAACGATGTCCTCCATTCCACGTGTTTTTCTTATTTTAATAAATTACGAACACGATCTCGGAAAGTTTTTCCAGAACCTTGCAATTATTTAATTTAATAATAGCAATTGCTGGGAAAAATTAGATTCACAGAGCGTAAGATGGAGAAACCTGTAAGAGATTTTATTCAATCGAATATTTATTCAATATATTTGCTGTGCTGCGTAGCACCGGCTTAGAATAGTGGTTCCACTCTTTTCTATTATCATTGTTTTAAGGTATCCCGTAAGAGCCGGGTAATCTAAATACTACAGACGAAATAACATCTCACAAAGTTCAGCAATGAAGGTCACCGCACATTCTGAATGTAGTGCCTTTTTAGGTGAGACGAGACTGGTGTAATGTAACGCACACCCGCACACCTGTCGCTGGTTACCACACATAGTGGGGATATATGCCGTGATGGTATGTATCTTCTGAATACTTTTTTCCGGACTTATTAAATTTGTTTAAAAATCAGTCGTGCGTTTCGTTGACGTAACATGACCAAACATATTAATTGTTGCCTTGTTAGACACACCCGACCAGGTCAATGGGGTATTAGTGCATACCCATATACTCGCGGTGAAAAACGAAAGCTTGTGTGAATAAACATGAGAAGGAAAGCCAACAAACCGAAACAGACTGTATACCATATCATAGTTAGGTCCGTCCAACAAGCATCTTGGAGTCACAGTCAACTACATTGTATTGAAGTAGATAAGCGTTGTAATGTTTTATTACTTATTCATTCATCTTGGTAATTAAACGGCTTACTCAGACAAAATTATGACGAGATTTTTAAACGCTTCTGTGGTTTTTGCGTGTTGTCTATTATTTTCGTTTTCTATTGAAATCATCTTTTATTAAAATAAAAAAGAGGTTGACACCTTCAATTATTTTATTTATTTATGTCTCAAGTAGTCAAATGCATCATCATCAGCCCGCGACCCGCGTTGACCCACTGCAGGTCATAATGTAAGTCTCCCCTCTCTTATTGCACTTATCCCATTCATGTAAGACTCCCATCCAATAGAGTCCAACGAATCTTTTGATGTCGTATTTCCGTCCATCTCTTTCAATTCTAATAAATTTATTAGTTCTTGCTATGTGTCCTGCCCATCTGTTGCGGCCATAGCGACCTAGCCAGTAAAGTTTGGGGTGGCCACAGCCCCATCCTAGGATTCTGGACCAAAAAGCGGTACTCCCTTACCAATGGAAAAGCAGGGCAGACCGCCTTAATGCCTCGCTCGACGGTGACTTGTCACACGCGGCAATGGTTCAGCTGTAGCCATCGTTATTGGTGTGGCCTCAAATCCGAAAGAAGGGTAGGGCTAAACCAAGAATAAGATGTGGTGAAGGCTCATTTTTGAATCGCCCGAAGTACTAACTTGTCGGTACTTGATCCAAGATTCGATTTGGTAGGTCTCGGTAGTAGATTGATAATTTTTTATTACTTCTCGGGCAACTAACAGGTAGGTACTATGTCAAATATTAATTTAACATGCACCCAATAATAAGTTGCCACATTCTGGAGACTAATGATGTTTATCGTCTCACAGATCCTGACTGAAAACACAATTACGAAACTGTGACTTCAGTCATATACCTAACCAACTGAGCCACGAAGACCGACATGATGTTGGCCTCTTACAAGTAGTTGTATGAAATATGCTTCATAGTAGTACATTGTTTTGTCCGACGAGCAGTAGCTCCGGGGATGAACAGAGCTACAAGCTTTATAACGTTCCCAATGAAGAGGGACTGCAAAATTCCTCTCAATACACATCTCCACTTTTGCATGGCAGACAGCAAGGTCATAATTTCCATGCAATAAGTGAATGCTGGCAGAACATATTGCCCAATCACCCTTGACTTCAGAATTCAGGGAAAAGTCAACTTGAAGAATTGAAGAATGAGTCTTTTATTTTTTTTAACTATTGCAAGAACAGCGCACAGTAAGTATATGCATACAAAATAATGATAAAACAACAATCAAGAATACAGAAATGACATTCACCTATAACGTTAACATTTAAATTCACTTATTTTACTAATATACATAATATTATGACATGGCAACCAATTTGAGGAAGTGGTTTTGGGGAAGGGAGCAAGATAGAGGTTCGAAGTACAATTAGCAAGACTATGTTCGGATATTGCGTCTTCCAACTCACTTTGTGTTTTGAAGAAAAATTGAAGAAAGAATATTTATTCCTAAACACCTGATCCCGATCCTCTCCTTGTTCTTTCCCAATCCTTTTTTGCTATGATGTTTTTTTTCGTTTTTAATATTACCTAATAATATGTTATGTATATTTTCGCTTTTGTTCTTTTGCTGATGCAATTTTGTCATACTAAAACGGGAAACACGTGTATTCCACCTAACCGCGGATCAGCGACCTCTAAATTGAGCTTCCAAATCCGTTTACGGAATTGAAGAGGTCTACTTCATTAAGAAAGGCGTTTTAGTTACCTACTACACGCTTGTTTCAGTCTGTAGCATATTGTTGACAGACGATCCTCAATATTTAGCTTATCCAGACTGAATAAATTATATTATATGGCCGAAGTTAGTCGAAAACAAATGAACTTATAATTTTCATTGTCCAGATAATATTTTTATACTCTCTTCAAATAAGTTTTCAAAGTTCTTATTATTCACACTGTGGAATGCCATTGTAAATTATTTATATTGACTTAACTATAAGACACTATAGTTTTACTTCCACTCAATAAATTAACTTTTATAAATTAATTATTGTAACGTTTTCGGACTTTCGTCCATCATCAGCAACGTCGTTACTTAAACTATTATTCAAAGTCTATGTTATGCGTTGCGGGGGAGGGTTTGGCGGAGGGGGGGCGGGGGGGACTTCAATAGATTCGTGGCAGGGGTGTATTGGTTTTTTGTCAAAAGGGACAGAAGTGGATAGGTGATGGGAGGTCTGTGAATATTTAAAAGATGTATGTTGTGGTTTTCTTTTCCGATTTCGATTTTTTCCAATATGTCCAATTTTCTTCCTTTGTTGCATAGGTATGTGTATTGCTTGTGCTTCTCCTCCATTAAATTTGTGTCCTGTATCTCTTATGTGGTCCGCCATTTCGGAATTTAGGCTGAAGTTTTTGGTGGCTTTCACGTGTCCGCCCCCCGCCAAACCCCCGCCCCCCCTCCGCCAAACCCTCCACCGCAACGCATAACATAGACTTTGAATAATAGTTTAAGTAACGACGTTGCTGATGATGGACGAAAGTCCGAAAACGTTACAATAATTAATTTATTAAAGTTAATTTATTGAGAGGAAGTAAAACTATAGTGTCTTATAGTTAAGTCAATATAAATAATCTCCTCAAATATTTTCATACACATTTTAATTGTTTCCAAGTAATAATGTTTTGATCAAAGCGTCTCGTTTCGCTTGGAGAGCATTTAGGCTAGTGTACCATACATACACACATACATAATATTAATATTATTATTGTTGTAATTTCTCTGTGGATATTAATAGTAAGTTAGTAATGTTACACATAATGATATGAGAGTTGTTGCTCCCCAACTGCTTACTCGTTTATTCTAGAAATATCAAACTAGTTAGTTTAGAGATATGGATGTATCTACCTACATATTATTTGCGCCTAGCCTTTAAATGCTTATTGCAGTGATGGTTTCAGATATATCTTCATCTATTCCTCTCTGGGTAACTATATTTTCATTTACATCTTCTTCTTGTTCAGCTTGTTAACTCCATCGTTGGATACAAGCCTCCCCTTTGATCCACCACAGTTCGCTGATCTGGGTACACTGTATTCATCTCATTTCATTCGCTCACTTTGGCTAGGTACTGCCAAATTTACTTCGGCCTGTTCTCGGTCGCCATTCTACGATCTTTCATGTCCATCGTGAATCTCGGCGTCTGCCAATATGCCCAGTCCAACTCCACTATTTATTATTTTCATTTTGCATTGTCTCTCGGGCCACTATGTCGAATATTAATTCGATGACCTCACCGGGATTCGAACCTATTATTATTACATAAAACTTGACTTTAACTTATAACACTTTATAACTTCTGATCCGCTGAATGCACAGAGCCTAAATTTTCATTCATTCATACCATCACGGCATATCCCACAATGTGGGGTAACCAGCGAAAGGTGTGCGGGTGTGCATTGCCTTATAAAAGGGAGCACAAAATATCTGTGTACTTATACCCACACACCAGTCTCGTCTCACCTAAAAAGGCACTATATTCAGAATGGGTGGTGAACCTCATTGCTGAACTATGTGAGATGTTATTGTTGCCTGTTGTATTTTCGATTACCCGGCTCTTACGGGACACTCGAAAACAATAATAGAAAAGAGTGGAAGCACTATTCTAAGCCGGTGCCTCACAACTAATTTTTTTTTCTAATCAGGGGTTATCAATTTTTGAATTTATACTTAATTTTTCTATATATATCTCAAAAACCATAAAAGCTAGAACGCTGAAAATTGGAAAAAATATGAACATTGTAGTAGTACCTACATCCCAAAATTTTTATAATAATTGAATTTAGTGACAATATAGTTTCATACAATTTGTAAGGCAGTACCTATAGTTTTACACGATTTCTCACTCAATAGTTTGATACTTAATCTCCAAACATACATACATACCATCAAGCTGTTTTCATATTCTGGGTGGGAAAAATAGACTGACCTCCATACTATCTTATCCTGACATATATACCTACATGTTTTATATAGAAAACAAAATATCTTAAAATGTTTATAAATTTCTGTTTATAGTTTGGTACATATTCTTCAATTATCCTGTATACTATCGCCATCGACAGTTGGATCGTCATGTGTTACATGCAACTAGTTTTATTGAAGTTTATTAAATCAATCGATACATTTGTTTCTTTGTGTGAACTACTTTATATTGTTACGGCACTGTCTAATTTTTTGTATGTTTTTGTTTCTGTATTATTTTTATCTGTTTGTTATTATTTTTAGTATTGATCTTATTTAGATTATTTAGATTTAGTTTGTAATTATTTAGATTTAGTTTGTAATTATTTAGATTTCAATCAATCAATCAGTGTCGCTACAACCCATCGTGGGTCCTGGCCTCCTCCAGAAGCTCCCTCCCCCCCTGACCATCGCTTCCTGCCGCCAATTCACAACGCCCATCGTCCTTAAGTCCCTCTCTGCTCCATCTAACCATGTCAGCTTTGGCCTACCGACGCTTCTTATGCCCATTGGTCTTGTAGCGAATATCCTTTTTAGTGGACAGGTTTCTTCAATTCTCGCTACGTGACCCAGCCATCGGAGCCGGCATATTTTGATGTACTGGGTGACGTGTACATCAGAGTACAACTGGTACAGTACGTGGTTGTACCTGATACGCCAGGCTCCATTTTCGCATAAGGGGCCATAAATGCGTCTCAATATTTTTCTTTCAAAGGTGTTTAACCTTATTTCATCGGCCTTTGTTAGGGTCCATGTTTCGGCAAATTATTTAGATATAGTTTGTAATTATTTAGATTTAGTATTGTATATTGCGACGCAGTGGTTTTGGAGAGCCTGACATATTACAGGATCCAATTCCACTGTCATCGTTCACCAGTAGCTCAGTGATAGAATAACAAAAGTCTCTGCTGCCATAACTAGTGCTTACAATGACTCTCAGGGGTTCTATCTCGTCACAAATTTGAATGAGACCAAATAAGAAATAAAATAATTAAAAAAATATATGAATTGTTTAATTTTATCTTATTCCTAACCAGGATTTATAACGTTACATGACAATATTCCATGGACCAATAATCACAAAAGCCTTACCTTGACGCCATCAATTACAATAGCGTTGCTCCGGGAAAACGTTTCCAACCGATGTCCAATTTGTCTGGTGGTGAAAAAACTGTGGCAGCCCTCGCAATTTTTTCTGCCATTCATAGTTACCATCCTGCTCCATTCTTTTTACTGGATGAGATTGATGCCGCTCTTGACAATACAAACATTGGAAAAGTCGCATAATATATCAGGGGTAAAACAGCCAATCTACAGACTATTGTCATATCTCTAAAGGGAGAATTCTATGGACATGCTGATGCACTTGTCGGTATTAGTCCTGAGCCAACAGATTGTTTGGTCAGTGATGTATTCCTATTAGATTTGGAACCATTTGAAGATTAACTTAAAACATACATTATGTATGTACTGGAAATCCCTAAATAGACTAAGGACGGGTGTAGGAAGGTGCAAGGTAAACCTGGACAGATGGGGTATGCTAGAGGATGACTAGGACATGGCACGCGAATGTGGAGAGACGCAGAACATGTCAAACTTGCTGAACTGCCCACTTATGTAGGGAGGGTGCTCTGAGGAGGATCTGTGGCAAGCGAATCAGAATTCTATTATGACTGCAAATCACTGGAGGGACACAATATAGGTTGATGATCTTGGACACGGAAAGTAAGTAAGTATGTAGGTTTTTTTTTATATACAAGTGGTTACACAAACTATATTGGGGTTTAATTTGATTATGAAGAGAGTATTCCCCAAATATTAAGGTACTGTGGATGATAAAATAAATTTAATGCATTTGTCACTATTAAAAAGCAGAAATCTCTAAATGAAGCCAGACAACTAGAATGAATTAAATTCGAATATTTGTTTGCAGATCTATGTATCTAGTTATGTCTGCAGATTGGAATTCAAAGAATATACCAATAACTTAATTGTTTGTAAACGCTGTGTTCGTGCGTGTCAGAACAATGCCGATTAATATGCATTTTTCTCTCCAAGAATGTTCACTTCCCAGATAACGCACTATGAATATCTATATATCTACCACAAGAACTTAATACTAACTAATTGCCGTGCAAAAAGTATTGAATTATCGTTTAAAATGCAGTGTGAAAAAATGCTTGCATTTTTGTATTAAGTATTTGTTCATTTTCGTTTTGAATTTCATATCGTTCTTGGGGTTCTCTAGTACAAACGAATTGTGATATGGCACAAAAAAATGTGATACAAGTCTCGCAAGACTTCAAGACTTTTGCTCGACACTATTCGCTTGTAGACACTGTCACAACTGAAAATAAGCTTTTTTGTCTGCAACAATCGAAAAACAAAAATATTTTTGACAACAAAAGCCACGATCATGTGACTACATCGGTTTGGGTTATGGTCAACGCTATAATATATACTCTTCACTGCCAAGCATTATTTTTTTTTATATGAATATCATATTTTCATTTTCATGAAATGAGTTTGTTCAATTATTTTATATTAAAATATTATGAATACTTGATAATACTTCAATGCCATTTTATGAAAGTGATGAAATTTGAAAATAATAATATGAAATTTTAAGTTTCGTAAGCTTGAGGTCACTTTGAAATATTTGAAGTTAAAAAAATTGAGAAAATATACTATGACAAATATATACTGTTAAATATTTTTCGGCCTTTGTCCCGGATCCCGGGTTCGATTCCCGTTGGAGATACATTTTTTAATTGTGTTTTCAGTCTGGATCTGTGAGACGGTTAATATCTTAAGTCTCCAGAATATGAGAACTTTTTATTGGGTGCTTGTTTAATTAATATTTGACATGAGAAGCAATTTTAAATGTAGGAAAAGGGTAAGGTCCCGAACTGCGAGAATACTGTTTGCAAAACCTCAACTTTTTCTTATATTTTTCTCAAAAACTCCCGTAATACAACCCTTGGGGCTCAAGAATATTTGTTGTGAGTAACATGTAATCACTCTTTTAGAGACGGATTTTAATAAGTCAGTTTTGTTGTAGATTGTTGACTACTGATAAATTAATTGTTATTTTTTAAAAGAAAACGGTCTACCATTGTGCTCGATCAAATATGAAATATATCTATTCAAAACTTGAATATCTTTGACCGCCACTTGAAAATTAATGCGCAGTCACTGTAGCAGACGCACTGCGTCTCTATTGACAATAGGTTGTCCCTTGCACGGCCGCTGGCGGACCAATGTTTTTGTCGTACCCGAGCGTATTCAATGAGCACTATTGCCTGACCTGTACACCAATGATCTCCCTACAGTGATCGCCCAAGGAGCGATTTGTAGACTTTTGGCAGTATCAGAAATGACTCGAACCTCACAACAGTGACCGCTCAAGGAGCGGTTTGTCGATTCTTGGCGTTTAAGGGAAGCGAAACTGCCCCGGTATACCAGCATAAGCCAGGGTCCAGGCAGGCAGTACTTCACCTTATCAAGTCAATTTCTTCCTGAACCAGGTATTCAGTCGTAGGGTTTGCCTACAACCAGAGTCTAGGATCGAGAAATGAAACAAGTCAGACAAGTAAAAAAGCTCTGTTTATTCAATAAAATTATTCATTTTTATATTTATTAATTGACGGCCTAATAGCGCCCACCCACATTGTTTTGTATGCGGGGGGTCTGCCCACACACCGCGCAATCGTGGGTGGTCGTCGATTGTAGGTATCTACATGTACCTACTGACAAATACCTATCACAGTTCAGTACTTGTCAGTCTGCAGCACGACACACAGTTATACAATTTTATATCAAATAAATAAATACAAACAATAAGACATGTGTAAAGGGCATGGTACAATATAAAACAAATGTAAATAAGTATTCTTAGATCTAATTGATAACCGAAAACGTAGACGACTTGCGATATAATTTTTAATTTAAAATATTTTCATAAATGCTCTCGCTACGGTCGTCTCCGTTTTCGGTATCATTTTTAGTATGTGTACATACATAATATTAACAAATTTTTCGAGATTATTTTAGTCTGTTTCCTACGTTCGTAACACTCCCCCCAGTGTTTTACTCTAGGGGTGAAACACTTAATCACACGGACGTTAGGAAGCTTGCCACTTTCACTGCGGGTTTCGTATAAACTCCGGTTGCAGTTTGTACCCTGACTGTCCTGACTTGTCCGTCTTCCGCTGTTATAACTTCGATGATCCGTCCCTTTGGCCAATGGTTGCGGGGTTGGGTTCCGTCCATGATGACTACGAGGTCCCCTATTTTTAAAGGTGTAACTTCCTCTTTCCATTTTCTCCTCTGGGCAAGGGTGGGTAGGTATTCTTTTAACCATCGCCGCCAGAACATGTCGGCCATGTGTTGAGCGACTCTCCACTGTTTGCGAAGGCAAACTTCGTTTTGGTTTGGATCGTGCCAAACCAGTCGTGGTCGCTCTCCTGCTGACCCAAGCAGAAAATGATTTGGCGTAAGCGGTTCTTCGTCTTCGGGGTTCGTCGTGACGTGTGTAAGTGGCCGACTGTTGACCGTGTATTCTGCTTCTGCTAGTGCTGTCAACAGTGTTTCTTCTCGGGGCGTTCGTTCCTTGAGGATGGCGCTGAGTGCTGTTTTTACTGAACGTACCAGACGTTCCCATGCTCCCCCCATGTGGGGTGCAGATGGTGGGTTGAAATGCCATTCCATATTCTTCTCTGCCACGAAGTTCAGCACCCGTTCATCTTTAACTATGATTTTGAGAGCTTCAACCATTTCCTTGTCGGCACCCCTAAAATTGGTGCCGTTGTCGGAATACATGCACTTTGGTTGACCTCTTCGTGCTGTCATTCGTCTTATCGCCATGATGGTCGCGTCGCTGGTTAAAGATGATACCAACTCCAGATGGACGGCTCGGGTTGTCATACAGGTGAATAGTGCGCAGTATCTTTTTTCACGGCGTCTGCCTATTGTCACTAGCATTGAGCCGAATAAATCTACACCACAGTGTGTAAATGGTCTGAGCCCGTGTGCTAATCTTCCGATTGGTAGTTGCCCCATTAGGGGTGCTTTTGGCTTTGCTTTTCTTTGCTTACACGTAAAACATTCGTGTATCACTTTCCTGACTGTTGTTCTCAGCCTTGTTATAGCGAAGTTTGTCCTCAATTCTGCCACCGTCCTTTCGACTCCGTGGTGGTGCCCGTTTCGGCTGTGGTGGTATCTAATCAGGAGACGAGTATAATGATGTGCTCCATCTAAAATAACGGGAGATACCACTCCACCCACTGAGTTCCCCAGTGCTTGGAGTCTAGTTTTCATTCGAAGGACCCCCTTGTCGTCAAGGGTCGGTGCCAGGGTGAGAAGATGGCTATCTCGGGGTATGACACACCTGTTTTTCAAACTCGCAATTTCTTGAGGAAACATTTCATACTGGACCCTTTTTACTAATTTTTCTTCAGCATTTTCCAGCTCATTTGCCCTGAGTGGTCCACTGACTAGGTCACTCTGATGTTTTTTGCAACGTCTGGTGAACCTTTGTACCCATGCCATGGCTCGCAGCAGGCGAACCCACGATGAGAAACGTTCCCATTCAAACAGTCTCTCCATGTCACTTTGTACTGCAAAATTGACATACTGAGTGCGTATTTCAAGATCATCGGTCTCTGAAATATGTCGGGTTCTTTCTTTAGGCCAATGCCTTTCAGTTTCTTTCAGAAATGTTGGTCCTGCGTACCATAAACCATTCGTTGTCATGTCAGGCGTCTCGACATTCCTTGTGCCAATATCAGCTAGGTTGTTGGCTGTAGGTATCCACTTCCAGTTGCTTTTTGATGTTAATTCGTCGATCTCGCCCAAGCGGTTGGCTACGAATGTTGTGTATTTCCTAGGATCTGTTCTTATCCAGCATAGTACTGTTGTCGAATCGGTCCACATGACCGTCCGATGTATTGTTCTTCGGCATTCCTTTGTAATGGTGGCCGCCAGGCGGGCCCCCATTAGTGCCGCTTGTAACTCAAGTCTTGGAATCGACATCGGGCGAAGTGGCGCTACTTTGCATTTTCCTGCCATGAATGTGATTCGTCTGTCTTGTTCTACTGACTCGACTAGGTAAGCCACAGTGCAGCACGCTTGTTCGGAGGCGTCGCAAAATACATGTAGCTCTAAATTGCTTGTTTTGTGGTAGGTACAGCACCTTGGTATTTGACATTCTATGCCCTCTACCGATCGTATCCATTCTTGCCATTTCTCGGCGTGTGAGGCTTCGATCTTGTCGTCCCAGCCCACTGTTAAGCGCCAAACTTCTTGTAATATTATTTTTGGTCTTATCGTCAAGCAAGAGACAAAACCCGCAGGATCAAATATTTTCATTGCCTCACTAAGAAGACGTCTCTTTGTGGGCCACACATCGGTCTGTTTCTTGAGGGAGTCGAACGAAAATATAAAGTTGTCAGTGGTGGTATCCCATAATACCCCTAACACACACTCTATGTGGCTGTCTATTACTTGGATGGCTCGTCCATTGGTCGCCCGTTCATTATCGGGGACACATTTCAATACTCTTGGCTTATTACTAGCCCAATTGACTAGTTCAAACCCTCCCTCTGAGAGCACGTGCCGAATATTTTTTATTTTTGTGATGGCCTCTCTCTCATCGTGGACTGAGTCCAAGTAATCATCCATGTAGAAATTATCTTTTATTGTCTTAGTCACCACTATATTTTCACTTGTTTCCGCGATTGCATTTTTCACGAATTGTGCCGAACTCGGTGAGCATTTGGCGCCAAACATCATTGCGACATCATAAAACATATATGTTTTTATGATGTCATCGGGTTTATCCCTCCACAGGAACAATTGTGATTTCTGATCTTCTTCCTTTATGCGAATCCTCAGAAACATTTCTTTGATGTCCGCCGCGATTGCCACGCGACCTTCCCTGAACCTCAGTATATTGCCCAACAAGGAGGTGAGTAGATCCGGCCCAGGCAATAGTGCGTCGTTCAGAGACGTTCCATTGCATTTGCAGGCGGCGTCGAAGACGACTCTGATTTTTCCCGATTTATGGGGGTTGGTGACTGCAAAATGCGGCAAGTACCATTTTCTAGGGGCAGGCTGTGCCGCCTCTTCGTTAGTGAGTTGACGGGCGTAACCCTTGTTCACCAAGTCTTTTATTTTTTCGGTGTAGGCTTTCGTCATTACTGTATCTCGAGCGAGCTTGCGTTCGAGTGACATCAATCTATTCACTGCACAGTGACGATTGTCAGGAAGATGCATATTATCTTCTTTCCAAATTAATCCGGTCTCCCATTGACCGGAAAGAGGGTTGGTCGTGGTATTCATGATGGCTGTTGCACGATGGTTTTCGGCGGACACTCGTGGTAACAAACTCACACCGATTGATTCAAGAGAGAAATGATATTTCATCAATTCCTCTAGTCTTTGATTGTCTGTATTTAATGGTTGCGCGCGCATCACTAGAGATATATTAATGTTTGGGTGGGGACCACCATGCACTGTCTACCCTAAGGCGGTTTTTGATAAGAGTCGATGGTCACTTCGCTCGCGCACTTCTCTAGACACAATCAAATGGGCGTTGTCTTGCCCGATCAATACCAATGGTTGCACGACATTTTCGTCACCTCGTTGTGACACGGTGAGCTCGGGTAAGTCTAAACGCGCCACTGTGTTTGCCGAAATCGTATATTCGGTGCCGCGTTTTTCACCACATATTTTTATTTTCACTCGGCGTGAATTCGGTTCAGAGGAACACATGTTGTTCGCGCCGTGTATGCGTAGTGTGCGCGTCGGTCCAAAGGCGCCGACCGCCGTCGCGACGCTCGCATCAATCAGGGTAACCGTTGAACCCTCGTCGAGCAATGCATGCACTTTTTTCTGTCCATTTGGGCCACTAATATTCACTGGTATTATTTTCAATAATACGTCATTGTTCATGTCGCACACATTATGCATAACTTGAGCCGTATCTCGCGACGAAACGTCTCGGTGTAATGTTTTATGGTGGGCGCTGCGACAGTCACCCTCACCACACTTTTGTCGCCGACAATTACTAACTGAATGTCCCGGCACTAGACACACGAAACACAGTTTTGCACCTTTTACAAATGTCCACTTTTCATTTAGTGTTTTTTCTAAATAGTTTTTGCACTCGTATAGTTTGTGATTCGCTTTACACAATCGGCATACAATAACAGGAGCGCGTTGATCTTCTGTTATTGTATTAACTTTTTCGCGGCGCCCTTTGTTGTTTGTTTGTACGACAGGCGCGGGCGAGTTTGCCGTACCTGCGGCCAAAGCGCGCCTTCCCATGTCCAGTAGCCAAGTGCTAAGGTCCTTGATGGTGGCTGTCGTACCTGGTGTTTGTGCTTGAGTCCATGACCATCTCATGAAATGTGGCATCTTATATGCTAGTTCTGTGAGGAGTTTCGGTGCCGCCAAGTGCTCGGGGCCGATTCCTTCTATTGCACCAATCAAATTTCTGATGCTCTGCCCGAAAGTTGCTATTTCATGCATCGAGGCATCTGCTGACAGACAGGGTAGCCTCTGCACCTTATCAAGTAGCGCATTCACGGTCTTTTGTTGGTTGCCGAAGCAAACTTCTAGACTTTCCAATATGAGGTCAACGTTTGCTGGGTCCATCATCATGGAGTCAACGGCCTGTAATGCTTCTCCTTTCAATGCACGTTGAAGCCGGAGAAGGTTTTCTGCAGCTGTCAGGCCACATAGCGCTGTGGACTGCTCGTAGAGACCCTTGAACCTTTTCCATTCAAGAGGATTCCCCGAATACTCAGGCAGGTCCCTGGCGGACGTCTGCCTGGCCAAAAAGGAGTTAATCTTGGCGTCAGCCGACTCGCGGTTGTTGTTCACGCTCGTGTTCATAGACTGGGTTCTGAGAAGCTCCGTCAATGTCGCTAGCACCTGCGTCATCGCATCTGATTGAGATGAAGGCGAAGGCTGCGCAGCGACCCACTCCTGAGTACGCCTATTTGGTAATGCGTAGTCCTCAGGCAGTGTCGGGTCGTCCTCTTCTTGTCTAACGGGGTTCATACGGGTTTGCAGGGCCCGTATCATTTCTTTTGCTTCCTCTAGGCTCTTCCTTGTCTCGGCGAGGGCGCTGGTAGTGTCTGACAACATCTTGTCTTTCTTCCTGAGAAGTTTTCGTTGATATCTGATGGTGTCTTCAGTGGCATCTGAAGCGACGGATCCCTCGGAATCCCGAGTACTCGGTGGTTTTGCCATAGATGTTGATGGTGCTCCCTTTCCAGAACGAAGTGAAGGAGTCATCTTGGAATGATCTCAGTAGCGGCGGTGGATGGACGTGTGGATCAGGGATCCGGCTCGAAGGACCAGTTAATGTAGCAGACGCACTGCGTCTCTATTGACAATAGGTTGTCCCTTGCACGGCCGCTGGCGGACCAATGTTTTTGTCGTACCCGAGCGTATTCAATGAGCACTATTGCCTGACCTGTACACCAATGATCTCCCTACAGTGATCGCCCAAGGAGCGATTTGTAGACTTTTGGCAGTATCAGAAATGACTCGAACCTCACAACAGTGACCGCTCAAGGAGCGGTTTGTCGATTCTTGGCGTTTAAGGGAAGCGAAACTGCCCCGGTATACCAGCATAAGCCAGGGTCCAGGCAGGCAGTACTTCACCTTATCAAGTCAATTTCTTCCTGAACCAGGTATTCAGTCGTAGGGTTTGCCTACAACCAGAGTCTAGGATCGAGAAATGAAACAAGTCAGACAAGTAAAAAAGCTCTGTTTATTCAATAAAATTGTTCATTTTTATATTTATTAATTGACGGCCTAATAGCGCCCACCCACATTGTTTTGTATGCGGGGGGTCTGCCCACACACCGCGCAATCGTGGGTGGTCGTCGATTGTAGGTATCTACATGTACCTACTGACAAATACCTATCACAGTTCAGTACTTGTCAGTCTGCAGCACGACACACAGTTATACAATTTTATATCAAATAAATAAATACAAACAATAAGACATGTGTAAAGGGCATGGTACAATATAAAACAAATGTAAATAAGTATTCTTAGATCTAATTGATAACCGAAAACGTAGACGACTTGCGATATAATTTTTAATTTAAAATATTTTCATAAATGCTCTCGCTACGGTCGTCTCCGTTTTCGGTATCATTTTTAGTATGTGTACATACATAATATTAACAAATTTTTCGAGATTATTTTAGTCTGTTTCCTACGTTCGTAACAGTCACTAAACAGAGAAAATATTGATTAGTGAAATGAAATTTCGCGCTGAGTACACCAAAAATTTGAAATTTGTGTTAAGAAACTTTGGTGAAGTTAGCGTTGAGATGTCTCAATAAAATTTTAGTTATTTTATATTAAGTTAATTATATATGCAACGAAAAAACATACACACACGCACAAGAACGCAGCCATTTAATTAAATATCCATGAATAATTCAGTATCTACGTATGCAAAATAATTCACTGTATATCCTCGTTAAAGGTTGCCCCAGTTAAGTACCAGTTCATATTAAGTAGATAGATATATTAGCAAAACCAACTCACATAGATCTCGAAGTCAAAGAAATGCTCTCCACCCAGTTTAGTCTGTTTCCATCTCAAGATCTTGAGCTGTTTCTAACGGATTATCTACAGTTGCAAATTCCGCATTCTGGTTCTTCTATGTTTAGTAGGAAGATTCCTCTATGTATGTGGTCTTTGTCCTGAATGCCACTAAAACTTGATGTGATAATATTTATTGTTCTTAGAAAATAATACGGCAATTACATAGTGTAAATTTTATTACAAGATGCCCTTCAAGAGCAGTAGTATTAACCCAATCAAGAAGGGTAGGTACAAGTACTTGCATTCTCTACGGACGGACAGTATTTCGCGTCGCACACAGTTTTTTTCAATCTCGTTTTAATTGAATATAATAAAGGTAACTCCTTCAACTGTACATACTATCACTATCGACAGTTGGATCTCATGTGTTACATGCAACTAGTGTATAGAAAATCAAATATCTTAAAATATTAAATAATTTGTATTTATGTGTTTATAGTTTGGTACTTATTGTTCAACTATACATACTATCGCTATCGACAGTTGGATCTCATGTGTTACAAGCAACTAGTATAAAAATAATAGAATATTATAAAAACTATGATCACTGTCACAATGTTGACTAAAGGCGAAAACATATATGTAAGTGAAGGATATTACTTAACCTTTCAACCGAAAATTCTTGATACAACTCTAACAATAATAGATTAGACATTTATCGTAATTCCATAGACAACTCTAACAATAATTATTCATTAAAAAGTGTTCCCCGTTCAAACCTCGGTTTGTGAAATTAAGACATAATATTTTTGTATACTTCTCGGGCAACTAACAGGTACTATGTCAAATATTAATTTAACACGTAGGCACCCAATAACATGTTGCCATACTCTGGAGACTTACGATATCAATCGTCTCACAGATCCAGACTGAAAACACAATTGAAAAATGTGTCTCCACCGGGAATCGAACCCGGGACCCTTGGATCAGCAGTCAGATACCTAACCAACTGAGCTACGAAGGTCGACAATAAAAATTGCAGCCATTGCAGTAATCAAGCCGAGACACGACGATTTCAGTTGTTAATGTTTTTGTCTCATAATTGGGCAAGTTTCGACGAATATTTTTCAAATGTCTTAGTTGAAAAAAACATGAACTGACCGTTTTAGAGATTTTCAGATCAAGTGACAACTTATAATTGTCCAAATGTACACCCAAGAATTTGTTACTGGCAGACGGCACGAGTGTTTCTCCGTTGATGTTTATAGAAGTACTTTCAATAAGGTTTTGTCGCCGTGGTCAAGCTACCCACATAAACTCTGTTTTTGTTGGGTTAAAGTTTAGCTTGCTATGAGACATCCACTTAGCGACTTTATCGATGCACTCAACAGTATCTACTTCCAGTTGATCTTTGTACATATGATTACAAAATTTACATACGAAGCGATCGTAACCGTAAGCAAAAGAATCAAATCCTTCATTTTGAATTAAGATATCTAGATTATTAATGTATAGAATGAACAAAATAGGTCCGAGTACTGATCCCTGAGGCACTCCAAATTTTACAGTTTCTGGAATTATATAATCTGTATATTAATACGTGAAGCAAAATCTTTAGAGATTTCTCACTTTAGAGATTTGTGATTTTGCATAGTTAAAGTATATACGGGAAAAGAGAGCAGAAAACTAATTTTTATACAATAAATGTGTTTATATAGGTACATTAAACTAAATAAATAAAGTATTTCACTTCAAACCACTGATTTTTTCCTTGGATAATCAACAAGCGCAGGTATTTATTGTATCTTGATTAATCATATTGAAAAGTTAAATTATGTTATAATTCATTTGCAGCCAATAATTTTACTATATGAACATAAAATTATGCAAACTTATTACTTCATCTTATTATGTTCAGTCGTTTTGTCCATTTATTAACAACTGTTATTTGACATTTATCGATAGTTTATTTAATCTGTAACAGACTCTATAACCCAGAATCTTCGCTATCTATTCAGATACACTTTCGAAAATACTTAAAATCGTTATGAAATAGATTTTGTATCTGATATTTCAAGCCGATGTTTTATGGCAAACAATCATTGTAGAGCTATGAAATTTTCCATAAAGATTCTTCAATCAAAACATTTATGGGTACATTATTATGCTGTTTTCTTCATAAAATGTATTTGATTGCTACAATAGTTATAATTAGATACTGTAAATTTAACCACAATGTGAAATCAGAAAACAGCAGAATTTAACATAAGGTTATTGTGTTAATTTCTAGTAAGGTTGATTAAAATGGCTGTAAAGTATGTAGGCACATATTCTCAAACTACCAACTAAATATAATTGGATTTGAATTCTCGTCTACATTATGCTATGGAATTCAGTTCGTTGTCATTTGAATAGGTACTATTTTTTACAAACTTTAGAACACACAGATGAAAAAAACAAGTTTTATTGATCTAGCAGTGATGGTCAATTCAACCAGGTTCCTCTCATCTGGGCAATGTCGTTAAATTTAAATATCTTTTAAGGGGTTTACGAATAATCCTTGTGTTAGCCCAAGGACTTTATTGGAGCATTCTGGGTGCCCATCTGGCATCAAACTGTCTAGCCCATTATCATTTCAGTTTAGCCACATCAGTTCGGCTTCTATACTCTGCTATTTATAATTCATCTCGGAGGCTCTCACTGAGTATCTTCCTTTCCACGGACCGCTGTGTTCATTTGAATTTGTGGCCACATTTTACTATCAATGATTATTTCTAAGACATACGTCAACATTGATAAAATTTATTTACAAGTGTTGAACATCTTTGTTTTTTTGGACAAACATCAGGGTTTTATTTAATCAAATTGCTGATGTCTTCCACAAACATTTATTTCCTTTGACAGAAAGATCTCATCGGCTGATAAAGTCCTAATCAACTATGTTTCTAAGTTTTCAGTTTTAATGTAATATCAGTGTGATCAACAATACAACATAAAACATACGAAACGCAACTTACTTTTCTATCATGTTTTGTTTATTTTATTTGATAATTCGTAATTGGAATGCATATGCTTAGATAGGTGAA
The DNA here is from genome assembly GCA_963576475.1 of Molanna angustata. NCBI lineage: Eukaryota > Metazoa > Arthropoda > Insecta > Trichoptera > Molannidae > Molanna > Molanna angustata. Next base: position 1,271,472 of record OY754984.1, read on the forward strand.
GGCAGAGCGGTTAGCATGCTGGGTTTGTAATCCAACGTAAAATGAGCATAAATGTTGTGCTATAGGTGAACGAAATCAGTCGTGGTAGGATTCGAACTCGCGACCACTGGATTACTAATCCAGTGCGCTAACCGCTCTGCCACCACCTATCCTAATTCCTCTTCCTTGATGCTGCTGTTTATGTATTTATGTATTTTCTAATTATTGTCCTTTTATAATTTCTTTGTTAATTCTTTTTTAATGATACCTTATGATAATTTCGTGGAAATCAGTTAGTGGCTTGTCTATCATGCTTTTTGTTTTTATTAAACGAATAAAAAAAAAATTTTTCAAATATAGGTATGATTCAATTCACCAATAGTAGTTCAGCCTAAGCCTTTTTTTTCTAGATTCGATCAAACAAAAAACATTTTTTGGATGGCATGTCTCGTTTATGGCTGCAAATAGATGCTTCAAATATTTTTTTAACGTCTTGCACGTGATAACTGTACTCAGCAATAAAATGCCGACCACAAGTTATGTCCGATAACATCATAAACAAGATAGGTATGAATGATTATTATATCTCGTTCTGGCGATCAACCCAGTTTTGTGTAATAATATATCACCGGGTAACCGACTGGGCACAAGAGCAAACTAACTTCAACGCGAAATAAAAAGTTGAACCCATATTGAAAACGACAGAGCCGAGGGTTATTAACAGAAGCTCATTAAGGAGAATATACTTTGCAACGGAAATCTCGAGTTGATAAACATTGTTGTGTGTACCAACATACGGTGCTCCCCAGGGGTCGACAAATGATCCGCTTTAATAAATCGCATATGTGTATTGTATAGTGTATAGGTTATTAATACGTCACAGAGAACCAAATACTCCACTGTTGCATAAGCTCGCATACGGTGTTCCTCAGGGATCAGAAAATAATCCAATTTAATAAATCACGTATAGTAATCAAAATAAACATAATACCCCCTATTCAGTAACTATTGTAACTAAAATAGGAACGTTCTTAAATTGCAGATTTTCGATTTACGGTCTTATTTCAGCGTTATAAAATATCAACTTGAACTAAATGGAATAGGAACGTATCTTTTTTGGTCGGAATGTTCTTAAAAAGTTACTGAATCAGACGTATTATGAATAATTATGAAATTTTCATCATTTTCATAATTATTCAAAATACGTCTAATTCAGTAACTTTTTAAGAACGTTCCGGCCAATATAGGTTGGTTCCTATTCCATTTAGTCCAATTTGATATTTTATAACGCTGAAATAAGACCGTAAATCTAAAATCTACAATTTTAGAACGTTCCTATTTTAGTTACAATAGTTACTGAATAGGGGGTAATGTACAAATCATCATGACATATTCCTAACTGGGTAAATAGGTGGAACCGAAGCCCACATTTTTGTATGTGACAAAACATAAGATTTAATTTATAAAGAATAAACATTGTTATATGTGCCCGCATACGGTGTTCCTCAGGGGTCGGAAAATGGTCCACTTCAATTTATCACGTATAATTATCTAAATAACACAATGTAAACCATTACGCCATGTCCCTAAAGGATAGACAAATAGAGTCAAATGTCACATTTGTCTATCTTGACACACATCCATCTCTCCATCTCCATTCATCCATAGTCTCATACATGGTCGTCAATTTTTCAAGTTTCTTTACGTTTCCATCTTTCGGGATTTCGTTAACGTGGTCAAGCCATCATGTTCTTTGGCGATCCCGGCTTCTCGTTTATTTTTCTGTCCACTTTGTACATTTTCTTCATCAACCTTCATTCATTCTCTCCACGCGGATAGACAATTTCAATGTGTCCACTTTCATTCTATTGATGACATCTTTCTTAATCTTATTAAATTTTCAAGTGTCTTCATTATTTCTTACCCTGTTATAAATCTTCTTGTTACATATTCTTCCCAGCGACCTCTTCCAACTGATTTTTACTGCTTTCATCTGTCTTCTATCTTTTACAAGCCTCACTTGCATAGGTCAAGATTATTTATTGTAAATAAATAAAAATGGAGAGGAGGTAGCTTGAAATTAAACAAAATGATCGTTGATTGGTAGAGTAGGAGGACAGCGACCCTAGAGGCGAGCCCCTTTTCAGTGGAGTGACCAAATAATATGGATGTAACAATGATGGACACGACCTTCAAAAACGAAGAACACGACCAAGAAAAACAAAATAAAGAATCACAAACAAAACAAATATGTTAAAAGCGATCATTCGTTGTCGACCACTGATATTATGGTAATAAGAAAGGACCGGTCTTCGTAAGAAGGTCAGTATAATCTTTCCTCTAGCTGATCTGTTGTGTGTGTGTGTTATGTCCCAGACATTGCTTCTAGAAGAGTGAACTGAGCATGTACAGCTGATCTAGAGATGCTGTTGTTACTTGGTCCAATTTCATCCCGCTATTTCATACTAGGTATACCTGCTTGTCCAATTAAAGATACCTTAGCTTTTGCATGTATGACATGCAGCGCTGATAGGTTAAAACCTGTTAATCAACCAATTTTAACATTATGACAGAAATAGTAGCAGATTGTTTTTGGTTTCTTTATTGGACTTGTCAACGCACAATTATATTTATTATTATAATTATAATGACCTGCGAAGATACGGAAGGACAGTTGGACCTCCTTTTTCCATGATAGTCCACCTTCACAAACAGGTCAAATGACCTAATATGCCGAGATGTGCCGCGATCAAGTATGACAATTTCTTCAAAAATGATTCCAATCTAGTTATTATTTTTTCGTAAATTTAGTAATTTCTCTGCTAGGAATCAAGCCCAGGGCATCCACATTGTTAGGGATTATGGATTGCAATCCAGCGGGATTTTTGCGGATTTCTTAAAAATTGCTGGATCCGCGCTGGGTCCAAGATTTTTGATTTTTGTAAAAAACTACAGTACTGTCATCCAACTGTCGATTCGTAGAATTCAATTCTCTGAATGAATCGACATTGTTAAGCCAAGATGCGTGTACGAAGGAACATTTTGTATGGCGTAGCGGACTTTTTGCATGCTAATAACACCAACTAGAGGCCTCGCAGCATATATGTTCCCGTACATGGATTTACTCAGAATTCGGAGTAGAATATTTTATGTGAGTTTTGTGTGTGGTCTGTGTGTCTGTCCCCCCCCTCCCCCCCTTATAATTTTTGATTCGCTCAATTGTGAATTAATTGAAAATGAATTAATTGCGTATCCTCAGCGCTGTATCCAGCAAGCCGATAAATGTGCTTTATCCAGCATGATTGCTGGATGCAGGATCCAGCAATTGCAATGCCTAACTGCTATGTATCCATTATGCCGCGGTGTTCGACTATTATAATCTAAATACAATTTTGAGAACTAAATCTTTGACCGCACAAACGATATATCTTCACCTTTGAATTTCTCTATTAGTAAGTACCCACGTATTCGCATACCTCACTGATTATATCCAGGCTTAAAAATGACATCTGTTTTGCTGTTACTGAAACTTAAACCTCAGTGAAAACTAAACTTGTTTTCGACTTGGATCCGGCTTTCAACCTATGAGTTACGTTTTAAAATATTAATGTTCAACTAGAACAAATTATTTTATCTTAACCTTGCCCAATACGATGAGCCTTTCTTTCAACACAATCCATTCATTATTCATAGTTTGTTATTTTTATACACGATTTTTTTTATTATTTAAGAAAAATTAGTCGCTCTAGGTGGTTCAATTGGTTGGGTATCTGACTGCTAATCCAAAGGTCCCGGGTTCGATTTCCGGTGGAGAATCAGTTTTTTATTGTGTTTTCAGTTTGGATCTGTGAGACGATTAATATCGTAATTCTCCTTGTAATTGGGTGCGTCTTAAATTAATATTTGATTTATTATTTACTGGGTACCTGTTAGTTGCTCGAGAAGTAATGTAAAATAAAACAAAACACTATTGATGCAATAGACCTCTGCTTCTGTAACTATGGCAGTTCTGCACGCTTTTTGACATCCATTTCTGCTTCTGTTTCCTTTATAACGGAAATTTGATCGGAACTTTACGACTGTTGGGTGGGAGTTTAAACGTAAAAAAAGTCTTATATTATGAAGAATTTTGAATAGAAAAAAATACTTTAAAAAGTTAGAACAACCGCTTTCACATCCGTTTCCGTTAAAATCTACTTTAACATCCGAATCTGTTTTTCCGTTATGACACTTTCGTTGCTAAACACAAAATAACACTTCCTGTGTTTATTGCCGAATGGGAAAATTTAACCCAACTAACCAATGTTTCCAGCCCAGAGAAACAAAAATTCCATCTAAAATAATTGTAGGAGATAGGCTACCTATAGATAACCATAAAAATAAACACTTCCTTGCACCCTGCTCAAGTGGCGAGTTGATTGCCGTATGGCAATTTCTTCCAATTAACCAGTGTTTCCTATTTGCGTGAGGAATGAATTTAAATAAATTTCTCCTCTGCTGGGAATCGAACCCAGGACGTCCGCACAGAAACTGAACGGCTTACCAACTTAGCCACGGCGGTCGGGATTGATCTTTTGTTAAAGACAATACCTAAGAAATATTTTTTAGAATAATAATATCTTCTCTGCTGGGAATTACTATGAAATAATTTAATAATCTAAAAACAAGTAGGTACCTACTCAGATAAATTAAATTTGACATTGAACACACGTGGTGAAGATAATTTGTCAAAGAAATGAAGAGATTAAGATACATAGTTACATGATTTTTTCAGTTCGGTCAAAAAAAAAAAAAAAAAAAAAAAAAAAAAAAAAAAAAAAAAAAAAAAAAAAAAAAAAAAAAAAAAAAAAAAAATTTCGTTGTCAAAACTGATCAACGTCAAATGATTTGGCGTTCATTTTGTAAAATACTTGTATTTTGATATTGAACTGGTTTTTCGGATAAGTGTAAAAGTCATTAGAAAGATGATTGACTTTAAAATCAACCGTATTAAGTACATACTTACCCATTTAATTTCACGTACCTATTTCTATTATACATAGTATGAGAATTGGCTACTGTTTAATTGCCTCCCATCTGTATAGAATTAAGGATTTAAGTACTCCTCTTTGCCAGTGTGGTGAGGAGGATGAAACAATTAATTACGTTTTTTTAACATAGCTACGTATGGGACACAAGCTTTAAGGAATTTGGTCCATTACCTATATTCTTCCGAATAAGCGCACTATGTAGCGATTGGGAGGGTTTGCAATTTGCTGACTTATACTTGTTTCTGTGGTATCTAATATGTCAGTTGACATTATTTATGAAGATAACATGCATTCACAAATAGGTTAAAATATAAAAATATCATTCAAAAATTTCCAATAAAATTTCAGAGATCATAATTTACTCCACTGGCCAATTATTTTCTTTCGATGTAGATATACTTTAAAAAGAGACATGTATGATAAATGACATTTGAATTTTTTAACGCCCGATGCAGTGTTCAGATTGAAACGCCGCTCGAAAGCGTTCAGTGAGATTGGTGTGAAAAACGCCATAATCTGCAACTTCAGGTAAATCCGACGCCCGACGTCGAACGTTGTGTCTGAACACAGCCCAAGACAGCTGGTAATCCACCTCATACGAGGGAAGTTCACGCTGGGCTTTAACAGGGCAACAGGCCTATAAAGAAAGAAAGAAGAATAAAAATAATATGTTTATCTATATTTTAGTAACGTTTACATATTATACATATTGGACAGTCATTATTGTGCATATAATTTATTCTTGCTGTAGGTAACATAGATACAGCATTCGCGTATTTATTGAACCAAGCTTTGCATTTGATTATAATTGATAATCAGTTTAATTAAAAGCGATGAATATTTTCACTAATTATATTTTAATCTAATAATTACATATCTTTCTTCGGTTTACTCGAGTTGATACTTTAATACATAAATAAATGCAAGTTGAAGGATAAGATAAGTTAATTTAGTCTTAGGTGGTATAATATTTTTTTATTTTTTTTATATTATTTCTTTGTACAAAAATACATCAATTCAATATAACAGGTACATATGTACAAAACATAATTTTATACAACATCGCCTCCTTTTTAATGTTGACAAAACTTGTGTAGGGGAGGCCGTGTGTATCTATCATAAAGGCCAAAATATCGATTGTATCTTTAGATATTATAGAACTCCATATGATAATTATTAGATCCATGATATGGGTAATCGCGAGAGTTTTGATTTCGCCCGCGATTGAACCAGACTTGCCTCCCTAGCCAAGACCAAGACCATCCGGGTCTTTTTATTGCATTTACCCATCACTATTTATCATTAGGTACCAGTTAAATCGAGTGAAGTAAAACTAATTCTACATGTATTTAAAAAGATAAATATTGTTTTAAATCAAATTTTCAATGGCTATGAAAAAAAATTCAACTGCGTACGGTACTTGACCGAGCACAGTTAGATACAATAAATTATTATTTAGGTAGTTCAAAGACAGAAAAAAAAACTTGTGTTCTATTTTATTAGATGTTATGACTTGTGTATATTTAAATTAGATTCGACAGATGTTATGCGGTGGTTCGGGTTCATTATACTTAATAAATTTGATTATTTGCATATAACCTCAAATGAATCTAAATATTACTAGTTGCATAGAACACATGAGATCCAAATGTCGATAGCGATAGTATGTATAGTTGAAGAATAAGTACCAAACTATAAACCCATAAATACAAATTATTTAATATTTTAAGATATTTGGTAACACATGTACCTAGGTATGTATGTCAAGATAGGATAGTATGGAGGTCAGTCCTTTGATCCTAACCAGAATATGAAAACAGCATGATAGTATGTATGTATGTTTGGAGATTAGTATCAATCAATTAAGTCTTCTTAGATATTGTGTGTAGGCGACTGCCATACAAATTGTGCTAATACAATGTTAATATTTTTTATATAAAATTAAATTATCTAGTTAGGGTGTTTCGGTTTTTTTTGATATTTTTAAAAAATATGGAAATATAGGCAGTTAAACTCATAAATTTATCATAAAAAAAATATTTTTCTTAATAAAAAATGTTTGAGAAACCCTGGAATTTAAAATAAAAAACTTATTTAAGATTTTGTATTTGTCTATGTTTCTACCAAATTTCAGCGTTCTTGCTTTTATGGTTTCTGAGATACATGGAAAAATTAACCAAAATTTCAAAACTTGATAACCCCTGACTGAAACAAAAATTCACAATTCTGAGTATAAAAGTTTTGTAGGCCTATATACATTCTGAAATTTTGGGCTATGTAAATTGAGCGGATCAAAAGTTATAAGGGGGGGGGACAAACACACACAGACACACAAAACTCACATAAAATGTTTTACTCCGAATTCTGAGTAAATCCATGTATGGGAACATATATGCTGCGAGGCCTCTAGTTGGTGTTATTAGCATGCAAAAAGTTCACTACACCATACAAAATTTTCCTTCGTACACGCATCTTGGCTTTTCAGAGAATTGAATTCTCATGAACGAATCGACAGTTGAAATACGTGAAGCGAATACTTCGAATCCCATTTTAAGCGAACTGCTTTCACGGAGAAGTTTGAGATTTGCCATAGTTAAAATTTATATGGATAAGAAACGCAGAAATATAAAATTTATACATAATACATATGTGATACAAATACATAAATTAATTTTAAAAATAATTCACGTCAAACTGCTTATTTGGAAGAAATTGCCATACGGCAATAAACTCGCCACTTGCGCAGTGTGCAAGGAAGTGTTTATTATTATTTACGTCAAACCATAGATTATTTTATTCCATACTGCCAATTTCAAACACGTTATTTCAAATTTAGTTGTTTTAAATTCAAATACAGACCATGCTAAATAAAAATTCATTAGCTACTGTGAAACAATATAAATGGTAGGTACTCAACAATTACACTTTGCATTATGTGAAAATAAAACTTTGTACCCCTTGATGAATACATGCATTATATTTTTACTCCTCTCTACCCCAAGGGGATATTGTGTGGAGCTATGGATTTGCATTTTTTAAGCCAAATTTTGTAATTCAAGATTATCAACTAGTATCATGCTGAGATTTAATTCCGAAAGTTTCATCACAATGTATCTGTGTGTGCTGTGTGCTATGAACGGTGTGTTTATTCCACTTTATAGATTATAGACCAAAATACTTATTCTGTTCTTTTCAAGTTGTGTAAATTTGTATATCTAACACTCGCTTAGACCCCATGAGATTTTGAACGATAACTGAATAGTGCTTCTCATATTTTTCATTCATCCATACCATCACGGCATATCCCACAAAGTGGGGTAACCAGCGAAAGGTGTGCGGGTGTTATTGCCTTGTAAAAGGGAGCACAACACATCTGTGTATACCCACACACCAGTCTCGTCTCACCTAAATGGCACTACATTCAGAATGGGTGGTGAACCTCATTGCTGAACTATGTGAGATGTTATTGTTGCCTGTTGTATTTTCAATTACCCGCGGCTCTTACGGGACACTCGAAAAAAATAATAGAAAAGAGTGGAAGCACTATTCTAAGCCGGTGCTTCACAGCATTCTCATATTTTTTAGTTGTCAAATATTTCAAAGTGACCCCAAGCTCAGGAAACTTGATATTTGATATTTTTATTTTCAAATTGGTAAAAAGGGCACCTCATTTTCGTAAAATTGCATTGAAAAATTATCAAGTCTTCATAAAAAAATTAAAAATAATTTAAAAAAACTTATTTCATGAAAATGTTGAATATTTTCCATTCAAAAATTGAATACTTTGTGGAGTGACTTGGCAATGAGGAGTTTATCATAAATCAGGTCCAATGACTTATCAAACTTTAAATAAATAACTCTCGAACCTCTGCGTGACGTTTAATATTAATAAATGAGTAGAATAGATGTATGAGTGAATGGATTTATATGTGCTGAATAGTTGTAGACCACCAGAAGTATGAGTTATATCCTGAAGATAATAATAATTCTAAATTTTTGTGTTAACAGAATGGTAATCTATTTTAAAATTAGAAAAAAGTATTTTTCGATGACATCATACGATGGAGTAGAGCTATAGGTACAGGAGTAGATTCTGGAGGGACCATGTCAAAAGGATGGTATCCCATCCATAGCGGCAAACGAAATCCCACTAGGGCATCACCTCCCCGGAAGACCACTGAAGAGGTGGAGGGAAAGCTGGACCTCAGCTTCACAGGAATAGCTCTCTCAATAAAACAGATCTATGATCTATTATAAGGAGAAGAAGTATTTTTCCACAGATTAGATTTTTTATGCCGACCGCCGTGGCAAAGTTGGTAAGTCGTTTGGTTTCTGTGCGGGCGTCCTGGGTTCGATTCCCAGCAGAGGAGAAATTTATTTTAATTTATTTCTCACGCAAAAATTGCCACACGGCAATAAACTCACCACTTGCACAGGGTGCAAAAAAGTCTTCATTGTTATTAATGTTTTCGCCGTGGTTTCACAGCATTATCAAAGTCAAAAAAAAAAACATTTATTTTCTTGGAGAAATCTTTATTTTTCTTTTTTTTCTTAAGATAAACAGATCCACGATTAATATTGGGAAGACGAAGAATTGTGTGAAATTACCTTATAAATGTTGTTTTGAATTTAATGCTGGTGTCACGTTGAGGATTTCATAAGCAATTCTGTGAATTACAAAATTTAAATTCAAATTATCAAACATGTTTTAACCTATCCGTTCCTTAGAAACACCTCACCTCTCGATCTGTCAGATGACAATATATTTACTAATTTCAACATAACCCTACTTTGTAAATAGACTAAATAAATAACTGTACGAGTGACGGGTATTTTTCTATGATGTCTTACCTGTTACAAATATTTTACGTATTCATAATCCAACTGTCGTTTCGTTCAAGAGAATGAAATTCTATCGAAGGAAGAGGCAGTTTAAATCCAAGATGCGTGATTGAAGGAACATTTTGTATGGCGTAGTGGACTTTTTGCATGCTAATAACACCAACTAGAGGCCTCGCAGCATATATGTTCCCGTACATGGATTTACTCAGAATTCGGAGTAGAACATTTTATGTGAGTTTTGTGTGTGTGTGTGGGTGTGTGTGTCTGTGTGTGTGGGTGTGTGTGTCTGTGTGTGTGGGTGTGTGTGTCTGTGTGTGTTTGTGTGTGTGTGGGTGTGTAGGTGTGTGTGTGTGTGTGGGTGTGTAGGTGTGTGTGTGTGTGTGAGGGTGTGTGTGTGTGTGGGGAGGGGGGGTGTGTCCGTCCCTTATAACTTTTGATCCGCTCAATTTAAAGAGCCCAAATTTTCAGAATATATAAATAGTTATAGGCCTACAAAACTTTTATACTCAGAATTGTGAATTTTTGTTTCAGTCAGGGGTTATCAACTTTTGAAATTTTGGTTTATTTTTCCATATATCTCAGAAACCATAAAAGCTAGAATGTTGAAAATTGGTACAAACATAGACAAATACAAAATCTCAAATTAATTTTTTAAAAAAATTCCAGGGTTTCTCAAACATTTTTTATTAAGAAAAATATTTTTTTTATGATAAATTTATGAGTTTAACTGCCTAAGATATTTCCAAACTTTTTTATAATATCGAAAAAAACCGAAACACCCCAACTAGATAATTTAATTTTCTATAAAAAATATTAACATTTTATTTGTACATCTCAAATTTTTTTGAACAATTTTTATAAAAATTGAATGTAGTGACGACATTGCTTCATACAATTTGTATGGCAGTCGCCTATATACAATATGTAAGAAGACTTAATAGTTTGATAGGATCTTAATATCCAAACATACATACAGAACCATCATGCTGTTTTCATATTCCGGGTAGGAAAAGAGGACTGACCTCCATACTGTCCTATCTTGACATACATACCAACATGTGTTAAAATTTTCAATAATTTGTATTTATGAGTTTATAGTTTGATTTTTATTCTTCAACTATACACACTATCGCTATCGACAGTCGGATCTCATGTGTTACATGCAACTAGTTAACAAGTTGTCACATTCTGGAGACTTACTATATTAATCGTCTCACAGATCCAGACTGAAAAAACCATTAAAAAGTGTGTCTCCACCGGGATCCAACCCGGGACCCTTGGATCAGCAGTCACATACCTTTTCTTTTCTTGATTTTTTTTTCTTTAGTGAGATAGACGACGTAATATCAGGACTATTCCATAATCTAGCTGGGTGTAGGTACATTATTTTTTTTTTCTCATTTAAGATCTGATTTAATATTATTTTCTTGAGCAGGTTGCAAACCCTCCCCAACGTTACGTAGTGCGATTCTTTTGAAGAGTATTACGGACCCAAATTCTGATAGCTGGTGTCCCCTACGAAGCCACGTTAAAAGGCAAAATGCCCATCGTCCATCACTAATAGTTATGTTTAGTTTCGTAATAATTGTTTTGTGTAGATATAGCTATCGGCAAATAACTTGAGAAATTACGTGGACTGATGCAGAGCGGATATTTTAGTTTTTTTTTTCTTGATTGGTATAATTAGCAAACCTCTCCTTCGATATTTCTGAAGTAATTTGCCGATATTTATACAATGATTGACTTTGTTATTGATTACCAAAGATTTCTTTTATAAAAACGTATCATCTAAGTGTAGTGATGGACACAATTTTTGCAAGTCTTGGTCTTGCGGAACTAAAATCAAAACTACATTTGCTGCTGCAAGATCTAGACCATCACCAGGGGATGCAAGACTTATAATGTATTTAGACTTCTAATGTATGAAATATCATCAAATATTTATTTATTTATATAATTTATGTACGTGTGTACAAAGGCAGGTTTATTGCCATAAGGCAATTTCTTCCAACCAACCCGAGCAAAGTGAAGTCTCTTAGTTAACTTGCTACAATACTTATTTAGTGAAAAATAAATTGTTAAAAAAATAAAATAGAGAAATAAGAAAAAGAATACAAAGAGAAAAAAAAAAGAAATGAGAGTTGAAAAAGAATAATAAAAATAACACTTCACATAGCAATGAAGAAAAGAAGGAGGTTACGGAAGGATATAGAAGGAATTCAGGAAATATTTGTCAGATAAAGTTTTTTTTAGTTTACCTTTAAATATTTGAATGTATTGAGACGTTACTTCATAACTTAGGACTTAGGCCATTCCATAGTCTAGCTAATTGTATTTGAAAAGAAGAGCTGAAAACTTAATATCTATATATATATATATATATATATATATATATATATATATATATATATATATATATATATATATATATATATATATATATATATATATATATATATATATATATATATATATATATATATATATATATATATATATATATATATATATATATATATATATATATATATATATATATATATATATATATATATATATATATATATATATATATATATATATATATATATATATATATATATATATATATATATATATATATATATATATATATATATATATATATATGTATATATATATATATATATATATATATATATATATATATATATATATATATATATATATATATATATATATATATATATATATATATATATATATATATATATATATATATATATATATATATATATATATATATATATATATATATATATATATATATATATATATATATATATATATATATATATATATATATATATATATATATATATATATATATATATATATATATATATATATATATATATATATATATATATATATATATATATGTATATATATATATATATATATATATATATATATATATATATATATATATATATATATATATATATATATATATATATAGCTCACCGTCAAGTGACTCGTAGCGTACAAGATGGCCGCTTATGTCAAATATTGTTAGCGCGACGTGATTGGCTCCTTGTGACACGCCCACCTGCTGTCGTGTTCGTTGGTAATAATATTTTATCATTATTTTTGTGTTGTGATTTATTGTTAATTTTAGTTGTGACATTAATATTATTATTGTTGTGTTTTGGGGTTATTTTCGCTATGGTATTATTAATATTATTATTGTATTGTTTGTCATATAAAATGTTCTTCCAGGTACTAGGCAAACGAAGAAAGAAACGAAACGAAGCAGGTGGGCGTTGTCACAAGGAGCCAATCACGTCGCGCTAACAATATTTGACATAAGCGGCCATCTTGTACGCTACGAGTCACTTGACGGTGAGCTTTCAGTGTGAGTAGACGTGTGTCGCGCGCGTGCTTTTCGTTAAGTCCTTGAAAATGCCTGGTGATATTCAGGCGAAACGTCGGAAGACAAATGGTCTTAGTCAAGACCTACTGACACGGGAAAACCGAGATAAAAATATTATAACATATTTCACCCGTGAAAACATCAAATATAACATATATATATATATATATATATATATATATATATATATATATATATATATATATATATATATATATATATATATATATATATATATATATATATATATATATATATATATATATATATATATATATATATATATATATATATATATATATATATATATATATATATATATATATATATATATATATATATATATATATATATATATATATATATATATATATATATATATATATATATATATATTATATATATATATATATATATATTATATATATATATATATATATATATATATATATATATATATATATATATATATATATATATATATATATATATATATATATATATATATATATATATATATATATATATATATATATATATATATATAAATATATATATATATATATATATATATATATATATATATATATATATATATATATATATATATATATAATTCTTCTGTACGTGTGTATGTCACTGAACTCTTCCTAAATGGCTGAACAAATTTTGATGATTTTTTTTTGTGTGTGTTTGTGTAAGTCCCTGAATGCTTTAGATTTACAAAATGGAATTTTAAACATTAGTAAAATAAAAAAAATATTTTTTTATAAATCGCAGTAGGTGGCGCTAATGTAGAATTTGCAATTTTTAGTATTATTCCATCCGACAACACTAATAAATCTATCATTTGCGTCGTAGTTTGGATTTTTCGACATTTAAAGTTCTTTTCGCTCTGTTACGTTATTATTCATATTTCAATTCGTTCGTTTTCGTGTCTAGACCATCTATGCTGTATTGCAATTATATACGAAAGGACAATCAATATAACCTCAAAGTGTTTAGCGGCTCATCGAACAAGAAAATGTGAGTTTGTTCAGCGAATAACATCCTCATGATTCACATTATATGTTACATAATATATTTTTATGTTTCACAAATAGTTCGGGCAGGACAACGTCTGTCGGGTTCGCTAGTGTGATATAAAAATATGTGATATAAAATATTTTTTCGTGAAGAAAAATCAAAATTTAGACGTTTATTTTTAAATAACAAGAATAGTTATTTACAATAAAAAATTTAAAATTGCATTATAACTAATTTAGAAAAAAAAATATTAAACAGATTCAATTTTCAAAAAAAAACACACACATAATAGAATAAAGACGTAAAAATAATCTGTTCTTTATTTTAAAGACGTATATTTTGTGGGTACTGGGGAAAGTATACATTTTTTTTATTTTTAATCAAAAAGTTATCAAATTGAATAAGTACGAACTATCGATATCATAATTGGTGTTTTTTTGTCATACTTCATTGTTGTTACTGAATTACATAATAGCAGAAAAAAACTTTTTTTTTTTTTAAGTTTACAGACCTGCAAGACCAAGACTCGATATGCAAGACCGAGACCGCATTTGCATTTGCTTATCACTATACATATATGTAGGTGCAAACTTTATTGACATGTCATATTAAATTAACGATAATATAGTTGATTCGTCGACAGGTAGACGATGTTAAAATATAGTGAAACTTATGCAGCTGTCAACAATTAAATGGCGAGTGAAATTTTTAATTTCTTTTAGTCTTACTGTGGCCCTGGCCCCCGAGGCTTGGGTTACTGTATGGGTTCATCAAATTCATAAACGAGTTTTTTGAAAATATTATTGTTTCATTATACATAAGTTTAATAGTATCTCTCCTTTTCAAATAAACAAAATAATATACTACAGCTTAGTGAACAACACTGCTACTTTAAGACATATTCAACATATCTGGAGGGGGCAAGTCTGGTCAAACGGTGAAATCAAAACCCTCGTGATTACCCATATCATGGATATAATTACCATATGTAGTTTTATAGTGTCTTATATAACTCAATGTGATAATAATTATTTCCATGATATGGGTAATCACGAGGGTTTTGATTTCACCGTTTGACCACACCCTTTCTGATATTTGAAATATGTCTATCTATGTATCTGTGGCTCTACAACCAAGGTCTGGTCTTAGCCTCCTGCAGAGTCCGTCTCCATGACTATCGGTCTTGTGATACATTACGCCAGTTATGGATGCTGATGTCATTCTTCCAGTTCTTGGTCCCCACGGTGCACCATTCATTATTCGTCTAGGGATGACCTCTTCGCTAATTCTCTGGATGTGTCCGGTCCAACTGAGTCTTCCGATTTATGAAGTGTAATGAGGGAAGTTAGTATTTCACTTCTGCGGCCCGCCGCCGTTCACTTCTTAATCTGGCCGTTTGACCCAAAACATTGCACAGACCCGGGCTAGATATTATTATATTATTTATAGAAACATTTTGTAAAGACCTTAGCACCGGAAGATGTAAGAAATTCTTCACGAATTATCCAACTGTCAATGTGTTCAAGAGATATTTATTCATATAAGCTAGAACGCTGAAAATTGGTATAAATATAGACAAATACAAAATCATCAAATTTGTTTTTTCGAAAAAATTTCAGAGTTTCTCAGACATTTTTTATTAAGAAATTGTTTGATACTTTATCTCCAAACATACATATAAACCATCATCCTGTTTTCATATTTTGGGTAGGAAAAAAAGATTGACCTCCAATTATTTAATATAAATAATTAAATAAATATATTTCTTTGTTGTTTCAGAAACGAGAGAAAGACGTGATACAAAATTAAAATAAAGGCATTCCCAACTAACAAAATGGTTTCGAAATAACACAGGGACATAAGGTAAGACAAATTTTATTTATTCTATAGCAGTCGCATTTTTGGAGTTCCTCAGGGGTCTGATCTGGGACCTATATTGTCTGTCGTCAGATGGTGGTCGCAGAGAGGAGTGTCCCCAGAGGGTCTGGTTTCCACCTCTCTGGGAGGGAGAGTGTCTCATCGGCTTCTCTCTACAAGCAGAGAATCGACAGCATGTTTGATGAGACCAGAAGTGTCATCAGCCAAACCTATGGACACACACATCCTCAACCTACTCCGAGTGTTGTCTCCAAATCTAATAGAAAGGTATGTAGTGAATACCTACATAAAGACTATAAATGAAAAAAAAACGATTAAGACTATTGTGAGACTATAGTTGACTAAATAATTACATTTCAAAATATTTAACACAGTACCCTCAAATGATACTCTTTAAAGTAAATAACAGTTTATTTTTACGTATTTACTCTATTGCGTTTGTTTTTTTTTTTTAATTGTTAAATGCTTTTCTTGCAAAATTAGTTTTAGTAAAACCGTATTTTATTTTTTTTATTGTGACTACAAAACTGTAAGGCCTATGAAGAAGATTTTTACTTCAATCAAAAGAGAATATGAAAATCTATCGGCCAAGTTATTTTACTATTCTTGCTATTTAAAAAATCCTCTAAATTTCACCTTTTCTTCGTGAAAAATATTGGTTATTCACAGATTTTGTAATATATGTAGGTAGCAAAAATATTTTTTCGTCTTTCATTCATTGGAAGGTAATTTAATGTGCATATTTGTGTACATCTGTAGGTATGCCCAAGGGCCTTAAAACTAGGTACCCATATATTTTTGTATCGATATTTTACCATTTTTTAATATTTTTGACTCCTAAAAGGAAAAAAAATGTGAATGTGAATATTAATTATCAGGTAAACAATATTGAACTGCTATTCCGCGAGGTACAGAACCATTGCATATATGTTTAATGTAGAAAACTTTGCATAAACTATTGAAATATTTTATGCAGAAAACTTAATATTTTTTATTGCATGAACATATAACAATTGATGGATAATATTTTTTTTGTAAATTTGAAGGGGTCACACATTTAACAAACATCACTATAGTTTATTTTTTATATTTTATCTTATACCTATTATGTAGGTACATTCATCTTAGGTAGGTACCTACCTACTAGATCTAAAGGTTTGTTGAGAAATAATACAAAGATGAAATAATTGAAGTTATTAATGGATTAAAAATTTTCAGGCGCCATCAATCTCTGGTAGATTAGACGGTCCCGGCGGATTAGTGATGGATGCTCCGCGGATCAGAAGTGGAAGTGTCAATCACGTCATGTCCGGTAGTGTCAGAAGAGATGCAAGTACAAATATCGCACCGGGGATCGGTAGCGTTGGACCTAGAGTCGGAAACTCTGTACAGGCCAGTATAGAGAGGATGTTTAGTGAACTGGCCATGGAGACGGACAGCAGTAGTCCCGGAACACACACGTTTACAGTAGACTACTTAGGATCAACTCCGTTGCCCAAGAAAGTAACCAGCCTAGCGGGACTGCAGACACCTTTAGCGAAACTGTATTTAGCCTACAGGAGATCAAAACCGATCGGGACGTTGCAGTGCAGCCCGGAGTTAGCAGCCAGATTAGATATATCTAAAGCAGGTCTTCATGTGAGACACTGCGGTCCCAAAGGTGAACTAGAACAACTCAATCCATTTCCAACAATCGCCGTTTGGTCAGCGGTCAAATTTGTGCTTCAACCGTCTGAAGAAGACAAAAATCTCATACAGTATGCGTTCTTGCCACTGATCACAGACCCGGACAACATAGACAAACAAGCTCTCTTCAGAAACTTAGAACCTTCAGAGAAAAAATACATTTTAGGAAGAGACGGTAACTCTCATTCGCCGCTGTTCACTGTAGTTATGAGAAAAATAGGAGTTGCCAAGCAGCTCGAGTGCCATGGATTCGTTTGCCAGACGTCCGAAGACGCGATCGTTATAGCCGCAACACTTTACAAGTCGCTGATGGCCCACATGAGCAGAGTTCCCCGCGCCAAGGGAGGTCTGACGGGACCCAGCATCGCCAGCAGCACTGCCGCTCCGGTGAGGCCTCCGAGAAGAAAAAGAACTTCATCGTCAGCCAGCGCAGAGAGTGACACGAGAAACTCCGTACGCCACGACTCGGCGAACAGAAACGGAAATTTGTCGAAGCAAGAGCCACAGTTGAGAAGCTCCTCGAGGCAAGGATCATTGACGAGAAATTCGATAAAACAAGATGTGTCAACAAAAACCACGTCAAAACAAGATACTTTGACTAGGAATGCAGCAAAATTGGATTCTTTGACTCGAAACAAACCCAGGAGGATGGAAATGAAAGAACCACCGCCGCCCCCGCCTCCACCGCCGAACAAACCATCAGGTATCGATCAGGTCAAAGCCAAATTAGCGAGCATCAAAAATGCTAACGAAAGCGGCAGCGATCCGGAAAAGGGACATCACACGCCGACTAAATCGATATACAACGAATCCATGAACTACCTAAATAAACAGCTCATCAAAAACAATGAGAAGGGCACAAAGGAATCGACAGTGAACGGCAGCAAAGTACTGGAAAAAATCGAACTGTTTTCAAGTTTAGAAAAGGCCAAGGACATTCCGAGACCGTTGACGGGGCCACCGCCGGTTCCCATTAAACCGAAGAAAGACGAAACTCTGACGAGGTCCAGGGAAGCAGCCAAGACTGGAACTATGGAACCATTGAGACGAAGTCACAGCATGAGGAACTCCACGGAACCTGGTGATATACTGACGAAAGTGGCTATTCCAAGATCTGGGAGTTTTCTCAATGCGAGCGGTTTGGGCAGATATAAATCTACCGGACAAAGGTAAATGCTTTTTTTTTATTTAGGTACACAGATATTCATTTCAAGGACCATACTATCTGAGTTGAAAAAGTAGGCTATTGTTCAAAATAGATCATTAATTTCATTACTCTCAAACTATTTCAAGGGCAATAAATTTTCGTGTTCAATAAAAGAACCACCGAAACAATACTTTCCTTTATTTCAATAGCGCATCATTAATTTTACTCCTCAATACAATTGATTTATGTACGACCAAATATTTTGGTGTAAAAAATATGTCTTTTCAAGATTAAGAAGATCATTAGAAAAAACAAAATAAGTTATTCATAATACATAGATATACCTACCCATAAGTCCATAATACTTCAGCCCAGAATAAGTTTTGATCTCCTCCAGTAATAATCGCCATTCTACCTTATCAGTAGCCCTGCGACACCCGTTAAATACTTGCAAAGATCCTAAATCTGCCAATGCTTTTTTTCCATTCGGTTTATTAGCAGTTGCTTCAGCGTAGATTGTTGGTTTATTTTTATTGTATTTATTTAGAAGACAACATATACCATAATATAATAATTTATATAAAATAAAGATTCGAGTAATATTAAAGCCAATTACAGGTTGTTACTGGAGTTATTGTAGTATATTAAGATAAATTAGGAATAGTTACATAAATTATGGTGAGTTATTGTGTGCATAGTGAATGATGTGTGAAATTGTATATATAAATGTGTGCAGTATATTATAAGTGTTGAGTTTGATTATGAGGATGAAATTTTAAGTCTTATATATTTTAAATGTGGGGGCGCTTAGTAAGAATATGTCGATCTTTTGTAAATGCATATTGTATGTATTACAGATTCTGTAGATTGTTGCATGTTGAGCATAGTTAGTGTGCTGAGTGGTTAGGTGGAAAAGAGGAGTGTGTCTAGTTCTACAGGTAGGGATGTTGAAAAATATATAATTTAAGAGAGCAGGAGAATAAATTTTATTATTAATAATATTGTGGAGAAGCATCATATCAGATACTGTAAGTCTGTTGTCGAGTGAATCAATGCAGTGGTAAATCCTTGCCTCACGATACGATGGGAAATCAAGAAATGCTTTTTAGAAAATTGTATTATTATTATTGTTAATTATTCTTTGTATGTGCTTAGGGATTGGTCATTGGTCAGAGTGGTCACACTGAAACTATTTTTCCTTTTCATTCCAAAATTAACTACGAAATCAGAATAAATGCAGTTTAAATAAGATCGCTGAGAAGAATATTATGTAACAAGACGTATGACAGGGTCAGAAATGAGGACATAAGGAAAGAATGTAAGATGAAGAAAGATGTCATTAATAGAATGAAAGTGAACACATTGAGATGGCTTGGCCACATGGGGAGAATGAATGAAGAACGCCTAAGAAAATATATATTGCGGACAGGAATGGAATGAAAGGTCGGGGCCGCCCATGGAAGGGATGGCACGTCCATGTGAACGGTATTTTGAAAGACGGAAATGTTAGAAGCATGAACAACAGACAAACACATATAAGAGAATGCATGAATGTTGACGAGGCGATGAATGTGTGTCAAGATACAAATGTGTGCCGTTCGGTTCTCTCTGCCTGCCCTGTGAGGTACATGGCGTGATGGTATGTATTCCAAAATCAACAATATAAAAGATGATCAACTGAATGATGTATTACAAAGTTTATAAAAAAAATATTTATTTATTATAAAATTAACTATATTTACATACAACCTTATGAACATTTAGGTATGAATCAACAATAAAATTTTGGTGAAGTGTAGCTAGTTATATTGTAAGTGCCCAGTAAACAGAAGAAATATGAAAAGACCCTGTCTGCTGTTAAATGGTTTTTATGATTTATTTTTAATTTAATAGATCCGTCCTATTACAATCTCTACATATGCCCCAACTAACAGATCACTGCCCATGATGATTATGCCCATTCCTATAATATGTAATTACGTCTCTGTAATGAATAAATCATTGATTAATAAAGTACATACACCCAATCCGATATATTATCATTTTTAGTTGTTTTTTATGGTTCTATAAGGTATTTTACCTTATAGAAAATTGATAATACATATCTAAGAAATATTGGATGACAGGCTGAGATGGGTCTTTCACATTGAATATTATGTTAAAGCCAAGGTGCAATGATTAAGTAAGTATATGTTTTCAAAATTATACGCAGTGTAATGAATATTTCATTATTAAAAATGGTGTACTACGATCTTTGCCAAAGTATTATCAGCTATGCGATTAGTGCCCGGGGTTGTGCTGCTCCTACATACTGAATCCACCTGTCATATTTCAAAAATGTGTTATAAAAGTAATCGACAAAAATCCTTCGAGGAATTGTTCTGAAGAGCTTTTGAAGTAATTTAAAGTACTGGATGTAAGGCAACAAACATTATACTTACTGGATCCATTCTAAATTTATTTAAAAAAAAAAAACAAACCTATTCATAAATACTCTACCTCGAAAGACACAACAAGTAAAATGTCCAAAATGAATGTTCTAAAAGGTTCTAAATTTGGGTAAAGATTTTTTATATATACTGCACCCTGAATTTACAATAAACTGCCACCAGATCTCAGAGGGTTAACACAATTCAAAGCCTATGGTACCAGCAGCCTTACTCTCCACTGCAAATCCGATCCCAATACGATACGACTCGCTAAGAAACTACCTTTGTAACGGAGAATGAATGCGGTAGGTAGGTATGTTTTAATAGTAATAGTCATTCATTTGAATGTACGCAGGCGACAGATAGGTAAGTTCTAAATGAAAATTTGAAATCGGGATCGGATTCGAGTTTCAAGAGTAAGGCTACTCGTCGTTACTTGATGTGGGTAGAACACAAAATAAAAAAAAAATCCGTTAGTGCCATTTCTTAAAAAATTGTGTTCCGAATGTTTTTTTTTTAAATATTTTGATTTATTTTTTTTAAATATAATGCATTAAATGTAATAAGTTCATAAATGTACAGGTAGCTGCTTCAGAACAGATTTATTCTAGTGAAGCAGCTATCTTATACTTGAATTATGTATATTTTAATGATTCAATAAATAAATAAATAGAAAAAATTAACAAAAAACATCAATTCATTTTTAATCAATTATATTTTATTACAAAATATTACAATTTGTAAAATAGTTTTCTTGCCACACATAAAAATTTTCAGGTACAAAAGATTACTGTACAATGGTATTACTATTATATGCGAAACAGAATGAAGCTCACTGTGGCCTGCACAATTTATAATGTACTCGTATCATGGTCAATTCAAGAGAAATATGATTTTTTAATATCCATATCGATTAAGAAAATGAGTGTTTAGTTGACAATAGTGAGCTTCATACAGCAAAATATTTGAATAAATTTATATCCCATGCATAAAATATTATTAAGTAAACATAAATGTTATCAATATACAGGCCACCATAAAAAGAAATGTTCTGAGTACCAAAAAAAACATTAAATAAACATGCAAATGGATTAAAAAATTCTGTTGTTGGGCATTTGACACCACCAAAAAATATTTAAAGTAGAGGGTCTTAACGAAACGGACAACCATCTTTATTGTGAAATATAAATAAACTGTATCTTGTTCTTTTTGCGCCGCTCCTAACAGAGGTTGGCGGCCATTACGATCTTGCGCCAGCATAATAAGTGACGCTGAATCCGGAATCCCGGACCACTGCCTTAGATATTTAAGCCGCGACATTCTTTTACACCCCATAATCCGTTTTCCTTCTGTCTTTCCCTCCACTATAAGTTGTAGAAGGGCATATTTATCACCACGGAATATGTGGCCAAAGTAAGCGACTTACTCTGGGTCTCTTGACAGTGGTCACCAACTCTCTCTGTTACGCGGTCATTTTTAAAACACTTTGGAGACTCTATTGACCCATGAGATGCGCATGAACTTTCTGTATAACCACATCTTGAATAAAACCAATATTGCAACAGTTCCCATAGCACATCAAAATTAGGACCGTATCATTTTAATCAAGTCGTCACTAGTACAGTAGTAATATTATGAACTAAGATTGCGTAGATTATGACATTCAGCCCATAAAACTCAATTATTGTCTATGGAAAGCAATATGTTCACTTCATGGACATACACAAATGTGTATATTATGTCAATTATACAATATCTTTTATAGAATAACTTAGAATGACTTTCAATTATTCAATTTCCCTTGATTACAACATTATTTTAATTATCATTTCATTGAATGTCTACATTTATATATGATGTGTTTATGAGATTAAATGTATCATATCTCAAAACAAAAGTAAAGAAGTAAACCCATGTGCTGGGTCTAGATAGTTCAAATCGTCCTTGTAGCTGCGTAGAATATTGAAACTCAAAAATAATCAATGTATTCAGTATACACTTAGCCAACTGATAATGGGTTGAAAGCCCTGTCAGTACCTTGATTTTCTGTTTCTCAATTAATATTTATTCTATGTCTCTGTTGAGATGAATCAGAATTAAATCATCATAGAACTATAAATAGTATTACCAAATCAAACATGTTGTATATGGCGATGCAGGAAATTTTTGTTTTGTTATAAAAAATACATTTCATTAATAAATTTAGCAAACAATATTTAAAAAAAATTATGTTACTTAAAATTGATTGATCAAAATATATGCAACAATTTCATTTAATACAAATATTCTGTAAATATTGATAATTTATTTCAATAATGACACATTTTTCTGCTGATTGATATTATAGTATTTTGAATTTAAATACAAAAATGTATTTTGTCTCATTAGAAATTACAATTATAATTTAAGTACAAGAAATACATCATTTATATTTATATATTTATTAAGAGGTTTGAAAAAAGTAAATAAAGCATTTAGAAAAATCAATTAAAATGTCAGGGCAAAAGAAAAAAAAAACACATAAGAACCATAGACCAAGAGATCGGCAAAATATAACTCCAAAGAAAATAAATAGGTATGTAATTTCATAACCATTGTGGATTTTTTTTATTTTAAACATACATTTCTGAATATTATGAATTTTTAATGCAAATATAATTAATATTATGACAATATTATACTTAATATACTTTTGAAGACCACATAGAAAGAGTCATCTCCTGCAAATACTTGGGTACTGAAATCACCCACGACAACAACTACAGTACCAAAATAAGAGCACGGCTATCAGTAGCCAACAGAGGCTATTATCGGCTGCACATTAAGCATCTGAGGTCAAAATTGCTCGGTAGATAAACCAAAACAACCTTTGATAAAACGCTTCTCCGTCCAGTCATTGCATATGGTGCCGAATGCTGGGTAGTGACCAAAAGAGATGAAAACATACTTCTGATATTTGAAAGGAGTCTTCAGAAAGATACATGGTCCTGTCAACGAAAATGTAGTGTGGAGGAGACGATTCAACCACGAATTAGAGGCACTGTATGGCCAAGCTAACATTTTACAGTTCGTTAAAATAAGAAGTCTGCAATGGTTGGGCCATGTGCACAGGATGAGTGATGATCATACTCCCAACAAGGTTTTAAACACCACACCAGAAGGAAGAAGAGACAGAGGCAGACCAAAAATGAGATGGCTGGACGATGTGGAGGCTGATATACGAGCGCTGGGCCTTACCAACTGGAAGAGAGCCGCAGAGTGCAGGGAGGAATGGCAACGGATTCAGAAGGAGGCCAAGGCCCAAAACGGGCTGTAGGGATGATGATGATGAATTTGAGGTTATAAAATCATAATTTCAAAAGATTTTCTTACTTTTGTTATAATTTCATCAACACTAAGTGTATTTGGGTATTGCAGATCATCTTATTAATAAATAATAATAAATAGGTACCTAATGATTATGCAAACGGCGAATTTATTGCCTGATGGCAGTTTCTTTCAAGTAACAATGGTTATCATTCCATAGTCACACAAATTGCAAAAGAAATAATTTTTTAAACAATGTTGTTCTCTGACGGGAATCGAATCCAGGACACTCAAGTGTATCCTTAGACTTTTTTATTGTAAAATAACTTTTTATGTATTCTACTCATAGAATTAAAATGTACAGAAGCCGCGTCTAGTACAAATTTCGAATTCAAATGTATGCCAAGTTTTTTTTACATGTGTGTGTGAGGCGGCAGATCGGTTGGTCTACGTTTTATGTAGGTGTGCGTGTCAGTAGGTGTACGTATACTAGAAATTCTTCTGTTTCCTCGTAGTTTTAGTTGGCATACATTCATTGCGCTGACTAGGTATCTGTATCATATATAATCTAAGATTCTACTAAAAAAAATATATATATGAAAACGTTAAAACAAAACATAATGCATTAAACAATAATGCATTAGTCATTCAATATATTATTTTATTTCTTAATAATGGTTTTAATCTGTAAACGATAGAAATATGAAAAATGACATCAACTTGTCCTCACTTCAAGATTCAATTAAAATACTACATGTTACAGTCATGTTTTTCACGACACCTAAATAGTCAATACCAAAGTCACTATTATATCCCGTCACCATAGACAGAATACTCGGTTCAAACTTGGCCTCAAACTACCTCCGTTCATCTCTCGACGTTCCTCTGTGTCCTCCTCTTCCAACCCTCTGATTCATCTTGCTCGGAGGTTTATTCTGCTCTCCAGGGTATCTGTCTATTCCTATGTTGTTCTTCTGTTGATTTATCATTATCTGCGAGTGCTGTATACCACTGTTTATCATTTGTCTATTTATATTGGAGTTTGAACCGTTGTTAGTCCCATTATTTGTGTTGTTGCCTAAGGGAATACTGTTCTGAACAAGACAAGCGTTCGAGAGTGCAGGATTCGGTTCGCTCATGTTCAACTGTTCGTTAAATAACATACAAAACTCCCCTATCTTCTGTATGTCCCCGTTTTTACCGGAATACAGAGTCAAACACTGCCTCCAAACAGATGCATACCCTTTCGTTAAACGAACTATGTCCCCGGGCACCAGTAACTGTCCCGGCTCGTCCCACACGGAAACATTGACGCACGCAGTCTGGTCAGCCACTTTGAAAGTCCTCACTTCTCTGTTTTCTTTCGTGATTGTCGGCGGACCCACTTCCAACACGATAAATATCACATTCAAGTTCTTCAAACCCGGCCGCAAATCTTTGATCAGAATGTAGTCGATCGCGCTCATTTTACAACAATTAACCGCCGAATTTTGCGCGAAAATGTGACAATTATGATTATTTATACCGTCTTTACTTCAAATGTGATCAAAGCGGGCGACAGTCGGATATAAAATTCATCAAAAGTGCGATTTTTATTTACGTCGTCGGCGAATTAGAGCAATAAATGACATTCAATATTCAATGACAGATGGAATGATGTGGTGCGGATGTTGGCAACTTCCAAACTTTACTTGTTGCGTACTTCAAGTTATTGAGCCATGAAGGTGTGGTTTCATGCAGGACAAATATGAATATTATTGGTGATTATTGGTAAACGCGATCACTAAATAAGCCGTTTGACATGGTCTAATTCAAAGTTTTGTAGAAAAAAACCTAAATAAATATGTTTGTTTTTTTATTTAAGTATATTTTTTGCCTAAAATATTTTTATAAACGTGCAATTTGAACGAACTCTTCAAGAATAACTTGCAGTTCTTTTAAGAGAACGAATGCATATACTATCAAAGAATACCAACATACTATTAAAAAGTGGCGCTTGATTTAATTATCTTTTATTAAATTATCTAACATTTTTCAATATCTAAAAAAGAGAAATCCGTTAGAGCATAATTGATGTTAAAATCTTTTTACACATGATTGAACAAAATATATCAAACACACAATTCATCTGCAAAATTTAAAATACATATTATATTAAATAGTTTTTGTATAAATTTATCTAATAACATTTAATAATGAAATTAATTCAGAACGTACATTCTGAATTAATTGTATTGAGACATAACAATTACACTTTTACTGTAGACATAATAATTACAGAAAGGAACTAAATATTACAAAAAATAGAGGTAAAAGGAGTTTCAACAAACATATTAATGATAAGATGATTCCCAACTTAATAATCCAAATTTATGTTATCTACAAAAAGATAATAATAAACTGTGGGTAATAATAATATTTATAATTTATATAGCGCCGTTAAATGATTCAGGATCATTCCAAGGGCACTTATATTCTGTCTTTTGTTGCTCTTCAAAGCTGTTTTCAGTCCTTTAGAGATAGTTACATTATTGTATTTAAATTGTTTTCTGAACTCCAATATTCTGGATTCAATATTATCAAAACTAAATATATTGTTATTATTAATTCCATCACGTATTAGCAGTCGAAAAATTAGAAATAAATAAATCTAAATATATGTAGTTGCATAAATCACTCATTGAAATGTTTTATATTTAAGCCTTTAGATGAAGTTTAAATAACATATACTTGTATATAATATTTTTTGATGTATTTAAATTTAATCGAATTGACGTACCTATTAAAACACATTGAAAATAATTTATTTTCAGAACCAATGGCAAAAAAGGGGGTGGTTCACCCTTGGGATTCAGTGAATTATTCAACGAATTCCGAGTTCAGGAAGACCTGCACAGCATGGACGACATTCTGGGAGCCATCATAGATGCAGAGGGAATGTCTTTCAACGATCTCAAACCAATTTACAAAGAGTTCCTTCTCAAACTTGCCGTGACACTAACCAAAGACGAACTGTTCCAACACAGCAAGAACATAATGAGAAGACAGAAGAAGAAATTGCTAAGACGAAACAGCACCGTTCAAAACAAACGTAAGAAGATGCTGATTGGTGCCAGAGGGCTGAAATTAGTTTTCAGGAAACCATTCGGTAAAGATATCCTCAAAAACAAACTGTTGAGTTTGGGGGATAAAAAGATAATCAAAACAAACCCATTCGAACTGACAAACGTGTCGACGAACAAGAAAAAAATGATCATTACTTCGGAGAGTTCAGTCTCAACGTCCAGCTACGATCTGAGGCAGTTCCATCCGAAGGATCAGGGTCTGACTCAGGTGCAGAAGCGGCAGAGCGTGAAGAGGAGAAACTCAAAGAGGTCGGAGACGGGTCAGTTGATAAGAAAGACCTCAAAACGACACGGAAAGGGAAGAAATGTGGAGAGGGTCAGCACATCGGAGGACTCGGATTTCTTGACACTCAGTCGAAGGGTTGGATGTCAGAATAGAAACAGTTCGAGCGGATATGTTTCTTGTTCGGAGTGTGAGTCGGAGAGCTGCGCTGATCGTTGTTACTGCGCTGCCAGAATAAGACCAAAACCACAGACTACTTCAGTTACAGCAGATAACTGTTGCTCTTTGTGAGTATATCTTTTTTTACTTATTTAAATAACTTACCTAAATCATGAAATTACAATTGAAAACGAGTATAAATTACCTCAAAGAAAATCGTTAATAATAATAATAATACACTTCCTTGCACCATGCGTAGTTTATTGTCATGTGGCATTTTCTTCTAACTAACCAGTGCCTTCAGCCCAGAGATGCAATATATATTTATTTAACATATAATGTTATAATACACATACAATAGTTTTTTTTTGCAATGCCTCATCAAAAAGATTTCAATCTTGTGCTTGATGAAGGAATCACTTACACTGACAAATAAAAAATATCAAATACAAAGCAATTAAATCAAACATGAACAAAAAATCAAACAAACATTAAAAAAAGTATAAAAATAAATGAAAAATTAGGAATACAGACAATTGAAACATATCAAAATACATATTCAAATAAAAAAAGGAAATACTGGCAATTGAAACATATCAAACAACAAAAACGAAAACCAATTTATAATGTTAAGTATATGCAATATTGATTTTTGTTTAAACTTTTTGTATTCCTTTATCTGCTTTAATTCATTTGGGAGGTTTGTTTGTGTTTCTGAACAAAATTTTCAACAACTTATACCACCTGCTATTTTCAGAAACGAAAAATGCTGCGAATGCGCTGCTGGGGAATCGAGTCAGTGCTACAGCTGTTGCGGGTGCGATACCGAGAGCTGCGCCGACAGCGACAAGTGCTACTGTCGCACCGACCCTGCCGGGTGTCACTCCAAGGGCCCCTCTTCGATGACCCGCCTGCCGATAGTCAAGGGCCACCACCCCAGGCCGGGAGTCTGTCCCACGGGCAAGTGTCTGTCCCACGCCAGGTCCGCTCGCAGGTCCCCCCGGAGGAGGTCGGCTCCAGGTCCAGCCACCCTCGACTCACTGTACTATGAACCTCTGAGACCAAAGGCGAGATCTGTCATACAGCACACAGCGACCGGGTTGGATTTCCTCGCCAAGAGGAATTCCAGGTAATAGAAATTTAACTTTCTATGAGCCATGCAATTTATTTAACTTATTCACCGGTGTCGTAACTAACCATTCTAACTCAGTCCGATATTAAATATGTTTCTTTTCGCCTCTTGTCCTACCAATGAAACCCATTCCACATTACAAAATTTGTTTGACCGTATTTAATCTACCACCACAATACATTCAAGAGCTGTGTCAGAGAAAAGAGCTCTCTGGTCTAACAGAGAAAGATCTAACAGAGCAACAATGCACTGCCCCCAGATGTCCGCAGTGCTCAAAGGCAAGAAAACTTTCACTTAAGGACTGAAAGGCAAAATAGACCTATATGAACAAGGTGAAATAGACCTATGGCATAAAATAAATTCACGTAGAATCAAAAAAGTGTTTTATTTTTAATTATAGACATCATTTGTAATGGAATTCTACAAAATAAAAACTTTGTAGATTGTTAAATTAATATTGTTATCTGTTATTTTCATCATAAAATATATTAATACATAATAGAAAAATTTATGTATAGATAGGGTTATGTAGGTACTATGCATTTATGTATAGATAGGGTTACCTATATGTTATTTTTAACATCTTGTTTGCTGTTTTGTTTCTTGCCATTTTTCTAATGCATTTTTTCTAATTTTTTTACTACACTTTTTGTTTTTATTGTATATATTATAATTTTATTGTTTTTTTGGAGTGAATTTGAATTGTTTGATAGTATCTTTGTGCCTTAGTATATAATATGTTTCTTCAATTTTTTTGTATTATTACTTCTTTTTTTATTTTTTCCCTTCTCGTTTTATTGTATGTATTTATCATGTTTTAATAATGTTTATTAAATTTGTGTGAAAGGCAACTAAGCTGTATACTAAAATAAAATAAAAAATAAAAATAATTGCGAAATTTCCAGATTTGACACATTCTCCCGACTAAGCTGTTCAACGGAGATAGGAGGACGTCAGAGTGGCACACTTAGTATGGGAGGCAGAAAGAGTTACAGTTCTGACAATCTTCACTTGGACTATGATCTATTTATGTCACAGCGAGGATTGGGAGGATATGGCAATCGCGGGGGATCTATTCATCTTCCAGGTACCAACAAAATATTCAGGGATCTAACACACATTAAATTTTTAAAGAAATCACAATGTAAGGCTCGCGAAGCAAAAGAATGCGGGTGAGATCACCTGTGCACAATCAAATTTTAGCGCACGAAAATACTCTTACTTGTATCAACCAATAAAATCAGTTGATATTCGACATTGTGCTGTGCAACATATTGTATGACACTTTTTTCCTAACTTTTGCGACCATAGATTTGAAAGTGTCACCCGCACTTTTTTATTTGTCGAGCCCTACTTTTGTGAATGAAAACACAACATTTATGTATGCTAGTGTAGTTCACTAAATTTTAATTACAAATTTATTTAAACCAAAATTTTCAAGATATGAGAGCAAAGTTTAGCTTTTTAAGGTTTAACCTACTACTGAAGGTGCAGATTGTGCACACACTCGTGTTCTCCATTTTCTTCTATGAAGTAAAATCATGGACTCTACGGGCTAGAGATAAAGACAAAATAGACATGTTCGAAATGTGGTGCTGGAGAAGAATGCTGAAAATTCTCTGGACAGCAACAAGAACAAATATATCTATTCTTCAAGAACTTCGCATCACAGTGAGATTGCCATCTCTCTGTCTTGAACGGGACGACACAACTCGTAGAGGGGAAGACAGCCTTGAAAAGCTGATCATGGTCGGAAAAGCGCCTGATATAAGACCGAGAGGCAGATCGCCGATGCGTTGGACCGACCAAATAAGGCAAAGTCATTCCTGTTAAGTCATTCCATAGAGCCGTCCATCTGGCAGCTGTTAGGATGACCTGGAGAGAACAATGGTCCGCAGCAGAATAGGTAGATGATGGCCATGACTCTCAGCATTGAAGACGACTGATAATGACTCATTACTTAGACTAATTATGTCCAATCCAAGCATCTCAAAGGAAGCCAATGCATAATGCAATTGTATTGCCTACTTTGACGAATGCCAGTGAATTTTTGACTCGGCAAAAGACTGTAGAAATGAGATTATTATGAAGAGTGTGAACTGTGGTTTGGGCATATTGAAAGAATGAATGTTGAACGACTGACCAAAAAACATACAGGGGTGTAAGAAATGGAGGTGCCAGGTGCAGGGGCCACCCCAAAAAGGAATGGCATTATTATTTTTATTATTAGTTGGGGTAAATGGATGGCATGACCATGTGAAATTGATATTTTGAAAGAAAGAAACATAAGAAGCTTGAACAATCAACGAGCATGTATGAGACGATGCATGGATGCCAAGAATGAGCGCAAAAATAGAACAGTATGGTGCTCGGTTCTCTCTGCTTACCCCGTAAGGAACATGGCGTGATGGTATGTATTTATACTCGCCCTTGTGGATTAAAACTCTGGCTTAAATACATTTGTAATTAAAACTATGAAATTAATCATTTATAATTGCGCAGTGGTCTGCTAATTCTTTTAAGGAAATGCATAATAGTAAAAATAAATTTAAAAGATGATGAACCTTTTGAAAGTTGATCATTTGGAGCAGATGTATTTCTATCAAAGGTTTTAAAAATGATCACGATTCCTTATTGCTGCATTTTTTATTACATTTGGTTTTGAAATTATTCTAAAGAAATATAGCAATATAATTCGTTAATTTTTTTTTGTACTTAAGATAAACAAATATATTGAACACTGACGAGCTTATTCCTCCAACCTACTAAGAATATAATCTCAAGAATAAATAAAAACAAATTTCTTGTGCTAACTGTGAAATGCAATTTGTTTCAGTTGTGAGTCATCGCACAAAGGAATCATATCTGTCTCACAGGGAGGCTGAAGCCGGAGCTCTTTTCTCCGATGGCAGACTACTTAGTGCCAGACACGGTCTCTACAGAGGACCTTCTGCAGCTCTTGTAGATTCCCTCGGATACCTTCCATAGCGCCACAGCCTCACAGCAGAGCCCTACGAGATTATCTCTTCAAACAAAAGTCATATGTCTAATTAATTTTCAATAAGTCTTTAAAATAACTAGATATTTACATGGATTACTTATAAGTTTTGCCGTAAGACTTTGTGGTTAATTTATCATTGGAATTGGTAATTTGTGATATGAGCAGATGACATGAACTTATCAAACTGACAGTCTAGTTATTAACTGACTTAAAAAAACGAAGGAGGTTCTAAACCTACTTTAAAAAATATAGACGATGTTAAAAACTGACTTCAAAAAACTTTCCGAGTTCGATTCTCGGTGGAGACACATTTTTGAATTATGTTTTCAGTCTGGATCTGTGAGACGATTAATATCGCAAGTCTCCAGAATGTGGCAACTTGTTATTGGGTGCGTGTTAAATTAGTATTTGAAGTAGTACCTGTTAGTTGCCCAAGAAGCGTTACATTACAATTATGATATCACTTGTGTCGTGGTGAATTTAGTAATAACCACAGCCCACATCTTTAATCAAACTTTCTTAGTTCGTTTTTATTATCGTGTAGCCCTGGTACAGGCATGCTTTCCACCAATTTGTGCAACGTCCAAGATTTACAGCCTTGATTCCAGTTTTGTCCACCATCTCTGGTTTCACCTCATGTATATCCCGGAGGCTACCATTGAATTTCCCGACCTGGCAGACCTGCACCATATGCTCTACTGTCTGCTCGGCCCCACATTCACAATCTGGGTTCTCTCTCTTCCACTATCTCCAGAGCAAATTATTACAACAGCCTTGACTAGCTTCTTTTTTACAAGAACACTAACAAATGTTTGATTTATGTATGCACGGTACCTTATTAAGTACCGTGTCTTATTAAGTTATTTGGAAGAAAATGCCATATGGCAATAATCTCGCCACTTGCGCAGGATGTAAGGAAGTGTTTATTTTTCATACGGATTTACTAATGATATTAATAACAATTAAGCACTACAAATAATAACACTCATTTATTATTACTGATTTTTGCATTTTTACTATTATTTTTTTAGATTAATCTAAAATTTCTAAATTACGGCTAAACGATTTTGTAATAATGGCAGTAGCTGACATAAGGAACAGTAATATTATTATTTTACAATAGTTCCAAAGTCTTTTAATCTAAAATTATTAGTAAATTATTATTTTTATTTATTTATTTACAATTTGACCACTCTTCTTGTTTATAAACATGGTTTGATTGTTAAACCATGGTTCAGGGGGTACTTGTCAGTCACTTGTTTAGTTTTGGGTTAAAATGTAATTTAACATTTCGAAATACTATTGATATCGTTATTTGTCAAACATTACATAGAAACAAATTCCAATGATAAATTAAATTAGATTTAAATATGTATTTTTATAATTTTAATGTTAGAGTTGAATCCAGAAAAAACTTATTATGTTTTTCATTGCTGTATGAACCCTGTAGGATTGCCTCTACAATGTTGCCAATTAGTATTTTATATCCCTTCCACAATGTGTTGCCTGGACACAGGTAAAATGTATGTAAAAATAAACATTATGACTTATATATCAATATGAAAAAAATAAGGAAATCGTAGCACTGTGTTAGTGTAAAAATAATAAACATTATCTTAACATTAAAATTCAATAACATTTTTGATTGTCTCTGTATTGTCATCATTGCAACTCGTGACTAACTTCATGCCTTATAATAACATACCTAGGCATTTTCTTATGGATTCAGCACTAATATTTACGTGGAATAATTTTATCTAGTTTTTAAACAGAAAATAATATTTATAGACGAGATAGTAAAGATAATCTTCTAATAATACAATACGTTTGTATTATTAGTAAGTTGTTGTCATTTTACATAAGAAATATATCAAAGAGCTGGTTTCATAGCTATCAAAGGAAACCATTTCTCAATAATTTAAGTTTCCTTTAAAATTAAAACATTCCATGATTACAAAATCACAACTTCTTTAATCCTTAAACACCATATTTTGACACTTGTTTGCCTCCATTGAATAGATAGACTAGATTTTCACTCTGGTATTAATTACATTTTTTTTTTCAACAACCAACGACATGAACTTCATTTTCCCTTTTTGAACAATGTTTGTCCTCATAAAAATCCAAAATGTGGTATACGGCTTTACCGTATACACATAGATAGGTATGTATATTGTATATTCCCTAGGACAGTATCTCTTTACGAAACGAACAGTCTGACGTCAGTCCAATATTGGCACCCATACAATAAACACGCTGTCAGTGCTCGCATTCTTCTTCTTCTTCTTTGTCAGCCATCTCTCCACTGCTGGATGTAGGCCTCCTCCAATGAACTCCATCTATCTTGGTCCTGTGCTTCCCCCAGCCAACCCCTTCCCGCAACCGGAATGATATTGTCCACCCATCTTTTTTGTGGTCGCCCTACCGGTCTTTTATTTTCCCACCGTCTCCATTTTAGTATTCTGGGTGTCCATCTCTCGGTACCCTGTCTTGCAACATACCCTGCCCACTGCCATTTCAACTTTGCAACACGGTCTGCTATGTCAACGACTTTTGTTTGGAGTCTTATTTCTTCATTTCTTATTTTATCCCGGAGGCTCACTCCTAACATTTGCTGTTCCATAGCTCGTTGTACATTTCAATTTGTATATTGTGTTGGCAGTTAGTGTCATTGTTTCCAATCCATTTGAGAGCACTGAGAGGATACATGTTTCAAAGACCTCGCAAAGTGCTCGCATTACTATATAGATATTTACGTGTACATTATTTGAAATATATATTAGAAATATGGAAATATACTTATTTATTTTTGGATTATAATAACATTTACTTGTGTTAAAATAAACTGCAATTAAATATCATTGTGCCTAATATGAAAATACCACACAAATGCTTGTGCAGTAGCCAATGTAGAATTCAAACACAGGTCCTTCTATAGAATTACTTGTCCAGTGCACTAAGCACTCTTCACTTCTTCTTCTAATGACCCTACAGCCCATATCGAGCCTTAGTGCCTCTTAACATCAGCCTCCACTACCCTCTATTATTGGCCGTTGTCTTCCAATCTGACACCTGGAGCATCTTCCCATCTCAGCCTGTATCAGCCAACCTTGAGTTTACCCCCATACGTATTAAAATGTATGAATTATGATTTTAACGGAATCTTTAACTTAAAGGTCTTTATTGATCATTATGAAACCAGCTTGAAAGTTAGAATTAAGACCAGCATTTATAAGAATAAATGAAATAAAATACTTTAAGATAAGTGTGTACATAATTAATTATTTAATTTTTTACTATTATATTTTTTTGGGTTTCTTGTAGATATAAGACAAAATGGGATTTATTGGGGTCGGTGTTTTTTTATACTCTTTTAATTTAATTGTGTGTGATAATAATTTTCAATTGATTCTCAAATATTGTGCAATATTTTTCAGTTATTTTTCATAAGTGCAATACTTAATATGATCTTTTTCCACATAAGTACATATAATATTTAATAATGTCTTAAGTATTAAAATAAACTGTAAATGAAAGTTCCAGACCCTGATTTTTTTTCTTTTTGAATTATTATGGAACAGTAAAGCTTACGCTCAGGTGATGGCTGACGTTTGGGGAACTTGACATGGCATGATAAGAAGAAGAAGTCCGTTTATACTATGAATTTATCAATTGAATTGTGCAGATGGCTAACTGGTGAATAAATGTGAGTTGATGTATGAGTGTTGTTGCAAAAAAAAAAATATATGCATGCAACTATGATTGAGAGAACATGAAACTGTATTTAATTCAATTATAGCAGGCCTGAAATTTATAAGTTACAATAAATACCTAACTTTAACTTCAAATTAAACATTTGATTGATCTAAATTAATTTGATGTGACTAATGCCAGTATGTGCTTAAAATTATTGTTTAGACTAATGTTACAAATTTAAACATATTTGATTAAGTATATGTTGTGTAGTTTTACATACTTTTTTTTATTACGCTGTAAATTTAACATAAATTGATTTACCCTTATTGTCAACCTAATTATTTCAATGTGCAATATTTTACTTTTAATGTGCAATATAATTATGTACTATCTTTGATAAATAAATTATGATTCAGACATTTATACTTTTCAATACTTGAAGTAATCAAAAATTGTGACCTGCATCATATCAACAAATACCGCACCAAATACACCACAATACTTACTTACAATGGATACTTGAAATAGGTGACTTGTACAGCCAACCACTACACAGACGAACTTTGCCCAAAGATATATTCATTTCCTAGGCCCAAGAATATGTAACAAAATAATCCTGAACTTTGCCAACTCAATCTCCCCAAGTGTGAAAAACTTGGCGAAATTGGTGACCACGTGGCTCATTGATATAGAGGAAGAAATGAATCAGAAAAAGACCTGACCTACATCATAAAATAACAAAATGACAATGCTTTAGACAATATACATGAGGCAACTTACACTTACACACTTGATATTCACATTTCTTTGCATATTATCACTTATTACATTCACTACATAT
Organism: Molanna angustata; assembly: GCA_963576475.1. Taxonomy (NCBI): domain Eukaryota; kingdom Metazoa; phylum Arthropoda; class Insecta; order Trichoptera; family Molannidae; genus Molanna; species Molanna angustata. Next base: position 1,308,387 of record OY754984.1, read on the forward strand.
ATCATACATACATCTTGACAAAAATTAATAAAAAGTAGTATCACCTCTGGGTGGCAAGTCTGGTTCGACCGACGAAATCAAAACCCCAGTGATTACCCATATTGTGGATATAATTATCGTATGGAGTTCTATGACATCTAAAGATATTGTAGAACTCCATATAATAATTATATCCATGATATGGGTAATCGTGAGGGTATTGATTTCGTCGGTTGGACCAGACTTGCCCCCCTGTTCTGCTGATGAGCACTTGAAATAGCCTCTTTACAGAACTTAATGTGGGACTTTTATATTAAACAGTGATAGAGGCAGCATATAAATTATAGAACTCTACAATTATATATAAAAATCAAACTACAGAGGCTTTTTTAACAAGACTACGTAGGAGACACCAGCTATTAGGATCCATTATACTCTTCCGAAGAAGAGCACTATGTAGTATTGGGGAGGCTTTGCAATCTGCTTAGAAAAATATGAGTTCTGATCTTAAAAAGACCCGGATAATAAGTTGGAAACACAGAATTACAAAGAATGTTCGAGTCAGGCTGCTGTTTGTTAATAAGAAAGTTCAAGAAGCTACTGGTTCGTGTATATTGAAGATTTACTGTGAATGGGTGTTACAATTGAATAAAACGAGTTACTCTATTGTGAAAGGTTTCTTTACACAGATCAGGGGGCAAGTCTGGTCAAACGGTGGAGTCAAAACCCTCATGACAACCCATATCATGGATATAATTATATTATGAAGTTCTATAAACAAAAAAACAACAGTAAAAATAATTAGTATAAATTTATATTTAATACCTTAAGATATTATTGAGCTCCAGAATATAATTATATCAATGATATGTGTTATGAAGGTTTTACGTCCAAAATTTGACCGGACTTTCCCCCCTGGTTAGATCAAGTATAATGAGAAATGTTCAAATAATCCTAACTTATGGAGAGTTCTTTTATATACAGTCATGTCCATAATTTAGTTCCATGTAACAAGATTTTTTTTTTTTAAAAATTAATATTTCAGAAAGTCGTTGTTTCTCTGGGCTGAAAACACTGGTTAATTGGAAGAAATTGCCATTTGGCAATAAACTCACCACATGCGCAGGGTGCAAGGAAGTGTTTATTATTATTATTTTAATATGTTCTTGAAACATGTACCAAGTACATATACATCATACATTCTATTAATTAAGCATAAATACTTGTGCTACTTAGCAGGATTTGAACTCACGACCACTGGATTACTAACCCAGCGCACTAACCGCTCTGCCATCGACCTATCTATTATTAAAGTTCCATAGGTCTATCAAAATGTTGTGAATGATTTGTAATAAATTGTTCTTTATGGCAAAATGCTGCAAGTCCATAAACAAATGGGGGATATAAAAATTCCCTTGGGTAATATTGTACAGATCTCGTCAAAATTTTCGAACTGAAAAAATAGAATAATCCGCAAGGATAATACACTTAAATTCTGGATAAATAGTTATTGAAAATGCTGTTAGAATCCTCCATAAAAATACTTAATGTATGAATTGAGAATAAAAAACAAACTTTTCAATAACTATTGTAACTAAAATAGGAACATACAAAAATTGTAGATTTTAGATTTTCTGTCTTATTTCAGCGTTATAAAATATCAACTTGGACTAAATGTAATAGGAACGTACCTATATTGGCCGGAACGTTCTTAAAAGTTACTGAAATAGACGTATTATGGATAGTTATGAAAATTATAAAAAAATCATAATTTTCATATTTATTCATAAGACGTCTGATTCAGTAACTTTTTAAGAATGTTCCGGCCAAAATAGGTATGTTCCTATTATAGTTTATATTTTATAATGCTGAAATAAGACCGTAAATCTAAAATCTACAATTTTAGAACGTTCCTAATTTAGTTCCCATAGTTACTGAATACGGGGTACTATTGAATATTGAAAACCCAAATCATGACCTAGTTTTAACAATTCAAAAATGAACATATTTTTATTGCTACAAATTAAAACTTCATATTCATCAACAATTGTTTATTAATTAAACAATTTAAACATTATTTACAATTAATAACTTAAATTATAACATATTTATGTAGAATAAACAACGAAACCAATTTCCACAGAAACTTGAGACAAAATTATACATCATAAAACTGTCATACATCTCGATGCTTGCAAATAATAAATATAAAAAGTCCAGAGTGTATAGGAGAATGTTGGTGATGTTCTCTTAAAAGAAGCTATCTGCATGTTACATGTTCCATTTCAATTAAAAATTTTATAGTTGAAGCAGTAGCTGGTAGAAGGGCATTCTGAGAAAATCAACTTTAAAAATAATAATTTTGTTTTATTCTTCCGATTCATTTATCTTAATTGAAAAAAGTGATAACAGAATAAAGTTTTTAATGTCCAATTCAATCATTGTGATCATATTAAGTTGTTTATATTAAAATTGCATTTTACCAAAAGCGGTTATGTGACCTTTTCACAGAGAACCTTATAAATATGACTGGAAATATTTATTTTTACATAAAATAACGTATTTATTATAAAAAAATTCAAATTTAAATGATATAATGAGATCTGTGAGTGATGTGTTTACATTATCACTTGCACTGATAGATAAAAACATAAGGAATCATTTAAATGGTACTCCGAAAAAAGAGTATACAAACTACAGCTTCAAGTGAGTCTGGTCTAGTCAAGTGAGTCTGGTCTAGTCAACCGAGTCTAAATAAATAACAAGAGTAAAAAGCTTCCAAATAAAGTCACATATTGAGGGATAGTTTCAAACCTTCTTTGAATATAAAGACAAAGAATCAGAAAGGAATCTGTTTTCTGTGGTGTCAACATATTGGTGGTGACAATAGAATGTATAGTTTTCAACGACTATGCATGTAATAGTCAATTACTGTTGAAAATGCCGCAAACCCAGCTGCCCCAACTATTCCTGCTCTGACACCAGCTGAAATAAAAAATAATATTTATTTCAAATATATAATCTGCTTCCTAAAAGGTGTAATGTTATGGTTTAAAATATTTTTGAAAATAAGGTGAAATGATTAACGCCATCTATGAGAGTGACACCGAAACTTTTCTAACACTGTGTATTGGTTCGTAAATAAAGCCACATTTCTTAGATATACTTTTATGTCAATACAAAAAAAATGTAGTAAAATAACTCATTTTAAGGGGGCATATAAACATAAACACCCCAATTCGAAATTGATTTTCTCAAATATGTTAAGCAGTGTGATTCTAAAAAAATACTATGGTATTTTCAATATTTCTTTAGTCTCGAATGTTGATCACACAATTTTAAAATTTAGCAAAATTTCCACTAAGAAGCTTATTAAAAATATCCTTTTTGACAGCATTTTTTAAAAATTAATCCACAACTATGTGTCGTAGAGAAATAAATTTCGTAAGTGCTTATAACATTAAATCAAAGTGAATGACGGATATTTTTTTTTCATTTGAAGTCAGGTTTGTTCTTAAAATGCAAAAAAATCAACAAATTTTGGATCTTTGATAATTTAAATCACGTATAAACCCTTTTTAATGTATGTGATAGTTACCCTTACTAACACGTAACTTCGTTGTGTATTAGGCGGCTTTGATATATCATGTTTTCAGTCACTAGATATATGCCTTCTCAAACCAAATTTTATGTTAATAGTGAGGGATTTACTTTTTAATAAAAAATACTTTTTTCTTTTATTAAAGTACACAGAACTGTTTACCTCTAAGTCCAATAAGTCCTCCAGTGACACCTCCAGCATACGTTCCGTTCTTCCAGTCTGACTTTCCTCTGGCGGACTCGATGGAACATTCCACCATCGCAAACACAGCACCGATCATAGCAAAGTTTTTGGCGTAGCTGAGGGTGGTAGTCTTCATCTCTCGGAATATCTCACGAGCTGTCTGCTGTTTCTCCAGACCGGAGGGATCTGTCATATTGGGATTGACGGATGATGTGAATAAACCTAAGGCGGCTCCCAACCCGTAGCCTATAATAAATTAAATCAAAAATAGTATTTTAATGAAAGCAAAGTAAGATCTGTGGTAGAACTCCAAATGTTTTCACGATAAGGAGTCCAGCTATGAGACTGTATAGACAACATTTCTTATAAATTGCAACTGTAACAAATATTTAAAGAAATGTAGAGGAACCAGCATATACTTAAATGATCATTTATAAACACTAAAATAGATAAATATTAATATACAATAGAATGAGACGGATGATAATGTTCAACGTAAAATTTCACTTGCTTTCTCACTATAAACACACTCAACCTTCACCTTCTGAGAAATTCATTCATTCATGTCATTACAGTATATCTCACAACCATATTGCGGGCGTCAAGCCAGAAGGGCGTATCTGCAAAAATGCGGTTTTTCATTTTTTATGCCGATAACGATACTTTATTAAGACCTCCACCATCTGCAAAAAAATCACGGCTTTTCGTTGCGTATATTTCAAGATATTTCAAAAAATCATTTTGGACTTATGCCATGGCATAGGTGAATTTGTCGAGCCAGAAGGGCTTATGAACATACACCGAAGACTTGACCGATATCTTTGTGAAATATTATCGAGGTGAATCTGCATTATGCCGAACATTAAACAGATATTTTTAAAGAAAAATGTCTGAAAAAAATGATTGAAAAAAGAAAATAAAATGACACGATCTTTAAGAATTGATGATACCTATTATGTTATATTGAAACCAACTTTCAGTTTAGCACACTCTTTATTGATTTTGACAGATCAGTATTGTGTCACTTGTTGTGTGGGTATGTTGTACATAACATATCTCCCCCCTGAATGAATAAATGAATGAAATAATATGAATACAAATAATATGAATTAATAATTTGTAAAAATGTGGGTTCCCCTTGGGATACCCAGTATCTCTCTAATGTCTTTTTCAGGAACACTCTCCTTTCCCTCAGCTTGTCGTGGACTTATGTGTAATTGATTTAGATGTCGGGTAATATTCTGATCATCTTCAGTTTTTATAATAAACTTAGTTGGACCTAATTTACGCCAGACTAAACCTCTGCCCCATTTTGGTTTGTCTTTTGAATAATTCCTGTATAACACAGTCATGCCCTCCTCAATTGTGCGAACATTTACATCTGCATAACTCTTTACGCATTCGTTGACCTTATTTTCACTGGCTGTCTGAGGATGTATTGCATCTAGTATGGTTCGAAACATTCTTTTATTTAAGAGTTCCGCTGGGCTTTTCTTTGTTACTGAACAAGGTGTAGATCGAAGTGAATACAACATCCTTGGAATTCTGATATCCCATGGTATATCAGACATCTTGCTTAGTTTCAATTTTACCGTTTTCACCATTCTTTCAGCTTGCCCGTTGGATGCTGGGCTATACGGTGGTACCAATATGTGTTTTATTTTGTTGCTATTCAAAAATATTTTAAATTCATCAGATGTAAAAGCTGTTGCATTATCCGATACTAAAACCTCACATAATCCTTGAGCGGCAAAAATATCCCGTAAATTTTTTATTGTAACTGCTGTCGACTGGCTGTTAACCAATTTGACCTCTGGCCATTTTGAGTAAGAATCAACAACGATGAGAAAATTTTTCCCCATATATGGGCCAGCAAAATCTACATGTATTCTACTCCATGGGCGTGTTGTAGGTATCCAAGAATGGACTACCTGAGCTGGCATTTGTCTGTGTTGCTGACAAATTTTACAATTGGACACCATTACTTCTATGTCCTTGGATAAATCTGGCCACCAAACGTAACTCCTGGCTACAGCCTTAGTAGCAACCATTCCATTATGGGAATCATGAAGGATTTTCATTACGCTATCCCTCATTCCTGTGGGAATTACCACTCTAGTACCCAATAAAATACATTCATTCATTAATGACAGTTCCAATCTTCTATGCCAATATTTTTTTTCTTCATCATTAACACTATTAACACTATTAGGCCATCCTCGTAATATCCAATCGAACACTTTACAAAGAATTATATCTTGTTTTGTCTGTTTTGCCACCTCTTCAATAGAGAATGGCACATCGGGAACATGTTGACCCATCATTAATACATCTGCAATCTCTTCCTCATCCTCTTCCCACACCGGGGATGGCCATCTACTTAGTGCATCCGCATTTCCAATATTGATACCTTTTTTATATATTAATTGATAGTCGTAGGAATTCAGTAACAGTGCCCACCGTGTCATTCTCGGTGATAATATTTCCGGTATTGGTTTTTCTGAATTAAATATACCTAATAGAGGTAAATGATCTGTAATAATTGTTACTTTATTACCCATTATATAGTTATGAAATTTTTTTATCCCGAAAATGATGGCTGCTGCTTCTTTGTCAATTTGTGCGTATTTTCTTTCATGTACCTGTAAAGTTCTCGATGCCATAGCAATAGGTCTTTCTGAACCATCATCTATTATATGTGATAAGACACATCCTAAACCATGAAAGGAAGCATCGCATGTTAATGTTATCTGTTTTTTTAAATCAAAATGTACTAATAATCTATCAGACGTTATCAGTTGTTTTGCATCATTGAATGCTTTTTCTGCACTTTGCGACCACTTCCATGTAGAACTTTTATCCAGCAATCTATGAAGTGGTTCGAGCAACGTAGCCTTATTTGGTAAGAATCTCTCATAAAAATTATATAATCCTAGGAATGCCTGGAGCTCAGTGATATTATTTGGCCTTGGTGTGTTGTGTATTGCGTTAACTTTATTTTTATCTGGTTGAATACCTTCAGCACTTACTGTGAATCCCAAAAAGTTTACCTTTGATTGTAAAAATTTACATTTTTCTTTATTTAGCTGTAGTCCAGCTTGCGTTAATTTGCTCATCACTTGTTCTAATCTTTTATTGTGTTCTTCTAAAGTATTGCCAGAAATCAACAAGTCATCCAGTAAAATAGCAACACCTTTGATTCCAGCCATTAAGTTGCACATAAGCCTCTGAAAAATTCCAGGGGCTGCCTTTACTCCAAAGGGTAATCGATGAACACTAAATAATCCTTTGGTTGTATTCCATGTCAATATTTTGGCAGTACTATCGTCCACCTCCAGTTGTGTATATGCACGATTGAGAAGTATTTACCTTCCGATAAACATGCAAATATGTCATTACTAGTTGGCAATGGGTAAGTGTCTGTCTCTGTGGCTTTATTTACAGTTGAACGATAGTCTCCACAAATACGTATCGCACCACTCTTTTTGACAATCGGAACAATAGGTGTGGCCCAATCAGAGTACAGAATGGATTTAAGCACTCCTTCTTCGACTAATCTATCAATTTCTTGTTCTACTCGTTCTCGCAGCGCATATGGTATCGAACGACTCTTCATAAAGATAGGTTTCTTTTCGTTGTTCACATTAAGTGACACCTTAGGGCCAGTGTATTTTCCTAATGTACTGCTGAAAATGTTTTTATATTTTAAAAAATAATTTTCATTCATATCCACAGATGTTAAATTGTTCACTCCTTGTAGAGATATACCCAATGGTTCAAACCAGTTTCTTCCGACTAGGCTCTGTCCTTTACCCGAAGCTACCATCACGTTCAATTTGTATTTTTTTTCTTTATACTCCACTGACACTTGTGCGCTTCCCATAATCTTAACCTTATCACCTGTCCACGTACGTAACATGACATTACTTGGTCTTATATATATATCACTGTTACTAAACAATTTTTTGTATGTTTGATAACTAATTATTGTTTTTCCTGCCCCTGAATCAACTTCAAACATGTGATTTTTATTATTTATAGATAAATTTATTTTCATTGGTTTCATTTGATTTTGTTCTTCAACATTATTTAATGTGTTGATATTATATTCACTTGCAGATTCATTATCATCTACCATTTCATTTATTTGTCTTGATTTGTAAACTTTTTTTTCATTTTTTGTTTTCTTTTGACATACCCGTTCCAGGTGTCCTTTATATGAACAATATCTACATACAGTGTTAATGAACCGACAGACACCACTGTGTAAAACACCACAACGAAAACATTTATTTTTTACTTTTTTGTCTTCAATTTTATTGACTTCCATAGGACACTCCATGGTAGTGTTCTTTGTACAATCACTTGTGATATTGCAATATATATTTGCACAATTATTTTCTGCGGATTCGGCAGCAATTGCTGAATCAACAACATCTTTATATGTCAACACATTTTTTGACAGCAAGTGTTCTTTTAATCTTTTATCCCGCATTCCGCAGACTATCCGATCTCTCAGCATTCTCTCCAAGTCCACAAAATTACAATGCAAACTTATTTTCCGTATTTCACTTATGAAGTCTGCCATCTTTTCTCCCTGTCTCTGATCTCTTGTATAAAACTTATAAGATTCTGCTATTTCATTCTTTGCTGGAGAAAAATGATTAGTTAACACATTTATTATCTCTGTTATACTGACTTGGTTGGATTTTAGCGGATGTATCAAAGATAGCAATGTTTCATATGTTGTATTCCCACACACAGCATAGAAATTTGCACGTTGTATAATTTCATCTGTTATGCCATTTGCCACAAAACTATACAATAATCTTTCACAATATGTCTTCCATTCATTTAATTCTGGATTAAACTCATGAAAATTTATTGTTTTAGCCATCGTCGCCAATATTATGTTATATTGAAACCAACTTTCAGTTTAGCACACTCTTTATTGATTTTGACAGATCAGTATTGTGTCACTTGTTGTGTGGGTATGTTGTACATAACAATACCATAGAAACCTTCCAAGTCAGAAGGGCATACCTTCAAACATTAAAAATGGCAGAAGCTTTAGACTAATTGTCTCAATTTATACATTATTTTATCAAAACGTTTTAATATGTCTCACAATTGAGCTACATATTTTTTTCTCTATGATTCGTAGCTTTTTAGAAATTTTGTTTTTACGTTCCACAGTAATTATGAATTATCTATGCAAAAATCGAGTCCACATCTATAAACATTAGCGAGTCAGAGGGGACTATGTGCAAAATATATAAGAAATTAACTAGTTATTGAAATTAAGGTAATACTCCTCGATGAGACTTCATTTTTGCTAAATTTTCCAAAAAAACTATATGGATTAATTGAACCGTTACAGAAATAAATAGTTTTTTGTCTCTCTTATTAGGTAGTCATTTTGTTTGTAAGCCCTTCTGGCTTGATGCCCGCGTTTATACAGCAACAGGGTGTGTATTAACTTGTAAAAGGAAGCATAACACATGCGTTTATACCCAAACACCAGTCTCAAAACAGCAACTCTGAATGGGAGGTGGTCTCACAAGATTTATATAAAAATGTGCATGTGATGGTTTAGCGTGTATAGAGCAAAGCTAAAATAGCAAAGGAAATATTTTTCTATACAATATTTTTGTGTAAAATCAGTGCAAATTGAAAACATGTGTGGGATACATTTAAGTAGGTAACACATCTTACAGGCAACATCTATCATAAGGCAGGCAATGTTCATTTTAATGGTAATAGTTTCTATCAAATAACTTAAAATTTTCTTCAAGAACATAGTTAATATACCTACCAACGAAGCAAAAAAAAAACTCAAATTTTGCGCTATGTGCAGCCCTCATGGATTCTCAAGTTTATTTCGATGTAGTTGATTGTTATATACTCGTCAAAGTTAATTATTTACATGTATAAAACAAAATACTAACCTATAACACAGCTCATTAACGATTTGAATGCACAACTCTCAAAAGCAGACTCAACCATTTTTTCTTCATTTGTTTTTATTTGAACTGGACCGAATACCTTTGGTATAATGATATTTTCTCTATATCTTGAATTGTTTCCTACTAAATATCTACCCAGTGCGTCCCAATCATTTTTCTCTAAAAACGCTCTGACATCTTTTGATATCGGCATTGGATTCGAAGATTCTGCCATTTTATTTTTGATGTATACACACTACATTTAAATTAAATAAAACAATACGTCCGATAAAAAGCAATATTTATCGACGATTGATGTAATATAAACGTAACCTTAAAATTTGAAGTTTGACAAATACAGTATCATTGCCAGAATAGAAAAGACGTTATTTGTCAAAAAAAAAATATTAGTTTTTAAATATGGCACACAAATTAAGTTTTCAAAATAATTATTATAAAAAAATATGATTAATTTCGTTTAACTTTTTATTTATATATTATTTTATTTTCTGTAGATAATATAGTAAATAATAATTCTACGAATGAATACTACGCGAAATAAATCAGAATTGTCAGAATGTTTCGAGTACCTAAATATAATTGGATTAAGGATTTTATTAATACATTTTCTCTGAACAAAAAAATGTAACTTAAGAAAAAAACAAATTAAATAGGTACTTACATATTGATTCCGATCATTAAACTTATTTTAAAAATAACATTAAGAGAGCTACCAAAGTTAAATCGACTGAATTACTGAAAAATAATTTTATATTCCATGTTATTAAAGATAACTATCGCATGCTCATGAAATATTTTATAATATACTTACTTACTTACTCAGCCTCTTTTTGAGTCCAGTATTCGACAAAGGCCTCCCGCTTGGACTTCCACTGGTCTCTATCCTGTGCCATTTTTCGCCATTCAGGACCTGCCACCTTTTTGATGTTATCGGACCATCTGGTCTGGGGCCTTCCCACGCTTCTGCTTCCCGTTCTTGGCCTCCAGTCCATCACAATTTTTGTCCATCGTCCATCTGACATTCGAGATACATGACCCCCCCAACTCCACTTTAACTCCGCTATTCGCTAAAGTTTATATTACTGATTCAAATTATCAAAAATACAAAATCCGCTAGGTTTTTTTTACAAAAAAATCTGAATTGAAAAAAATTCTGTCTGGAACATTCGTTTTGATTTTATGCGCTCTTTAGCACAATTTTTTTCTTTCCATGACGCGACGAGAATTTATGTCCTATTATTCGTCTAAATTTATCCGTCTGAATTTTACTATATACCTATTATGATAAATGTCAAAAAGTTGACTGCATTTATACGGGACTCATTACGTCACACCATGCGGATAAAATCCTTTTATCCACGGTCGCCAGTTGGTTACAGACATTTTCGTACTTACTCTGAAACGAATCAAAATAGGGCATAATAATATGTCCTATTCTGATTTGTCTAAATTAATCCGTCTGTATTTAAGTTGGTTTGAATCAGTTTAAATAAATATGTTTTAATAAAAAAAATCACGTTTAATTAATAATTTATCTAATATTGCTTCTCGGGCAACTAACAGGTACTATGTCAAAAATATTAATTTAACACGCACCCAATAACAAGTTGCCACAGTCTGGAGGCTTACGATATTAATCGTCTCATAGATCCAGACTGAAAACACAATTAAAAACTGTGTCCCCACCGGGGATCAAACCCGAGACCTTTGAGCACAAACTGAGCCATGAAGGCCGACATATACATAAGTACATATATGCCCTCTTAACGAAACAAACGCCTTTTTATTAATTTTCATCAAAATACTTTTTTTGTTATTTTAATTATTTATAATTTTATTTTTTTAGTAAAATTATTATGCCATGGCACAGTCGGTAAGCCGTTTGGTTCCGCGCGGGCCTCCTTGGTTCGATCCCCAGCCATAGGATAAATTGATTTAAATTCATTTCTCTGTGCTGGAAGCACTGATTAGTTGGAAGATATTGCCATATGACAATAAACTCGCCACCTGCACGGGGTGTTTCTTGTCATTTTCATTAGCTACAATAAGTTATCACTTATTATTATGCTTCCTTGTTAAACCTTATTCTTAGACTTGGGTTATTTAAATTAAAGACAACATTAAAAATATATATTTACATATGTATTTTTGAGTAAGTATATCAAATATATATTGCATATTGCTAAGAATTACAACATTTTAATCGTATTTATTATAGTATAAAATATGTATTGGCAGTATTTTTAACCTTAAAAATACAAATTATAACATCTACTAAGTATGTAAATATTGCTTGGAGAATTCAGTAAATAGGTGTATAATAATATGTGAAAAAAACTTCAATACCTATATATTTATTTTTCATATCAAAAGTCAAAATGATTTGTTTTGGTTATTTAAATTTCTAACAAAATATAGGTACCTACTCTTGATACATTGTTATACCCTTTGTTAAACACACTTACCTACATTCACACTATCATGTCATATCCCTAATGGGGTAGGCAGGGACAAACGACGACCATAATTTATATTGACTCAACATACGTAGGTACATGTTTTTTTATTTAACTGAAATTTCTTTCACACGTTTTTCTTGATTGATAAAAATGATGAATATGAAATTATGTTTTTTTATTTGTTAATAATAAAATAAGTATTAGTTTAAAATTATTAAGTGTATAAATTTAATTGAAATAACATAATATACAAATTGGAATAGAAGGTACCCACACTAAAAATTAAGTACTAACTTACTTATATAAAACATTTAGATAAATATAAATTACATTTGATATATTTTCATACATTTTTTTTATTTCGAAAGAATACAATATATGTAGGTGAATAATGGCATTTTTTTCGATTGTAAATTTCGTAGAAATAAACTTAAAACCATTCAATTATATACAATACAAATATGCAAAAATAAAATTTATTTAAAAAATATTTTTACATAATATATCTTTCTACACTTATTCATAGATTAAAAATTATATTTTACAGTATCTACTTATTATATAAAAAAAATATTGTCAAAATAATCAATATTAGTTTAAAAATTACTAACAGAGGATAGTAAAATAGGTTGATATCTAATGATAATTTTATTTTTCAAAGAAATAAAATTATCGTGTTTTTGTCTTCAAGATTTGTTGCTTTTTGTAAGCCATCTTTTTAAACATTTCTTGATTAACATTGTATTTTTTTTTCTTCAATCCTAAAATTGATCCCAAAAATTACTTGTAGGGTCTTAAATTATAATAAAATCTTTAAGTTGGTACCTACAGATTTCGAAGATATTTCAGTTTTTTAATTAAATAAAAATATGTTGCATTAATTTGTAAATAGATATTAATATATTACTTATAATAATTACTATACAATTTTTCTTGACTCCTGACAAAATAATATTAGTACATAATTGAGCATTCAAGTACACAATATAAAAATAGATAATATCTTGTTTTTTTTTACATTTAGTGACTTATCATATAATTAAAATAAGAACTTTCTCGGTTTAATTCTAGATACTTTTATATATCGATTATTATTCTACTCATTTCGGAGATACAAGGCATATCAAGTAATCCATAATCAATGTGTTCTGACGATGTGCTTTGTATGAAATGCGTGAATAATCAACATGCGTCAATACTAAAAAGGAAAATTTCTTGATTTTTTAAAATATAAGGATCAATATGGATTTTTATCAAGAATACCTAATAATTATTGGTCGATAAAATAAATTCAGCAAAACTTATCTATTAAATACTATATTTTAAATAAATTTGACAACTAAAAAACTGAATAAAAATTTCTGTAAAAATTTTCAAAAGCAAATTAGTTGTCATAATTGCGGTTGACATAACCTATATTTTATTTTGATCAAGTTTTCACTTGTATCAATTTCGCAACTTAAATTAAGTAATTTAACTCATAATTACTTATGTTCGAAATATTATATTCATCGATTGCATAACTTAAGACTCTTGATTATTCTAATTCTTGAACAAGATGTCTTTACGTAATAAATAAATATTTTATAATGTTATATAATTTTATACATTGAATTCAATAATCTTTTAGTGACTATTATGGATATTATTAAAGTTAAGTAAAAACAATATGTTTAAATTCTAAGTAGGTACATTATTTTTTTACTAACTTAGTCGATAGCCATTTCATCTTACTATAAGAACATTATTAAGAATAATGTTTCTATATTGTCAATACTGACCGTATTTATGGTGTAGACTAGGCCCTTATAAATAAATAAATATTCTATGCTTTCCAGTTGATAAGGGCCTAGTCAGCAGAAACAGTCTCCCCTTTAAGAGAAAAATATATACCTATGTATGTTGAACCATAATCAATTTTGTTTGATTTAAAAAAAATAGTATTATCAAGACCTTAAGGCAATGGTGCTTAGTGTTTTTTGATTGGTCAATATCTACTTAAAAATAAATCTTTTTAAATAATGGTACAGGGAGACTATGGTTAAATATACCTAAAATTTATAGACATTATTTAAAATGTGTGCTTGCATAGTATGTTTTTTTGTAGGTATCTAGAAAACTGACGAGCATTGGAACTAGGACACATAGGGCGTTATTATTATCTTTGTTGAATTTCAATTCTCTCAATGGTTGACCCTATATAAGGCATCTTAGGAAATGTTAAGTAATCCTGTCCATTTAATTCGATATTTTATATTCTCAGATATCTACATAATTTAGAACTAGACACTTGTTAACATTTTTTGTGACCTATATTTAATTACCTACTTTGTAAAAACCACGTTATTGAAATTGAAATTGCGACCGGTTTCGGCGGAACTAACCGTTCCCTCCTCAGGCAGATAATCAACTTTGGCCTCTGCCTCCTCAACTTCTGTCTCCTCAGGCAGATTTGAGTTGAAAATCTGCCAGAGGAGGGGACGGTTATTTTCCAAATCGATAGCAATTTCGATTTCAATAACGTGGTATACAAAGTAGGCAATAAAGTATAGTTTATAAAATATCGATTTTATATACTTACATCATTTTCTCCTTTCACTTTTTTTAGAATTTAGATTTTTATAATATAAAATATTATCAACTCTGAAGACAGTCTGTGAGGTTATGTTTAAATTCATATAGAAATATGTATTATTGTCATTTAAAAGATGGAGAGATAAGGTGTATAAAATGGATACAAAAAAAATGTTTGACAGATCGAAATATTATTTTGTATGCGTCATAAATGTGTGGAAAGGAACGCGATTGTTTGACGTTTCCTTAGATACATAGTATCTCTCGCAATACCAGCCTTAGAATGGCCCATAATCTTTAACCATCGGAATGCAGTTGTCTACATTACAATCTTAGTTTTACCTTCAGGAATCGATGTTTTAATCCGGGTTGAGTTTGGGTTTAGTCGCTCACCTTGAAATCGGTGTCACACGAGCCACGTATACAGGTCGAATAATTTGAATATTACTAATTGATTGTAGGTAAGTGGAATGAAGTCTAAAAGACGATAGTGAATGATAGAGGGAACGAGTATTGTAGTTTCGTGTCACTTAATGTCGACTTATATGTAGAAGAGAGGATGCGACTCGTTTCCAGAAACCGGATTTTATTATGCTGCAAATGTAAGCAAGTCTTTACGGAAATGCGCAAATACACAGATACAAACAAACATCGAAGTAAATAAATTGGATTACAAAGATATTTTTCTAGAATACATGTCGCATCGATCGAGTATCAAACCTATTGTAAATAATCGAATCGATTCGATGTAGGTATTCTTTTTACAGATAAAAAAGTAGTTTTTTTTTACCTTTTTCTCCCGTCACCCGTCTCTCCCGACCAGTTAGAGGTATGAAACTTTCACAATTCAATGCATATTAAAACTGATTTCAGTTTGATTCGTTCGATATTTTGATAAAATTGAACGATTCTGTTTTTCTGAACTTGAATTGTGATTGCTATACCTACTTAGTATATAGGCGTTATATTATTTAAGTTTTCTTTAATTTCACTTCTCTGTCTGTACTTAATTTAACAATCAATTTGATTTAAATATTCAAGAATTTCTGTCATAGTTATGGTGCCTTACTATTGATTGATTCCCGTTAAGGTTTTTTTTATATATTAGGTATGTTGAATTTCTAATTAACACGGTTTTTTTTATTTTAAAGTCAAGTGCCAAGCACATCCAAGAATAAAACTAAATAAAATGGATTCCAAACAGTTATTATTTTGCAATATTTAAACATGATCATCCATGTAATTATTTTTTTATTGATTCGCGTGTCAAGGTTATCGAATATATTTTTATTATGGTCAGAATAACAACAATTCGATGCTTATTAAATTTATAGCCAATAAATTATAATATCGCCATGTTTTTTTTTGTGGCTCATGGGGTCAATAATTTGATTTTCACCGTCAATCGTTTAATTGATTCATAAAAAACCGAATTAATTACCGTCAAAATACAAAAACAACAAATAAACGTCAAAAGGCAACTAAATATCTCCGTTTTACTGTCCATTGGCTTGTTTTTATTAGTAGAATATACCCAGGGGGCAAGTCTGGTCAATCAGCGAAATCAAAACCCTCGTGCTCTCCGCGAAATCAAACGAAATCAAACTCTCCATAAGTTAAGATTATTTGAACATTTCTCATTATACTTGGTAGACGTAAAACCTTCATGATTATCCATATCATTGATATAATTACCTTCTGGAGCTCAATAATATCTTAAGGTATTAAATATAAATTATTTACTAATTATTTTTACTGTTGTTTTTTTGTTTATAGAACTTCATAATATAATTATATCCATGATATGGGTTGTTATGAGGGTTTTGACTCCACCGTTTGACCAGACTTGCCCCCTGATCTGTGTAAAGAAACCTTTCACAATAGAGTAACTCGTTTTATTCAATTGTAACACCCATTCACAGTAAATCTTCAATATACACGAACCAGTAGCTTCTTAAACTTTCTTATTAACAAACAGCAGCCTGACTGGAACATTCTTTGTAATTCTGTGTTCCCAACTTATTATCCGGGTCTTTTTAAGATCAGAACTCATATTTTCCTAAACAGATTGCAAAGCCTCCCCAATACTACATAGTGCTCTTCTTCGGAAGAGTATAATGGATCCTAATAGCTGGTGTCTCCTACGTAGTCTTGTTAAAAAAGCCTCTGTAGTTTGATTTTTATATATTATAATTGTAGAGTTCTATAATTTATATGCTGCCTCTATCACTGTTTAATATAAAAGTCCCACATTAAGTTCTGTAAAGAGGCTATTTCATGTGCTCATCAGCAGAACAGGGGGGCAAGTCTGGTCCAACCGACGAAATCAAAACCCTCACGATTACCCATATCATGGATATAATTATGATATGGAGTTCTTTGACATCTTCAGATATTATAAAACTCTATATTATAATTATATACATGATATGGGTAATCGCGGGGGTTTTGATTTCGCCCGTTGACCAGATTTGCCCCCCTGTTTTCAATTTGAAATATTCAATTGATTCTACTGAGGCACCGCCATCTTTATTTTCTCAAGCCGTGCTGTAGAAAATACACTGACAGTTAAAGAGACCTGTTTCCGGACTTCGTTCTCTATCTAGTCCGAACGTTTATTCTATGGATTTAGTATGAATTTTGGAAGCGGGTTGATGTGTTTGTGCGTTTGAATTTATCATTTTTCACGTGTTTTAGTAATATTTATATACCGTTTTGGAAAAAATACGTTGGTGGTGTTAAACAAGCATTAAGGTAAGATATTTTTTATATATTTACAATGATGTTATAGGTAGTTTGAATAATGTTTATCTGTCGCTAAAATTGTTTTCGTAATGGCCGAGACCACGTGTAATACGTCGTTGTTATAATAAGAAATTGTGTCGTTAGGAAAAATATATAATTGTAGGTACCTTTGGAATATTATGTAGAGTTTGTATTTATTAAAAATTCTTGTGTATTCATTGTGTTCAATGTCAATGTATCTTTTTTCGTGTCAACCGCAAAATATCCTCTCTAGATTTCTTAAAGATTTTTTTGTTTTGAAAATGTATTTATTAGTGATTATTATTTTCAGATGCCTCATAGATGCTGTGTCCCTGGATGTAAATCCAATTATAGCAGTTCCCTGAAGAAAGAAAGTGCAGTCACAGTTTTTAAATTTCCTAATGAAGAAGTGCGCAGACAGGCGTGGATTCGTGCGATTCCACGCAAGAATTGGACTCCAGGGGCCTTTGCTGCTGTTTGTGCCCATCATTTTGACAAAAGTGATATTATATCACATCCTAGAAAACCAAAATTGGCTATTGGAGCAATACCAAGAATTTTTAAAAATTTGCCATGTTATCTGACAAAGAATGTGGCAACAAAAAGAGTGGATCCCAAAATCCGACAGTTCAAAATTATAGAACGTCACGAGGAACAGGTCGAACTTTTCCTGCAAAGCGATGTGATTGTCGACTATAGTGATTTTTTAAGAAATATTAAAGCCAAAGTAAATCTTAGTGAGTGGAGTTTAAAAACTGTGAATAACACGACATATTTTTATATTACAAACATTGATGATGTAGACAAACATTTATATTTAAGTCGTCAAGTTGTCGTTGACCAGAATCTTAGGATTAAAGTATTTGTCGGAACAAATGAACTCTGTCATGGTGAATTGAAGTGGTTATTTCCTACATGTATGAAATTGGATTTGTGGTCACAATTTGAAAATTTGTTAGCAAGATATGGTGTTAATGAAGATGACAGTGTTAGTGATGAAGAAAATAGCATAAGTAATGTTAATAACAATATTATGAAAGCTCACATGTATTTAAAATTTGCACTAGATGCTGCCAGTGGACTTGATTATACACGTAAAAATACTTTAGAGTTGCTTTTGGATCAAGTTCATTTACTAATGACCAAAAGAAAACGATATAGCACGACTACTTTGCTATTTGCTTTTATAATGTATTCGAGGTCTCCTTCATGTTACCGTTTATTGAAAGATTTTTTTAATTTGCCTCATAAAAGGTATTTACAGAGCATTTCTTCGTCGTTTAATGTTTCACCAGATTCGTCGAATAATTTATATTTTAAGAAAATATCACAGGAGCTCTCTGAGCGTGAAAAATATGTCTGTTTATTAATTGATGAAATTTACATAAGTAGCTGTGTTACTTATAAATCCAGAAAACTTGCAGGTTTTGCATCCAATGATTTATCAAAAGTAGCAAAAACAGTTCAATGTTTTATGATTACTTCATGCTTTGGTGGTTTTAAAGAAGTCGTTCGCCTGATACCTGTTAATTCTATTACTGGCGACGATTTAAAAGCTATTACATTAAATGTGTTGAATTTTATACAAAAATTTGGATTTAAGGTCACTTGCATTATAACCGATAATAATCGGGTGAACCAAAACATGTTTAAAAAAATATCTCCGTCGGATAATTTTAATAATCCATTGTATACAAATATGCCAATTTTTATGTTTTATGACTTTGTGCACATATTTAAAAATATACGAAATAACTGGATTAATATGAAAGATCATAAAAAATCCTTTTCATATCCAGATTTTGAGGACAATTCAATAATTAGACATGCTAAATTTCAAGATCTAAGAGATTTGTATACTATAGAAAGTAATAGTACAGTTAAAAAGGCTTTCAAATTAAATTTTAAATCTTTGTACCCGACTTCTTTCGAAAGGCAAAAGGTGATTTTTGTCGATAATATATTTCATTGTACCACTATTGCTGGTTTGTCTTTTTTCGATGAATACAAAGAAACAGCTATGTTTTTGCAAATAATCAGAAATTGGTGGGACATTTTAAATGTCAAAACCACAATGAAAGGTAAAATAAAACGCAATGATCTATGTACACCTATACTGGGGACAACTGATGAGAAGCTTGTATATTTAAAAAAATTTGCTGAATGGTTAGATAAATGGAATAATTTGCCAAATGGTACATTTTTTTCAAGTGATACTTATAATGCATTATATCAGAGTGTTTTAACTTTCATAAAATTTATTGAATTTTCATTTGCCAACTATTCGATTTCATATATTTTAACAGGAAAATTTCAAACTGATATGCTCGAAGAAAGATTTAGTTTGTACAGAAGGTTATCGGGTACAAATTACCATATATCATATACACAAATTGTAGAGTCGGAGAAAAAAATTAGAGTCAGGAAAATGTTTAGGTCTAAAAATATATCGGAGACATTAAACAATATTAAAAACTCGCTTACACCTTTGGAAAAAGAATCCAATTTAGAAGTAGATGTTTCTGAATTTATATGCATATTGAAATCAAATTACTTGGAAACATATGAAAATGATGAATCATCACAAATTTATGTTTGTGGTTATGCAGCCCTTGGTGTTAGAAAAAAAATTGTGAATAATTGTAACTTGTGTATTAGTTTAGTGTCTGATAACAAAGGTGTTAAAATTAATGATAAGTATTTTGATTTTCTACAAAGAGGAGGTTTGATCGTCCCCTCTGAGTCTGTAAAGTTTGTTTATTTTCATTTGTGTTCTATATTTGAATATGTTATCAATGTAAAAGCGTTACATCATAAATTTTTGGAACATACCAACCAAAAAGACTTGTTATTGTCATTAACATTTTTAAGCCTAAGATCTGGTTCATTTTATGTAGATTTAGATTCAAAATGTGTTTGTGGAATGACAAATAACAGAATATACAGTATGATTGTGGAAACACTATCAAACATTTTGTTAAATAATTATAGCAAAATGCAAAATGATCGAATCTCTACAAAAAAGAAATGTAATACAAGAAAACTGAAAACATATTGTAATTAGTAGAAATGGATTTACAAATTATTATTCTTTATATAATATTTTATGTAATCTGTGTTAGTTTTGTAAAATTTCAGTCTATTGTATGTACCTACTTGTTTTGAAAATTACCTGATTTTGATTTGCTTATCTGTATGAAAAAATGTCATGCAAGAAAACTGAAAACATTATAATTAGTAGAAGTAGTATATTAATTTACAAATTATTATTCTTTAGATATTATGTAATCTGTGTTATTATAAAATTTCAGTATATTGTATGTACTTATTTTGAAGATTACCTGATTTTATTTTCCTTATTTGTATGAATCTATATACTATTTGAAATGTCTATTGTGAATAATGGCTCTTGTATACCTATTTCTATTTATTTATTATTGTGTTTTAGATTATAAGTCTATTTTGTATCATTTGAAATGCCTGCTTTTGTTATTTTTTTTCTGTTTTATATAAATCTATTTTTACCTTTTTAAATTTCTAATTAATTGTAAATTCTACGTACAAGTATATCTTGTGTCATTTGAAAGATGCCTGCTTTTGTTATTTTTTGTTTTGTATGATTCTATTATACCTTTTTAAATTTCTCTCATTAGTATTAATTTTTGTGTTCTACGTTATAAGTTCATTTGGTGTCATTTGAACGTTGCCTGCCTTTGTTATTTTTTCTGTCTTGTATGAATCTATATAACTTTTTAATGATATAAGTCTATTTTGTGTCATTTGAACGTTGCCTGCTTTTGTTATTTTTTTGTCTTGTATGTAACTATATAACTTTTTAAATTTCTCTCATTAGTATTGATTATTTTGTTCTACGTTATAAGTCTATTTTGTGTCATTTGAGCGTTGCCTGCTTTTGTTATTTGTTTTGTCTTGTATGAAACTATATAACTTTTTAAATTTCTCTCATTAGTATTGATTATTTTGTTCTACGTTACAAGTCTATTTTGTGTCATTTGAACGTTGCCTGCTTTTGTTATTTTTTTGTCTTGTATGTAACTATATAACTTTTTAAATTTCTCTCATTAGTATTGATTATTTTGTTCTACGTTATAAGTCTATTTTGTGTCATTTGAGCGTTGCCTGCTTTTGTTATTTGTTTTGTCTTGTATGAAACTATATAACTTTTTAAATTTCTCTCATTAGTATTGATTATTTTGTTCTACGTTACAAGTCTATTTTGTGTCATTTGAACGTTGCCTGCTTTTGTTATTTTTTGTGTCTTGTATGAAACTATATGACTTTTTAAATTTCTCTCATTAGTATTGATTATTTTGTTCTACGTTATAAATCTATTTTGTGTCATTTGAACGTTGCCTGCTTTTGTTATTTTTTCTGTCTTGTATGAAACTATATGACTTTTTAAAGTTCTCTCATTAGTATTGATTATTTTGTTCTACGTTACAAGTCTATTTTGTGTCATTTGAACGTTGCCTGCTTTTGTTATTTTTTGTGTCTTGTATGAAACTATATGACTTTTTAAATTTCTCTCATTAGTATTGATTATTTTGTTCTACGTTATAAATCTATTTTGTGTCATTTGAACGTTGCCTGCTTTTGTTATTTTTTCTGTCTTGTATGAAACTATATGACTTTTTAAAGTTCTCTCATTAGTATTGATTATTTTGTTCTACGTTATAAATCTATTTTGTGTCATTTGAACGTTGCCTACTTTTGTTATTTTTTCTGTCTTGTATGAAACTATATGACTTTTTAAATTTCTCTCATTAGTATTGATTATTTTGTTCTACGTTATAAGTCTATTTTGTGTCATTTGAACGTTGCCTGCTTTTGTTATTTTTTCTGTCTTGTATGAATCTATATATCTAATATGAATCTATATTTTGTATATTTAAATAATTAAATATCATCTTTTACAAACAATTACCTTTTATTTATTAACCCGAAATTTAGATAAGTACACTTAATTATATTGTATATGCACATAATACAACCTCCATGGTCTAATTGGTTTGTCATTTATCTTCCGTCACGGGTGAATCCTGGCAGGAAAGGAATTTATTCTCATGCATTATATGCTTTTCTGGGTTGGAAACATTGGTAAGTTTGGAAAAAATTGCCTAAGGGCCAGTAAATTCGTTACTTCTGCAGGGTACAACAATGTGTTTATTATTAATATAACTGGGAAGTATTTATAGATTTGAAATCACGACATAATGTCTGATAAATTATTTTGGTGAATTTCCGACTAAAAAAATATATTCTCTTTATTTTGGAATTGGTAGTATAATTTTTTTTACAAATATATTCTCATTATTTTGGAACTATAATTATAGTAAAAAATAATTTTAAAAATATATTATGTTCTCATTATTTAGCAGTATAAAATATTTTAAAAATATAT
Source organism: Molanna angustata (assembly GCA_963576475.1). Classification (NCBI taxonomy): domain Eukaryota; kingdom Metazoa; phylum Arthropoda; class Insecta; order Trichoptera; family Molannidae; genus Molanna; species Molanna angustata. The sequence continues at coordinate 1,331,337 of OY754984.1, forward strand.
TCTCATTATTTTGGAATTAATAGTATAATTTTTTTTGTTGAAATCTTCGAAATTTAAGCTAAAACATCATTAACACGTCATGGCCAAATAGGTCTCTTTACTTTGAAATTTTAGTTCCCGCCAAATCTACAGCACGGCTTGAGAAAATAAAGATGGCGGTGACTGAGGTCGTATCTAATACTGTTAAAATTCCCGGAATTATTCTTCTGGTTCTTCACTATCCCTCGTCCCTCCACTGCTGTATGTAGACCTCTTCCATACACTTCCACTCGTCTCTGTTCTGTCCTCTCCGCATCCAGGTTTTACCACATGGCCACATGGACAATGTCGTCAGACAATCTTTTAGGAGGTATTCCAACACTCGCATTATTTGTCCAAGGTTAGTGTTCTGGGTGCCCATCTAGTATCCCCTTGTATGGCCAAGTGTCTAGCCCATTGCCACTTTATTCCAGTAATATGATCCATTATATCGACAACCTTAATACGGGGCCTTATCTCTTCATTTCGTATTTTATCGCGGAGACTCACGCCAAGTATCTGCCTTTCAGTGGATCGCAGTGCAACTTTCAACTTTTACTTGTTCCAAGCTTCGATTCAGTGAACCACCACGATTGAGATTGGCCTCTAAAACTCGCAATAGAGTGACTGCGAAATTCCTCGCGATGTAGAAACTTTATATCTGTAAAGGTCGTGGTTTCTAAGCCATATCCCGAAATTCAGATTGAATATATTTGAATTGTCTGCAATCATTTGTGGAGATTATATTTAGGTATTACATATCGCAAGGGTCGTACCTATGCTGAAATTCTCATGGGACATTTTTTCTCAAAATATGTAATTTGGTGATGCGTATGTCATTTTCCATATATGCTATAAGAATCTCGAAGATTTCCATATATGCTGTGGGCATCTCGAAGATTTCCATATATATTGTAGAATCTCGAAGAAGATTTCCATACATGCTGTGGGAATCTCGAAGAAGATTTCCATATATGTTGTAGAATCTCGAAGATTTTCATATGCTATGGGAATCTCGAAGAAGATTTCCATAATATATGCTGTGGGAATCTCGAAGAAAATTTTCATATATCGAATATTTTTTTAACTGCAAACAATGGATTTTTTTTCCTGCCGGGGAAAAAATTACCAATTTCTCAATAGATTGAGTTACAAAAAGGTTTCTTCATTACTTCATAGATGGCAATAGTACCTAATAATGTCTTATTTTCGGGTGAATTGTTACACATTATTTATAAACTATAAACATTGATATGGAACTCAATAAGAAGGCATAATTGGTGAACGTTGCGCAAGTGCATAAAGTGATCACGTATACCAGCCGATGACAGGTCTCTATTGAGATCTTAAAAAGTTTGTCAATAAAAATAATATTTCCATATACTCGTATGTTGTAGGAATCTCGAAGAAGATTTCCATATATTATGCTGTGGGAATTTCGAAGAAGATTTACATTGTAGGCCATCTGTTATTTTCCCGCCTTCTACCGTCGCGGTTTTTTATTTCCCGCCTAAATGTCAGTTTATATGCAGACAAATTGAGAACTAAACTACAGGAAAGTTTTGTTTTTACTATTGATTAAAATATTCCTTTTTTGAATTTTTGTTTTATACTGTCTGATGGCATCAGGGATATTTAGACAAGATGGCATCAGTGCGCTGATTAACAAAATGGTTGAGTAGAAGCATGGAGTGCATAGAATTGAAATATTGTTGCAGCAAAAAAAATATCCACGAATAAAACCCATAGATTAAAATAAAATCAACCAAAAATAAAGGATTTCCATAAATTTTAATGTTTTGTGATAATATTACCATGCAAAGCAATTTAAATAATAAAGATAATTTTTAAATTGTCTTCATTTTTTTAAGCTAGAGTCTGATGTTTATTTGAATCACTACAACATGTTGTCAAAGTGTACGACTATTATTTCGTTACCGCTTTTAACTGTTGTTACAAAAACTAATTTCTCGTACGACCTCTGCAATGTTCATCGAGCGGGAGACAGCCAACACAAGAGATATTTTCTCATAAAAAAGAAACAAAATTATTATAAGTATTTTACAGTCACGTTTATTTCAACTTGTGTATTGAGTATTTTGTTTCGAAGGTCATCAAACGATTACTAAAAAGAATAAGATAATACTTATCCATTCGTCTGTGATTGTAATAATTATTATTTAAAATTCAACTGAAATTATATAAAGAAGGAAACGACAATTTATTGAGTTATAAAGACTCAAGGGAAAAGTATAATTAAGTACCTAAGTTTTATAATAAAGTATGTACCTGCTCACCTAATTTTTATAATCAATAGTTTCAACTTGGATAGCCTAGTCTTCACACCATTTTTGTAAACCTAACCTACAAAAGTTTGGTAAAAATAGGTTGGTTAAGTTTGTTTGTAGTTATAATTACGACTGGCGTGAGCCAGTTGCATTACCTATATTAAAAATATATAGTATATACTAGCTGACCCGATAGACGTTGTCCCGCCCGAACTATTTGTAAAACAAAAAATATATGAATGAAATATATATTTGAATCATGTGGATGTTATTATTTGCTGAGCAAACTTATATTTTCTTGTTCGATGAGCCAGTTTGAGGTTAGATTGAATGTCATTTCGTATATAATTGCAATACAGCATATACCTATGGTTAGATTTCTTAGTGTTGTCAGATGGAAAAACTAAACATTGCTAATTTGACATAAGCGCTACCATGTTTTTTATTTTCCTTTTCTTATATTAAAGTGTAAAGTTCCACTTTGTGAATCTAAACTATTCAGTGACTCACACGAACACACACAAAAAAATTCATCAAAATCGGTTCAGCCGTTTAGGAAGAGTTCAGTGACATACACACGTACAGAAGAATTATATATATATAAAGATTAAAAAAAAGTAACTCAAATATTAAAATAAATGACTAAATTGGTGTTTTTACCAAACTTTTGTAGGTTATGTTTAAAAAAAATGGTGTGAAGACTAGGCTATCCTTAAAACTTACGTATAGATTTTCAGAAAAAAAATAGAATATAATATTATATTGGACTGTTCATCATATTAATGGTAGGTACATATGTATAATTTGCATAGCGAAAGTAGGTCCGTACCTACCTATTTTTAATTTGCAATAAATTTAAATTTTTTATGTAATGAACTGTTGATTATGTCAGCAACTGATTATGTCAGGATATTAAACTACTTTTTCACCAATTTAAATTCAAAGAGTAACCCAAAAAATATAATAAAAGATTTATTTTATAAAAACATTCAACGAGTTGAAGGGTAGGTAGTTCAAATATATTTAAAAAAAATATTTTGCTCACAAATTTGACAAGAAATTAGTAAGATGGTATGCATTTCAGTGATTATTATTTTGACGAAATATTATATGTGCCTACAAGTCGTAAAAGTCGCGTAAAAATATAACAGTACCCACTGTACTAATCAAATCAAATATACGTTCAATATTTCAAGAGAAAATGTCGCCATTTTGTCTGATCTATGGTCAAATTCCCGTTTCAACTGTCGGAGAACAAAATACACACCATCATCGCGATGAAGTTCGACTAAATATTTCGGTTAGTTAATTGTGGAACACGATGCAGTTATTTAAATTATTATTTTTTATGGCGATCAATTCTTTTTTTAAATAATGCGCTCCAATAAGTACTGTCAGATCATTTAGTGTTGGTCCAATATATTTCTAAATATAATACAGGCATGTTTGTAATGATTCTGATTTTGTTTTTTATAATAATAAACAAATTGTAATTTCGGTTTTCTTTTATCCAAATAATTTTTTTAAATCAATAAACAAAAATTGAGGACAAAGTTTTCTTCATGTTGAAATGAAGATAAAAAATATATATTACGTAATTCCGTAGATTGTTTACATTCATAATGCCAACGACAAACTCATTCTATTATCGAATATTTTTATTATTGCATATGCGCAAACATTGGATTTTTTTCCCTGTCGGGAGTCAAAGATATTTTTTAACAGATTTTTAATTATCTCAATAGAGACAAGGCACCTACAGGGCTTACGACCTGTCATCGGCTGGTTTACGTGATCACTTTATGTGCTTGCGCAACGTTCACTTGGTGAACTTGTTTAAATATGTTATCTATTATTTATTTACAGATGTAGTTTGATACTGAAAAATACTTGGAACAAAGGCAAAATTACATAAAAATACTAACTAACTTGAGAGATCCGCCTGAAAAGGGGCATATTAAGCTTTATTTAACAAAAATGTGAGACAGTTACACAATACACTTTTGAATAGGTATTTTGAAATAGACGAAATGTTTCTAAAACAAATTATTGTCTAAAATAAGTAGGTACCTATGTTTTTGAACAACTGCTGGATAAAATATTGCGTTTCCGTACACCTGAATAAATTATTATAACATGCTTTTTTTGGACAAGTCAATAGAGACGAAGTTGGAATATTAAGATGGGTCGATGGCAAAGCGGTTAGCGCACTGGGCTAGTAATCCAGTGGTCGCTATTTCGAATCCTGCCTCGACCGATTTCGTTCACCTATAGCACAAGCATAATGCTTAATTTAGGGAATGTAGGAAGATGTATATGTACTTTTTTACAAGGAAATATTATTTAAGTAATAAAAAAAATGAAAAAGAAAATTGAGTCAGAAACGGGAAATCAAGGCACAGGGCTTACGACGTGTCTTGGTTTACTGTAGGTGCCTTGATTTACCAGTTCTTGCTAATATTCCAACTTCGTCTCTATTGAGATATTAATAAATTTGCCATAAATATATCATTAAATATCGACAGGGAAAAAATCTAGTGTTTGCGTAGGTATATGCACGTATAAAAGTATTCGACATATTTTCCTATATAGACAGTTATCACAAAAAAATCAACTCTTTGCCCATCAAACTGTCAAGAACTATCGAAAATTCTATTAAATGTTTGTCAGTTTAAAGTTGTATGGCGCTTAAGCTTCTCTGCCCGATGCACACAGTACAGCGCAATGGTTTGGCCACACGAACGTATGTACTTATGTAAGTGCGAGCGAACGTTCAAGAACAACATTATAATACATTGATAACCCAAATAAATCCGTAACTGCCCAAGAAAGTGTGCTCTTTGCATTGCATTGCTGTTTGTCAAGTTTTTTTCACCTGATATCCGAGACATGTTTGCCAATCGTAGGAAAGTTGTTCCAATTTCCTTTTTAAAGGAAATCGCGTATTCATTTAACATCGCGAGGTATTCTTGTGTCGGTACAATTATTTGTCTCTGGCGTGGTTATCATTTCAAAATATATATAAACAGATTTCAACACGAATATTTAAATACCTATTGTGAATATTAAATAACCGAAAGATGGTTCCTAAATATTTTATTATTTTATCATTCAAAACATATGACAACACCAAATACCTTTCGAACATTAATTGCGCGCCAACTGTTAACGAGACAAAATGAATTTCTAAATTTGAATATCAGATCTCGTTGCTAACTTTCGATTGTCTATACAAAAAGCGTTCTGTGGTAAAAAAAATAAAAATGGCGCGCACATACATAAATTGCGGTTACATTAAAATGAAATATTTTCGTTTCTGTTCATCGAGACAAGCTGAATTATTACATGTACGTATTGTATACAATGTGAATGACTATATAAAAAGGTACATATGTTGGTAGTTAGTTACTCGATAAAAACGAAACGGTGACAATGTTTTTTACCAACCATATTGTCAAGACACGTTGACTTTGGAAAGTAACGTTTCCGGCGAAATTTTATTAGGTACAATGCTTTTTCTATGGTATTCAAAAAAAAAAGAACATTATTCAAAAATAATCCATTTAACATTATACACCTACTTTCGGGTTGAATTCGAATATTCTATTTTATAGTCAAACGATTTCAAAACGCCTTGCATTTTGAATCAGAAGAAAATTAACAAATGAATAATATATATACCTACTTACATCATATTGGTATTTATAAATGAATGTTAAGTGAATTTACTATTCGTATTGTACCTACCTACGGTAAAAAGTACAGAAAATCTTAATTTATTTGAAAAACTTCCAGCAAGAATGATACATATTAATAATACTAAAAATGACCTAACATTAATAATAAAAAGTTGATTCCTATAAATAGAACAAATAACTTCGAAATTCAAATAAATCCGTTATTACGTATATGAACGTTCATTTTAAGGAATGGAATAACAAAAAAAACACGATTGGTATGATTGAACGAAATGCACCAATATTAGAATGAAGATCTTTTTGTCCGTCATAAAACGAATGTTTAGAGGTCAAAACTATCACGAAATACAAGTTTAGAGTGTAGGTATTTTGTAGACGAAAATAATATAATTATGACTTCATCTAAATTGATTTGAAATAAAAAATGGCAGACGAAATTATTGTTTTGGTACTTGCATATTTTATCATAAATTAATTAAATAATCGAATAATACTTTAAGAGTAAAAAGACATGATATTTAACAAAGTCCACAATAAAATATTCCTAAATAATTGCATTGAATCTCGAATAGACATGTGTTATGAAAGATTGTTAAGTACATAATATGATAAAAATATCGATTTAACATGTATCAAAGAAAGAATTGACAGGTTAATTGTTTCACAAATCAAAATTGAATCGGCGTGATATAAATCCGTATGTATAATAAATATTAATGATTGTTCAAACTTCGTGGGTCATTTAATTAACTTGTGTCTTTATTTTTTTATATAAAAAATTTCATCTGTGCGTAATTTGCCGCCATTCTTTAAGATCTTGAGGCTAATCGATTGTGTTGTTAAAAAAGGATGTGCAACTATTATACTTTCATAATTTATTTCTCAATCGTCCCAATAATCATGTACAAGCTTTTCCAGTTTTCTGTTTCGTTTTCTCCTAGATATTAATAGAATCTTTAAAACTTCTAATTCTTGAAGAATGATTGATTTTATTTTGCTCTCCATATCGTTCACGAGGTTTAGTAGGTATATTTTTTTCCTTCGTAATCAAATTGAATGTTGTTTATCTTTTTAAAGCTGCGGAGAATACCTACCTACCCAATAAAATTCTAATACCAGATAGATTTTAATACTTCTTGAATAATTTGAGTGCAAATTTTCAATTCTTTCACTAGTATGTAGCTATCATCCCACAAATGGCACTTAATATATTTACAATTATTAAAACTTACTTCGAATTCCCCACCAGCACCAAAAATATTGTAAAATTAAAAAAAAACTGCTCAAAATGGTGCCACCGTAGCCATTCCTACTCTAGTACGCGCGACAGGTTCTGCATAACTGTGTCGAGCTCTCGCGTCCCTTCTGGGTCGTTCAACATCGTTGTACGACCTTCTGATGACGTCCCAATCCTTGTCGTCTCTCACCGGGACCTCGTGATTCCTATCGAATCTCGAATCGGGCGCGGGGACTCTGCCCATTCTTCCGGATTCAATCTGTCTTTGTCGTTCTTCCAACAGTTCGATCCGTCCGTCTCTGACTGGTTCCTTCCTGGCGATCTGCTCCGTTTTACTGCTCTTCAGCTCTGGATCACGTCTGGATCTCGAAACTTCAACGTGAGGAACATATCTGATTTCTTCGAATTGTTTTTCGCTCTCGACGCCTTCATCGTCGCTTCTCGAATCGTGCTTATAACGATTGTCAAAGTATTTGTCGTTCCTTTCCGTCCCTTTGTATTCGTAATATCTATGTTCCAGTTGTGGTGTTTTTTCTCTTGACGATCTTCTAGGAGCTGGTTCATCGAGATCTTCTCTAGAATCGTGATATTCTCTCGTATACTTGAAATCTCTTGGTTCCCTGTACTCCCTCGTGGGATCCCTGATGTCTTTATAATCCCTGAAATCCCTCGATTCTCTGTAATCTTGAACGTTTCTTGTGTCTGGATCTCTGGCGTATCTGGGATCTCTTACTTCTTTCGACTCTTTATATTCCCTGAAGTCTCTTGTATCGCGTTCCCTATAATCTTTGTATTCTCTTTCGTTTCTGATCGGCTTCTGATCTCTGAGGTCTCGCATGTCAAGTGGGTCTTTGATATCTCTGGAAGATCTTTGTTCCCGGTACTCTCTCTCGAGCATTTCTCTCGATTGTCTAGAGTCCCTAAAGTCTCTTACGTCTCTCCCTCTGCTATTTTCACGATCTTCTCTAGAGTGGTTCCTCCGCATGTCTCTTTGATCGTTCCTGACTGACACTCTCGGCATTTCTGCTCTCCTGTCAAGTACAATGTCATCATCGTCGTCCCACTTGTATTTCCTTTCGTTCTTGATGTCCGACGGGAGCATTGGTCCTCTGGACAGGACCATGTTGAGGTTTCGTTTCATCTGGGCTCGTTTTTCGATTTCTTCGTTGAGTTTCTCCCGTTCGAGGTTCATGAATTTCTCCTTGGCGACGTTGAAGCGGTCTTTGGGGGAGATTGACCCTGCCGCTCTTGCGCTGTGCTTGATGGGTGTTGGAGAGGGTGTTCTTGCTCTACGCGGTGGAGATCTAGATACTTCATATCCATCATGTAGCATATATGCAGTGCTGATTTCTCCCCAGTCTTCCTCTGTAACAATGAAAAAGTAAAGAATTATTCTAGTGATCAAATAATAATGAATAATATTGTTTATATTTAGTTTTCATATTCTAAAGATGAGATAATTCCGAGTCACCTCGGCGAAAAGTTCGAATTTTGTGGCAAAATACTTTTGATATATTTTATTAATTAATTTTAATCTGAAGATGGTAAGTGGGTGATCGGTACAAGTCAGTGTCATTAAATTGTTACAGTGGGTCTTGAAGCCTTTTGATTTATTTTACAGAAAACAATTTATTTATTTATTTATAAACGGCATAAATTGCCTTTTATATAGATACATAAAAACACATATTGATGATAAAAATATATAGAATAAGAAAAAACTATTAGTTATACACTTGCAAAAAGAAAAAATATGTACCTTAACAGTTAAAAAATAAATTCAAGAATAAATAAAAAATAATAGATACCTATTATCAAACATAAAAAATATATACAAATGGACTCAAAATAAATCAAAACATTAAATAAAAAAAAATATTATAAATACAAAAAATAACAGTAGAAACAGTGTCTTGTAAATCTGTATATAAATAAAGTAGGCCTCGTTATAATTAAACAAAAAAAATAAACATTTTAAAATAGAATTTTTTTTCTAAATCGATATTATTTTACTAAACAAAAGTTTTTTCGTCACTTCATAGATGGCGATGGTGGTTTTAGCTTATTTTTAAACGAACAGATTTTCATGATTAAAATATACCTATAGAACTTAAAATTATTGAGATGTTAAATATTTGTCATAAAATATCATTGAATCCACTTTAAAATAATGTTGTTTAACTTACAAAACCAAAGACTGCACCCAATATAACACAGGGATTATCCCTAGCATATTGGAGAGCAAAATCGCTAATTGACAGCAAAGCACAAGAGAGTGTCAATGGTCTGGATGTGTATGTGTATGTGTACCTACCTTTCCATTATCTCTGATTTAAATATATATATTATTTATTTTTTTTTTTATATACATTTATTATTGTTGTCAAACCTCTTCATGTAAAATGTCATGTTTATTATAAATAAATAAAATAAAAATCCCTACAGGGAAAAAATGCAATTTTTGCATACATGCAGGAAGGGCGTACCTAGAACCTTCGAAAAGAAAATGTGGAAATGTCGAAAATTTGACGTTTTTTTTAGCATCGTTGTGCATATGAATGGCCATGAAAATATTTTTAAATCACATGCCAAAATAATATTTAAATTTGTATCCCTGTCAAGCATCGTATCTAAAAACGGTTCAATTTTTAATGATGTATTATGGTTTCGATAAAACAGACAAAAAAATATTAGGTCTTGAATGACTCAACATAATATTCATAGGCAAGCTAAGATTTTCGGCTTTTATAAGCAATTCGGCTACTGATATGCAGCTATAAAAATATTCAGTTTAAAAGATGCTGTGTAGGTACTTGCAATTAGGATAATCAGACATGAGTGATCCGTGCTACTTTCTTCACAATTCAATGAACTTATTATATTAAAATGCATTGTGAATGGCAAATTTGTCTCTTTTTGGTATATTCGTATGAACACTCCTAGATAACTGGTTCCAACTATACTCGAAATTTGCAGGAGTTGAATCACAATAGCAGTAAAGATGTGTATGTAGGTATAGCGATGACCTTTTGTCTCTTTCATTCGACCTTTTCTCATCTTCGCTTATAAATGTGATCTAACCTACTAAATTATTTATCTAAGGCTCGAGTCTTTCAATATAAATTATTTATTTATTTATATCTTCTTGTTCACATAATTTGTACACAGGCGGGTTCATTGCCAAACGGAAATTTCTTCTAACCAACCAGAGTTGTTGAGTTCTCATATGTACCTATAACAAATTATACACAATACAATTTGTTATATGACAATAAAGGTTGTGATATGACAAAAATAAACGAGTGGGTTGTGACCAACGCTAAACTCCTCACTATCAAGTCGCTCCATAAAGTACAACTAAAGCTTGTGAAAAATACTTTGTCTAGTTTGAAGGTATTTTATTTTATACACGTACACGCCCCCTAATGGAGCATTTACATATTGATATATCGGCATGTATGTAGTATTGACACAACAAGATCAAAAATGGGTAAATGTAATGATAATAATAATAATAAGTCATTTGTATAGCGCCGTTTAATGATTCGAGATCATACCAAGGGCGCTGATAGTCTAATGTTGTGTTGCTCTCTGAAACAAAGCTGTTTTTAATCCTTTAGTGAAAGTGCTCTTGCTTTGAGCACTGCGGACATCTAGAGGCAGTGAATTCCACTTAATAGGACCACTCACACTAAAGCATCGGTCATACGATTATACGAACAAATACAAAAAGTATAAACAAAGGAGAAGTAAAAAGATGCAATAAAAGAAAATATACAATGATAAAGAAAAATGCAAATACATATATTGACATAAAAGAAGAAGAAGAAAAAAATAGAATAATTCTATGTAGACAAAAAATACAAAGCAATCCAATAACTAAAAATAATAAAGTAATATGCAAATGAAATAATAATTAACTGACCGGTCAATTCAACATAACAGACCCGATTTAATAATACATGATAGAAATTAAAAAAATAACATATATTTGCGACGTGGCTATTCCAAATTCTAGTAATATTATAAAAACTTTTGATGAAAAAATTAGAAAATACACCGCTTTAGGTAATGAGATTAAAAGACTTTGGCATTCTCGTAAAATAATAATATTATCGTTCATTATTTCAGCCACTGGCATTATTCCAAAATCGTTAATCCGTAATTTAGAAATTATAGATTTATCGAAAAATTTAATAATAAAAATGCAAAAAACGGTAATTATGAATACATGTAGAATTGTTAAAGATTTTTTAAACGTTAATATTCGGGAATCAGTAGGGTTGTTAGGTAGTATAGAGACCTCCTCAGAGCCTAATCCTTTGATATGTTAAGTATCTGGATGGGTGAACTATTCCCAATTGAAAGCTTGATGATGCGTTTGTTGCATTTTATTTTGCTCTTTTAAATAATTTACAATGTACACATTGATCTGCTAATTCTTTTGAGGAAGTGTATAATGGTAATAATAATAATTGAGTGTTATTATTTGTAGTGCTTAATTGTTATTAATATCATTAGTAAATCGGCCAGCGCCGTAAAAAAAAAAAAAATAAACACTTCCTTGCACCCTGCACAAGTGGCGAGTTTATTACCAAATGGCAATTTCTTCCGACCTACTAGTGTTACCAGCCCAGAGAGGCAATATTTGCGAGAAAAATTAATTTAAATAAATTTCTCCTCTAAATAAAAATTAAGAAGAAAAAAAAATAGAATAAAAAATACAAAGCAAAAACACAAAAAATACAAAGCAAAAACACAAAAAATACAAAGCAAAAACACAAAAAATACAAAGCAAAAACACAAAAAATACAAAGCAAAAACACAAAAAATACAAAGCAAAGCAATAACTAAAAATGAAAAAGGTTATATGCCAAAAAAAAAGAAGAAAAAAATAGAATTATTCAGGCAGGATATAACTATGTAGACAAAAAATAACACATCAAAGCAATAATTAAAAAGTGTAATTTGCGTTGTGTGTACATTAAATAAAATATCAACATCACTTCATTGTAAGATTCACATAATATTATTGTAGAAATCCATCTAAGGGTTTTGTAAAAAAAAAACCAATGTACAGATTCAATATTTAATGTATTATATGATGTCGTGTACTAACATGTTATCATTGTGTTGTAAACGTGAATAAACATTAAACATGACTTCTTTTGTGTTCAATTAAATTTATTAAAACTGTACTCTTCAACAACATTTCAAACACCTTCAAATACAAAAAAAAAACTCAACAAAATTATTATTGTTTGTTTGTAGCGTTGAGAGATCGTAAACATTTGATTCAGGAGATGAAAAATGGGCAGTACCTATTTACGCAAACATTTATTTTAATATTGTAGCGATGATACACGACATAGCCAATGTGGTCAATGAATACGTCATTCGTCGGATAGTCTCGCATCTCATTCATATTAACGAAGATGGCCGAAGGTCATTAGTTCCTGAACCGAATATGCAGCGCGGTTCACAATAATCACAATTCGCACATCAACCTATGCATCAACCGACGAGGTGACAACAGTGTAATCTCTTTAGTAATTAGTGTAAAATTAATATCGACCCAAACATCGCGAACATCTGTAAATTTGTCAAGAATTATTTTGTAATTTATTTAAACTGAAAATAGATGTTAATCAAGTAAGTCCTCTTTTATTATGAAACCCTTCATCACTTAATTACTATTTCTATTTCTACTAATCAACTGATTATCAAATTGCAATATCTTATAATATAGTGGTGTATGTTATTGGGAAGTAATTTGAACACGCACTTAAAATCGCAACCTTCTGATATATTATATCCTTAATTAAATAATAACCCCAATAGCATTGACATCGATATAATATTTATGTATAATACGGAGGGCAGACCATAGAGGTTGCCCAAGAGACAGTTATATGGACCAGGTGATCTGTGATGTGCGCTGTAGCAGCTACCAAGAGATGAAGAGGCTGGCGGACAACAGAGATATGTGGAGAGATGGAGTGTGCGGTGCAAACCAATCCTAGGATTGTAACCATGAAGAATACACTATATATAGAGGTGGCCCTAGAGACAGTTATATGGACCAGGTGATCAGTGATGTGCGCTGTAGCAGCTACCAAGAGATGAAGAGGCTGGCGGACAACAGAGATATGTGGAGAGATGGAGTGTGCGGTGCAAACCAATCATAGGATTGTAACCATGAAGAATACACTATATATAGAGGTGGCCCTAGAGACAGTTATATGGACCAGGTGATCAGTGATGTACGCTGTAGCAGCTACCAAGAGATGAAGAGGCTGGCGGACAACAGAGATATGTGGAGAGATGGAGTGTGCGGTGCAAACCAATTATAGGATTGTAACCATGAAGAATACACTATATATAGAGGTCGCCCTAGAGACAGTTATATGGACCAGGTGATCAGTGATGTGCGCTGTAGCAGCTACCAAGAGATGAAGAGGCTGGCGGACAACAGAGATATGTGGAGAGATGGAGTGTGCGGTGCAAACCAATCCTAGGATTGTAACCATGAAGAATACACTATATATAGAGGTCGCCCTAGAGACAGTTATATGGACCAGGTGATCAGTGATGTGCGCTGTAGCAGCTACCAAGAGATGAAGAGGCTGGCGGACAACAGAGATATGTGGAGAGATGGAGTGTGCGGTGCAAACCAATCATAGGATTGTTACCATGAAGAATACACTATATATAGAGGTCGCCCTAGAGACAGTTATATGATCCAGGTGATCAGTGATGTGCGCTGTAGCAGCTACCAAGAGATGAAGAGGCTGGCGGACAACAGAGATATGTGGAGAGATGGAGTGTGCGGTGCAAACCAATCATAGGATTGTAACCATGAAGAATACACTATATATAGAGGTCGCCCTAGAGACAGTTATATGGACCAGGTGATCAGTGATGTGCGCTGTAGCAGCTACCAAGAGATGAAGAGGCTGGCGGACAACAGAGATATGTGGAGAGATGGAGTGTGCGGTGCAAACCAATCATAGGATTGTAACCATGAAGAATACACAATATATAGAGGTCGCCCTAGAGACAGTTATATGGACCAGGTGATCAGTGATGTGCGCTGTAGCAGCTACCAAGAGATGAAGAGGCTGGCGGACAACAGAGATATGTGGAGAGATGGAGTGTGCGGTGCAAACCAATCCTAGGATTGTAACCATGAAGAATACACTATATATAGAGGTCGCCCTAGAGACAGTTATATGGACCAGGTGATCAGTGATGTGCGCTGTAGCAGCTACCAAGAGATGAAGAGGCTGGCGGACAACAGAGATATGTGGAGAGATGGAGTGTGCGGTGCAAACCAATCCTAGGATTGTAACCATGAAGAATACACTATATATAGAGGTCGCCCTAGAGACAGTTATATGGACCAGGTGATCAGTGATGTGCGCTGTAGCAGCTACCAAGAGATGAAGAGGCTGGCGGACAACAGAGATATGTGGAGAGATGGAGTGTGCGGAGCAAACCAATCTTTGAATTGTGACCATGAAGAAAATATAGGTATAATATTACATGATCGGGTGATGGCAGAGAGGTTAGTGCACTGGGTTTGTAATTCAGTGGCCGCAAGTTCGAATCCTGCTACACTGAAAAAAATATTGTGACAACCGAACTGGCTACCTGCGTTTTATCAGTAATAAAGATTTATCTATCTCTTATGCGCTTTCGCAATGTTCACCAATTATGCCTTCCTATTGAGTTCCCTTATAAATGCAATATTGAAAGTTGTATATATTTTAATAATGAGAAACTGATCGTTTGAAAATTATCTGTTTTTACCATCGCCATCTAGTAACGAAGAAACCTTTTTGTAACGCCATCTACTGAGAATTTTTTTTTTCAACAATGAAAGCATTAGTAACCAACCGACATAAAGTAGTATATTTATTTTATTGAATAAATCTAACAACAAAAACATCGAATGGTTTCTTACACAAAAGGTTGGAAACGTCTGTTTTAGTATAGGTATGTACAGAAACACATCATTGGAATGTTCAAAGGTTTTGCTTTGTCATTCCATCTCTTTCTCTGGTTGTGTTAGATGTTGTTTTTTTTGCTTGATTCTGACATCACTGCCAAGAAATAAACGAAGTGAGAGGATTTTGTATTGAGACGTGTTCAGAAGTATATACATACATAATATCATACGTAATAATGGACTTAGTAATCCAACTGTCGATTTGTTCAAGAGAATTTATTTCTTTTAACATATCGACACAGCATCAAGCCAAGATGCGCGAGATTTTTATGCAGGGTCTATATTTTTTGGGGTTCAAGGGCTGGTGAGGTCATGGGGAAATGTTCCTTGCCGTGGGGACATTTCTATAAAATACCATGTAATGCCAATTTGCAAATCTGCAAGCCACCAGCAAGTCCTATTCCTTAGCGTCCACGAGAGGTCTTAGACCCCGCGAACCCTGGGCAATGTGTTCACTAATTAAGTGACATAGCGAATAAGGAGGGGGCGAGGGCGAGTTTTCGGCGCCCTAAAACTGAATGATACGGATAAGGGAAGGAAAACCCTGACAGAAAACCAGGGCATGGTCTCATGCCTTAAGGTGGCGAACCTACCAGAGACCTTGAGAACGAAAGGTTAATCACATCTCTTCTTGAAACCCATGATTACGAAACCAAAAGAAGAAAAAGCCGGACAGAAACTGGAATATCGATCACGCAAACGGAATAAGGACAACGATTTTAAACTCTGTACATGGAATGTAAGAACACTGTATTGCCCGGGGGCGTTGAGGGTTCTATGGGAACAACTGGTAAAATACAAAGCTGATGTAACTGCTATACAGGAAATACGGTGGCTGGGAAGTGGTCATATGGAAAAAAGAGAATATAATCTTTATTACAGCTGCCATAAGAAGTACCATATACTGGGGACAGGTTTCATTGTGGCAAAAAGAATGAAGCATCTGGTTATAGATTTCAAACCAATAAGTGAGAGATTATGTGTTATAAGATTGAAAGGAAAATTCTTTAACACAAGCATAATAAATGCACATGCCCCCACGGAAGAAAGCACAGAGGAAGATAAGGATGAATGGTATAACTTGTTGGAAAGAACATATGATTCGTGTCCAAACAATGATATTAAAATTGTTCTTGGTGATATGAATGCAAAAGTTGGAAGAGACTCAATGTATCATCCTGTAATCGGTGCAAATAGCCTTCATGAGACTCATAATGATAACGGTGAAAGGCTGATAGATTTTGCTACATCACATGGAATGTCTGTTGGAAGTACTATGTTCATCCACAAAGACATACATAAAGTCACATGGAGGTCTCCGGATGGCCGCACAAATAATCAAATCGATCATATTCTGATTGACGGAAGACACATATCCAACCTCATCGACGTACGAACCTATAAAGGAGCCAACTGCGACTCTGACCACTTTTTGGTGGTTAGTAAAGTCAGAGCACGAATTTCTAAGGCCAAAATGCAACCAACAGAAAGACAGAACAAAATAAATGTTGAAGCTTTAAAGGACTTAGAGATACGAGCAAGGTTCAAGGAGGAATTGAATAGGATAAACAATAGTGTCGACTTCAATAAAACAGCAACTGAAATATGGAAGGACTGCCAAATAAATATCAAAGAAGCAGCCCTAGCTGTACTTGGAAACGTGAGACAGACAAGACGACCTGAATGGTTTGATGGTGATTGCATGAGGGTGACAAATTTAAAGAATGAGGCATATAAGAAAATGCAACAGAGAAATACAAGGGCCACTCAAGAAGAATATAGAGAGAGAAGACGAGAAGAAAAGCACACTCATAAAAGGAAAAAGAGAGAATATGAAAAGCTGAGGCTGGTGGAATTGGAAACATTGAAGTCTCAAAATGAAACAAGAAAGTTCTACCAAAGGATTAACCAACAGCGGAAGGAATTCAAACCCAGAACAACTGCCTGTAGAAACAAAAATGGTGAAATTCTTAATGACAATGTAGATATCCTTAAGCGCTGGGCACAACACTTTGATGAAATGTTGAATAACGAAACCACCACAAGAGAATCAGACATAAATATCCCCCCCTTCGAACAAAATAAAGATGATCAACCGGACCCAACCTTGGAAGAAGTAAACAAAGCATTAAGCCTACTCAAAAATAATAAGTCTCCAGGTCACGATGGAATACCAGGTGAGCTACTCAAATACGGTGGAGAGACAATAGGTAGACTCATGCACACAATTATTGGTAAAATATGGGACACTGAATCAATCCCAGAAGAATGGAATACTGGGATTATATGTCCACTACATAAAAAAGGTGACACAATGGACTGCAGCAACTACAGAGGTATAACGCTCCTGAGTTCAGCCTATAAAGTGTTTGCAGGGGTTCTATTCATGCGACTTATGCCACATGCAGAACATATAATTGGGCAATACCAAAGTGGTTTCAGGCCAGGAAGATCGACAATTGACCAAATTTTTGCCCTTAGGCAAATACTGGAAAAAACGCTCGAGTATAATATAGAGACCCACCATTTATTTATAGATTTTAAGGCAGCATACGATAGTGTCAATAGAGCGACATTGTACGAGGCCATGATGGAAATGGGAATACCATTCAAACTAGTAAGACTAGTGAGAGCGACATTGCATGGTTCAAATTGTAGGGTCAAAATACAAACCAGCACCTCGGACATATTTAAAACCTATAATGGCTTACGGCAGGGTGATGCATTGTCTTGCCTATTATTTAATATAGTACTAGAGAAAGCCATCAGAGATGCCAGAATTGAGACAGCAGGTACAATTTTTCGCAAATCAAGCCAGATACTTGCATATGCAGATGATGTTGACATAATTGTAAGAACACCAAATGATGTAAAACAAGCGTTTATACACCTGGAAAATGCTTCTGCCAGAATGGGACTTCAAGTGAACTCTTCTAAGACAAAATATATGATTGCAGCTAAAATGTCCAACCATAGAAATGCCCAAGAAACTCTGATTAGTGCTGGTAATCATGCCATTGAAACTGTGGGGTCGTTTCAGTACCTAGGTTCAATAATAACCAGTAACAACGATGTTAGTGTCGAGATTAAAAGACGAATAGCTGTGGCAAATAAATGCTATTTCGGTATTCACCGACATCTCAAGTCTCGATTGTTGACACGAAATACCAAGTTGTTATTGTATAAAACATTGCTGCGACCAGTACTTGTGCTGTATATGGTGCTGAATGCTGGGTTCTTAATAGGAAGAATGAAAAAGCGCTGCTGGTTTTTGAACGGAAGGTTTTGAGAAAAATCTTTGGGCCTCTTTGTGAGAGTGGAATATGGAGGATAAGGTACAACCATGAGCTGGAGAACCTTTACAGTGATCCTAACATAGTAAAATATATTAAAATACATCGGCTTCAATGGTTAGGGCACGTTCAGCGAATGGAGGAATGCCGAATCCCAAAGAAGATTCTCGACACACGACCGGAGGGGAGACGTGGTGTGGGGAGACCCAAGCTGCGGTGGATGGACGGCGTACAGGAGGATCTTAAGAGGATTGGCGTGACAAACTGGAGAATGCAGACGATGGACCGGTCTAAATGGCGAAAAATTCTGGAGGAGGCCAAGGCTCACAGTGGGCTGTAGCGCCAATGATGATGATGATGACTATATTTTTCACGGCTTTTCCAACTTTGAAGTCCAAAAACACTAACTTAGAGGCTTCGCAGCATATATGTTATATATACGGATTTACTCAGAATTCGGAGTAGAACATTTAGTGTGTGTGTGTGTCCTCCCCCTTATAACTTTTGATCCGCTCAATTTACAGAGCCCAAAATTTCAGAATATATTATAAACAGTAATAGGCTTACAAAACTTTTATACTAGAATTTTGAATTATTGGTAGAATTTTGAACTTTTGATAACCTCTGATTGATTTATGTATGTCCTTCCCTTATATGAGCTGGAATTTTTTTTTATTTATTACTAATTTTAATGGAATTCTATCAAGAACTGACGGTCAAAAAGTTAAATCTAATATAAATTACATTTAGTACATGTTATATTAAAAAAACTAATTAATATTTCCTTTCCTAATTTAAGCTGTAATCTTGTGTTTAGGAAAGCAGCAGCTCTTTGCTTACACAATAAAAATACTTAACTAAAATAAATAATTAATTAACAATTATATAAAAAAACAAACATTTGCAAAACAAAAGCAATACAAAAAGATGTCACATTTCAAATCAATAAAAAATAAATAGGTATAAATAAATAAAAAATATCATTAAAACCATAACACAAAAAATAACACACACAAAAATGAAAATAAACTACAAACTGAACATGGATGTAATATTAGAGATAGTTCGTTAATCTTCGGGATTTGTCGAGGATATACATATTGCAGTTAATATCCAGGAGTGCAGCTACACTAGGTCAAAAACCTGTTTTGAAACAGTTTATGTTATTTTATATATTGTGTGTGTGTCTGTCATTGTAAGTTTTCCTAAAATAATATTCAAATTCATTTGTTTGATCAAACTCCTCAAAGCGGGCGGTGCCTGCTTCTAACTAACAAAATAAAAGTTAAATTATAACTACCCATTATTCCGCATCACAGTGACAAAAGTAGCTTCACACCAAACGGGTTCAGTTCCAAAGTTGACGACAAACAATAAAGGCCATAAATGTTTATCTTGAATATATTATTATACCTGAAACCCGCCAGAGAGACGAGACATACTCTTCCTGTCTGAGTAGGACTTATCTCGGCCCGAGCTACAATCCTCTTAAAATTTTGAACCAGTCTGGATTGGATGAATGGAAATGAATAAGGACGTGGAATGATAAAAAGGTTCCCACGACAAACTCAACCCTTGACAAAGACAATATTTTTTTCATCCATATACATAAATATTTAAGGAGTATTTATCCATAAACACCTGATACCGATTTCTTCTCTTTAGCCTTTCGCAATACTTGTTTTTTATGATGTGATTTTACTCCTCACTACCTGCAGATTATCAACTAGTATCATGCTGAGATTTTATTCTGAAGGTTTCATCACAAGTATATGTGTTTGTGTACTATGTGCTATATACGGCGTGTTTATTCTACTTTATTGATTATAGTCTGGGTATTGACAGAACTGACATGAGGCAGAGGAAGCAATTTTAAAACGGTGAAGATAACTCTCAAAATTTCCGAGTCCTGTGAAAAATTGAGAAGTCCAAAAGTCGGGGATTTTATTATTTATTTATTTTTTATTTAAGAAACACTCACAGAGAAAGCGAGCGGTGATAGCCCAGCGGTAAGGTCGTCGCTTCACATGTGTGAGGTCGACGGTTCGAATCCGGACGGGGCACGCACCTCTGGATTTTTAAAAAATCTATGTGCGGATTTATATCACTTGCTATGTGTAGCCATGATCCAATTTGTCTGGTTCCCCTTTCTAAGGGTTACGAAGGTCAGATGGCAGTCGCTTCAATATAATAACCAGACTCGCCAATTCCAGGATCATGGTCAAAGCGTTCCCCGATAGAAACGGGACAAAAGCGCTAAGGAGAAAGAAACACTCACAGAGAAATTGACATTAAAAAATACAAAATATATAAATACAAAATAACATGTAAGGTCAACTCTCCAATAAGAGTGCCTGCAGCATGTTATATTAAAATACCTATGATAAGGTGGTAGGAGGAGAAAAAGGGGACAAATTCAAGTACCACAGTTGATTCTAGGATTGCTCCTGCGAATATATTATAATATCTTTACTCAATTGCTTAAATTTTGCATATTTTAAATTAAAAATGTCCAAGTCAGTCAAAAGTCTATTGTAGTCATCACAAATTCTACGGATTATTTCATTCTTGCCAAGGTTTGTACGAAATGGTGAAATTGCAAATACATTATGTTGTCTACTATTAAACGATTGTACTCTAAAATTAATTAATTCAAGTAAGTCAGGACAGTCTATTAAATTACGTAAGATTTTGAACAGAAACATAATATAGTGTCATATAAACAAATTGCTTGAATATAGTTGGTTGGAAGATATTGCCATTTTGCAATAAAACCCTATTTTGCACATGTGTACAAAATGTTTTGAATAAATAAACATTTTTCATATTTCAGCCATGATGAGGCTCATCATCCATTATGAATATTGTCTTTTTAGGTGCGATGGGACTGGCTTGGCAGTATAATACATACCAATGTGTCGTGCTTCATTCAATAAGGTAATGCACAAGGTACATGCACACCCGTCGCTGGCTACCCCACACTGTGGAATATGCCTTATATACGAATTTATGTTTTTTCTACTTGAGATGAGGTCACTAAGACGAATGTGTGGTAAAACGGTGTATGATAGAATAAGAAATGAAGATATTAGACGAGAATGTATGATTGAAAAAGATATCGTATGTAAGTAAGATGAAAATACATACATACATACCATCACGCCATGTCCCTTACGGAGTAAGCAGATAGAACCGAGCGCCTTACTTCTCTATTTTTGCACACACTTCTGGCTTCCTTTATATCCATGCATCGTCTCATACATGCCCGTTGATTGTTCAAACTTTTTATATTTCCTTCTTTCAAAATATCATTCACATGGTCATGCCATCACTTTCTGGAGCGATCTCTGATATTCACTCCATCTCTTGCAACCATGTTTATTTTTTTGGTCAGTCGTTCATCGTTTATTCTTTCAATATGTCCAAACCACCTCAAAGCATTCATTTTCATTTTACATATAATATCCTTTTTATCTTGCATTCCCGGTTCTCCTACAATAAATATTCCAACTTCGTCTCTATTGAGATAATTAAAACCTGTTAAAAATATCTTTGACTCCCGACAGGGAAAAAAATCCAATGTTTGCGCATATGCAATAATAAAAATATTTCATTAATTTAATATTTAAAATCACAAACCTAATACATACATAAATACAGTATAAATATATTTTAGATACATAAATATAAACAATATACAGTAAATCTTATTTCTTTCGTAGATAATTTAAATGTCAGTATGCCCTTCGTCACAAGCCAGCTTACAAAAACAAATGTTAACAAGAAAAGTGTATGTATATCGCTCAATGGAGTTAAAATTCTTATGTTAATGTATTTCACCGGATGTTGGACGAAGTTACAAAACCTATTGTTATACAAAAGGTTCAGTGAGATGCTATCTAAATACATACATAGAGACAGATTTATAAATTTACTATTTTAATCTTAAAGTTTTTAAGGGACAACAAAATATACAATAAATACATCGCCTACACAATATTATTTGAATTTAAATTTATAGATTGACTAATCATATATCACTAGTTATAGGTGTGCGACAAGGTGACACAATTTTGCCAAAGCTATTCACGCTAGCCCTAGAAGATGTATTTAAAACCCTCAACTGGGATAACAAAGGGGTGAAGATAGATGGCACATATTTGAGTCACCTAAGATTCGCTGATGACATAGTTGTTGTAGGTGAGAGCATTGATGAATTAAGTCAAATGATAAATGAATTGCATGAGGCTTCTAGCAAGATTGGTCTAAGTATGAACATAGCAAAAACGAAAATTATAAGTCCAGAAAACAAAATCATCACTGTTAACAATAAGAATCTCGAAATAGTGGATGAATACATATATCTTGGACACAAGATAAAACTGGGCAAAGAAAACTAAACAGCGGAACTGCCAAGAAGAATAGGAATGAGTTGGGCAGCTTTTAACAAACTTAGACACATTCTAGAAGATAAAGAGATTCCGATCTGTCTGAAAAGAAAAACATATGAATCATGTATACTGCCAGTGACTACATATGCATTGGAGACCATGGCCCTTACAAAAAGAAATGTAGAAAAACTCAAATGCACACAGCGATCCATGGAAAGATCCATGCTTGGTATAAGCCTAAGAGACAGAATAAGAAATGAGGAAATTAGGAAAAGGACCAGAGTAGCGGACGTCATGGATCACGTAGCTACATTGAAATGGCAATGGGCGGGACATATTGCTAGACAGGAACCCACAAGATGGACCCCTAAAATATTGAGATGGAGACCTTGGGAAAGTAAGAGAGGCGTCGGAAGACCTCAAAAAAGATGGTCTGACGACATAGCCGCTGTGGGGGGTAGAAATTGGCTGCAAGCAGCAACCGATAGAAGGAAGTGGAAGAATATGGAAGAGGCCTATATCCAGCAGTGGAAGACAGAGGGCTGAAGAAGAAGAAGAAGAAGATATCACTAGTTATGCTTTGTCATCATATTCTTTTATACATGGTATGCCTACTTTTTATTTCTTTCTGTTAAGATAAATAACTTGTACCTAACATGACAGGAGGAAGATGAGGTCTAGCATGGGCCGCCATCGGTAAACTCTCTTTTATCTTCAAGTCTCCGAAGTACGCTAATTAGGTACCTTATAAAGAAATTCTTTGACGCGTTGCGTTCTCCCGATACTGGCGTATGGCTGTGAATCTCTTGTGTTTACAAAAAAAATATTAAATAAAATAAACATGTATTTTTTGCTAACTAGGAATATAGTCGAATATTTTATTTATTTATTTTTTATTTTATTTTTAATATATTTTATAATACAAATCAATATATAAATTCACTAGTAATAATATTCTTACATATTTTTCCCTGCAGTTCCTCATCAAAAAGATTACAATCTTGTGCTTGATGAGGGAAGCACTTATAAAAAAAATAAAAAATATCAATACAAAGCAAAGTCAACATAAAAGTAAAAGTAATTAAATCAAATCATACATGAACAAAAAAAAATCAAATAAACATCAAAAAAAGGTTGAAAATAAATGAAAAAGAAGAATACTCAAATGAGAAAACATATCAGAATACATATTCAAACCAAAAAAAAGAAAAACATGAAAATAATTGAAAAATGAGTAATATAGAATTATAGACGATTCAAATATATCAAATCACATATTCAAAAATAAAAAAAGAAAATACTGGAAATTGAAACAAATCAAAACAACAAAATCGAAAACTACTATTTTAGAAAGTTAAGTGCAATTTTAATTGATGTTTAAATTTTTTAAATTCTTTTATCTGCTTTAATTCATTTGGGAGGCAATTGAAAAATTTTATTCCCAAATAAATGTAGTTGTTTTGTAATTGTCCTGTATTACATTTGGGTATTTTAAAATCATTTTGGAATCGCAGAGACTTATTTTTTTCAATTTTTTGTATAACATTATCTTTGAAAATTTGCAAAATAGACACTTTTTTATAAATATTATCTACTTTGGGTACTTTGAACATGTCAAATAGTGTTGTAGTGGGGAAAGTGCGTGTTTTCTTAAGTATAACCTTTATGATTAATTTTTGTACAACTCTAACTTTATATTCCTTTTAATTTTATATACGTAAACATTGGATTTTGTTCCCTGTCGGGAGTCAAATGATATTTTAATTGACACATTTATAGTATCTCAATAGGGACGAAGTTGGGATATTATAAAAAAACTCAAGGCACCTACAGGGCTTACGACCTGTCATCAGCTGGTTTACGTTATCACTTTATGCGCTTGCGCAACCTTCACCAATTATGCCTTCTTATTGAGTTGCCTTATCAATGTAATTTGTAAAAGTCCTATATATTTGAATAATGTGTAACAATTCATATGAAAAAAAATGCATTATTACTATTGCCATATAGGTACGAAGTAACAAAGAAACCTTTTTGTAACGCCATCTATTGAGAAATTGGTTTAATTGTAAACAATGAAAGCAACAGACCTTATAAATAAGATGACGATGTCTCGCACAGATGTCATCCCTGAACTGCGCCAGAAATATAATTTTATTTTTTGGCCAGTTTACCTAGTTGTACCAATGTGTATGTAAATCTAATATTTAAGAATATAATATTGAATACATATGATTATAAGGTACAGAAGCCGCGTGTAGTACAAATTTATGACAAGTTTTTTTTAAATGTATGTGTGAGGCGGTAGACCGGTAGGTGGACGTATTATGTAGGTGTGCGTATCGGTAGGTGTAGGTACGTATACGGCCGGGCGAATGAAACTCAGAACATTGTTCTTAGTTTTTGTTGTCATACTTTCATTGCGCTGACTAGGTATCTGTATCATTTGTACCTAATCTAAGATTGAATATTTAGGAATATTTTCTATTGAATTTTTAAACAAAAATATAATAATAAAAAAAAAATTAAAAAATATATTATTATAGTATATTTGGTTACAGTTATACCATTATGGCTGTTCCATATCCGTTATAATAATATTTGTTTATGACATCATAAATTATTTAAGATGAGTCTATAACCTTTAACCGTACAGCATTAACAGAGCCGTATCTGCTTTAATAAGTGCCCCGGCACTAAATACAATGAGTTGCTGGTTATGGTCAACAAAGGAGCCAACATTAGAAATCAACTATTCAAAAATATTTGTTACTATTTTCATATTCTACATAGTCCGAGAACCCACGCGCACCAGACTTACGTCATAGTATAAAGACGGATTTTTTCGGTGTAAATACACCATAGCAAGTATCGACGCTTAGCTAATAATATTATGAAATAAATAATAATAAAATAATATAATATTATAAATAATAATATAATATTAAACTCTAAGCAGCGGTGGGTTTTGTAGATAACAGCTATCGAAAATGTTAAAAATATTATTTCATCACGTCATTTATAATAAAGGGCAATTATTTTATATTTTCTTTTCAAATATAAAAAATAATCTGTCAAAGTCATAAATTAACTCCTCAAAATAAGCTAGTGATATCTTCTTCTTCTTAATAAGATCTGTTTCTACCGCTATTCTGTCTCCTGCGATGTGGACTGCCAACTGTCTCGCCATCTCTTTGGAGGTCTTCTTCCAGCTGGGTTCTCCTGGAGAGCGATACGTGGGAGTCTATTTGATACGATGTCTTCCGTACTACACTTTTTTCTTATTTCAGTATTTCGAATTCGGTCTCTTAGAGTGTTTCCGGTTATACATCTCAATGTCCTCATCTCTGATGTTCTCAGAAGAGATTTTGTTCTCGTTGTGTCTGCTCTGGTCTTTACTCCGTAGGTGGCAATGGGTCTTACACATATTTTATACATATATCCGGACTTTGTTTTCGATATTCATATGCTAATTCCTCCATATACTTCCCTTTAGGCTAGTGATATATATAGGAAGTAAAAAAATAGGAAGTATTACGAAATACAATATAAAAGTTGTAAACTACAATAATATCATGAATTCGATTGAACTTATAACAAACTAGGGCTGTACTGAGAAATTTCAAGTATGCCATACGCCATACACACTGAAACATCAATTCGAAACTCATATTTTGCACTCCAAATTCATTGAGAGGAGGTTTCGAACAAAACCGCCAGAGAAAATAATATGTAACATTGCACTGAACTGATATTTCTCACCACCACCCGTTCTGCTTATGGGGACCAAAAACGGCACCTTGTCTGAAAGAACATAAGAAGAGTCCGAAGAACTCTAAAACCTTGAAGTGCCAATTATGTGGAAACAACTGGCTCACTGTTAACTGATAGTGAAGATAAGAGTGCACTGTACTATCGAGAGCCCGGCAAAAGATGCCAAGGGCGTCCAAAAAGACGATGGAAGTTCTTAGAGGCGGAGGATATGCGGGCATGTAATGTCTATGAGGACGATAAAATAAGAAGATATATTCTCTGAGAATATATAATATAATGCAAGTAATTAACTGCCTCCTCAAAACAGGCCCAGCCTAGTGAAGTGGTTCATTCAAAAAAAATATTAATGTTTTCATTATTTTGAATTGTATTTTTTTATTGTTTCTATCATGTATTTTGGTCTTCAATCATTAAAATAAAAGAATATTTTTGACATATTTTTCAAGGTGAAAATATATTGTATAATGTAGAAGTATAAAATATGTTTGTGTAAAATGTTGAACGATAATTATTGCAAGATAACTATCATTACTGAATGTCACGTCATGCAAAGTTTATATAATACCTATATAATATACAATAAGTACAGAACAACTATTGTGCAATCCCCTTAAATATAATGTTTATTTTAATGCTAAACTCTTATGGGAAAAATGTGACGGCACTCCTTTTTAAGGCGACTACCACCAACATAGAAAGCCGAAAAAAATATGTTTTCGAATATCGAATTATTTGTTTGTGATAAATTTTAACATAATAGCGGTGATAGCCCAGTAGTGAGGTCGACTGTTCGAATCCGGATGGGGCACGCACCTCTAGAGATTTTCAAAAAATCTATGTGCGGATTCATGTATATCACTAGCTATGTGTAGCCATGATTCAATTTGTCTGGTTCCCCTTTCTAAGGGTTACGAAGGTCAGATGGCAGTCGCTTCAATGTAATAACCAGACTCGCCAATTCCAAGATGATGGTCAAAGCGTACTACGATAGAAAATGGAAAAAAGGGCTAAGGGGGGAGCAATAAGGTAAATTTTTACATAAAATATATTTTTGAATTTTGTGTAAACCATATTATTTATAGAACTAAGGCGACCGGTTTCAGAACTAACTCTTCCCTCTTCGTGTTTTGAATTTAAAAGTAAGCAATTAATAACCAGCCATCTAAATGTTACGACATATTTTTATGTTATGCTTCCTTGTAATAAATTATTGACCTAATTTATTTATTTTTTAATGTCCTCTTTACTGAAAGATTTTTTTCAATATATTTTATAAAATTCGGCAAAAGTTGCAAGGCCGGGATCAGACTTTATAAAAAATAAAGTGACATTATAAAAATAATGTAAACATATTTCTACTAGGCAACACCGGCGGTCATAGCAATATTGCGCGTAAATAAAAAAAACGACAGGTCATTATGTGTTCAGTCGTCTCTTTTTTCACAATTATATATTGTTGTTAAAAATTATACATATATATTTAGTAAAGTTAAATTTATGATATTGTAAGAAGTGTGTTAAAATCAAATATCATCATATCAATTAGTCAACGTCGTAATATTAATGTGAAACAAGTACTAACATAGATGTCACCTAGAAGTACTTATTTAATTTTTATTTGAATTTGTTCTATATTTAAGTTTTAGTTTAGTTTTTAGTAAGTGACAGTTAAGATACTAAAAAGGAGGAACTGAAAGCATTTAATGTCGTTTCTCTTTTTACAGGTAAAATTATATCTTATATATTATATTTGCTATCATTATTATTTATTTAACAAATTAAATTTAAAGATATAACTTTGTATTAACCACGTTTTTTGGTTGAAACGATGCGACCGGTTTCGGAACTAACCGTTCCCTCATCAGGCTAACTTTCAACTGAAACAGAATGTGACGACGTGCTTACAAGAAATCTATGGGGAGAGAAATAATAGAGAAATAATAGAGAAACAAGAAATATAATAATTTATCCCAATTAGTCTCAAATTTCTTACCAAAAGACATAAGACCGGCATTTTACACTGACAATAATATTGGAAAAAGTTTAATGAATTCCAAAGATAAAGATAATAAAATGGAAAATTCCGGCGTATACCAACTGACATGTGGAGACTGCTCTGCAGTCTACATAGGAAAAACAGGACGGAAATTTGAGACTAGAGTAAAAGAACATATTAGATGTATAAACAATGATAATTTTTCGGAATTCGCAGAACACTTAGTACTTAATGATCATCAATTTAATATGCAATCGGGAACAAAAATTTTACACGTCAACAAAGTAGGTCTCCGTCTTGATAATTTAGAGTCGCTAGAAATTAAAAAGTGTATTAATTCAAAACAGAACATAATAAACAATCAGTTAAATTTATCTTTCAGTCCATTATTAAATATGTTTCCTTTTACTTCTAATCCTTCAGCCAATCGGACCCACCCTGCACAAGACCCAACCCTAAGTACCCCCACCCTACCTCTACCTCCGCCCCCATAGATTTCTTGTAAGCACGTCGTCACATTCTGTTTCAGTTGAAAGTTAGCCTGATGAGGGAACGGTTAGTTCCGAAACCGGTCGCATCGTTTCAACCAAAAAACGTGGTTAATACAAAGTTATATCTTTAAATTTAATTTGTTAAATATGAACCACAAAGTTAACATTCAAACATTTGAAAATATTATTTATTTATGTTATTATTACTTTTATTTTACTTTATAATTATTTAAAGAATAAATTTCTCTTCTTACAGGGCAACAATTTACTTTGCTTACCACAATTTAATTTACTATCACTACTGTATAATATAATCAATAACACTAATTCACCACAATTTCTTAAATGCTATTTAATTTCTCAGTCTGCTTCTGTCATCTGCTGATTGTACTAGCTTTTCCCATTCACTCTAATGATTTTCTCAATTCCTCTTTTGAAGTACAATCAGCAAGACTAATATCGAACACCTTAAGTGATGATATTACGATGTTTCGATCGATTCAACTCTTTAAAAGAAGACTAAAGCTGTTATACCTCTCTAATAACTCTTTACTGACCCTCATTCCCCATCCTCTCTCACATCCCACAACCTCTATCTCCCTCTTTCCTTTGTTGCTACTGTGATTTTACATAATATAATGTTACGTGTTTATATTACTGTTTGTGTTTTGGTATTAAATTAATAAACTTACCTACCACTACACTATTTATGGCTTTCGAAGAAGTTGCCTTATGTCAAAAAACCCGCTATTTGACACATTATCGTACACTCACTCTTCCATTTACTACTCATAAATCCTTTATTATGAATCATTTTTCTTTGGAGTCAGATAAAATATTAAAAAAAGTCATTAACGATTGAGTATTATGGGGGGGACTGCTGCCAACGTACCTATTTTTTCAATTTGAATTTGCGTCATTACTACAAACCGAATCATTTTGAAAAAAATAACCTAGTTAGTTTGGATATTAATAAATAAAAATATACCTTAATTTTTTTAATTATGTTCTGTATATATTCTTGTAGGAAAATAATAAGCATACCCCAATTTTTGACATTTATCTTAAATTTCTAAAAAACTATGAGGTATAGAGCATTATATTTTTTTATAAATTAAAGAAGATCAAAATATATGAAATAATACGATGTAACGTTGCATTAATGCATCAGGTTAAGTTAATAAACCAAAAAAACTTATATTTCGCAATGGCACTGAATGGAAAATAAAGGTTTTTTAGGTTTATTTTCTAAACCTGAAGCATTAATGCAACATCACATCGTATTTTTCTAGATATTTTTGTCTTCTTTAATTTAAAAAAAAATATGTTGAACTTCGCCTTATATTTTATTAAAAATATAAGATAAACGTTGAAAATCGGGGTATGTCATTATTTTTCTACACGAATTTATACAGAACATTATCAAAAAGTAAAGATACATTTTTCTTTATGAATACCCAAACTATCTAAATTATTTGTTTTCAAAACGATTTGATAAGAAATAATGATGGTATATGTATCAAATTGAAAACGTTGGCAGCAGTCCCCCCCTTAACGAGATATAAATTAATTCTTCAAATATAGTTGGTCAAATTAATAACATTGAATAAGTTTAATTTTTATATTTTTAAAATTAATAACATTGAATAAAATGCATGTTGGTATTGGTAAAAAAGGACATAGTAAATTTTTTAAACTATTCGTTGTCAACTAAATAATCTATTAAATGTACCTATTGTGGATATTTTGCTATAAGATCATAGCCTGCTTTACAATGAATTTGCAAGTTGTATTGTGGCGTATCGAATTCTGCATACCTCAGGTATAGTCAACTAAACATGAAGGTATATGTGTCAAGAAATAATCATTATTTATGAAGACGGTCTATTTTATTTATTTATTTCCAACAGGTAAAAAAACATTTGTTTTAGTTTTTCTTCTTCGTCTTGTATTTCATTTGGTCATTTGACCTGTTTGTGAGGGTGGAACTATCGTAGAAGCATGATGACTGTCAATCTCTTCGCAAGTCTTCCGAGTAGCTTTCTGATGTTGGCTTAAACAAAAATATCATAAACAACATCACCTATATCCATAAAGCAGTGTCCTGAATGACTGACACAGCTCAAACGGCTAATCGTAGAGAAGTGAAATATGAAAAACAAATAGTTTTAATAACAAAAACTTTCCAATAAGGAATAATTTTTGGAATATAGGGTGAAAAATAGAGTTGAAAGTTTTGTTAAAAATATTCGAATATCTCGGAAATAAGCTGCGATTAAAATCAAGATAAGAAATAGTGTGCTCACCCGTTTTTCCAAAATTATATTTAAAGGGACGAAAAAGGGATTATTACAACCTTTTCATCATTACCTTCACTTGTCTATCTGTACCGAATGGAATTTTACAATCAATTTTTAACTATTTGCTTTAAGATACATTTTTCCGTATAAAGTATTGTAGCTAATTTTTTTTTTATTTTATTTATTTTGGATATCCAACAGTACAGTAGAGCATAATGATATTAAATACAATGAAAAAAAAAACAAGTAAATGTAGACTACAGTACATAGTAATAGGACATCATATCAAATAATTTTAAAAGCTTAACATACAATTTACGAAAAATGAGAAAAAAACAAAATTATAGGAACACACCAGAAACATACAAGGAATAGTACAGAGAGGATTGTATTCTAGAATCATAACATGGGATTCTAACTTACTTAAGGATCAACGAAGAAGGTGTTGCAACCATTATGGTGACACATAAATAATACATTCATGCATATACTAGAGAGTGGAATTTTGAGTTATGTTATCAGTGCAAAGTTGGCGCTTTATCGCAATTTTGAACGAGTGTAGAGATTGAGTATGAAAAAAGTCAATGTTATTGAGCAGGTTGTTAAAATTGGAGGTGGCCCGGTTAGTAAAGAAATTTTTCCTAAGATTAGTTTTAGAGTGTGAAATAGAAAAAGTAGGTTTTGATCTGACATTGCGGTTTGGAATGTGAAGTGAGATATTTTCTAATAAATTTGGACAATCAATGATGTTATGAAATAGTTTAAACAAAAATAGTGAGTCTGCAGTTATTCGTCTAGATGATAGTGATGGTAAATTAAATTTTGATTCAGCTAAGTACACGTTATTTATATGATTATGCGGGCCCATTAGTTCCCGACAGCCAGATTTATAGATGAGGTGTTTGAGGAAGCGTTTTTGTACACTATCCAGTCTATTTATGTACTTAAGATACATCGGGTTCCAAATTTGCGATCCGTACTCCAAATGACTTCTTACCATAGATGTATATAGAATTTTGAGGCATTCAATATTTGAAAAAGATTTACAGTTCCTGATGATGAAGCCCAACATTTTATTGGCTTTTTTACTTATATTATTCATGTGATCGTCAAATGACAGTTTATACTATCCATAATAATTCCTAGGTCTTTCACCGATTCTTTTCTAGGTATAGGGGAATTATTAAGTGTATAGGAAAAGAAGATTTTATTCTTTTTTTTTGTAAACGTGATAATTTAAGTTAAGAGAATTTATTTTACAGTATGTTTGAAGATGCTCTAGATCCTGTTGAAATTTACGGCAGTCTTGAACACTATTTATTTTTGTATAGAGCTTCATGTCATCTGCATATATTATTACTTTGACAAATTTGAAACAAGAGGTGATGTCGTTTACATATATATTAAAAAGGATAGGGGCCAGCAGTGTGCCCTGTGGAACGCTAATTTATACATCACTTGCTGAATCCTTAATTCTATACGGCACATAGAGGTTTGGGGTAAATCATTTTAAAACGTATGTATGTAGATTAAGTTAAATCATTACAAGCGAGATTGTTAAAACTAATAATACCCAAATCAGATTTATCTAAATGTAAAGACAATGATGAAATGATATTCAGTAAACAGGACTCCCAGTTAACAAATTATACACTTACAGAGTCATATTAAATTATTACTTCTCTAATGAATATAAATATATATAATTCCAGACAAGTTGTGCAAAATAAATTGATAATTCCCAGATGGACAAACTATAACGGTGAAAGGACACTGAAAGTAAGCATACCGAAAATGTTTAACACCCTTTCAAGTGGTATGGAAAAACTTCATAAAATGAATATATTTTTTTAATTGCATATACGCAAACATTGGATTTTTTTCCCTGTCGAGAGTCAAATGATATTTTTATTGACAATAACATCTCAATAGAGACGAAGTTGGGATATTATAGAAGAACCAGGAACTCAACAACGTGAACGTTGCGCAAGCCCATAAAGTGATCACGTAAACCAGCCGATGACAGGTCGTAAGCCCTGTAGGTGCCTGAGTTCCTGGTTCTTCTATAATATCCCAACTTCGTCTCTATTGAGATGTTATTGTTGATAAAATGTTTTTCCCTGTCGGTAGTTAATGATATTTTTTGACAAAGTTGGAATGTTATAGGAGAACCAGGAACTCAAGGCACCTACAAGGCTTGGGGTAATTTTTGCATGTTTTATTGTACATATATACTGGCCATCAACTTATAAATAATAGAGATTTGCAAAACCAAAATCAAGACTGGGTATGCAAGACCAAGGACTCGATCGCGTATGTCAGATCAAGACTACAAACATGAACGCAAAATATATTCATATACAAATTGGATTTGATTCCGAAAAATAAATTACAATTGGAACAAACGTTAATATCATTAAAAACAAAAATATGTTCAACAGAACTGTCACTTTAAACTAGACCCATTTATTAAATCTGAAGATTTTTGTGCATTTTCATAATTGAACCTATTATTTGATCATTATAACAAACTTAAGACACTTTTATAAAAGACGAACATGTATGTATCAATGTATTAGACGATGAGAAGATGGATAGCACCAGGACAGAGCTGCGTAACTATTCACTCTCTACCTACCTCGATAGGGACATGGCTTGATTTTTTTGATCTATTTTAGTTTGTTCACCCCTGATGCAAGAATTTTAGTTGCAAAACACAAGCGTATAATGCACTACGCAAGATTTACATTGTTGTTGCATTGTACGGAGGCTGTTTGCGAATAATAATTATACAAATTTTATGCTACCTACATCTCAATAATACTTATTGATTACCGATTGTAATATTGTTACACAATGTCCTTGTAATCTGAATCTGGCTATTGATACAGACGCGAGTATTGTGCTAGCTTAATTATAAATTGATTATAAACGTGATTTTTCATAAATTCTATGTTGATGCTATGCAGTGATTTTTTTCCCAAATTCTACATATAATTATGATATGTTGATGCTATATAGTGATTTTTTCCTAAATTCTACATATAATCTATTGACATGCCAGTGACATAGTGACAATTGTTGTGTTTTTGTATTTTGTATTATTGCCGATGATAACCTGCAACTTGAAATTTATTATGAATCTTATGAGTTATTTTGTGTGTTATTTTTGAGGTACATTTGTTTATGTATTTTTGTATTATTGCTGATGATAACCTGCAACTTGAAATGTATTATGATGTTTATGACTTATTTTATGTGTCATTTTTAAGGTAAGTACATTTGTTTCTGTATTTTTGTATTATTGCTGATGATAACTTGCAACTTGAAATTTATTATGAATCTTATGAGTTATTTTGTGTTATTTTTAAGGTACATTTGTTTCTGTATTTTTGTATTATTGCTGATGATAACTTGCAACTTGAAATTTATTATGAATCTTATGAGTTATTTTGTGTTATTTTTAAGGTATATTTGTGATGTGACAATCTAATTAATAAATGTCATTTTGATATTCGCTCCGACACGGGTATGTTCCCAGTGAAGCGGATGTCGGTCGCACATAAAAAATAAAAAACAAGTGTAAAGAATTTAAAATAAATAAATTATGGTATGTTAATACTATGCAGTTATTTTTTTATTCCTGATTTTTGTCATATAAATAAGCAATTTTATTTAAATAAATAAAATAAACTAATAAAAATCTTTATTGCGACGAAAAAAATAAGTATACATACAAATACAAGGAAATATATCAACAAATGAAAAGAAAAACAACCTTTCTGACTCAAAAGGACCATGTTCAGCTATGTTGCAGGAAGACAAGCCCCCCAGCAGCTGATTTTCTGTATGATCCTATTGCCTACGTATTTTAATGTAAATACAAAAAAATGCTCCATAACATACACATATATACCTATATATTGTCGGCCTTCGTGGCTCAGTTGGTTAGGTATCTGACCGCTGATCCAAAGGTCCCGGGTTCGATTCCCGGTGGAGACACAGTTTTTAATTGTGTTTTCAGTCTGGATCTGTGAGACGATTAATATTGTAAGTCTCCAGAATGTGGCAACTTGTTATTGGGTGCGTGTTAAATAATTATTTGACATAGTACCTGTTAGTTGCCCGAGAAGCTACATAAAAATAAAAAAATAAAAATATATACACACATTTATTTATACACACCCACATACATAAATACACATTACTTCTTACATACTTCACGCTATGAAAACTCTTTTAATGAATATGCTATAGTTACCTTTTACTCTTTTCATGAGCATGCGATAGTTATCTTTTACTATTTTCATAAGCATGCGATATTTACATTTTACTCTTTTCATGAGCATGCGATAGTTACCTTTTACTCTTTTCATGAGCATGCGATAGTTACCTTTTACTCTTTTTATTAGCATGCGATAATTATATTTTACTCTTTTCATGAGCCTGCGATTTACCCTTACTAACAAGTAACGTCAAGTAACTGTTTTCGAAAGGAGAGTCCTACGCCGAATATGTGGTCCTGTGAAGGAAGGAGATGAATGGCGCATAAAGAAAAATGAAGAACTGTACAAAATTTATGAAGCACCAAAGATCTCAACCCATATAAGACTGCTTAGGTTGAGATGGGCTGGCCATGTACAGAGAATGCCAAACACGCGACTACCCAAAAAAATCATGTTTGGTCACCCGGGAGGTAAACGGAAGATGGGGAGACCAAGACTGAGATGGGGAGGACGACATACGGAGAGATGCAGAAAAGCTCCTGCAGGTCCCTAACTGGAGAACGGCGGCTGAGGAAAGAATAGGTTGGAGGCGCGTGTTGAAGGAGGCCAAGGCTCGATTTGGGCTGTAGCGCCATCGAAGAAGAACAAGTAACGTCATGGTGTCAGTTTTAATATACATATCATGTTTTAAGTCACTTAGTCGATTTAGAGTAAGCGTTATATAGTTACATGCCATCTTAATAGACATTTTCCAATATATGTATTTGGTTGGTACTAGAGAAATATTATTATATTTTTACTATCTTAAACCCTAATTTTAATGGTTTGCTTTCTAATATTTTAATTTAAATATGTTATTTAAAAATTTCTTATCTGGGACAACGAATTGTAATTATGTTTCAGTTTAATATGAGAAAATTAAAGTTTTAACAATGCATATTAACATACAATTCGTGTTTTAATGTAAAACGGTAAATTTCGCTAACCGATTTGCCAATATACCAATTTGACATTGGAGAAATAATGAAAAGTAATAGCCGTGTTACTATTAATTTTTATTCACATTTATAACGTTATAATTATATTGATAGTTGAACTTGATTTTATTAAAACTGTTTTTTTTTTGTTGTATTATTGTACGTTATATTTTGTCTGTTATATAACGGACTAAGGATGAATGCCAGGCCAGCAAATCAAAGGCTATGGTGATTGAAAAGAGTGAAGGCAAAACAGCGTGCCAAGTAGAGGACGAATAACTCGAATATGTCTATCTGAGAAGCATGTTTCAACGCAATGGACGGATTGATAAGGAGATCGAAAGAAGAGTAAAGGCAGGAAAAAGGAGTGAATGGAGCACTAAGACCATTTATGAATGATCCCAACAAATCAAAGGAAGTTAAAGTTGCCATTCATAATGCTATCTTAGTGCCAACCTTGACGTATGCAAGTGAAACCTGGACATGGCAAAAGTCGCACGAAAGCAGAATAAATGCAGTTGAAATGAGATCGCTAAGAAGAATCTGTAATATGACGATGTATGACAGGGTCAGAAATGAGGACATAAGGAAAGAATTTAAGATAAAGAAATATGTCATTAATAGGATGAAAGTGAACACATTGAGATGGTTTGGCCACATGAGGAGAATGAATGAGGAACACCTGACGAAGAAAATATACATTGCGCGGACAGGAATGGAATGAGAGGTTGGGGCCGCCCAAGGAAAGGATGGCACGTCCATGTGAACGGTATTTTGAAAGACGGAAATATTAGAATTAATAACAATAAAATAACTTTGTATTAACCACTTTTTATTAGAACCAAGTCTACATGTTTCAAGAACAATGTTCTCTTCCTCAGGACACTAAGTCGCATTTGATAAAAGGAAATATTAGAAGCGTGAACAACAGACGAACATGTATAAGACGATGTATGAATGTCGACGAGGCGATGAATGAGTGTCAAGATAGAAATAAGTGGCGTTCGGTTCTCTCTGCCTACCCCGCGAGGTACATGCCGTGATTGTATTTATGCATATAGTGTTGGACAATTAAGTCGACCCTAATGCTCCTTCATATCTTACCGAAAGATTTCAACCGCTGAAGGCCTCTCATGGACTCCCGCTTCGGTCTAGAGAAGAGAGAATTCTCGCCATCCCATCACATGCCACGGCTATCTATTTATCATCCTTCACTGTCCATGCTGCCCGGTTATGGAACAACTTGGCCCTTGACATTAGAACTGCACCAACGTTAGCAACCTTCAAAAATAGATTAAAGCACGCGCTCCTAATTTCTATTTCTTAACGACCTTACTTACCATTAGTTTTCCTAGTTAGACAAACCTACTCCCATTTTTTCCCTTCCCTTTTCTAGTGTTGTATCAGGTTTCATCTAAGATTCGTTTAATCGTCATTTATATAACTTGTTTTTTTTTTTCTTAAATTGTGTAACTATTTTTTTCTTCTTCTTTTTTTACTTAACTTTTGTAACCGAATTTTATCTAATTTATGTAACACATACTTGTGTAACTTACGTGTGTAATTGAATATGAGCTTATGTAATTTTGTATGCATCCATAATTGAACGTCCAGCACTCATAGTAATAACCAATATTGTTTTCTTTTTGTGAGAATTGTAAGCTGGATGTCTGTCGATGTACCCTTTTAATAAAATAAAAAAAACATAAAAAAAAAATAATTGTGTATATTTAATTTTTTGTATATTAATGTAACATGTTTATAGTTTAATGTAGGTTTTTTTTGAACATGTAAAAATTCACTTTCATCCATAATTGTAACAGATGGTTGTCTGGAAGAAATTTTCACTAGGCAATAAGTCCGCCAGTTGTACTGGCAAATAAGTTATGTATAATAAAGTTTTAAATAAAATAATGGCATATAATAAATAAATATTTGGTAAGCCGTTTGACTTATGAACTGGGGTTCCGGGTTAACCCCCGGCAATGCGAATTTATACTTAAAATTATTTCTCACACAGATATTGGTGCAATGGTATGGAAATACTGGTTAATTTGAACTATTTGCATGTAACACATGAGATCCAACTGTCGATGGCGATAGTATGTATAATAGAAGAATACGTACCAAACTATAAACACATAAACACAAATTAATAAATATTTTAAGATATTTTGTTTTCTGTATAAAACATGTAGGAATGTTTGTCAGGAAAAGATAGTATAAGGGAACACACACACACAGGCAAATATACAGAAACACTAAATGTTCTATACCGAATTATGAGTAAATCCATTTCCATATATGGAACATATATGCTGCGAAGCCTCTAAGTTGGTGTTTTTTTACTTCAAAGTTGGAAAAACCGTGAAAAATATAGACCGTGCATACAATCTCGCGTATCTTGGATTGATACTTTGTCGATATTTTAGGAGAACAAATTTCTCTTGAACAAATCGACAGTTGGATAAACTCATTAGTCCACATTTAAACTGCATTATGATATCTAAATCTAAACTATGTACAACAAACTTAATCCAGAAAAAAAAACATTTTTATATTTTTTTATTTCGAATTGCTTTTCAGGCAACCAACAGATACTATGTCAATAAACACGAACTTAATAACACGTTACCAAATTCTGGATACATAGTCTCACTGATAATCGGTAATATGCGCTGTAGCAGCTACAAAGAGATGAAGAGACAGGCGGACGATAGAGTTAAGTGGAAAGATCAAGTGTTTGGTGCAGACCAATCCTAGGATTGTGACCCAGAAGTAGAAAAAGAAGTCTCACTGATCTACTCTGAAAAACTGTCTCCGCCGGGAATCAATCCTGGGATCTTTAGCTCAGGAGTCAGATAAAAAGCAAACTGAGCCACGAAGACCGACGATAATTACCAATACACAACACAGGAACTGTTCTAAAATCCTAAACTTCATTTTTATAATGCAATAAAAATGAAGAAAAACATTTATATGATAGCTGTCATTTCCTAAGAAACACAATCATCAGTTCCGATATAAGTACCTATATTAAACTTAAAACCAACATTGGGAGCAGCGTTAAATTGATCGTTAGACAAATGACCTACGTTAAGAAAAACATTAAAATTTATGGAGCAAAATTGAATACCTATATATTTTCTAAAATGTCAATGTACATACATATCTTTTGTCAGTTTTAATGGTCGTTTCTCGAAACGTAACATATTATTTTTAGCCAAGTAATTAATAAAGGAACTCGCAAGAAAGGTATGACTATGAGAATGATAAATATTAAAATATATCTGGATTCGCTACTGTAATCACCACCCGCTCTGGATGTGGGCACTTGAAACAGCAATTCACAGAACGCTAAGCGTGAGCCCTCTAGATTGGCAATCTCGACACCATAGTGCAAAAAGGACAATCTACGAATGTGAATGGAAGATTTACACTCGTGGACTGTCATTGAATAAAGATCTTTTTGAATGAAAAGCATCAGAAGTGTGACCAAGATCTCTGTAATTAATTAACCTTCTGGGAATCTAACAATAGTAAGACACCATAACTATAACAGAACTTCTTAAAGGCTTTGAAATTGTTTTTCGAAATTTCAAATCTGCATGAACAATGGGAACTTGAAGAGGCCCACGGACATCAACGAGGAGCTCCGATCTATAAGAAGACGACATTTGGTGGTGATTTCTTCTCTTCATGGTCACATTCCTAGAATTGGTTTGCACCGCACACTCCGTCTCTCCACATATCTCTGTTATCCACCAGCCTCTTCGTCTCTCGGTAGATGCTACAGCGCACATCACTAATCACCCGGTCTATAACTGTCTCTGGGGCGATCTCTATAGTTTCTACCCTCCGTCATTTCTTCGGCGATTGTAACAATCAGACTCGAATGACTGATGCTATGGCCTATCCATTTGGATCGTTGTTGGGAAACCATCTTTAGAAGTTGTCTCGTTCCTCCGACTCTGCTCAGTACCATCTAGTTTGGAATGTGGCATGACCAATGGATCCTAACCTAATGAATACGCTTGTAGCATTCTTATAAATCCATAAATATAAGCTGAAAATATATTATTTAAATTTCTTTAGCTTAATTAAATTTAGTATACTGACTTTTATTTGATTTTCTTCTTTCTTTTGTCAGCCATCCTTCATCCTTATAGACCTCCCCATAAGATCTCCACAGTTCCAACAATCCATCCGCCTCCAGCCACACAATCTTAATGACTCCGCGACGTTAGTTTGGATTTTTTTAAATGAAATTCTTAAATACATACCAGTGTTGGTTATATCCTCACTTTTTAATGCCATATTTTATCAAATTAAGATTATGTACCTTTTTATTTAGATTCACATTTCAATGAAACAATAATTCTTCTGCGCATATACCTAATATAATCAGACGGATTATTCTATTTTAATTTGTGAAAAAAAAACATGGTTATCCCAAATACCTGCCACAAAGTTTATTTTGTTAGATAATATATTTTTGTAAATTGATTTAAAATATTTGATTATATTTTAAAAAAATCAAAAATACAACATTTTTATGAATCGAAAATTTCATTCAACATTAATTTATATATCCTTGCTATACCTCCTTAACATTAATTTATATATCCTTGCTATACCTCCTTAACATTAATTTATATATCGAATATTTTAATTATTGCATATGCGCAAACATTGGATTTTTTTCCCTGTCGGGAGTCAAAGATATTTTTTAACAGATTTTTAACTATCTCAATTTACAAAAAAACACAATTCTCTCAATAGATGGCGTTGTAACAAAAAAAATAAAAATAATTAGAATGTTGTTCATAATTTCACACATAGATGGCTGTAGTAAAAATCCTTATTTTCAAGCGAAAAGAATTTCAGTATTGCGATATATAGATCTTTCAAAAATTGAATTGATAGGGATCTCATTAAAAAGGCATAATTGGTGAACGTTGCGCAAGCGCATAAAGTGATCACGTAAACCAGCCGATGACAGGTCGTAAGCCCTGTAGGTGCCTTGATTTCCCGGTTCTCCTACAGTAAAATATTCCAACTTCGTCTCTATTGAGATAATTAAAAATCTGTTAAAAAATTTATATATCCTTGCTATAACCCCTTAACATTAATTTATATATCCTTGCTATACCCCCTTGAAATAAATTTATATATCGT
Source organism: Molanna angustata (assembly GCA_963576475.1). Taxonomy (NCBI): domain Eukaryota; kingdom Metazoa; phylum Arthropoda; class Insecta; order Trichoptera; family Molannidae; genus Molanna; species Molanna angustata. The sequence goes on from OY754984.1 coordinate 1,373,215, forward strand.
TGCTATACCCTCTTAACATTAATTTATATATCCTTGCTATACCCCCTTAACATTAATTTATATATCCTTGCTATACCCTCTTAACATTAATTTATATATCCTTGCTATACCCCCTTATAAATTCATATTTCCTTGCTATACCCCTTTAACATTAATTTAAATATCCTTGTTATACCTACCCCCTTCACATATTTGAGAAAAGTTATTTCAAAATGGGTTGTTCAAGTTTATATTCCATCTTAAAATGATTTGATACTAGATTCACCTTGTACTCAAATATTTCATACATTGATGAAAATTTTCACTGTGTAGAAAATATTTCGCATGGCGACACCGCTTCTAATGTTTTATTCTTGCAGTTGCTTTGACAATAACAACATTAAATTAATTTATTGTTGGGTTAGGTAGGTGCCAGGAGATCCACGCTTAAATATTTTCCCGCGCTTTTTATCTATGGCATATTACATTATTGCCAAAGTTAACTGTAGTCGCACTCTGATAGTTACGGTCAGTAAACTCGGCGCGCTGTGATGGTGAGTAAGGAACTATGTAGAGGTCTAACACCTGGGTATGTGTGTGTACCAACTTAAGAACTAGTATAGCAACAATAGGCAAGTACATGACTACCAACCTGACAACATTACATGCCAAATCAGTGCTACCAACCTAATTTCGTTAACACGATAATAATGTATGAGGGAGACAGAGCCGATGGCGGGGAAAATAGCAATAATTTAACTACAACGCTAAGCTCCTCACTAACAAGTCATTCTATAAAGTATTCAAATTTTATATATGTATGGAAAATATTCAGCATTTTCATGAAATGAGTTTCTTACATTATTTTTTAATTAAATATTTTATTATGGAAACTTGATAACTCGTCAATGCCATTTTATGAAAGTGATGTGCCTTTTTACCAATTTGAAAATAAAAATTTCAAATTTTAAATTTCCTGAGCTTGGGCTCACTTTCAAATATTTGACAGTTGAATTGAGAAGCACTATTCAGATATTCTTCAAAATCTAATGGGGTCTTAAGCGAGTATTAGATATACATATTTGCAATATTTGAAAAGAATAGAATGAGTACCTACTTTAGTCTATAATCGGTAAAGTAAAATAAACACGCCGCGCCGTACATAACACACACACAAATACAGATACATTGTGATGACACTTTCAGAATACCATCTCAGCATGATACTAGTTGATAATCTGCAAAAAAAATTACCCTTAAAAATTGCGAAATCATAACTCCCCACTATATCCCCTTGGGTTAGTGAGGAGTAAAAAAAATTGTTTATAATTAATAATTTTAAAGTTTTTGTATTAACAGAGTCGTAAAAAAAATAGACAAAATATTGTTTTCACTTATGTAGGCTCTAACATGCGTTGATATATTTTGTACTGAAAAAATAATTTTACAAGACAATTTTTAAGACAACATGGAGACTGTTCAAAAAAAAGATTTTACTTTGATGCCAACTGCACGTTGAGAAAACGGTAATATTTTTTATTTACGAGTATTTAAAATACCTCCATAATTATCCCCAAGGAGGTTTTAAATTAAATATTGACCGTGCGTTGAAATTTTTTGAATGGGTATTTTTTATTGCCTACATTGATTTTCTCTAAACATTTTCACTACCCCAAGGCGATATAGTGTTAAAGGAGTTATGAATATGCTATTTTTAAGGTTATTTTTTATTGCAAATTATAAACTAGTATCATGCTGAGATTGTATTCTGAAAGTGTCATATTTGTGTATCTGTGTGTGTGCTGTGTGCTATGTACGACGTGTTTATTTTACTTTATCGATTATGGACTATAATAGGTACTCATTCGATTATTTTCAAATATTGCAAATATGTATATCTAATACTCGCTTAAGACCCAATTAGATTTTGAAGGATATCTGAATAGTGCTTCTCAATTTTTTTTTAACTATCAAATATTTCAAAGCGACCCCAAGCTCAGGAACTTTTAATTTGAAATATTTATTTTCAAATTGGTAAAAAGGCACATCACTTTTATAAAATGGTATTGAAGAGTTATCAACTTTTCGTAATAAAATATTTAAATAAAAAATAATGAACTAACTCATTTAATAAAAATTTGAATACCTACTCTATGGAGTGACTTGGTTGTGAAGATTATAGCGTTGGCCACTCCTCACTCGTTTATGTATGTTCAGAGATTACTTTTTACCACGATGTCTAAAATCAATGATTCTTTTGTCATTAGAAAGGGGATATCTTCCCATTGGTTCCATTTTAATGTTGTTAAGATCTGATGATGGGATTCATGAGAAAATATCAAACTTCAATTCAGCGATAGTAATTCTTTACTATATAATCCGAATTTAATGATTTCTTTTTTAATCGGAAGGAGGTGCTTCAGAGGTGATCACACATATAAGTTTCATAGTTCTGGGGGGGGGGGGGGGGGGCAAGTCTCGTCAAACAGTGCAATCAAAACCATCAGGATAACCCATATCATGGATATAACTATCTTATATTTTATTGAGTTCTGAGACAACATAGACATGGTAATGAGTTTGGCTCTGTTGATGTCTTTCGCTGTTCAATATATGAATATCAAGAGAGACTTCAAAGATTGTATAAATTCTGAGTTCTTCTTTTTATTTTTTGTTTTGATTGTTTTTCTTTAATTTTATTTTTATTGTACGTCCCTACCTATATATTTTGTAAATTTATACATTTTTTCTTGATATTTTTTGTTGTTATATACATATACCTATTTGTTATTATGTGTGTATGTATTTTGCTTCGTGGTTCATGACCATATGTTTGAATAATTTGTAATTGTGTATGCAAAAGCCCATTTAGGGCGTTTATATAAATAAATAAATAATATATTAAGATTTAATGGAACTCCATAATGTTAATATATCCATGATATGGGTAATCATAAGAGTTTTGATTTCGCCGTTTGACGGGACTTGACCCCATGATGATAGGACTCATGAGAAAATCATCAAACTCATCAGTTTGCAAAGGCATCTTTAATCTGTATAACACGTATTATTGTATAGGTGAATAATTGTATGATAGATATAATTACTACATACATACATACCATCACGCCATGTCCCTCATGGGGTAGGCATAGTGATTCATTTTGAAGTCGTTTTGTTATATGAAAAATTATTATATATTTATACGCCCAAAAAGAGACATTCCAGTCAATGGTTTGATTTCACATCTGTCAAATGACGGCCCAGTACTGTGTTTGGGCGCTCGGCTCATTTATGTGTCAAGCTCTACATAAATATTACCAAATCCGTAATTTCCCGAGGCGGAATCAAACGTTACACAAATTAATTTGAAAAAATGTGACAAGAGCGAAGGCCACGGGCAGAAAAACTACACAGAGTGAAACGGCACACTAATCACAAAAACAAACAAAATGAGACAAAAATCAACGGAAAGTGCAAGAGAATGACGACCTTAGACAATAATACAATACGGTTCAAATTGCTACGAAGAAATTTAAAAATTAACCAAATTTTTACTCTTCCATACTACTATGGAATATTGGAGTTATGATTTGAATGTTTTTAATCATATTTTTACTGACAAACTTTTAAACATCTCAATAGAGACGATGTTGGGATATTAAAGAAGAACCATGAACTCGAGGCACCTACAGGGTTTACGATACGTCAAGGGCTGGTTTACGTGATCACTTTATGTGCTTGCGCAACGTTCACCAATTACGCCTACTTATTGAGTTCCCTTATAAATGTATTTTTTGAAAGTTCTATATATTTGAATGATGTGTAACAATTCACCCGAAAATAAGAGATTATTACTATTGCCACCTATGAATTAACGAAGAAATCTATTGAGAAATTGGTTTATTTGTAAACAACGAAAGCATCAGTCCTTATAAATGAGGTGACGATGTCTCACACGGTTTATAATTCGGACGCTGTCATTTCGGTTTTTAATCATATTTTTGATTTTTAATCAAGATGATTTATTTATGTTACGTTTTTATTCATGTAAATATTTTTGACAGTTTATTAATATAATATTATATTATAAAATAAAATATTTTTTCTTCGTTGGCCAAAGATACGATACCGTCATAACATTCACATACTTAATAAGATTATTAAAAGTCCGTCTTCACCACAACATTTAATTAAAAAATAACGTCGTTTTCTTGTCAAGTCACGGCCTACCCCTTCGATCTGCTGAACGTAGGTACTACACCAGCTATCCCCAAACCAGTGTCGTAAGACCTGTAGGTGCCTTGAGTTCCTATAATATACCAACTTCGTCTCGATTGAGTAGTTGAAATTTTGTAATAAAATTGATAAATACCTCAATTAAAAAAAATTAATAATTAATAAAAAAATAAATAAATAAATTAATTAATTAATTAATTAATTAATAAATAAATAAATAAATAAATAAATTAATAAATCATAAATAAAAAAAATAAATTAATTAATTAATTAATAAATAAATAATAAATAAATTAATTAATTTATAAATAAATAAATACAGTTAAAATAGGTATCACGAATAGAGTATGTACATAGGTACTATAAGATTTTGTATGTACGGCGTAGTCTAGTCGTTGAAATCAAGTTTAATTATATGTAACCAATTTTTTTATTTCGCTGTTAGGAACCGACTTAGAATGATGCATCCACTTTTTTCTATGATCATCGTTTTCTGGTATCCCGTAGAGCCGGGTAATCGTAAATACAATAGGCAATATAACATCTTACATAGTTCATTAATGAGGTTTACTACCCATCTGACTGGTATGTGGTGATACACATATGTGTCGTGCTTTATTTTAATAAGGTAATTACAGCCGCACACCTATCGCTGGTAACCCCACATTGCATATATGTATGTAATTATATGAACTGAATTCGTTTTAAATAAAAAATAGGTAATTATTTACAAGTGGTATAAGTCTTCAATTTTGCTGAATTTTTTTCTATAGATAGATAAAAATATACAGATTACGGGAAAAATAGTAATTTTCCCGGGAAACGCCTAGAAAAATAAAAAAAAATAAAATTGCAATGTATGAAGAATTGTCAGATTTAACGACACCTATCGCCGAGATTACACGTGACTATTTTCTCATTTGAAGTCAAATAACCAACAATACTTTTATTAAATCACAATTTACACATATAAACACGCAAAATATCTATAAACATTCGATTTCCACGATAAAAAACCAGAAAAATCATTACTAATTTCTTATTTTTAACGTTTATTAAATACGATTAAATACACGAGCCAATACGCGATTGAAAATTGAAAACTAAACCACAGATAAATGCATACTACAAAATATATGACAGACAATATTTGCGAAAAAATATCACATAAAAAAATATTAAAACTGGTAGGTACCATACAACTACCTAAATTTGTTATTAAATATAATTTATTTGTAAATTATAAACAAATGCGAATACATCATCAAAATTATAATAATAGGTTGGTTAATACAAACCTAACCAACCTATTTTAAGCACACTTTTGGTAAAAATTGGTTAGGTTAGGTTTGTATGTATTTATTATTGGGACTCGCGTGAGCGAGTTGCATTACATACTGTCACTCAATGTATAATGCAACTCGCTCACGCGAGTCGTAATAATAACTAAATACAAACCTAACCAACCTATTCTAAGCAAACTTTTTGTAAAAATTGGTTAGGTTAGGTTTGTATGTACCTATTATTGCGACTCGCGTGAGCGAGTTGCATTATATACTGTCACTCAATGTATAATGCAACTCGCTCACGCGAGTCGCAATTATGACTAAATACAAACCTAACCAACCTATTTTTTTAATATTTGACATTGTTTTAATGACCTAAAATAATTTCGATATTCTCGTTTTAAAGCAGTGTTAAAAAAAATTCAAGACCTGACATGTAAGTAGTATTTAAATATTTTAAAACCTTGTTTTTTGTAAACTTTATAAATTTTCGATATTTCATAGAATTTTCATTTAGTTCAGATTTTCGCGGCGTGTTTCTATACTAACAATTAGTTTGAATATTCGCCCATAGATGTCAGAAAAGCAACTATACGCTTGGGAAACTTCATACATTTTTCGTAATGTAATTTTTTTTTTAATTTTTCTAGGCGTTTCCCGGGAAAATTTCTATTTTTCCCGTAATCTGTATATTTTTATCTATCTATAGAAAAAAATTCAGCAAAATTGAACACTTATACCACTTGTAAATAATTAAAAAAATATATAAATTTATAAAGTGTGTGACAAATTATCCTACGTAAGATTTTTTTTTATTTTTTTATGTTTACTTGGATTATTTATTTATTTATTTACCTTTCTGTAAATAATAAAAACAAATATATTGAACACTGGCGGGGTTTTTGCCATTAGGAAATTTCTTCCAACCAACCAGATACAACCACAAGTTTTTAAAATTCATTGGGACAGTAGTTATTTGAGAAATACTGTAATATTTTTGATTTTTGTATTATTTATCTATGTTTATATTATGTAAAACTAATAAAAAAAAAGATTACAATGTATGAAATAAATGTGTATGTACAATAAAAAAAAAAGATACTATTAACAAAAAAAAATACTCAGTAACAAAAAAAGGATATTGTAATAACAAGGAGAGGAAATCAGGGTCAGTGTTCAGGAATAAGTATTCCTTCATTAGTTTTATAAAGTGAACACTTATGTATTTTATTTATTTAACTATTATTTATTAACTTTAATTATTTAGTTTTAGATTTTTGACTATCAACATATCAAGCAGAAAAAAAATGTGCACTAATTTTGTTGTGTGGAGTTTGGTGATGGTCCCAACCCACTCAGTATTTTTGTGAGAACTTTTCTAGTTACATACGACTACCGATATTCAGTAGGTAATGTTAGATTCACACAATTGTTTCAAAAATTGCCCCAAAAATGTCTTCTGTATAAATAGTGTCTGTTCATTCATATAATTGTAGCATTAAATTGATTTCTTACTGAAGTGAATTAAGGTCATTACGTTATTGAATTCAAATTTAAGTTAAAATACCGTATTATTTGTTTCGAAATATCATTTTTAAGTGTATTGCTTCTCGAGTAACAAACAGATACTATGGCAAATATTAATTTAACACGCACCCAACTAACAAGTTGCCACATTCTGGAGACTTACGATATTTATTCTCTCACAGATCCATACTGAAAACACAATTAAAAACTGTGTCTCCACCGGGAATCAAACTCGAGACCATTGGCTCGGCTTTCAGATAGCTAACCAACAAAGCCATGAAAGACGATCTTACTTGCATATATTATAAAACAGAAAAATTCTGTGTAAAAATAATATAGTTTTTATATGTACATTATCTTCTTCTTCTTGTTTCATATCAGGTCTCCCCAACGTTGACAACCACCATAGAGAAAGCCTCCCTGTCCTGTGCAGTGCAAAACAGCTCCTCCACAGTTCTTGTACCAGTCCATTAGCGGATGTTTCGCAGCCAGGAAATCTGCCTTCTTCCGACTCCTCTACGACCCTCAATCTTCCCTTTATGGCGAGCTGAAGGATGGCATACTTTTCACCTCTCAGAATATGGCCGAAGTACAACACTTTACGGAGCTTAACATTGGTGAATAATTCTCTGTTAGCGTTGGCTCTACGTAGTACTTCAGTGTTAGTGTACATTTATAGATAGTTACAATCTCGTCCCTCACGGAGTAGGAAGAGATATCTGAGCGCCGAATTTTTCTACCTGCAGGCTAAGTCTGTAAGGAGATCTCGACCGATAAATGTCGAGTTTAACTGTCCAAATATCGACTAGTCGATATTTTGACAGTTTTGGTAGTCACTAAGCAGATAACGCGTCGAATCGTTCTCGCCCACTTATTTGACGGCGAGATTGGGTCGACATGGTCGACATCGAGTCGAGAGACAAGGATCTAACGCCGCCATGTTGAATTAAATGTCATTTTTTACGCGAACAATGCCGAATTTCATATTTATTTTAAGAATAATTATATAAACAGGTTAAACGACGCCGTTTAAGAGATTCTTCAAACCCTTTAAATATTCCGCGTAATTCATTTATTGCTAATTACCGCGTAACAAAAGTTTTATATGGTTATATATTTATTGGAAATATGCTTCCGTACTTAGATTATAACATAATAATTCTATGCGTCCGTAAATGTTTTCCGTAATGTAGATTTGAAATAATTTTTGATTTTGAGAAAGTATTCTTGTAAGCTATTTTATCACATATGTATTTTTACACTTAACAAAAGAAAATTCGGCGTAGTTTTTAGTAAAAAAATAACACGCTGCTGTCATCACACTTGATAAATTGATCGAAATATAATTAAAAATATTTTTTAAAATTACTCTCAAAACATTCAATAAACACAAAAGAAGTTAATTTAATCGTATTTAAACTTGCTTTCGTGCTTTAAAATATGACCATATTATATTTATTTAACAAATTTATGTAAACAAATTTGACATTTATTCAAATCATGGGGAAAATATTGTGTATTGCCATAAATGATAATTCAAAAATGTACCGCAAGCCAGCCTAACGGCGACAAATACTAATAAGTGCATTTACGAACTCGACAGCGCTTAGTGACTACGAATTGTCGTCACGGACGTAAACATGGCGAGAAGAGCGGCGATACGTTGTCGGATCTCGACTTTTTTACTGACTTGGCCTACTGGACAATAAATTCATTTAGTCACCGTTTCATTTAGCATTTGCTTTGTACATAATGCGTATAATTCGACAGGCATTGTATGATGATAAAGATACTTGGATTTTACCGGTGGCGGCAAAGGAAAATCTTATTAAAAAACATTTTTCACTTAAAACTTTCTTGAATGTACTGAAAACACTCTACTAGAAGATATGGTTGGTTAGAAGAAATTATAATTTGACAATAAACTCGGCACATGCGCAAGGTTTAAGGCAGTAATAGTACTATAAATAAGTGTTTATACTATGTAACAATTAGTTAAACAATATAGACGTGTGTAATATTTTATAATGGCGATGGATATTATTACAAACTTAAAATTATACATACAAGAAAAAGTTAAATATAAATAAAGAATCAATAACAACGAACAACAAACTAAGAATGACGAATGATGAATGATGAATTTTGAATGACGAATGAATAAAGAAGAATCGTGGATTAAACTGTAATATTAATAATCAGATGTAAAATTTAATAGACATAGATAAAAAAATTAGAACTTATAAAATCTTCCACTGTTGACGAAAATTCTTTAAAAAATACAAGATATAGATTTTTCAAATTCAAATATGTAGTTGCCATTTTGTAAAGTAAAGATAGTCCTGAGGCGCGATTCTCGTTTAAATCCTTAGCTGTTGTTATAGATAAGAAATTATGGCTATTAGCGCTTGCGAAGGAATGCTATGTCAATAAATGCGATTCTTGTTCTCGCGTGAGTGATAGGTGTCCATACAGAATGATGTAAGGAGTAAATGCATGTGATAATGGATTTATTTTAAATAAATATTAGGTCTTTTTAATTTTATTTACACTGACAGCGTTGACTATGTAGAATTCCATTTTTAAATAAATTAAACACTTGTTTTTTCTTTCTACATTTATTTTTACTCTCCAAAACGACCGTTTCGCCTGGTGAAGGCCTTTTCAACTATTTGAAGACATTGAATGTATCCTTATTGGTTTTATATTCTTTCTATTCATCTTGATTAGGTACTTTGCCTTTAAACACTTACTTATTTTTGCATTTTTATTATTATTGTTCATTTTTACTGTGATTTTTTCCTTTATTTATCATAAGATGCATTGTTATTTTATCAAGTTAGTTACAACTCCCTTCAAAATAGGAGTTTACTCTAGGCTGTTATTGAATATTATAGTGTATGAATTATTTTTATATTTGAAATTATGAACGTGTGTAAATGATTGAAATAATATTGAAATGTCAGTGGAAGTGACAGATCGATGTTATGAATAGCGCTAAGCGTTAGTGACACCTCTAATGAGCGCTACCTGCGAGGGATAGTATCCCTTTTACTATCACTACAAATTGAAATGAGAATCGCGTTTTCTATAATTTTAAGGATCTTATGGATTTTAAGGCGTTATGGATAATCGAATATTTTTATTATTGCATATGCGCAAACATTGGATTTTTTTCCCTGTCGGGAGTCAAAGATATTTTTTAACAGATTTTTTAATTATCTCAATAGAGACGAAGTTGGATGACAGGTCGTAAGCCCTGTAGGTGCCTTGATTTCCCGGTTATCCTACAGTAAATATTCCAACTTCGTCTCTATTGAGATAATTAAAAAATCTGTTAAAAATATCTTTGACTCCCGACAGGGAAAAAATCCAATGTTTGCGCATATGCAATAATAAAAATATTCGATTACTTAAACATTGGTACAAGTAGGTAAATAAGACAAAAATGACCTTATAAGTCTGGCACAATTCAGGGATGACTTCTATGCGAAAAATTCATTGTCACCTCAGGTATAAGAATTGTTGCTCTCATTATATACAAAAAACCAATTCTCTCAATAGATGGCATTACAACAAAAATAAATAAAAAAATAATAAGAATGTTGTTCATAATTTCACACATAGATGGCTGTAGTAAAAATCCTTATTTTCAAGCGAAAAGAATTTCAGTATTGCAATATATAGAACTTTCAAAAATTGAATTGACAGGGATCTCATTAAAAAGGCATAATTGGTGAACGTTGCGCAAGCGCATAAAGTGATCACGTAAACCAGCCGATGACAGGTCGTAAACCCTGTAGGTGCCTTGATTTCCCGGTTCTCCTACAGTAAAGCGTTATGGATAGCTAAAAAGAACGAGAATCGCGGCTCAGAATATATTACCAACATGGCGGACATGTTTTTTTATTGTAATCATGATACAACAGTATACAGTAATGTATATTTTCGTCTATTATATTATCATATAGTGCAATTTTATACGTTGCCTTGACATTTTGTATCTGAGAGTGAATTGCAAATAAAAAAATACATTACATACCTATCTTTGTTTTCACAATGATCGTCAGAGAGCCAATATTATATACAATATTATACACATCATCGTATCATGTTCTTAATGAGGCAGGTAGAGAGAATCGAGCCCTACATTACAAGTATGTCTAATCATTTTATTAACATACATTGTTCAAACAACTGATAATAGGAAGGAATATTTATCCCTGAACACCTTAACCCGATTTCCTCATGTTTTTTCCCAATCTTTTTTCTTGCTTTGAAGAATTTTATTATTTTTTTTTTAATAAAAATGAATATGTCCTTGTTAAACAAGTACATATACATCTTCCTACGTTCCCTAAAATAAGCATATAAATGCTTATGCTATAGGTGAACGAAATCGGTCAAGGCAGGATTCATACTCGCGACCACTGGATTATTAGCCCAGCGCGCTGACCGCTTTGCCATCGACCCATCTAACGTACACAATTTGTACGTACACAATTTTGTAATACTTTGCCATCGACCCATCTAACGTACACAATTTGTTCGTACACAATATTGTCATACTTTGCCATCGACCCATCTAACGTACAGTTTTGTACGTACACAATATTGTCATACTTTGCCATCGACCCATCTAACGTACAGTTTTGTACGTACACAATTTTGTCATACTTTGCCATCGACCCATCTAACGTACAGTTTTGTACGTACACAATTTTGACATACTTTGCCATCGACCCATCTAACGTACAGTTTTGTACGTACACAATTTTGTCATACTTTGCCATCGACCCATCTAACGTACAGTTTTGTACGTACACAATTTTGTCATACTTTGCCATCGACCCATCTAACGTACAGTTTTGTACGTACACAATTTTGTCATACTTTGCCATCGACCCATCTAACGTACAGTTTTGTACGTACACAATATTGTCATACTTTGCCATCGACCCATCTAACGTACAGTTTTGTACGTACACAATTTTGTCATACTTTGCCATCGACCCATCTAACGTACAGTTTTGTACGTACACAATATTGTCATACTTTGCCATCGACCCATCTAACGTACAGTTTTGTACGTACACAATTTTGTCATACTTTGCCATCGACCCATCTAACGTACAGTTTTGTACGTACACAATTTTGTCATACTTTGCCATCGACCCATCTAACATACAGTTTTGTTCTTACACAATTTTGTCATACTTTGTTTTTATCAACTGATTTAAATCTTTTATTGTTATTGTTCTATGTTGTTATTTTCAATATTTTTTTCACTACATTCACCACCACCCGCTCAAAGCTAACTGAGCGACAAGAAAAAAAGCGCATAGCACGAAAAGTAGCCCATGAAGCCCTCTAGATTAGCAATCTAGGAACCATAGTGCAAAAAAAAACTTTTTATTTTTGTTAACTTTTTCGATCGACAATACTAGATGGAATTCCATTATAATATATTAACATAAAATAGCAGGGGCCGCTCCAGAGAGGGATGGCATGACCATGTGAATGATATTTTGAAAGAAGGAAATATAAGAAGCTTGAAAAATCGACGAGCATGTATGAGACGATGCATGGATGTAAAGGAAGCTAGGAATGTGTGCGAAAATAGAGGAGTATGGCGCTCGGTTCTCTCTGCTTACCCTTTAAGGGATATGGCGTCATGGTATGTATGTATGTATGTATTTTATGTAAAATAAAATACTGATTTATAATTTTCTTCGACATGATTTAGTAGACTAACTAGTTTCGCCCTAGACGAGCATCTTCAGACACCGCTCTGAAGATGCTCGTCTAGAGCGATACTAGTTAGTCTACTAAATCACGTGGAAGAAAATTATAAATCAAGGGGGAAAGTTTGGATCGACCGGCGAAATCAAAACCCTAGTGATCACCCATATAATGGATATAATTATCGTATGGAGTTCTATGACATCTAAAGATATTGTAGAACTCCATATAATAATTATATCCATGATATGGGTAATCGTGAGGGTTTTGATTTCGCCGATCGAACCAGACTTGCCCCCTAGTGTTTTCTTTTCTTTTTTATTTAAATGAATATGTCCTTGTTAAACAAGTACATATACATCTTCCTACGTTCCCTTAAATAAGCACATAAATGCTTGTACTTAGGTGAACGAAATCGGTCGAGGCAGGATTCGAACTCGCGACCACTGGATTACTAGCCCAGCGCGCTAACCGCTCTGCCACCGACCCATGTTTTATTTTAATATATTTATTTAATTTTTACTTTTTAAATAAAAAGCATCAAAGGTGTGACCAAGATCTCTGTGAAAAATAAACGTAATGGGAAACTACCAATAGTAAGGCACATTTAAAGGCTTTAAAATAGTTCTTCGAGATCAGAAAATCCGCATTACCAATGGGACCTTGAAGAAGCCCACGGACAGCAACGAGGAGCTCCGAACTATAAGAGGACACCATTGGGTGGCAGCAATCCCACAAGATGTTTTGCTCATTGTAGCCACTTTATGGGACCTTGTTTTGCTCATTGTAGCCGCTTTATGGGACCTTGTTTTGCTCATTGTAGCCACTTTATGGGACCTTGTTTTGCTCATTGTAGCCACTTTATGGGACCTTGTTTTGCTCATTGTAGCCACTTTATGGGACCTTGTTTTGCTCATTGTAGCCACTTTATGGGACCTTGTTTTCAATATCATGTGTATTGTTTTATTCTAGTGTTAAAGGAAATTTGCGCCATTAATTCAGTTAATATATCAATAAATAAAATAATATAAAAATCTTACCGCTGGAAGTGTGAGGTCTTTCCGGCGACGGCGCCAAGTCCGATCCAATTCCGCTGGAACCAGCCGAAGATCCGACTATGGCCGCTCTGTTATTCCTCTTGGCAGAAACCTGAGGAACGGCTGGCCTCCTGTTCGTGTCGTAGTCCCTCGGCGGAAGAAGCAACGGTTCTCTACCGGCCAGTCTCGTCCTCAACTCGGCGGCTAACCTCTCGGCCACAATCTCCTGCTCGGGAGCCAGCCTCATCTCGATGGGGGGCACTCTGTTGTCGTGGGACGAGTGCCTCTCTTTTCCGTCGATTCTGCTGTCCCTCTCGACCCTCGGTTCACTTCTTTGATCGATTCTAGGATCGCTCCTTTCCCTCCTGTCTCCCCTAGCTTCTATCCTGTCTTCCCTGGAACTGACTCTCTTGTCGTAGGAATTGCTCCTGTTTTCGCCGCCGTTTCTGGTCTCGGCGTATCTCGCTGGAATTTCAACTTCTCTGGACTCCACGTCCGACGGGACGCTTTCATCCTGACCTTCGACGTCGTCCTCTTCTGACCCCAGTCCAGCCACAGCTCTCAGCTGGCTGCAGAGCGCCTGGGCGGTCTGCTGTGAGTCGCACCTGTAAGCGTGCGCATGTAGTGGACACCTGAAATATTGAAAAAAAAAATCATTAGAAAGTTGCGGTTCGTTGATCTGTTAATGTCGGTGTCTGTATAAATCTATGTAGTTATGATTCAAACAGGTTTTGGGATTTGAAGAATGGCCAGAAATCGTCTCCAATTAACCTCCTTCTTGTGTTGGAAGACGATGAATCGTTGAGCAGATGAAAAAGTTAGGTAATCATACATGTCTATAATCGAGTTACGTTTGAATACGTGACATACAAATGAAATTATCATATAATTATTATCTCGTGAGCTATTTCAATAGATTATTTAAACATTATCGAAATTTCCAAACTATGTAGACCTATTTTCATCTCATGGTAGATATTATGTATGTACAATAGTGTTATAACAGCGGAAATATTAATATTTCATAACGTTCAAACAGATTTTATTTCTTCAAATTGTCTGTAAATTTTGTTTGATATCAGACATATTATTATCTAGTTCTAAAGCTGTTATTAAAAATACTTTGATTTTACATTGCTTATCATCTTCATCGGTTCGAACATATAAATAACATTATATCACCAAATCAAACATAATAAACTCCTGTATTATTTACAACTAGTTGCATGTAACACATGAGATCCAACTGTCGATAGCAATAGTATGTATAGTTGAAGAATAAAAATCAAACTATAAACCCATAAATCCAAATTATTGAAAATTTTAACACATGTTGGTTTGTATGTCAAGATAGGACAGTATGGAGGTCAGTCCTCTTTTCCTTCCCGGGATATGAAAACAGCATGATGGTTCTGTATGTTTGTTTGGATATTAAAATCCTATCAAACTATTAAGTCTTCTTACATATTGTGTATAGGCGACTGCCATATAAATTGTATAAAGCGATGTCGTCACTAAATTCTATTTTTATAAAAATTGTTAAAAAAAATTTGAGATGTACAAATACAATGTTTATATTTTTTATAGAAAATTAAATTATCTAGTTGGGGTGTTTCGGCTTTTTTCGATATTTTTAAAAAGTTTGGAAATATAGGCAGTTAAACTCATAAATTTATCATAAAAAAAATATTTTTCTTAATTAAAAATGTTTGAGAAACCCTGGAATTTTTTTGAATAAACTAATTTGAGATTTTGTATTTGTCTATATTTGTACCAATTTTCATCGTTCTAGCTTTTATGGTTTCTGAGATATATGAAAAAATAAAGTAAAAATTCAAAAGTTGATAACCCCTGACTAAAACAAAAATTCGAAATTCTGAGTATAAAAGTTTTGTAGGCCTATAACTGTGTATATATTCTGAAATTGTGGGCTCTGTAAATTGAGCGGATCAAAAGTTATAAGGGACACACACACACACACACACACAGACACACACACACAAAGACACACATACACACGAAATATTCTTCTCCGAATTCTGAGTAAATCCGTCCATGGAACATATATGCTGCGAAGCCTCTAAGTTGGTGTTTTTTGACTTCAAAGTTGGAAAAGCCGTGAAAAAAGTAGACCTCTCCATACAATTCTCGCGTATTCTGGCTTGATACATTGTCGATATGTTAAGAGAACAAAGTTCTCCTGAACAAATCGACAGTTGGATAACAAATAACTATATTATTTAATCTGATCTAAAAACAATTTATATTATGTAATATTCATAGCACGCAACTAATGATCAAATGAACACCTCGGCACAAGACTTCCTAGTGAGATGTTCATTGTACCAACGTAATTACACACTTACCAGTAATACGCACACACACACAATTATGCGCACACAAACACATTTATGTCAAATAAGACAAATTAAAGAAAAATCACTCGAATATAATAAACCAGCTTATTCATGTTTCGTGGATCTGACTAAAGCATTTATCAGAGTGAGACTTACATATGTCATCAACACCTTATCAGAAAGAACATCCAACCTCACACAATTAAAATTATACATGACATCAATTAAAATGGTAAAACTAAAATAATGGTCGATGGAAAATTTAGTAGCAACAGAAATAAAACAAGGGGATAGTCTAAGCCGTTTCTTGTTTAATTTAATTATGGATAGGATTATTGAGGATGTTTCAGCCACGGACATAGGATACAAGATGGGCGAAGATATCATATGTATTATTTGCTACGCTGATGACGCCACACTAATAGCAGATTCTAAAGATGACCTACAAGAACTGCTGAATATATTCAATCATGCAGCAAAGAAACACAAAGTGATACTGTCTACGGGGAAAACAAAATCCCTAGTGATAGCGAAAATACCTCTAAGATGCAAACTGGTTGTGGAAAATGAGTAAATAGAACAAGTCACAAAATTCAAATACTTGGGCGCCAAAATATCAAATGACAATGATCTATATGACGAGGTTAAAGAACAAACCGAAAAAGCAACCGTTATAACTGGCTGCCTCAGGGACACTGTCTGGAAAAACAAACATATGCTCACCAGAATTTAAAAAACGTGAGTAAGACCCATAATGACCTATGCCATCGAAGCCAGAGCCGATACTATCAGAACAAAAAAACCTCCTCCGGACTAATGAAATGGGGACACAGCGCTCCATAGTGGGCGTAATACTCGAGTCCGGAACGAGGATATTAGGAGGAGATGCGATGTAGACGACATCATCCGCTGGAGTAGAGGCGAAGGCGTCAATCGAAAGACCATGTCGAGAGAATGGGAGACAATCGACTACCTAAAATTATCTCCAAGGAAGTCCCGGAGGGTCGTAGAGCAAGGGGAGACCAGCAAAAAGATGGAGTCACAGCTGGACACCTAGATCACAAGAGGCAGTCTCCGACTGAAAAAACAGACCTTCGGCCTAAAACCAGAGGATGAAGAAGAAGAAGAATAAAATAAATTAATGTATAAAAATATAAAAAATAAGTCACCCGAAAAGTAAAACAAAATAAAATATAAAAAATAAGTTACCCGGAAAGTAAAACAAAATAAAATAAAATATATAACACCTACTAGGCCCGAATGAAAAGTCCGACCTAAATACTGAATTCAAAATACTTACCATGTTTTCATTGCACAGTCGCTCACTTAAGTTAGGAGATCACGTGGCTTCCTAACTGGAGGACACTACGAAGTTTTTGAATGAGAATTACATTGCAAAGACATATCTAAATACTTAGCGCATACGCATCGGCGTAAACTAACATTTGCGAACTGTCAAAAAGTAAGGTTGATAGCAAGGAACCTTACGAGTGGTTTAAAACTAAAATACGACATTTTTTCGGTGAATGATGATTTTATCGGCTTTGTTGAATATGTATTTGGTAATTTTCTCAAATCAAATACCAAACAGAATATTCAGCGATCCATACAACATGCCGAAAATTCGCTGGAATTTCAGAAAAATCATGACATCGAGCTATAAGTGTGAGCTTGGTTACATATAGGTTGATATGACAAAAAAACATTTTAAACGTTAGTCTAAGCCCATAGAAAGCTATCTATCTCTTTTCATCATACACAATAATGTGAAATGCTACGCCATCGACCTTTAGTTTGGCGTAGTATTTAGTTAGTGATGTCTCTGCAACACAATTGCTAAATTGCTAAATACTCCAGTGAAGTTAGGAGTTAGTATTTAGGTACCTAGGACTGTGCATTCGGGTCCTAGACAACGAAAAGCGGCAACATTAAACACTTCCTGGAAATTTATTATACAAATGAAAACCTTTGTCCACACTATTTGGTGTATTAAAAAAATTCGTAAAAATATAAAACAGATAGATAATCTCGATGATGATATCACGCGAGATGGATCGATTGGTGCAATATAATCTGATGAACTTAATTATGCAAAACTTAAGATAAAAATCATGTATTAAAAAGTCACGTTTCCCAAATAGTTAAGATATAACAACACGAAGATGAAATCGATTGCGTTTAAGATGTTGTAAATAAATATGACTAAATATTTCTTTATTGTTGGTTCCTACACAGAAGAGCTAATGTTATTGCGATATTATTATTATGATATTATTTTATAAAAACGTGAGAAACTTGAGAAGAAAAGGAGACATCTAACGACCTACATACAGACTTAATATTGTATTTTAATGACATAATTTATGTGCAGATAATCGCTAACTCGCAAATTAGGATAGAATACTAGTTGCATGTAACACATGAGATCCAACCGTCGATTGCGATAGATAGTTGAAGAATAATTACCAAACTATAATCCCATAAATACAAATTATTTAATATTTTAAGATATTTGATTTTCTATGCAACACTTGTACCTATGTATGTATGTCAAGATAGGATAGTATGGAGGTCAGTCCTTTGATCCTACCCAGAATATGAAAACAGCATGATGGTATGTATGTATGTTTGGAGATTAGTATAAAACAATTAAGTTTTCTTAGATATTGTTTGTAGGCGATCGCCATACAAATTGTATGAAGCAATGTCGTCACTAAATTCAATTTTTATAAAAATTATAAAAAAAAAATTGAGATGTGCTGATACAATGTTAGTATTTTTGATAGAAAATTAAATTATCTAGTTGGGGTGTTTCGGCTTTTTTTGATATTTTTAAAAAAATTGGAAATATAGGCAGGTCAACTCATAAATTTATCATAGTTAAAATATTTTTCTTAATAAAAAATGTTTGAGAAACCCTGGAATTAAAAAAAAAACAATTTGAAATTTTGTATTTGTCTATGTTTGTTCCAAATTTCAGCGTTCTAGCTTTTACGGTTTCTGATATATATGAAAAAATAAATCAAAGTTTCGAAAGTTGATAACCCCTGACTGAAACAAAAATTCACAATTCTGAATATAAAAGTTTTGTAGGCCTATAATTTTGTATATATTCTGAAAATTTGGGCTCTGTAAATTGAGCGGATCAAAAGTTATAGGGGGGGGGGGACACACAGACACACACACACACACACACACAAAACTCACATAAAATGTTCTACTCCGAATTCTGAGTAAATCCATGTATGGGAACATAATATATGCTGCGAGGCCTCTAGTTGGTGTTATTAGCATGCAAAAAGTCCACTACACCATACAAAATGTTCCTTCGTACACGCATCTTGGCTTTATAATGTCGATTCATTCAGAGAATTGAATTCTCATGAACGAATCGACAGTTGGATATTTGCTTAATAAAAGTATCTATTCATACATAAAGAAATATAAATCGGATATTTTCAAAGTTGTATTATACGCAAACACTGTCAATGATATTTTTGACATTTTTTAACATCTCAATAGAGACGAAGTTGGAATATTATTAAAGGACCAGGAAATCATGGCACCTACAGGGTCTACGACCTGTCATCGGTTGGTTTACGTGATCACTTTATGCGCTTGCGCATCGTTCATAAATTATTTTATTTATTACAATACAAAATATACATATTCGCTACTTCCACCACCACCCGCTCCGCATATGAGGACTGTCAACGGCCCCTTCGCAGAACGCTAGAATGAACAACAACAAAAAAAACAATGCATGGCACGAAGAGTAGCTCATGGAGCCCTCTAGATTAGCAATCTCAGCACCGTGGTGCAAAAAGAAAAATCAGCAAGTGCGAATTGAGATTCACATCTGCGGACTGTCGGCGACTTCAGATCCATCTATATTAATAGGGCATCAAAGAAGTGACCAAGATCTCTGGAAACAGACAAGTCATTGAGAATCTTCGGATAATAAGGCACCGTATCTATGGTAAAATCGTTTGAAGGCTTTATAATTGTTCTTCGAGATAAAAAATACATATATTAAAACAATATAATACATACAAAACATAATCTAATACAACATCGCCTCCATCTTTAAACTGACAAAGCTTGTGTAGGGAGAGGCCGTGTGTAAAAAAAGGCCAAAATATTGATATATAATTATTAGCTACATATGTATTTATAACTGACTGGTGACTGGTATGTGGGTATACACAGATATGTTGTGCTCCCTTTTATAAGGCAATGCAAACCCGCACACCTTTCGCTGGTTACCCCCCATTGTGGGATATGGCGTGATGGTATGAATGAATGAATGAATGTATTTATTACATTTTATTTTATTTCACTCTATTCAAAGTACACAGACAATGACTGGACAAATACAGGTGATACACAAAATATAAAACACAGTCACGCTTAGCATCAATTATATATCTATAAATTAATATATTATTATATCTAAGCAGTGTAGGAAAAAAAAACAAAGAATAATAAATGAATAACAAAGAAAAACACATAAACAAATTGGTCATATAAATTTGATGGCGACTCAGATCCTTCTTATTGAGTTCCCTTACCAATGCAATTTTGAAAATTCTATAATATATTTTAATAATGAGAAACAGATCGTTTGACAGAGCCAACAAAGCGGCTTTAATCGACGCTTTAGTGTGAGTGATTCTATAAAGTGGAATAGATTG
This sequence comes from Molanna angustata, assembly GCA_963576475.1. Taxonomy (NCBI): domain Eukaryota; kingdom Metazoa; phylum Arthropoda; class Insecta; order Trichoptera; family Molannidae; genus Molanna; species Molanna angustata. Next base: position 1,394,076 of record OY754984.1, read on the forward strand.
CCTACAGATGTCCGAAGTGCACAAATCAAGAGCACCTTATCTAAATGACTGAAAAGAGCTGCGTATAGCAACATATCAACGGCTTACGACAGGAAGTAAGCCCTGTAGATGCCTGAGTTCCTGGTACTTCTATAATTTATTTTATTTATTTATTTATTTATTCATTTATTTATTGATTCACGGCTCAAAGCCCTTTACAAAATTAAATATTACATGACACAGCATAAACAAAAGAAATACAATTTATAAACATCTAGACATAACAACGGTAGCAGAGGATATATAAAGAAAAATAAAAACATATAAGAAAGGTAAATTAAACACCAAAGTATATACATTAAAACATCCAACATTATTATATCCCAACTCCGTCTCTATTGAGATGTTATTGTCAATAAAAATTACAGCATTATTCTACTTTAATGGGTCTTTTGCCACGTCCATGTTTCACTGGCATACGTCAAAACAGGCACTACAACTGAATTATGGACGGCAATTTTGACTTCCTTTGAGATGCTTGGATCGGACATTACTGATGGTCTGATTGCTCTTAACTCTTCTTTCAATATCTTTCAAGGTCTTCCATTCCGTTCAAATATGCTCCCCTAGTGTTAATAAGTTTAATTTGATTATACAAATATAAATTCATCTAATTCACAACATCTACATAATTCGGTTAATGACATGTTAGCATGATGTTTTTTTCTTATCAATAGGAAAAAACGCCTGCTTACACATAACTATCATGTTTGGTTTTTAACAAAGTGGAACATTCGTCTAAAAAAATTACTGCAATATTTATATCGAATATATTCGCACGTTGGTATTTTGTTGGAATATGTACCTACATACTTTCTTAATACAGGTTTTGTGTTGAGATAATATTTCAATTTCAACCTGACATGTGACTTAGTAATAATAATTGTTTGTTAACATTATTAATTAATACATACATACATACCATCACGGCATTTCCCTCGCAGGGTAGGCAGAGAGAACATATGTCAATATGTTCATTCAAAATATACACATTCATCGCCTCGTCAACATTCTCACATCGCCTTATACAAATTCGTCTGTTGTTCACGCTTCTAACATGGTCGTGCCATCTCTTCCTTGGGCGGCCCCGACCTCTCATTCCATTCCTGTCCACAATGTATATTTTCTTCGTCAGGCGTTCCTCATTCATTCTCCCCGTGTATCCAAACCATCTTAATTAATGTGTTCACTTTCATTCTATCAATGACATCTTTCTTCGTCTTATAATCTTTGTTTATGGCCTCATCGTTCTATTGCAGATTATTCTTAACGATCTCATTTCAACTGCTTTTATTATGTTTTCGTGCGACTCCTGCCATGTCCAATTTTCACTTCCATACGTCAGCGTTGGCACTACGAAAGCGTTATGAATGGTAACTTTGGCTTCCTTTGATATATTGCGATCATTCAATACCAGTCTGAGTTCTCCATTCACTCTGTTTCCAGCCATAACTCTTCTTTCGATCTCCTTATAAAACCGTCCCGTCCGTTCCGTTGAAAAATGCTTCCCAGATAGACATATTATTAGTCGACTCACTCGATCCATTCGTTCTCTATTCTTATTTTACACGCTGTTGTGTTTTCACTCATTTCAAAGACCTTTGATTTGCTGGCATTCATCCTCAGTCCGTTCTCTATGCATCCTTCATATACTATACTGACAAGATACTGTAAAACTTTATCGTCTGCACATTTATTTCATATTTTAGAATTGTTTATTATAAATAATTCAGCAATGCGTACAATGAAATTACATAATCATCGTATCAACACGAAGTTGGTTAGTGATGATAATCAAGCAGTGACATCTCATAAAAATGAGGAAGTGTTTGAAGATGTCATACTATAGATTGTAAATTATCTAATCATTGTCATTATTATATCATTATAGAAGATCTTTATGTCTTATAATGTACAAATATTCAAACACCATTTAAGACTATCGTAAAATTATTTATGCCTTTTTTTATAATATAAATAAACATGAAATTACATGTCGTATTTATGCAATTGAAGAATTAATTTTTAATTGAAATAATTATTTGTCGATCTTTGTGGCTCAGTCGGTTGGAAATATGATATCTGATGTCCGTTTCGGGCTCGATTCCCGATGGATCAGATTTTTATTCTTGGTATTTTCGAAATTACATACTTGAAAATGAGTTTGGCTGTGTTGATATCTTATACTGTTCAATATACGAACATAAAAAGAGACTAATAAAGGTCGCGTTACTTTCGCGTTACGTTTTCTTTGTTTTTATTCAATAATTTTTGTATTTATTTTTTGCTTATCCATTGTTTCATTACTTTTTATTGTACTTATATATGTTCCCAAGCTTATTTCAAAACGATGATAAAAAAGGGATATCTATATAAAGGCATAATCGGTGAACGTTGGACAAGGGCTTCAAGTGAACATAACCTTATAAAAAGAAGCACAACACAATCGTGTATACCCACACATCAGTCTTGTTCAGTTCACCTAAAGAGGCACTATATTCAGAATGGGAAAAAAAGACCCATCGCAATCTGCCCAACCGAGGACTTTTGATGGGTTGTCTGCACGTGGCCCGGACGGTGGTATTTTACACCATCCGAAGGAAAACATGCACCAACAACAATACGTTATCTGGCGTATGTGCGGACTCGCTTGAACAACAATACGTTATCGGACTTGAAGACTTCATCTAGAGCGGGTCCGGGTGGTGGAAGGACCTCGATGTATATTCAAAACGGGTATTGATATTCATTGCTTAACTTGGTGTGATCTTATTTTGCCTGTTGTATTTCCGATAAACTGGTCATTATCATGAAGGGGAAGATTGAGGGTCGTAGAGGGGTTGGAGAAAGGCAGCTTCAGGGCTTCGAAACATCCGGGATGAGAACTGAGGAGGGGCTGTTTCGCACTGCACAGGACAGGGAGGCTTTTTTATGGTGGTCGTCAACGTCGGGGAGACCTGACATGACACAAGAAGAAGAGAAGTCCTTATTGGACACCCGAAAACGATGATAATAAGTATTAATAAATAAGTATTCCAAGCCGGAACTTTACAACATGACTTTCCATTATCATTAATAAAATAGTTGAATTACCTTGTCGCTGGATTATACAGAAGTAAGATACAGACTACTGTATCTCCTCTGGACCTGGCTTCAGTTACACTGTCAGCCGGTAGCAGATGCTTCACAGTTCTTCCAGCAATGTTCTGGATAATCTTCAGCCCCCTTCCGGAAACTTGCAGCGTCACCTTGGTAGGGGGCGAAGGAGAGTTCACCGAGGAAGCCGCCCTGGTCTCCAGTCTTGTCAGAGCCGATAGTGCTTGTCTGGCTCCCGTGGCACTTCTTGCCTCCTGGGCTCCAAGGAACCAGACATAATACGAAGACTTTTTGACATCTTTCTTAGCTACCCTCAGCGCCATGACGTCGATCGCTTGTCCAGTGGCGTTTGATTGTTAAGTCATAACTGGAACCTGGAAAGAAGAAAATATAATCTTTATTATTTTACATAGTTTTAAAACATTTTTAACACTTTATTACGCCCTCGTACATCCTTCCTTGCACCCTGCGCAAGTGGTGAGTTTATTGCCTTACACATGCAAACAAACCCTCACCATCACAAATACAATTGATTTTTTATGAGTTTAGTCATGTACACTTCAGTTCTATTTTATATTTTAATGCCTTTATATCTTAAATTTATGTGGCAAAAATGTTTTCGTAATAATTATTACTATTATCTCAAAACAGGCTTTGCCTAGTGTGAGGTGAATAATTGTGTTATAATATTTAAGTTTTGTTTTATTTTATTTATTATATTGTACCTACTATGGAAAAAATAAAAAATAAGATCATTTCAATTTTTTCATTATTTCCATATTATTTCTTTTATTATTTTTGTGTTGATTTTGTAAACAACCCTCCCCATCATGGGATGTAATCCTGATGAGGTACGCACTTATAATATAATAAAAAAATATATATAAAATTCAAACAGCTTCAATGAAAAAAGTATCGTACATTGAAAAAATATATTCATTTAGGTATATCATCACAAAATTTCCTACAATGCGGTGTAACCAGGGATAGGCGGTGCAATACCTTATAAATAAAAAAACGACATAATATATGCGTGTATCCACACCTACATCATTTCTGAACTATTTTATATGTGCGATCTTATTTTGCCAGGTGCATGTATTTTCGATTGCCGGCTCATGTGGGATTCCCGAAATTTGTCAATTGCATGTATTTTCGATTGCCGGCTCATGTGGGATTCCCGAAATTTGTCAATTGCATGTATTTTCGATTGCCCGGTTCTTGCAGGACACCCGAATAAATACTAATAGAAAAGAGTACAAGCATTAAATTTTGCTTCACATCAAGAAAAATATAATATTAAAGAAATTAAACTTGTATACTACATATACTCCTTTTCAACGAACAAAAGAATTATAGCTTTTGTCAAAATGGGGTATGGTGAAGCATTCCACTTAAAGTAAAACATTCCGTGTACAAGATGGTTGTTATTAATAAGATTGTAAATAATGACTTTGTTTATGATGTGAGAAGATTATGATAGGCTCGGATGAAGAACAATACTTATGTTGAGTAAATTATTAAATTACTCCAAGCTTTTGTTACAACAGCTCTAAGTGAATTAACTTTTCTAACATCATCTCTGGGGTAATTGCGTTAATCTGGGAACGGGAACAATATGTACATATGTCTCGATATGACAGACAGCTAGACTTGATGCTGTGATCGGAAAATGTTACATATGTCATAATTAAGGAGACCAACACCCCAATTTGAAATCAAATATCTCAATCAGTTAAACAGTGTGATCCTTAATAAAATACCATAAGTATTTTCAACATTTCTTCGGAGAATTTAAGTCGCACAATTTTAAAATTCATCCTAAATTCCCTCAAAAAGATATAAAAAATATCCTTCTATACAGCATTTTTTTAATTACTTACTCCATAACTATGGGTCATATTACAACGAGTTATTTGAGAAAAATGTACGAAAAAGTTAAGGTCCCGTACTGCGAGAATACTCTGCTTACGGGACCTCAACTTTTTCTTATATTTTTCTTAAATAACTCCCGTAATACGACCCTATATGTGTCATAAAAAAATAAGTTTCATATGTTCTTAAAGAGTGCATAAAATCAAAGTGATTTTTTTTTCATTTCGAGTCTGGGGGAAAGTCTGGTCAACCGGCGAAATCAAAACCATCCATCTTTATCCATATCATAGATAAGTTTGTCTTATACTATCTGTTATATTTTAAGATATTATAGAACTCCATAATATGATAATTATATCTATGATATGGGTAACTATGGATGGTTTTAATTCCGCTAGTTAACCATACTTGCCCCCCAGGATTGTTTTTGAAATAAAAATTAACATATTTTGTGTTTGGATAACAAGTATTTATATGTGGTTTAGTTTTAAGATGCATATTATGCTAATGTTTTTATTTTTTTTATTTCATTAAATAAATGTACTAATGCGAGAACTGTAGAGAAGAAAAAAGTATGATGTTAGATCTTTTGCTTATTCAGTATCGATAAATAGCGAGATGGTATTCATAATCTTGGTTCTTTTAGTTCGCAGTTAGGTTCTTTTCCTAACCGTGCGTTGAGATCTTTCATATCGAAAAAAATACAGTAATTACAAAAATTAAAAATAATATTACGAAATAAGGCTACTAACTAAAAACGTCACATTAAGTCACCGTTTTTATTGAGATAAACATACATCCGGACATAACGATTTTAATATATTATTTTGTCGTGCAGAATTTTTTGGATTCGTTTGCCTTTTCCGTTGGTTAATGCTTATACGAGAATCATTTGAAAAATGTAATTTTTTGTACCACCGTGCTTTCGTTAATGTATGCAGTCATCATCAATCCGAAAAAATAGTCATTATCTCTGAAAGAAATCGGAGATAGGTACTTATATTTGTAAACAGAATAATATTATTATAATGGTTATAAAAGATACAGTGTATTTTTCAAGACGCCTACTTCCGCATGTCGTGAGAATTCTATGCGTTTAGTAATTAATATCAAAATTTCCATATATTTACGAAGAACCTTTTTAAACCATAGATTATTTATGGCATACTGCCAATGTAAAACCACAGTTGTTTTGAATACCTGACAAATAAAAATAAAAACAAATACTGAATATGTTAAAGAAAAATACATAATCTTCTGTGAAACAATTTAAATGGTACCTACTTAAACTATATGAGAAAAGAAAACATTGTAAGCCTTGATTAATACATAATGTTTTTAGATTTAACTAGATTTAACATTTTGATCGTCAGTTCTTGATGGAATTCCATTTAAATTAATTAATATTTTTAATAAATAAAAATTAAAACCTTGTTTAAAATCAATTCCACTATTTATTGAGATTACAACCGGTTTCGTGCTAAGCACATTTTTAAGTAGAGTTGACTACTAAGTTTTTTTTATTTTATTTATCAAAAATATTAATTAATCATGATGTTTTTACTCCTCACTACCCCAAGGGTTATTGAATTCGAAATTTTAATGGTATTTTTTATTGCAGATTAACAGATCAACTAGTATCATGCTGAGATTGTATTCTGAAAGGTTCATCACAATGTATCTGTGTGTGTGTATGCTGTGTATTATATATGGCGTATTCGTTCTATTTTATCGATTATAGACTAAAGCACACATTCGATTCTATTTAAATTTTGCAAATTTGTATATCTAATAGTCGCATAGACTCCACTAGAATTCGAAGAATATCTAATCAGTGCTTCTCAATTTTTTTAACTGTCAAATATTTCAAAGTGACCCCAAGTTCAGGAAACTAAAATTTGCAGTAGCGGAATACTTAAATAAGCCGAAAATCTTGGCTTGACTATGAATGTTATGTTAAGAAACTAATATTTTTAATTTATTTTTATTGCAACCATACTACAAGATCAAAAATTTAACCTATGTAGATGCGATGCTATACAGGGCCCCAAATTTAAAAATTATTTAGGAATATGATTTTAAAAATACTTTTCATGGCCACTGAAATGAACAACGATGCTAAAAAAACATTAAATTTTCGACATTTCTCAATTTTCTTTCAGAGTTTGCCTAGTCCGAAGGCTCGCCCCTCAAAATTTTATATTTTTATTTTGAAATTGCTAAAAACGCACATCCTTTTCATAAAATGGCATTGAACAAGTATCAAGTTTTAAGAAAACATTTAAATCAATTTAACAAACTCATATCTCGAAAATGATATAAATTTTCCATAAAAAAATTTGAATACTTTGGCGAGTTGCTTGGAAGTTAAGAGTTTAGCGTTGGTTACAATCCATTCGTTTAATTATAGATAGTTCCAAAGACTTTTTAAACATAAAAATTTAATGAATTACGGTCGAATTTTGACCACTGAACGATTGAAGGCCCTAAGTTCTCAAAATTTATTCTTTGAAAAACACGGCATGGGGGTATGTAATAACAATAATAATAATGAACACTTCCTTGCACCCTGCGCAAGTGGCAAGTTTATTACCGTATGGCAATTTCTTCCAACTAATCAGTGTTTCCAGCCCAGAGAAGCAATATTTGCGTGAGAAATGAATTTAAATAAATTTCTCCTCTGCTGGGAATCGAACCCAGGACGCCCGCACAGAAACCGAACGGCTTACCAACTGTGCCATGGCGGTCGACAAATATTATAGCTAAGTCTTCTTCCTCATTGACCTCATGACTGAGGATGGTAGCCTCAATAGGTACATCTGTTACCTACCTAAATCAAATATTCACGTCTCACTTGTTATATTATAATATGGAATGAATATTTGTGGGTGCATAAATTTAAATTGTAATGAATACATTAAAAAAGTCCATTTTGAAACGAATTATTAATATCTGGGTGGGACAACTGGCAACATTACGACTCTTGTGGCTGAGTGATGAAGTAGAGAGTTCTCTCTCGCGTCCCAGTGACCTGGTTCGATACTTGTTCGGTCCCCCCGATACATCCCAACCTGTTCGAGAATGTATGAATCATTATTTTGAAATTCCTATCTTCGCATACTTGAGATTCATCTCGCCTCAGAGGTCAGATGGGCGACCCCTAATTAGCATATTTGCAGATGTAATAGAAACGCCTCTAAATTAGGTTTTTATTTTCCTCACCATTACTGAGGAATATTTGTGTAATTTCATCTGTCAAAATTGTCATTTTTTTGAAAAAAAAAAATGAATATTTCCTTGATTCATGTACATACACTGAAAAAAATTTCATGTCAAATGTTCTTCTTCTTATTCTTGTGTCATATCAGGTCTCCCTAACGTTGATGACGACCACCATAGAGAAAGCGAAACAGCTCCTCCACAGTTCTTCTTCTCCGATGGCGTCCCTTGGCATCCTTCAAATTTTGCCTCCAACCCCGTTTGTCCTCAGCTGCTGTCCTCCAGTTTGTAATGCTTAAGAGCTGCACTGCATCCCTCCTCAACTTGCCATCTTGCCATCGCAACTTGAGTCTTCCTATCTTCCTTCTTCCTCCTGGATGACCAGTCATAATTCTCTTAGGAAATCGCATATTTGGCATTCTCTGAACATGTCCAGCCCATCTCAATCTCGATAGTCTTATATGTGTTGAGATACTGGGTGTTTCATGTATTCTGTACCCACAGTTCTTATACCGGTCTATTCGCGGATGTTTCGCAGCCAGGAAAGCTGCCTTCTTCCGACCCCTCACCCTCAATCTTCCCCTTCATGACGAGCTGAAAGATGGCATACTTTTCACGTCTCAGAATATGGCCAAAGTACAACACTTTACGGAGCTTAACATTGGTGAATAATTCTCTGTTAGCGTTGGCTCTACGTAGTACTTCAGTGATACTGACCATATCAGTCCACGATATTCTAAGCATTCTGCGGTGGATCCACATTTCAAATGCTTCAAGGCGGTATACAATATGTAAACTGTTCATGACTACAAAACATACTAAATATTTTGTGCCCTCAGCCAAAAAGTACAGTCATATTATATAGATAAACTTTTATTACTGATAACAAAGGTTTGGCTAAAAACGCAGGTAGCCAGTTCGGTTGTCATATTTTTTTTCAGTATACATCCCTTAACATCCACAAACATCCCTTAAGCTAAGCATAAATTCTTGTGTTATAATAAAAGTGATCTCGTAATCGGTCGCGGCAGGATTTGAACTCGCGACCACTGATAATAATTTGATAAGTGAAAATATCTATCAAAACATACACGGCCTCACGCCTCTTCTTCTACTTATTCTTTCATTAGGCCCAGGGCCTGTTTTATGCTGCATTTTCAGCCTCCTGTGATGTGGACTGCCAACTATCTCGCCATATTTTTGGTGATCGTCCTCGTGGTCGAAACCCCTCCATTACGTTGTCTCGGTATTCCTGACTCTATCTCGAAGACTTTTGCCAGCTATGCATCGCAGTATTTTCATTTCACTGGTGCGCATAACTTGTTTGGTACGGCTTTACGCCATTATACAAAAACATATATGTATATACTTACACTCAAAAATTACAACTATCAACAAATCGCAAATTTTTTTTTTTTAATATCTACACAAACTACCTGTATTCATAAACAAAATAAAAGGTAAACAAAACGATAAAAACACACTAATGTAACAAACTTAAAAAAACTGGTAACAGAATGGCTGAAAAGTAATGTCAGAATACATTCTGCTCATATTCTACTAAACATTCTAACATGAACTACTACTCTGCCTTCATATATTTATATGTACCTAGTCCCCCTCTCTTGCATTCCTTTATTTTATCTTTATATAACCAAACACTAAGAACTGCCTCAGAACAGACTCGTCAAGTGAGGTAGTAAATTTCCAAATAGGACCACCATTTTTCAATTATAAGTTATTTTAGTTATTTTTTTGTACTGTTTTTATAACTTGTACATAATGGAAAATAAATTCATTTCATTTAATGTTTCATATATAACATTCTTAAGTAGGTAGGTACTTATAAAATAAGCCACCACAAAAATGCCGGTATATATTATATAGCTAGGGAATCTGCCAGTTATATTAGCATATTTATTTCCAAATCTATAGAATATTTATCACAGTGGAAAGCCAAGCTCCGCCTTTCATTGGAATGTGATACAATATCGTCATAAACACCCCTGGCAAGTTATTGCAGTTGTGGTCCTGAATATACAGCAATTTGTATATCCTCGATAATTCGCGAAGATTTGCGAAGCCCATCGCCGTCCGTACTCCATACAAATCAAAGAACGTCCCTTCAGTACCTCCCTCAGTTACTCCCGTCCCTTCAGTTACTCCCGTCCCTTCAGTTACTCCCGTCCCTTCAGTTACTCCCGTCCCTTCAGTTACTCCCGTCCCTTCAGTTACTCCCGTCCCTTCAGTTACTCCCGTCCCTTCAGTTACTCCCGTCCCTTCAGTTACCCCCGTCCCTTCAGTTACTCCCGTCCCTTCAGTTACTCCCGTCCCTTCAGTTACTCCCGTCCCTTCAGTTACTCCCGTCCCTTCAGTTACTCCCGTCCCTTCAGTTACTCCCGTCCCTTCAGTTACTCCCGTCCCTTCAGTTACCCCCGTCCCTTCAGTTACTCCCGTCCCTTCAGTTACTCCCGTCCCTTCAGTTACTCCCGTCCCTTCAGTTACTCCCGTCCCTTCAGTTACTCCCGTCCCTTCAGTTACTCCCGTCCCTTCAGTTACTCCCGTCCCTTCAGTTACTCCCGTCCCTTCAGTTACTCCCGTCCCTTCAGTTACTCCCGTCCCTTCAGTTACTCCCGTCCCTTCAGTTACTCCCGTCCCTTCAGTTACTCCCGTCCCTTCAGTTACTCCCGTCCCTTCAGTTACTCCCGTCCCTTCAGTTACTCCCGTCCCTTCAGTTACTCCCGTCCCTTCAGTTACTCCCGTCCCTTCAGTTACTCCCGTCCCTTCAGTTACTCCCGTCCCTTCATTACCTCCCGTCCCTTCATTACCTCCCGTCCCTTCATTACCTCCCGTCCCTTCATTACCTCCCGTCCCTTCAGTAGGTCCCGGTCATACGCTCGACAATTCATCAAAGTTTCATTGAAATTGATTGAACGGTTCCAATGATAGTCCACCTTCATCGGTAAAATGACCTGATACCCGATGAAGAAGAAGAAGAAGAATTTTTTTTTAATCCAGAAACTATCCCGGTCATACGCTCGACAATTCACCAAAGTTTCATTGCAATCGGATGAACGGTTCTCAGGTTAGTCCACCTTCATATGTAAAATGACCTGATACCCGATGAAGAAGAAGAAGAAGAAAATATTTTAAATTCAGAAATCATCCCGGGCATACGATCGACAATTCACCAAAGTTTAATTGCAATCGGATGAACGGTTCCCAGGATAGTCCACCTTCATAGGTAAAATGACCTAAAACTCGATGAAGAAGAAGAAGAAGTTGAAATTTTTTGATCCAGAAACCATCCCTGGTATACTCTCGACAGTTCACCAAAGTTTCATCGCAATCGGATGAGCGGTTTAGGAGCGCATTCAACACATACATAGATACATACATAGATACATACAAACATTCAAATTTATAATATAGATGCAGAGATGCTATTCACAAGTACATTAGTAGGTAGTCAAAATATCATTTTAATCGTTATTTATTATTTTTATTTTTATATCGGTTGACCAATGACCAATGACTTAAAAAAAACCCTTAAAATTAGGAAATTATATCTCGCAAGTATAATTAATTACAAATGGAAAATAATATTTCCCACGCTATACAGTGGCGACATCTTGTGTCAAAAATAAAAAGGAAAAAGAGGCTCAATAGTTTAGGATATCGTTCAATAGATGGTATGAATATTATTTATTTATTTATAAGTTGAACATTACTACGAAATTTCAATGCACTCATTTACTGAAGGAAATTAAACCGCACGTTATAATATTACTTACGAAATTAATCTCACGAAATATTAAGAAGCTATGAACAAACAGTAAGTAAATAGATTACCACAAGAAAATCACAAACAAAAGATTTTCAAAGAAGTAATCCATCTTCTTGTCTCTCGTTGCTTGACGTAATTCATTGTGAACTACTTCATATTTGTGTGTCAAAACATATCCAAATAGAATTTAATTTTTCATCGTGATGATAAATCTATCAGTTAATATTTCAGTGATCACAAAACGATGGGAATTTTAACGGATAATATGTTTAAAAAAATATGATTAATTAATAGCAGTATGATCATGTCAGTGTTGCAACTTTTGGCTTAATGATATTTATTTATTTATTTATTTATTATATATACGCCCTTAATAGGGCATTTACAAAAAAATACAGGATAAATAGAACAATGTAGGCATAACAAAATAACAATAAGTGTAAATACATTGATTATATAGGTACATAATAAAAAAAAGTAAGTAGTTAAAGGAAGAACAATATAAAACAACATAATACAACATAATAAAAGAAAATAGAGGTAAATGATAAAAAAAAACTAGACATAAAAGAAGAAAAAAAATAAACAGTATTACATATTCAATTTAAACAACAAAAATAAACAAAGCAAAGTAAAAATCAAAAATTATTATATGCGTTAAGCATCCTTTTGAAACCATCTATAGTGTGTACATTAAATATATCAACAGCACTATATTGGTTTCCAAGGCGGTGCAATCTATGTATTGGTGAGTTAATAATAAAGTTATTTCGAAGATTCTCTATATGAAAAGGTGCATTTTGACGTGAAGCAAACCTTGTAGGTACTCTGAATTTTATCATTTCAACTAGGTCAGGGGTGTCCAATATACCGTTGATTATTTTAAATAAACAAATTAAATCACAAATCGTTCTTCTGTTTGATAATTTCGATAAATTTAAAATACTCATTAGAAAATCATAATTTAATTTTTCTAAAGGAATGGATAATTTATAATTTACAAATCTTAAAAATTTATGTTGAACCCTTTCGACCCTCAATGAGTGCACATTATAAAACGGCGTGATATTATAAGAATCAAAAGCGTGATCTCTTTGAGATGTTTTACATAGTTTCGTGATAGTGGAGAAATATTTAGGATAGAACATTAAGACCCGAATGCACAGTCCTAGATACCTAAATACTAACTCCTAACATCACTGGAGTATTTAGTATTCTTATGTTAGCAATTGCATTGCAGAGACATCACTAACTAAATACTACGCCAAATTTAAGGTCGATGACGTAGAATTTCACATTAATGTGTATGAAGAAAAGAGATAGATAGCTTTCTATGGGCTTAGACTGACGTTTAAAATGTTTTTTTTTTGCTAAAACGACACAAACATAATATGTAGCCAACTTCACATTGACAGCTCGATGTCACGATTTTTCTGATTTTCCAGCGAATTTTCGGCATTTTGTATGAATACTATGTTTGGTATTTGATTTGACAAAATTACTAAATACATATTTTTAACGAAGCCCATAAAATCATCATGCACCAAAAATATCTCGTATTTTAGTATTAAACCACTCGTAAGGTTCCTCGCTATCAACCTTACTTTTTAACAATTCGCAAATGTTAGTTTACACCGCATGCGCTAAGTATTTAGATATGTCTCTGCATTGTAATTATCATACAAAAACTTGGTAGCATCCTCCAGTAAGGAAGCCACGTGATCTCCTAACTTAAGTGAGCGACTGTGCAGATTAAGCAGAAACAAAAATAAAAAATTAAAATATAAAAAGAAGAAGAACCCAGAATTTATACAATCTTTAATAGGTAGTCTCTTTATATTCATATATCGAACAACAAAAGACATTACCAAGTCTATGTAATCTCAGAATAGGCGAGTGATTATAATAAGTAATGTATTTTATTTTATTTTTTATTTTTTTATATTACTTCTCGGGCAACTTACAGGTACTATGTCAAATTTTAATTTAACACGAGCCCAATAACAAGTTGCCACATTCTGGAGACTTGCGATTTTAATCGTCTCATAGATCCATACTGAAAATGCAATTAAAAACTGTGCCTCCGCCGGAACCAACCAAGCGTAATCATTTCATCCTATGACGCCAGGTAACCGGTTGCAGAGATCCCAAATCCCTCTCAACACAGTCAAGCTAAACTTATCTTTGTTCTACCCATTCCATGGTCTACTCATCGGTTTGTTTCAATTAGATCTATCATTGGATCATATTTGAATCTATCTTCATTTCATTTCTGGTGCAAAAATGGTTGGTGAACTCTTGTCGATGTATGTATCTCTTGCATATTATGATTCTGTGCGATGTCTTCCTGAAATAAATGTGCATTCACAGAGAGGCAGACAAACATCAGAGAGACCACGCGTGTGAATAATATAATATGATTTCACATAAACTGGGAAAGTTTAATCGTGAGAAGTGTGACGCTACTTCAACATCGGATATATTTATACATACCCAACCATAAACTCCCATAATATACATGGGTACCTGCCTATCTAATATTATATTATATTTAGTGTCATCATTCGTATAGAAGAAAAGATTCAGGTCAACGGCGATACCAATTCATGCACACCTAATATCTCAATTATTTACTATAATTACATACAGAGGTATTTAGTATACCTCAGCAGTAATGAGTATTGCAATTTTCTTCAATTATATATTTAAGCAAATTGATTATGACTGCCTAAAGTATTATATACAATTATTAAGTATTTTTGTCAAGTATTAAGCAGGGAGCCTCAAAACCAAATAAACTTAGTAATGAAAGAATTTTTATCTGTACCTATATTGTATCTGATCCAGATTTTCTCTCCTTGCCTTTTCTCAATTTTTTTATTTTCATTTTTGCTATCGCTATCAATATTTTTGCTGCTGTACATGTTCCTTGTGTTTACATACACTATGTAGGTATTTTATAATCTGTTGGTTGGGAGAAATTGCCCAAAGGCAATAAGCCCTCCAGTGTTCAAGGGATTTATGGAGAAAATTGGCTTTATGTACTGCTTGTTTTTGTTAAATATTCTAATTAAATTAATCACCATTGTTTTTTACATATCGTTCTTTTTAATATTATATGAGGTTATTTTTGATATATATATATATATATATATATATATATATATATATATATATATATATATATATATATATATATATATATATATATATATATATATATATATATATATATATATATATATATATATATATATATATATATATATATATATATATATATATATATATATATATATATATATATATATATATATATATATATATATATATATATATATATATATATATATATATATATATATATATATATATATATATATATATATATATATATATATATATATATATATATATATATATATATATATATATATATATATATATATATATATATATATATATATATATATATATATATATATATATATATGTTATATTTGATGTTTTCACGGGTGAAATATGTTATAATATTTTTATCTCGGTTTTCCCGTGTCAGTAGGTCTTGACTAAGACCATTTGTCTTCCGACGTTTCGCCTGAATATCACCAGGCATTTTCAAGGACTTAACGAAAAGCACGCGCGCGACACACGTCTACTCACACTGAAAGCTCACCGTCAAGTGACTCGTAGCGTACAAGATGGCCGCTTATGTCAAATATTGTTAGCGCGACGTGATTGGCTCCTTGTGACACGCCCACCTGCTGTCGTGTTCGTTGGTAATAATATTTTATCATTATTTTTGTGTTGTGATTTATTGTTAATTTTAGTTGTGACATTAATATTATTATTGTTGTGTTTTGGGGTTATTTTCGCTTATATTAATATTATTATTGTATTGTTTGTCATATAAAATGTTCTTCCAGGTACTAGGCAAACGAACTCCGTCGTCCCGATTGTTCACAAAAATAATGATAAAATATTATTACCAACGAACACGACAGCAGGTGGGCGTGTCACAAGGAGCCAATCACGTCGCGCTAACAATATTTGACATAAGCGGCCATCTTGTACGCTACGAGTCACTTGACGGTGAGCTTTCAGTGTGAGTAGACGTGTGTCGCGCGCGTGCTTTTCGTTAAGTCCTTGAAAATGCCTGGTGATATTCAGGCGAAACGTCGGAAGACAAATGGTCTTAGTCAAGACCTACTGACACGGGAAAACCGAGATAAAAATATTATAACATATATATATATATATATATATATATATATGTTTAAATATAAATTTTCGCGGATTGTAGAGATATATGTATAGCTACTTTTCCGGGCTATCCGCTCGTTTTCGTCCTGAAAAGGACGGTTTTGCCGACGTTTCAACCGAATATCATCGGTCATTATCGAGGCTGGTCGGTTCGCAAACGTAGACACGGTGCGACTGACTGTCAGTCGCACCGTGTCTACGTTTGCGAACCGACCAGCCTCGATAATGACCGATGATATTCGGTTGAAACGTCGGCAAAACCGTCCTTTTCAGGACGAAAACGAGCGGATAGCCCGGAAAAGTAGCTATACATATATATATATATATATATATATATATATATATATATATATATATATATATATATATATATATATATATATATATATATATATATATATATATATATATATATATATATATATATATATATATATATATATATATATATATATATATATATATATATATATATATATATATATATATATATATATATATATATATATATATATATATATATATATATATATATATTATGGTCATTTTGGTATCTATGGTTAAATTGATATCATAGATTTTTACTATAATATACTAGATGTATTACTCCGTGCAATAAGTGAGTCATGGAATATCGCACGTTTGACGTTTTGGTTGGCAACATATTTCAGTTTTCCTTACATTTCAACACTTCCTAGATAACTATTCTTAATTCAAATGTTTTTTAGACAAATAAATCCGAAAACAATTCAAATTAGTCGTTATTTTCTATAGAAAAACTTTGTGGTCTGGAACCAAAACGTCAAAAATCCCCCCTGATTCGATTCATACCTACATTCGATTTATACAAAATTTGCTAACTACGACATCTAGTATATTATAATAAAAACCAATGGGTTATTTTGATATCTATAGTCATTTTTGTTATCTATGGTTATTTTGATATCTATGGTTATTTTGTTTTACAATTATATTTTCCCGCCAAACTGCAAAGCATTTTTTTGGCAGGGCATATTCTCTCTTTCATGTAATAACTATATCAATACACATTAAAAAAAACAGAAACTAAAAACATACAAAAAAAATTAAAAAATTAAAATATGTAGGTATATGTGTATATAACCCGCATAACCAAATCTCCATCAATCAATAGAATCACTCAACAATAATAATATATATTGGTATTTTGTTTTATACTGTTATTTTGCTTTTTCTATTCTGTAAATAGTTGCTTCTTCCTTCAAAAAACGATTTCATATTTTTTGAAGGAAGTTCTATTTTATTAATGTATGTAATTTTCTTGTGTAAACTATTTTTTGTAATAAATAAATGAATGATATTTTAAAACATAACCGAAATATATTAGCACAATGGAATTCAATATTTCTAAATGATAAACCAACTAATTTATACATGTTAGTTATATTTATTTAAGCAAATAAAAAAAAACTATCAATTATATGAATAGTTTAAATAAATAGGTCAAATGTTGATACACAAGATAAAATTCACAGCGTGAATAAAGATTTAGTTGTAAATTAGAAATTTTAGCACAAACCATAGCTAACATATTGCGAACGTAAACAAATTAGTCGTACAAACTGAAACGTGTACATTTTGTCATAAAATATGCTGTTTTAAAACAGCTATTTTAACGTTTCGCGGTACATTAAATTAATAATAGGTATTATGTTGATATTGCAAAAAAAAGTAGGTAAATTAAAATACCTACAAAAGTATTACTTTATAAAAATACATTCATTGAACCTCGATCTATTAATTTGTTTATGAAATATAACAATTTTACATTATTAAATATAATAGTAATTGAAAATATAATAATTGATTTAATCAGAACAATAAATTTTAATAATTGATTTAATTAGACAACCCTATAAATAATAAATAATAATAAATTTGGATTATTTATATAGCGCCGTTTTTGTGAATATCTCACCTCAAGGGCGCTGAAAAAATGATTATGTTGTATCATTTCGGCTCTGGTAAGATTTGCGAAAAAGGTGCGTTTTGAGTTTTTTCCTGAACGAAGATATATTTTCGGTTTGTCTGAGGGTGTGTGGGAGCTTATTCCATGCATTTGGTCCTGCCACAGCAAATGCACGATCACCGAAATTAGTTGTGTGCACCCTGTTTATTTCAACTAATTTCCCAACCATGGATGAAGAAACAGAACGAAGTGATGATTGTCTGTCATTTATTGAAAGCGGAATGCACAGTTCGGAGAGGTAAGTACGAGCCATACCACGAAGTGCTTTACAGATTATGAGACAGAGCTTATATTCAATTCTTTCGGGGACTTTAAGCCAATGTAGATTGCGAAGATGGTGAGAGATGTGAGAAAATTTGGAGGCTCCAGTGATGAGTCTGGCTGCAGCATTGAAAACTGACTGAATTTTATTAATTTCTTTCTTTGGTAAATTCGCATATATACCGTTACAATAATCCAAACGGGAGACAACAAAGGCGCTTACCAAAGATTTCATGGCTTCAATTGGGATACTCCTTCGGATTGACTTTAAACGTCTTAGTTGAAAGAAAGCAGAAGAAGTAACTGTGTTAATTTGGTTTGAAAAGCTTAGATTTGAATCTATTTTGACTCCAAGAAGTTTAACACAGGATTTAGGAAGAATATCTGAATTTTCGAAAGTTAGTGGGGAAGTGTCTATTAAATGGCTTCGTTTGCGTGTTGCTGTCCAGAGTAGTTCTGTCTTTGTTGGGTTTAGCTTAAGTTTGTTTGCTGACATCCAAACACCGATATCTTCGATACATTTACAGATTGTGGTTTTTAGATGGTGAGCATTTTCTGGTGAGCAATAAAAGTAAAGCTGCCAATCGTCCGCATAACAGTGTGCGAGTAGTCCGTGGGAGTCAATGATTGAAAATATGTCTTTTGTGTATAAGATAAATAGTAACGGACCTAGCACGGAACCCTGGGGAACTCCGAATTTTACAAAAGCGGGAGATGATTTTAGGTTATTGAATTTGATAGTTTGGTGTCGTCCTGTGAGATAAGATTGAAACCATTTAAATGTGTTTTCTCGCATACCGTAAGTTGTTTTGAGTCTTTCAGTGTCTTTTAATATAAATACATTTTACTTTTATCTATTTAACTATTGTATCCCTTTTGTATATTTTTTATAAAACTTATGAAAACTGTATACTCAACACCAGTTGATTATGGCCTTGTAAGCCGAAACGGTCGTCGGAAGTCAAATAAATTCGTTGTGGGATATATAATATGTGTTCATATATCATAATTAAATATAAAAGGGGTGTCGGTCGGCCACAGAAGAGATGGGCCGACGATAATGTTGTGGTCGCCGGAAAAAAATGGTTTGAAGCGGCACAGGATAGAGAAAAATGGATACAGATGGAGGAGTCCTACATCCAGCAGTGGAGGGAAGGTTAGAAAGAAGAAGAAGATATATAAAACTGTTTGAAGACATAGATAAGACTTATCTATGTCTTCAAACAGATCGGATTCAGACGAAGTGGTAAAGAATTATTATTAATTGCAGACGACTTTGCAAATTGAAGAGTTTGACATATTTTTCTCGTGAGTTCCATCATAAAAACTCGATGAAATTCATATGTGTGATCATCTCTGAAGCATTTCTTTCCTATACAAAAATAAATCACAAAAATCGGATAGTGTAAATTGAAAAGTTTCATGAGTTTCTCATGGATCCTATGATCATATCTTGACCAAATTTAAATGGCACCAATTGGAAGATACCACCTTTCTAATGTAAAAAGAATAATCGAAATCAATCTACGTGATAAATAGAAATTACTGAAAATACATAAAAAAAATCGGTTAAAAATAGATACTGCTTTGATGTAAGGCACCTGCTTAGAATACTGCTTCCACTTTTTTCTATAATCATCGTTTTCGGTTGTTTCGTAAGAGCCGGGTAATCGAAAATACATGACACAGGAAAAATACCATCTCACATAGTTCAGCAATGAGGTTCATCACACATCTGAACGTAGTACTGTTTTAGGTGAGACGAGACCGGTGTGTGGGGATGCACGCAAGTTTCGTGCTTTCTTTTATGACATAATGTACACCTGTCGCTGGTTATCCTAAATTGTGGGTTATGCCGTGATGTTATGAACGAATGAATGAAAACGGAAATAAAAAATAACAGGTTTTCATTGACACATGTAGGTAATGTATTTTAAGCATGTCAATTCATACTAGTAATAAAAAATATTTTAAATCGGTCAAATAATCTCTAAAGATAAAAATATATTTTATTTTCTAATTAAAATACAACTATTAGCATGTAACACATGAGATCCACTGTCGATGGCTATAGGATGTAGATTTGAAGAATACGTACCGAAAAATAAGCCCTTAAATCTAAATTAGACATTTTTTCAAGATATTTCGTTTTCTCTTCAGAACATGTATGTGAAGATAGAATAGTGTGGTGGGTAGCAGTAGCGGAATAGCTTATAGAAGCCGAAAATCTTGGATTGCCTATGAATATAATGTTAAAAAATTCAAGATCTAATATTTTTTTGTCTGTTTTATTGAAACCATACTACAATATTAAAAATTGTACCGATTGTAGATGCGGTGCTTGACAGGGCCACAAACGTAAATATTATTTTGGCATGTGATTTAAAAATATTTTCACTATTGCCATTCAAATGAACAACGATGCTAAAAAACATTAAATTTTCGACATATCCCAATTTTCTTTCAGGGTTTGCCTAGTCCGAAGGTTCTAGGCATCCACCTGGTCCTTTTTTCCTACGCCGAATATTTAAACAGCTTGATGGTATGTATGTTTGGAGATTAAGTATCAAACTATTGAGAGTCCCCGTAGATATTGTGTATTTCACCATACAAATTGTATGAAACGATGTCATCACTAAAATCAATTATTACAAAAATCAATTAAAATCAATTGCTACAATGTTTGTGATATTTGTAGAAAATTTAATTATTTAGTTGGGGTGTTTCGACGTTTTTCGATATTTAAAAAAATGGATATAGGCTGTAAAACCCTGTTTAACCGTCGATATTTCCTATATTCATATTAATTTTGAGAAACTGTAACTTTTTCGTAAAAACCGTTTTGATATATTGTATTTGTTTAAATAAATGCAAAAACGAATATTAAAAAGTCGATTTGTTTAAGATAAATTCTCTTACGCCAGTTGGATTGAGCAATTACTTAAAAAAAAATGTTTTACGGAATTAATAACGTAAAAAAGATACAAGCATTTTTTTGGGTTACCTATTTAAAAGAAAAATTAAAGAAACATGAATAACGAGACGAACATGTATGAGACGATGTATGAATGTTGACGAGGCGACCAATGTGTACAGAGATAGAAAAATGTTGCGTTATTTTCTATCTGCCTACCCCGTGAGGGACATGCCGTGATATTTATGTGTGTACGTACCAATTGAAAAGTGGATAAACATAGAAATTTGTATTTCAATAGAAGGCGTATAAATATAATTAGATTCTCACCAACCATCATCCATCTCTTGTGTCATATTTCTATGGATGGAGGCGTTGATTTATGGGTCATAGACAAAATAAATAAATAAATCTATGAACTTGACATAACCATATTATTAAACGGTAACAATAAAGTTATTGACACACTTAATTCAAAGTTATTGATCCCTACCCACATTGCGCTATCAATTAATTTTGTAAAATAGAAAATCTACGATTCATCATTTGGTACAAACACACAGCCCACGGCGAAGAAACTCTTTGTCATAAGGCCATGTGGAAGGAGCATCGTTTAACCAAGAAACTGCGTAACTGTGTGGAGACAAATTGGAGTCCCAGGGCAAATGAACGTAATGGTAGCACGTAAGCCCTGTCGGTGACTGTAGAGAATCATAACTTTTCCTATTTATAAAAAAAGTAGCTAAATAAAAAAAGGTTTCACCAGAAGTGAACACTGAACTAAACTATTTATTTAATATCTCACAAAGGAATTTATTGAAAATGATTTTAATTATTTAATATCTCACAAAGGAATTTATTGAAAATCATTTTTATTATTTAATATCTCACAAAGGAATTCATTGAAAACGATTTTTATTATTTAATAATCTCACAAAGGAATTTATTGAAAACGATTTTGATTATAATCTCTCAAAGGAATTTTTGTAAATGATTTTTATTGTTTAATATCTCACAAATGAATTTATTGAAAATGATCGACATTTTTATGAAGGTATGTGAAGGAAGGGAGGCACTGAAGTGTCGAAATTATAATTAGAAATTTCAGATAACATGAAAATCAACCATTTTTAAAAGTACACAGGCAGCTCATGGGGAACCGGGTTTCTCTAGTATAATACAAAGAAAATATTAAAAAAAAAGTTGAATATATTTCAACTGCATAATGCTTTCAAACAGAACCATCCTAGAAAGAAATCGAAAATAAACAAACCATAGAAAAATATAAATTCAGCACAGAAATTACTGTTATATAAATGGATATTTTATATTTTTATATTATAATTTTAATGATGGTACATCTTAGATTTAGTTATTATTTATTATTTTAGTTATTTTTTTATAAATTCGTCCGGAATGAAGAAGAGGTGTGGGAAGGCCGAGACTACGATGGATGGATGGAGTCGAGAGGGACCTTCAGATAGCCGGTGTGCGGAATTGGAGAGAAAAGGCCATGATGGATAGGGTGCAATGGAGACGATTCCTTGAGTAGGCCTAGGCCCATCTCGGGCTGTGGAGCCACTTATGATGATGATGATGATATTCTCGATTTGAAACTATGTATTCTATTTAAAATTGTTAATCAATTTGTTTATTAGTTTATGTGTTTTGTTTTAACCAAAAGTAAAAATAAAAAATATTTCTTTTCCTGTTCTGTCCACATGCATTTGAAAATCATTTATAGATCAGAATAAATTTAAAATAACTTTGAATCGTCAAGGTTTTGACAATAACTGATCCTACGAGCTAAATTTTTCTTATGTGTATACCGACATATTTAATATGTACATAAGTACGATGCTCTCTTGACGCGAATTTTTAACTCTACCGAGTAGAAATTTTACTTACTTCCGATGGCCATACAACTCCGGTAAAGCTTCCAAGCCTTCCTGTCAGCTGCAGTGGACTCCCAGTCATCACAAGCATTCAGCACGTTCAGATCTCGGGTAACATTGTCCATCAATCTCTGCCTTGATCTTCCCAGAGGTCTCTCGCCCACAGGGTTATTTTGCAGGATACGTTTTGTGGCTCTTTCTTTCCCTGATCTGACAACATGTCCAATCCAAGCTAATCTTCCGGACCTGATTTCGCTGGTGATTAAAGGTTGTCCTGTCAATGAACGAATTTCCTCATTGCTTCGCGGTCTCCAGGAACGCGGTCTTGGGCCTAATATTTTACGTAAGTATGTAGTTATTTTGATATACCTACATATTATATTGTTTTAAAGTTGTAATATTGTATATGTAAATAAAATGAAAGAAATAAAAAAATATATATATTCGCATGATATATCATGAAACATTATTATTGGACGTAATCACGCAAAATAATTACGCCGTAAACGAGTTTTAATGTCGTGTTAACTAAATTGAAAAATATCGTTAAAGTTTTCATTTATAAACGACATTGTATTAAATTATATTACATATACGAGTGAATGTACTGTAATAATGTGAATGAAGGTATAAAAAGCAATTTAAATGCTACGTATTAACAACATTGATATCAATTCAATTAGAAAATGAACATTATTAATTGTGAGGTAAGTATTCGATATTATGTATAATCATATTGGCTGTCATTAAGTGAAAGTATACCTTTCATAACATTATTCTATGTCAATTTTGTCGCAAAATACTGAAAGCAATCCATGATAGCAAGTACCTACACATTCAATATTCATTCAATATTCGTGTATGACGAAGTCTTCCGACGGTCAATCGCCTTCGGAAAACATCGAACTTTGCCGAATCACGACGAAGCCTAATTTAAACTATATATATGACGTAACAATCATGGAAAATATATGATAAAATATGTTAAAATTTTTTACCATATATTTATAAATATAAAGCGCGCTTTCTTAATTATAAAATGGGTCGCTCCATAGAAAATTATAGATTATCCTGACTTGATGCGTGGCTTTCGACTGCACTCCTTGGCCGATCGAAGAAGATTTCTGGATGTCTCATTTTTACATAAGTTAGTCAACGGAGAGATGGACTGCATCGAACTTGTGAGTGCGGTTAAATTCCACGTCCCGAATAGACGGACAAGACAGTCGGTGATACATATTTCATGAGGTAGCAGCTTCCACGCAATATTTTTTAACTCACCAATACCGCGATTACATAGGATTGGTAATGAACTATGTGATTACATAGGATTGGTAATGAACTATGTGATTACATAGGATTGGTAATGAACTATGTGATTACATAGGATTGGTAATGAACTATGTGATTACATAGGATTGGTAATGAACTATGTGATTTTGCAGATAGTTTGCCGGTCTTGAAAAAAAATTTATGGATCTTTTATATCGATATAGCTGTCAACTTATACAGCTGCAGTAGATATATTGTCACATTCGATTTTTTTCCCTCTTATCATAATTATTATTATTTTTTCTAATTCTCTGATTCTTTTTTGTCTATTTTTATCTTAATCTGTGTTTTTATCTAAATCTATATAGTTATATTGTATTTAGAAGGAAAGATGCATACGTTTGAATGCGTAGCGTATGTATGTACATGTACTTATATAATATGTAAATGTATCTATAAATAAACAACGTAATAGACAATAACATAAAACTAGCTCACCTTAGCACAGGCTATGCCTAGTGAGGGGGCTAGTAACAAAGATACAAACAAAAAGATATGGCTTCAACTATGTAAGCACCAGTAAAGTGGTAAATTGATATTTATTGAAATGAGATAACTTATATTTACATTGTATGTTAACTATGTATGAATAAGCTTATATTATCTTAAGATATTTTGTATCTCATATATACTGTATATTTTTGGATAGAAATAAATAAAAAATAAATAAATAAATAATATATTTATATTTTATCTGAATCAATATTTAATGTTTTTATATTTCATCAATGTCTATATTTTTATTTGTTTCTATATTTCATCTTTGTGTGTAATTAATTATTGTAAGTGTATGTATATTGTACCAAGTAAATGGCTTATGCCGTACCTATATTTTGTAAATAAATAAATAAATAAATAATATAATTTTCTCCTCTTATGTTTCCAAATTTTATTAAAGATACAAGTTATTTTACATCGATGTTTTATGAGCACTCTATCTCGATTCTCCGCATTTACACTAAACTTAATTGAATCAAAATGGTGTTAAGTTGCGAATCGTTCCAACTTGTATGATTTTTATGTAGATTTGTAAGTAGGTATATGAGTACATATATTGCTAAAAATGTAGGTAATTTGTGCTAAATACCTTACCCAATAGCAATTATATAATAAGAAGTTTCGTATCAAATAGCCACAAATTCACGATAACCCGGTTAATATGATAATACATTCATACATACATAAAAACATAATATATGCATTATATTACCAGAGGCGCTACATCCTCTAGTGCGTTTGTGCGTTGAACTGGCAAAATTATTCATATTAAATTTGTCCCAATAGTTTTACTGGGGCAGCACTAGCCCAAACTTTTGATTTTATTTAAATATTTATTAAATCATGGACGCCATTTGACCTTTAAAAACATACATTTTTTTCGGGCGGCAGTTCTTAAGGAGGACACACTTAGGCCAATTGGACCTTTGTGATACAAAAAAAAAACATACATATACCTCCATAATAAAACGTGGAGGCTTCATTTGTAAATAATTAATAAAACATAATTGAATATCTATCTACTTTTCTAACCTTTAAATTGTATACCTACATATAAATATTTCTGTAATTGTTTTAATAAAGTGTCTTTATAGAGCTGAAACCCAAATTCTATTAGCTGGTGTCCCCTACGTAGTAAAAATTGTTCCAGAGCTTATTTTTCAGCGCCCTCGAGGTGAGCTATTCACGAAAACAGCATGTTGTCCAAAATATTATTTTATTAACGGTATAAAACAATTTATTGTTAATAAATAAAACGAAAAATAATTTATGTAGTTATCACATCATGTTCTTATTGCGTAAAATTAATGTCAAAAGAATAAAAAATCAGACAATAGATTTGGAATCGACCACAAGCACATGGTATACACTTATTATACTTAGTTATTATTTTAAAATTAGATTTGGGATCTGTAATATTTATTCTTTTTATAACAGAATATATTTACATAATAAACAATCTTTTTTTATCAAGGTTAACATAAGCTTACAATATTTTTCTTAAAACAAACTCAATGCCCATATTCAAAATCATAAGAACTAAAATTAGAATATACAATATTCTTATGTAGATACCACTATAATTAAATTATATTTTAGGTACCTACCACTAAATTCATACATTACAGAATCTACCACAAGGACATATTATACACATATACATAGTTGGTTCTTATTTTAAAATAAGATTTGGAATCAACCACGCAAGAACATGGTATACACATATACATAGTTGGTTCTTATTTTAAAATTAGATTTGGAATCTACCACAAGGACATGTTATACACATATACATAGTTGGTTCTTATTTTAAAATTAGATTTGGAATCTACCACAAGGACATGTTATACACATATACATAGTTGGTTCTTATTTTAAAATTAGATTTGGAATCAACCACGCAAGAACATGGTATACACATATACATAGTTGGTTCTTATTTTAAAATTAGATTTGGAATCTACCACAAGGACATGTTATACACATATACATAGTTGGTTCTTATTTTAAAATTAGATTTGGAATCAACTACAAGGACATGTTTTACACATATACATAGTTGGTTCTTATTTTAAAATTAGATTTGAATCAACCACAAGGACATGATATACACATATACTTAGTTCTTAACTATTTTAAACTGACTTTCATACTTGGTATAAATATGTTATGTAGGCACTATGAATTATAATCAATATGAGTAGTCTTTAAGTGACTTTAAGGCGTAGAATTGCCTGCAATAATGCTGTTTTAATCGCGATCATGTTCACACGGTATTTTTTGAAATCATTAAGGGATCTATTGCGATAAATATGTTACAACGTCCATCTGTGCTGAGAATGGTTTAATAATGCGCTGTTCGTGAGTTTATTTTATATTTGTTAATTTTGTCGACGGATAATTCGTGGTGAAACTCCATTATACTAGGTATAAATGAAAACACTAATTAGTTTTAGTTTCACTATTTAATTAAATAGTGAAACTAAAACTAATTAGTGTTTTCATTTATACCTAGTTTATTTTATATATTTTCACTGAGCTTACGGCTAGAAGCCATTTAAAAATACATTTATCTTCATAATGTTCTTCGTCCTGAAGGTCGTGTCCATCTTGGAAACTCATTGTTGCCTCAGTGACTTGTTTACATTATATTGTATCGTACTTTTAATTGATATGTATCAACTTCTCCAAACACGCCAAGAAAGACTGTAGGGAACAAAGCTTTATAACAGATGAAAATGAAGATATGGTTATTGAGAATAACATAAGAATTTGTAAAGTATACCTAAAACTTATAATGGAGTAGCTCTCATAACATAAAAACTTATAAAGAGTCGACTCAGATGATTCAGGAAATGATTATTTACTACTAAAAATAGTATTAGTATCATTTATTTAGACGAATAAAAAATACATATAAAAATAATACAAAACTTAATGAACAAATATTTATAGTACAGTATATGAACATCATGACTATAAAACTATGGAGAACATTAATACTTTTTAATTATGTATTTAGCACCTAGCCTACGAAATGTGACAAGACTTGTGGTTTCTTTTATGTTTGGTGGTAAACTATTATACATTTTGAAACACTGGTTAGTTGGAAGAAATTACCATATATCAATTAACTCGCCACTTGCGCAGGGTGCAAGGAAGTGTTTATTATTAGATCGGGTCTATTATGTTGAATTGATCGGTCAGTTAATATTGTTTTATCGTAATAAATTGAAATTTTGTTATTTTCTAAAAATGAAATCGGTTCATGTTCAAGTATGGTTTTACGTTTATGGCTTCCATTAATTCATATTTAATAGCTAAATTGATGTATTATTTTTAATATTTGGTTATGTCTAAATGTATATTCTGATTGGGCGAGTGAAGAACTACCCAATTATGTTCGATTGTTTTCGGAAAAGCCAAACATCATTATTATATAATGATTATACAAATGAACAGTAATTTAATAGTAAAAATAACTACATTGTAAAAATCCTTTTGAGGAACTGGTACTTAACTAAAAATCTTAATGTTTTTCTTTGTAAAGTAACCTTTTGTGTCTTGTTAGAAAAAGGTCAATATTTCTTAAACAGTCATGATATAACTTGTATATGTAGGTATATAATATACCACTATGTATGTTAAATTGTTATATAACACGATCTGTGTATGTACTTAGTATATACCTACATAATATAATATCATCTCAGTTTCAACACTAATCTACAATAATATATCATGATATTATGTAATGAGAACCAGTATCATCATGTCAGTAATTATATCGTCATACATTATGACTTTACGTACGTTATTTGGGTTGAAGGGTGTTGCCACGAGGCAATCGACTGGAACGTAATGTCTGTGCGATGATTCAAAAAGTAGAAAGTGTTAATATTAGGAATATGCGTTCAAAACAATTTAACGCACAACATATTTTAAACTGTCTGTTAGTCATTTCAATCATACGTAACAAAACTTGATTAAAACGAAAAAAACGCACATAAACTCAAATATCGAATTTTGAAATTAAATTCCACAAATACGTTAAACAGTGTGTTTCAAAAAATAATATTATAATTATTTTCAACATTTCTTTACCGAATAAGCGTTTTCGATTAATCATTTTTTATGGATGGTTTTTTGATATTTTATTTCTTATTGAATACCTATAGGTATGAAAAAGGTGCATCTGGCACCTGGGGGTGGTTGCGTTTACCAGTGCGCATCCACTTTATAGATGAAAATTACAGATTTTAACATTATTTCAATATTATTTGTGGAGTGCACCAATATATAGGTTGTTTCAATCGTTTGAATTGAAAGGTGATAAATTAAATATTCTGGATATTGTGGAGTGCAACAATATATAGGTTGTTTCAATCGTTTGAATTGAAAGGTGATAAATTAAATATTCTGGATATTGTGGAGTGCAACAATATATAGGTTGTTTCAATCGTTTGAATTGAAAGGTGATAAATTAAATATTCTGGATATTGTGGAGTGCACCAATATATAGGTTGTTTCAATCGTTTGAATTGAAAGGTGATAAATTAAATATTCTGGATATTGTGGAGTGCAACAATATATAGGTTGTTTCAATCGTTTGAATTGAAAGGTGATAAATTAAATATTCTGGATATTGTGGAGTGCACCAATATATAGGTTGTTTCAATCGTTTGAATTGAAAGGTGATAAATTAAATATTCTGGATATTGTGGAGTGCACCAATATATAGGTTGTTTCAATCGTTTGAATTGAAAGGTGATAAATTAAATATTCTGGATATTGTGGAGTGCAACAATATATAGGTTGTTTCAATCGTTTGAATTGAAAGGTGATAAATTAAATATTCTGGATATTGTGGAGTGCAACAATATATACATAGGTTGTTTCAATCGTTTGAATTGAAAGGTGATAAATTAAATATTCTGGATATTGTGGAGTGCACCAATATATAGGTTGTTTCAATCGTTTGAATTGAAAGGTGATAAATTAAATATTCTGGATATTGTGGAGTGCAACAATATATACGCTGTTTCAATCGTTAAAATTAAAAGTGTTATATTGAGTCAATAGACAGTTAATTATTTAACAGTTAGCTTTTGAAACAACAATTATGGATCGCGCTATAGTACCTACCTTGTTCGGTTTTTGGTCAATGGTCACGAATTACTAACTGACTTGCTTTTGACACATATTCACTATTTAATTTTATGTGAAGTTTGACCACATTATTTTAATAATCAGGAAGGCGGCATGTTTAAGTGTTGAGGTCGCATAGCAAAATTATTTTTACAAAATATTAAGGAATCCTGATCCTATACGTATGACAAAAAATATTTCGAATTTTGAAACATTTTTATTATATCCCATCCCTACATCTTATTAGTCATTTCTGAAAAGATAATATTTTTACAAATCTAACTTAATATCAGACAAAATTATACAATTTCAATTACACTTTTCGTACAAATATTGATAATAACGAATAGACTCGACGAATTTGCTAAAATTATAATACTTTCCTTAATCACATAAATAATTTTACTCCTCACTAACCCAAGGGGACATAGTGGGGAGTTATGATTTCGCAATTTTTAAGGCTTTTTTTATTGCAGATTATCAACTAGTATCATGCTGAAATTGTATTCCGAAAGTTTTATCACAATGTATCTGTGTGTTTGTGTTATGTACGGCGTGTTTATTTTACTTTATCGATTATAGACTAAAGTACTCATTCGATTCTTTTCAAATTTTGCAAATTTGTGTATCTGATACTCGCTTAGACCCTATTAAATTTTAAAGGATATCTGAATAGTCCTTATCAATTTCTTTTAACTGTCAAATATTTAAAAGTGACCCCAAGCTCGGGAAACTTAAAATTTGAAATTTTTATTTTCAAATTGGTAAAAAGACACATCACTTTCATAAAATGGCATTGAAGGATTATCAAGTTTTCATAATAAAATATTTAAATAAAAAAATATTTTAACAAACTCATTTCATGAAAAAGCTGAAGAAATTTTTACGTTCTGCGTTACGTAATTTTATTTCGATTTTCTTGAAAATACCGCGCGGTCAGTCAGCAAGTATGGTAGGTACATCTGTGCACATGTTTCGCTACACTGATTCTATACAAATCAGATACAATCTAATATTATGTTCTTGGCGTTTAGTATATTTCATTCATACCATTATGTACAGTTTATATTATGTTGATATCATTTAACAGACCATTACCGAATCTATTTATAAGCCTAATTGTTGCTGAATATTTTGAGCTATGATAATTAGTCACACACATTATAATATGTTTCGCAGATTAATGATTATAGCTGACAGCCGGAAGGCACAAGAAGATTAGTAACGAAGTAAATAATTAGAGAATTGAATCTTGGTAAATACCATCACGTCATGTACAGGGTAATCAGAGAGAACTGAGCGCCATGCATGCATCGTCTCACATTCGCTCGTCGTTTGTTCAAGCTTCTTATTCTTTTTACTCCTCACTAACCCAAGGGGATATAGTGGGGAGTTATGATTTCGCAATTTTTAAGGCTATTTTTTTCAGATTATCAATTATTGTATTCTAAAAGTTTCATCACAATGTATCTGTGTGTGTGTGCTATGTGCTATGTACGGCGTGTTCATTTTACTTTATCGATTATAGACATTCGATTCGTACTCATTCGATTCTATTCAAATTTTGCAAATATGTATATCTAATACTCGATTAGATCCCATTAGATTATGAACGATATATGAATAATGCTTCTCAATTTTTTTAACTGTCAAATATTTCAAAGTGACTCCAAACTCAGGAAACTTAAAATTTGAAAAAATTATTTTCAATTTGGTAAAAAGGCACATCACTTTCATAAAATGGCATTGAAGAGTTATCGTGTTTTCATAATAAAATATTTTAATAAAAAATAATTTAACAAACTCATTTCATGAAAATGCTGAAAATTTTCTATACAAAATTTGAATACTTTATAGAATGACTTGTTAGTGAGGAATTTAGCGTTGGCCACAACCCACTCGTTTTTTATTAATTTTATTTTCATAAAAGTTTTACATCATAATAATTGTGATCTCACTAGCCTACAGGCTATCAGTGAGTTTCCCATACAAAAAGTTCAACTACATATTACATTCCTTATGTTCAACTACATATTACTACTTTTATATGAGTCAAATGTTTTTAATTACTTTCTACAATATTTTTTTTTAAATATAGTTTAACTGAGGATATTTTCTCAAGTTCTTGAAGGGTGTAAAGTATTTTCGGTACCTATGGTTACTTTCAGTGTCCTTATACCGTCCGCTTTTGCTTTAAATATTAATTTATTTACTATACATAATATTGTTTTTTAAAGATGAGATATGTTTTTCATCCCTTCCACTTCTTAAATAATTTGTCTCTTTCTTTATTTTTTTGTTTAATTTCCTCTGTACACCATTACTTTTCTCTGTTTTTAATTTTTTTTATTGTGCTAAATTTACATTTATCATAGATGTTTGTAAATATAATTATGGATGAAGAAGTAGTGAAAGAACGATGGAAAGAATATTTCAAGGAGCTGTATGATAGCAGTATAAGCGGGGGTGTGAATCTGAGTGCATGGCAGGTAAGTGAAGATGAAAATGATAAAATTACACAAGACGAAGTGCTTGAATCAGTGAAACACGCAAAAGCGGGAAAAGCTGCCGGGTATGACAGTGTATCAGCTGAACTTATGAAATATGGCGGCGAGCAGACGTTGGAGTGGTGTCTCTCTCTTTTCAACAAATGTTGGGAAGAAGGACACACTCCTTCGGACTGGAGAAATGCAATCGTGGTACCCTTGTATAAAGGTAAGGGATCGAAGCTCGACTGCAAAAACTGTAGAGCCATAAGTTTGTTAAGCTCAGTTGGTAAGATGTACATATGCAAAAATTTTGGATCAAAGAGTGCAAAAGATTGCATAAAGCAAGATATGGTATGTCCCAGGTGCGTTTGTGAGCGGCAGAGGATATATAGACCAATTTTTTTCTCTGCGCAAAACTATAGTGACTACAAAAAATTTGGTTTTGTGCACACAGCCAAACAGTATAGTCATAAATAGATAAAACCTTCATCTTCATTCATACTTCATACAATCCCGGCATATCCCACAATGTGGGGTAACCAGCGAAAGATGTGCGGGTGTGCATTGTCTTTTAAAAGGGAGCACAACACATATGTGTATACCCACACACCAGTCTCGTCACACCATAAAAAGACACTACATTCAGAATGTGTGGTGAATCTCAATGCTGAACTATGTGAGATGTTATTGTTGCCTGTTGTATTTTAGATTACCCCGACACTTACGGGACACTCGTAAACAATAATAGAAAAGAGTGGAAGCACTATTCTAAGCCGGTGCCTCACAGCTAGATAAAACCTTTATTACTGATAACAGAGGTTTGGCTAAAACGCAGGTAGCCAGTTCAGTTCTCATAATATATTTTTCATAACTTCATTTTTGAAACACCTTGATTATAAATGCCGTCTTGCCTTTGATAATAGAATCCTTTCCGCTCGTCATCATAAGATAACATCATTAGAAAATAGACGTACCATTGCAGACATGACATACCTACATAAAATTATTGATGGTGCCGTTGACTCTGAGTCTCTTGTTGGGAGTCTTCTAATCAATTGTCCCTTTCGTGGTACTAGAACAAATCTTACTTTAGATTACTTCTCTGTAGAACTATGTCCAAAATTCATTCATCCAAAGGGCATGTAACATTTATAATGTTTTTTTTAAGAATGTTGATATTTTTAGACGTACTAAAATAAAATATAAAAATGCCATCTCTGAGACCCTTAGAGGTTTATGGTAGCTGATTCCTGCTTTGTCCTTTTTGACTGGGAGTGCCACATCCTTCCTTTCTCTCTTTTTGTCCTTTTTATTCTGAATTTTGAGTACCTACTAAATTCTAAATAGCAATTTGTTTTACACTATGCAGCTTAAAAAGATAATGTAATATCCGCAAACAAAATTGGTCTATGATATATTGTTAAAATTGAATTTGTTGTAATATTTGTTTGTATGACTGTATGTTTGTTAGGTATAAATAAAATAAAATAACTAATTTTATGGGAGTGACAGTTGTCACGTGACAGGGAACTGTCATTTTGATACACTGAATTATCCATCGCTAAACTGACACGTTTATCGGGCACTCTGGTGTCCCCTGCGTAGCCATGTTAAAAAAAACGCAAACAAATTAAAATAGGAACAGTTGGGTATTGACACAACCCATTGGAGTATGTATCCAGCGTTCATTATCACTCTCATAGCGGCTGTTCCGCATTTGTCAAATAAAAAACATCACGAAAAATTAAACCTCGTGAACAAAAGTCTCATTTCATTATTATTTTCACGTTTTTATTGTTGAATTTCGAGTCACGATATGGTTTCTTGTAGTCGTCATTATGTGACATTAGCTCAAATTGCACGAATAATTTGACAACTTCATTCTGTATATCGTCTGGTAAATAAGGTTTACTTCACGGAGCAGGGGATACACAGAGCTAACATTAGCAACAACTTTAGGCCAGGGGATGATCCAGGGGGCCTTTATTTTCATATTAGAGAATATTCTTCAGTAGAGAACGAATGGCTAGAAGAAGTTGAGGAATATTTATAATTCGTTGAAATTATTTTTAGTAACACTGTGGAAATCCATAATAATTAAGTAAATAAAATTTTTTAAATAAAAATCTTTAAATAAAAATTTGTTAACAAAAAACTTTGTTTTCGACTAGCATCTTAAATCTTAAATGTCACATTTAAGATGCTGAAGATAAACTAGTACAGTTCGAAAACGTTCCATCCAATATAAATGTGAAGTGGAAGAAACAAAGTTTTTTGTTACCAAATTTTTATTTAAAGATTTTTATTTAAAAAAAATTATTTACTTAATTGAATATTTATATTTGGGGAGTATGTTTGAACGCAATGGAAGATTTGATAAAGATATTGAAAGAAGAGTTATGGCAGGTAATAGAATAAAAGTAGCACTAAGACCAGTAATGTACGATCCAAACATCTCAAAGGATCCAAAATTGCAGCACACAATTCCTAATTTGACGTATGCTAGTGAAACATGGACCTGGCAAAAGACACATGAAAGTAGAATAAATGCTGTAGAAATGAGATCACTAAGAAGAGTATGTAATATAACGATATATGATAGAACAAAAATGAGGACATAAGGAGAGAATGCAAGATAAAGAAGGATATTATAAGTAAAATGAGGTGGTTTGGACATATTAAAAGAATGAACGATGAACGACTGACCAAAAAAATTGACATGGGTGTAATAGATGGAGTAAATAGCGGGGCCGCCCCAGAAAGGGATGACATGACCATGTGAATGATATTTTGAAAGAAGGAAACATAAAAAGTTTGAACAATCGACGAGCATGTATGAGATGATGCATGGATGTAAAGATGGATGCATGCATATTTTTTTGTTCAGTCATTCATCGTTCATTTCTTCAATAAATCCAAACCACCTCAAGGCATTCATTTTACTTATAATATCCTTCTTTATCTTGCATTCTCTGCTTATGTCCTCATTTTTTATTCTATCATATATCGTTCTATTACATACTCTTCTTAGTAATCTCATTTAGTAGGAATATGTATAATGCTTTATAAACAATGCTTTCTATTATTTATTTATTTATTCATAAATGGCAAGAATTGCCTTTTACAAACATACATTAAAATATACATACTGAGAAAAATCATAAAAACTAAAAACAATTAAACACTTAGTAAAAGGAAACAAAAAAAGAAAAAATATAAAAAAAGTCAATAAAATAATATGTGAAGCAACTAAACATAAAAAAGATAGCAGAAGAAACAGTGCAACTTAAAAATACATTTGTTTACAGTAATATTTACAACAAAAAAATAATAATAATACATAGATAGTAAAGACTCATTATATTTATATTATTAAATATTAAAATATAATGCGTTTACACTCGTGATATATGTAAATAGTCATGAACGAGTTTAATGTTAATACAGTTATTTATCGTACCTCCTTGGTTATACCTACCAATGTTTAGCCTCAAGTAATACACTAAGTAAGTAGGTACTTACATAATTTCATTTCCTATCGAGCCATTGTCTTTATTTCACGGCATACCTACATTGTTTCAGTCCGAGAGAGGAAATGCTTGTGCTGTAGTGCATTAGAAACAGACGCCGTCGTGGCATGTCAGATTGTTGTCAGTCTGCTTATCGCTACGTTAGGTACAGTTTTACTGTCGCAAATCCGTCGATAGATGGTGTACATTGATAGCTGTTCAAGGATGTATAGAACCACCATTGTTTTGTCATGGTTCAAACGTCAAAATCGCATTCCATAGATAATTAATATCGACATCAGGGGGACAAGTCTGGTCCGACCGGCGTAATCAAAACCCTAGTGATTACCCATATCATGGATATAATTATCATATGGATTTCAATGACATTTAAAGGTATTATAGAACTCCATAGCATAATTATTTATTTATTTATATAAACGCCCTAAATGGGATTTTCCATACACAATTACAAATTATTAAAACAAATGTTCATGAACCACGAAGCAAAATACATACACACACAATAATAAATAGGTAAATTTTAACAACAAAAAAATATCAAGAACAAAAATGTATAAATTTACAAAATATATAGGTAGTGACATACAATAAAAATAATATTAAAGAAAAAGAAGCAAAGAATTGAGCAAAAAAAAAAATGGATAAAAAAAAGAAGTAGAACCCAGAATTTATACAATCTTTAAAAGTCTCTCTTTATATATATTTTTTTTTTATTTATTTATTTGTATCTTTTTGTACATATAATTAGTACACTGGCGGGCTTATTGCCTAATGGCAATTTCTTCCAACCAACCAGAGTAAATGTTAAGTATACAAAACAATGTGTGCTATGGCAATAACAAAATAAATAAATACAGCAGAAAAAAGTATATTCATATATTGAACAGCAAAAGACATCAACAAAGCCAAGTCATTACCAAGTGTATGTAATCTCAGAATAGGCGAGTGAATATAATAATTATTACTAGAATTTATGATAAAAAATAGTGAAGCCTGTGCTTGTCGCGTACGGGTATTATAATATCCATGATATGGGTAATCGTGAGGGTTTTGATTTCGCCGGTTCGACCAGACTTGCCCCCCCATGATCTACTAAAATATTTTATTTATTATATATGTTTTTTTTATATCTTAGTGTATTTACGTTCTATGAACATTAGATATTTCATTACAATGTAAAAATAATTATTTTCATTTATTCATTCATACAATCAGGGCTTATCCCATAATGTGTGGTAACCAGCAACAGGTGTGTGGATGAGCATTACCTTATAAATGGTAATCTTAAAAGGCACTTCATTCAGAATGTGTGATGGTGAACCTCATTGCTGAACTATGTGAGATGTTATTATTGCCTGTTGTATTTACTATTACCCGCCTCTTACGGAACATCCTAAAACATTAACAGAAAAGAGTGGAAGCACTATTCTTAGCCGGTGCCAAATCTTAAATTATTTCATTTTATGATTAATGAAAGTGATATGTTAATGGCAGATACTCAAAAATAATTTATCAGTGTTTTGTCGAGAGTTAATAATTTCAAGTCTTACACAAGTCACGAACTCGTAGTAATTCTACCACACAATTTAAACATGACCTTATCTGATCGAAAAAAATATATATGAAAAATCATTATTATTTATAAGTCTGATTTAATCACAAATCGTTAAGACTGATTCTTAAAATTACCGCGATGATTAAATCAATAAACGACTTGTTAGTTGTAAACGAGTATTTTGAAGAGAAAATTACATAGTTCAGAAATTCTCTTGTAATCATTTTTATTTTCAAATCGATTAGATTTTCATTTTACCACAGCTTGTACATCATGTTTGATTACTCCAAGTTTAAATATTAATTTATATTTTCTACTCTGATGGAATTTTTTAATCACCCTGTAGCTAATATCAATCGTCAATCGTAACGTCAATCCTTTGATTGTTTTCCCTAGAACGTGAAAGAGAGGTTAAGCCTAACTTTAATTAAACCCGCGTAGTATAAGGTAATGTGACCAAAATTCACAGTGGACCATTCACAGTGGACCTTCAACATATACGAACAAGTCGCTTCTCGAACTCCTTTATTAATACAGCAGCCCGACTATGGAACGATCTTCCGAATTCTGTGTTTCCATCTTCGTACAACCCGGGTCTTTTTAAAATCCGAATTAATAAACTCATTTCTAGATTGCAAACCCCTCCCAACGCTACGTAGTGCGCTTCTTCGGAAGAGTAAAATGGACCCAAATCCTAATAGCTGGCGTCCCCTACGTAGACATGTTAAAAAAAAAAAGTCATATAACCGATGTAGATAACACTATAATTACGTATCCCCTTATCCAACTGTCGATTCGTTCAAGAGAATGAAATTCTATTAAAGTTAGAGGCAGTTTAATTCCAAGGTGTACGAAGGAACATTTTGTATGGCGTAGTGGACTTTTTGTATGCTAAAAACACCAACTTAGAGGTTTCGCAGCATATATGTTGCCATACATGGATTTACTCAGAATTCGGAGTAGAACATTTCATGTGAGTTTTGTGTGTATGTGTGTCTGTGTTTCCCCCCCCCCCCCCCCCCTTATAACTTTTGATACGCTCAATTTACAGAGCCGAAAATTTTAGAATATATAAACAGTAATAGGCCTACAAAACATTAATACTCAGAATTTTGAATTTTTGTTTCAGTCAGGGGTTATCAACTTTTGAATTTTTACTTTATTTTTCCATATATCTCAAAAAACCATAAAAGCTAGAATGCTGAAAATTGGTATGAATATAGACAAATACAAAATCTCAAATTTAATTTTTCAAAAATATTCCAGAGTTTCTTAAACATTTTTTATTAAGAAAAATATTTTTTATGACAAATTTATGTGTTTAACTGCCTATATTTCCAAAGGTTTTAAAAATATCGTAAAAAGCCGAAACACCCCAACTAGATAATTAATTTTCTATAAAAAATATTAAGATTATAGTAGTACATCACAATTTTTTTTTAATCGCTTCATACAATTTGTATGGCAGTGGTCTATACATTATATCTAAGAAGACTTAATAGTTTGATACTTGATCTCCAAACATACATACATACCATCATGCTGTTTTTATATTCTGGGTAGGAAAAACAGACTGACCTCCATACTATCCTATCCTCATGCACACACATACCTACATGTTTTATATAGATAACAAAATATCTTAAAATATTTATTAATTTGTGTTTATGTGTTAATAGTTTGGTGCGTATTCTTCAATTATACATACTATCGCCATCGACAGTTGGATCTCATGTGTTATATGCAACTAGTTTAAATAAATAGTTGCAGGTGATATTGCATAACACCATATTCTGATATTTCTGGTTTCAGAGCAACCGCTGCTTTGTTAAGACTGGTTAGATAAAGATATTGGATTCCATAGATGCAATATCTTTATGTCATAGAAACATTATCCCGCTATTAGTTTAAGAGTGTACAGCAAGTAGAACTAACGTCATAAATACAATAAAATGCATATCTGGACCTCAGAGCCAGACGATATTAAGTCCATGCCCCTGTTAAAAGTAAGGCTTTGACTTCTTTCAATAATATTTCGAAAATAAAACCTCACTTTGACTTCTTTCAATAATACCTATTTCGAAAGTCTAAACCTCACTTTTAACAAAAAGTGGACTTCATACCCTTTGTGAGGTTTTGACTTGTTTCAATAATATTTCGAAAGTCAAAACCTCACAAAAAGTGGACTTAATACCCTCTGGCTCTGAGGTCCAAAATTAAACATACAAACCATCACGCCATATGAGGTAAGCAGAGAGAACCGAGCGCCATAATCCTCTATTTGTGCACACATTCCTAGCTTCATTTACATCCATGCATCGTTTCATACATGCTCGTCAATTTTTAAAACATCTTATATTTCCTTCTTTCATATCCCTTTCTGTGGTGGCCCCTGCTATTTTCTCCATCTGTTACACCCATGAGACAATGCAACATAAAGAAGAATATTATAAGTAAAATGAAAGTGAATTCCTTGTGGTGATTTGGACAAATGAATGATGAACGATTGACCAAAAAAATAAGAACATTAAATATTCATTACGCACTTTTCATCTTTCGATTGTGACGTTTTCTTATTTGTAGAATTCCATTATGATAATGATGAATATGAACACATATATAATTCTACAATTTATTTATTTTACTCCCAACGACCGTTTCGGCTTATAAGTCCATAATCAACTGGTTGAAAGGAAGAAGAAAAATTCATTGATTCTTGGAAAATTTAATAGATATGTACTATGTCAAATATATATTAATCACGCATACAATAACAAGTTGCCACATTTGGGAGTCTTATGATGTTAATCGCTTCATAGACCAGACTGAAACACAATGTCTTTGCTGGGAATAAAATCCGGTACCCAAATAACAAGAGTAGATAACTTGATTTCCCAGTTCTCCTACAGTAAATATTCCAACTTCGTCTCTATTGAGATAATTAAAAAATCTGTTAAAAAATACCTTTGACTCCCGACAGGGAAAAAAATTCAATGTTTGCGCATGTGCAATAGTAAAAATATTCGATTACTTACACATTGGTACAAGTAGGTAAATAAGACAAAAATGACCTTATAAGTCTGGCGCAATTTAGGGGTGACTTCTATGCGAAAAATGCATTTGTCACCTCAGGTATAAGAAATGTTGCTCCCATTATTTACAAAAAACCAATTCTCTCAATAGACGGCGTTACAACAAAAACAAATAAAAATAATAAGAATGTTGTTCATAATTTCACACATAGATGGCAGTAGTAAAAATTCCTTATTTTCAAGCGAAAAGAATTTCAGTATTACAATATATAGAACTTTCAAAATTGAATTGATAGGGATCTCATTAAAAAGGCATAATTGGTGAACGTTGCGCAAGCGCATAAAGTGATCACGTAAACCAGCCGATGACAGGTCGTAAGCCCTGTAGGTGCCTTGATTTCCCAGTTCTCCTACAGTAAATATTCCAACTTCGTCTCTATTGAGATAATTAAAAAATCTGTTAAAAAATACCTTTGACTCCCGACAGGGAAAAAAATCCAATGTTTGCGCATATGCAATAATAAAAATATTCGATTAGATAACTTAACTTTTCTGGAACTAAATGACACGTTGTCTAGGGGGGCTGCTGTGTTAATAAAAAAGATCGAGAAGCGGTAATGCATAGCACAAAAAGTAGCTCATGGAGCCCTCTAGATTAGCAATCTCGGCACCATAGTTTTGCTTAGCTTGTAGTACTGTCTTAATTTTCTACAATGAGACATGTGACGTATTTTATATGCGTTACATAACGGTTATATCAACTACACATATACACGGCCTTGCAGTAATTCACTTTATATACCCAGGTACCATCATTAGATTATATAATATAGAACCAGATGCACTACAAGTTTTGCAATGTCTTCTACTACTCCATACATAAACACCTATTTATAT
Source organism: Molanna angustata (assembly GCA_963576475.1). Taxonomy (NCBI): domain Eukaryota; kingdom Metazoa; phylum Arthropoda; class Insecta; order Trichoptera; family Molannidae; genus Molanna; species Molanna angustata. The sequence goes on from OY754984.1 coordinate 1,435,917, forward strand.
ACTTTTTATTTTATTTCATCCTAATATATTTCATAGAGGTTTGTCAATAATTATCGGCAAGTATATGTAATGTAAAATGTATGTCAATTTTCCAAAACAAAAGTATGCACATTGTAGATTGTTAAAGTATGCACATTGTAGATTGTTAAAGTATGCACATTGTAGATTGTTAAAGTATGCACATTGTAGATTGTTAAAGTATGCACATTGTAGATTGTTAAAGTATGCACATTGTAGATTGTTAAAGTATGCACATTGTAGATTGTTAAAGTATGCACATTGTAGATTGTTAAAGTATGCACATTGTAGATTGTTAAAGTATGCACATTGTAGATTGTTAAAGTATGCACATTGTAGATTGTTAAAGTATGCACATTGTAGATTGTCAAAGTATGCACATTGTAGATTGTTAAAGTATGCACATTGTAGATTGTTAAAGTATGCACATTGTAGATTGTTAAAGTATGCACATTGTAGATTGTTAAAGTATGCACATTGTAGATTGTCAAAGTATGCACATTGTAGATTGTTAAAGTATGCACATTGTAGATTGTTAAAGTATGCACATTGTAGATTGTTAAAGTATGCACATTGTAGATTGTCAAAGTATGCACATTGTAGATTGTTAAAGTATGCACATTGTAGATTGTTAAAGTATGCACATTGTAGATTGTCAAAGTATGCACATTGTAGATTGTTAAAGTATGCACATTGTAGATTGTTAAAGTATGCACATTGTAGATTGTTAAAGTATGCACATTGTAGATTGTTAAAGTATGCACATTGTAGATTGTTAAAGATAGAAATTAAAAAAGAGGACGAATACAAAAACAGATGAATTAAAACAAGTAAAGGGCTTAGAATAGTGCTTCCACTCTTTTCTATTATTGTTTTCGAGTGTCCCGTAAGAGCCGGGTAATCGAAAATACAACAGGCAACAATAACATCTCACATAGTTCAGCAATGAGGTTCACCATCACACATTCTGAATTTAATGCCTTTTTAGGTGAGACGAGACTGGTGTGTGGGTATACACATATGTGTTGTGCTCCCTTTTATAAGGCAATGCACACCCGCACACATTTTGCTGGTCACCCCACATGACCAGCAGGATATGCCGTGATGGTATGAATGATATTGTTTGTTACATAATATAATTTACTTCAAAGATAAACACGACAATCGGACCAAGACATTATAGAGAGTGTGAGGCATTTTGTGGGGTTGTCGTCGTCCATTCGGATTATGTGATCAGCCCATCTTAAGCGCCCTATCTTGATGAAACTGATCACATCGGGCTCTTCATAGGTCTCATATAGCTCCCTGTTGTATCGACGACGCCAACCATTATTCTCTCTTATTGGCCCGTAGATCGTTCGAAGGATCCTTCTCTCAAAAGCCGCTATGGATCCTTCAGTTTGTTTGGACCGGCTTGATGAGTTTTGTACAGAAGGATCTTTGTGTTTCTCCTAACCAGTTTTGACCTTAGCTGCTTTTGTAGGACGTATAAGCATCTATTAGCAGCCATAATTCTTCTTCTAACTTCTTCTCGTGTGTCTTTGTCGCTGGTCACTGTGGATCCGAGGTATGTAAACTCCTTTATAATTTTAAAATTATAGTTTCCGACTGTGAATATCTGGGGAGCTGAGTTATGAGCTTTAGAAGCGATCATTAGTTTAGTTTTATCTTCATTTATGCTAAGTCCCATCATCCTCGCTCTTTCCTCCAATGGCCTGGAGTGATCTTCCGATGATGTCGATATCATCTGCATAGACTAGAAGCTGGACAAACTTGAAAAATATATTGCCTCTAGTGTCTATATTTTACCTTTAATTACCTAAATGAGATCACTAAGAAGAGTATGTAATAGAACGATATATGATAGAATAAAAAATGAGGACATAAGGAGGGAATGCAAGATGAAGAAGAGTATTATAAATAAAATGAAAGTGAATTCCTTGAGGTGGTTTGGACATATTAAAAGAATGAATGATGAACGACTGACCAAAAAAATATACATGGGTGTAAGAGATGGAGTAAATAGTAGGGGCCGCCCCAGAAAGGGATGGCATGACCATGTGAATGATATTTTGAAAGAAGGAAATATAAGAAGCTTGAATAATCGACGAGCATGTATGAGACGATGCATGGATGTAAAAAGGAAGCTAGAAATGTATGCAAAAATAGAGGAGTATGGCGCTCGGTTCTCTCTGCTTACCCCATAAGGGATATGGCGTGATGGTATGTATGTATGTATGTATGTTATTACCTTTTCCAGTGCTATATTGAACAGGAGGCATGCCAGGCCGATGTATGAGATCGTGGTATAGGTACTTACCTAATTTAAAATACAATATTTACCAATCATTGAGATTTCTCTCAGATTAGTTTTTAAACATCCTCATTATTGATTAATAATTAATATTGAAAGCATTTATTAGATGTAATTATGTAAATTTAAGTCAAATAACATAAGTTTATTCATCGTTGAGATTAATTGGCATAAATACGATTATAAGGAAGCGATATTCAAAGGATTATTAATGACAAATTTGCAAATACTTACTTTATTAGTCAATTTGTAAACATATAAATTGACTACATATTAAAAATATTGACGTTAAAAAAAATAAAAAATAACGCCCTAGGTAACGAAATAACGAATATGATATTTTCGTCTCCAATTAGGTTTAAAATATTTATAAAAAATATTAAAATTAAAAGACTTTTTAATTATTGCACTGTTATTTTATTGATAGTAGTACAGTTGTCATATGAATATCTCAAGACGGACGTTCAACAGCAGACATCAATAATAATAATAATAATAAGGACAATTTATAAAGCGCCGTTTAGTGACAACCGTGGTCACATCAAAAGCAGAATCCACCAAGCAAGAGTCGCCTTCAACAAAAGATCAACAATTTTTGAATCCCCTAACATTTCCATCAAAATTAGGAAAAATTTGATTAAGTCTCTTGTCTGGAATGTACTGCTATATGGCTGTGAAACATGGACCATCAGCCAATGCGAAACGGGACGTCTGTCTGCGTTTGAGATGTGGTGCTACAGACGCATGGCTAAAGTTCACTGGTCAGAACACTCAGCAACGACGATGTACTAAGTAGGGTTGGAGAGACAAGGCAAATTATGAAGAGAGTTGCCCAACAGAGAACAACTTGGATAGGCCACAACATCCGGCACCCAGGCCTGCTTTTTACCATCGTCGAAGGAATGATTGATGGGGGTAACTGTAGAGGTCGCCCCAGAAACAACTATATAGACCAGATAATCGGTGACGTAGCAGCTACAAAAAGATGAAGAGACTGGCGGACGATAGAGTTAAGTGGAAAGATCGAGTGTTTGGTGCAGAACAATCTTAGGATTGTGACCCAGAAGAAGACAGTTTTCAATAGTGGAATAATATTTTTTTAATATTTTTTATTAAATTTAAAAAAAATGTAGGTATATCATAGATTTGGTGATATTCAATATTTTTTCGTTTTATTTAGTGTGCATATTTGTTTACCTAAATCTGTATGCCCAAGATACAGGAGTCAACAACATACGTTTAATATTGTGTAGCTCTATGTGTAGATTCTTATTCTATTAAGAATGTAAGTATGTATCTGCGTGTATTTTCAAAGTCATCTCAAGGTGATTATACATACACATACATATTCTCTTATGTGTGTATGCAAGTATTGTTCGCATATGTTTCTCAATACAAAACATAATGTATTCATATATTATGTACTTAATTGTACATAGGCATTTCCATAGAAAGTGTGTCGCAACAGTCTTCCGTTTAGAATCGGTCTATTTGCATTTGCAGAATTATAATGGCAATAATAATAACACATACATATGTATGAGGCGATATTCAATTTCAGTGAGTGATGTGTTGTTACGGAAGTAATAGATAATAACATTATGACCCAATATTTTCTTGGAATAATGCGTTTGGGTTATTAGGTCGAATGTTTTTATTAGGATTATTCGGCAGAAATTCAAACATAGTGGTTAATACAGAGTTATTAATACGCATCGCCTTATAAGTGGACCAGTGAAAACTCCATGCATCATTCAATAGGATAATAAATATTGATTACAAAAATGTACAAATATTACATGATTTTTATTTTTTTTTATTTATAATAAACATTACATTTTATAAAAAAAATTAAATATTATATATATATAAGACAGAGACAATGGAATGTTACACATACACATCCAGACCATTGACACGCTCTTGTGCTTTGCTGTCAATTAGAGCTTTTGCTCTCCAATATGATAGAGATAATCTAGGGATAAAGTCTTTGGTTTTGTAAGTTAAACAACATTATTTTAAAGTGGATTCAGCACAATTGATCATACACTTCCTAACATACATTCACAGGCACTCTCCATACACACGTAATATACTGAACCATATAACATACACACACAGCACACACACATACACAAACACACACACATACAGTAAACAAACAGCAAGTCATAAGAAATGAGAAAAAAGTTATTGTGGTGGATTTGATTCAATGATCCATAAGGTTTATTTCCCTTTTGAACCTTTGGTAGTTATAGATATTTTAATAGAATCTGGGATGGTATTGTAAATAGTGGGAGCTTGATATGAATAGTGTCGCTGAGCAAGGCTAGTGTTTGGATGAGGTATATGGTAGTTTAAGTGAGATGACGTACGTTTAAATCTTGTTTGTTGTGTTCGTGTTTTATCGGTGCCTAATTATTATCGGTGATAACTTTGCTAGTACCTATATAAAAAAAAACACTGGTTATATGATTTCGCGATGGATAGTCGTTTATTGGGCCAGAAAGTCTGGAAAGTGGCAGCCAGGGACAGAGTTTCTTGCAGGCAGCTAAGACTCGCCAAGGCTTGTAACGATGAAGATGATGAAAAAAATCGTAATAATAAAGCATGTCGCGTGAACCAGAATAAAAGGAGTTGAAATGAAAACACTAGGAAACAATTTAAGTAAGATGAAGAAAGATATCGGTAGTAAAATGAAATTTAGCACACAGAGATGGTTTGCCCGCTTGGGAAGAAAGAATGAAAAATAAGTAAATATACATATAAAGTTGACAGGAACGGTTTAAGAGGTCGGGTTCGAAAATAAAGATGCGATACACCTTTCTGGAGACAAAGACCTGCCCCCCCTATAAGTGTCATTTCGCGATCGAAAAGAAAAAGGTAAATCAATTTTTGGAAATGACAGTCACTCAAGATAACTCAGTCACCTGACAACTGTCACTTTCATACATTGACTAATCTTTTCCTTTCCACCGCTAAATGACACGTTGACTAGGCCCCGTTGGAGAAACTATGTATGTGAGAGACACATCTGTTGGGGATCAAGCCCCTCAGTCATGAAGAAGACGTTGCTGACAGAGAGAAAAAGCAGAATGTTGAATTAGTTTTAATTCGTTATTAAAACTAATTACAAAATTCACTGGTTGAAGTGTCCAGAGCAAGTTGATTAAAAAATGTTTGAAAATGTTTGATGCTTTGAATGACCTGGCACCACAATGCATTCAAGAACTCTATCATAGAAAAGAGCTATCTGGGAGGCATCTCACACTCAGGTCATCTGGATCACAGAGTAACCACTCTCTAAAAGAGTAGGACAGAGAAAACAAAGCGGATTACTATGATCAATGCTTTAGTGTGAGTAGTCCTTTAAAGTGGAATAGATTGCCTCCAGATGTCCGCAGTGCTCAAAGAAAGAGCACTTTCACTTAAGGACTGAAAACAACTTTGTTTCGTAGACCAACATTAGACAGAATATAAGCGCCATTGGAATGATCCTGAATCATTAAACTGCGCATTATAAATTATTTATATTATTATTATTATTTATATTAATTCTATAGGTTTGAGCTGAATTTTCATGTGTTTACATATAATAATATAGTGAAATATAGTGAAGATGAGATCGCTAAGAAGAATCTGTAATAGAACGATGTATGACAGGGTCAGAAATGAGGACATAAGAAAAGAATGTAAGATAAAGAAAGATGTCATTAATAGAATGAAAGTGAAAACTTTGAGATGGTTTATCCACATGGGGAGAATGAATGAGGAACGCCTGACGAAGAAAATATACATTGCGGACAGGAATGGATTGAGAGGTCGGGAACGCCCAAGGAAGGGATGGCACGTCCATGTGAACGGTATTTTGAAAGACGGAAATGTCAGAAGCATGAATAACAGACGAACATGTATAAGACGATGTATGAATGTCGACGAGGCGATGAACGAGTGTCAAGATAGAAATAAGTGGTGTTCGGTTCTGCCTACCCCGCGAGGGACATGGCGTGATGGTATGTATGTAGTAAAGATATTAATGTTAAGATACCTATTTCAAATATTTTCGTATTTGAAAGATTTTCTGTTAAGTTTACACTTATCCACAATTTAGACTCGAAAAAAGTAGCTGTAAAAATATTTAAATCTGTAATTTGAAGTTCTAATGAACTTTTACCTGATATTTTAATTTCTCATTATTGAAATTTGAATACTAGAAATTTAACAGAGATGGAATCAAAATCGTGTATTCTTCTTTATCTAATGTGGCTTTGTTTTTATCTATAATGTTGATAAATGCAACGGTATACGATGCATTAGAATAATATCGAAAATGCCGCTTTATTCGAGAAAAATTAATAAAATTTCCCGACATTATAGATAGCTTTATTTGTTACTGTCAATGGAAATCCTTTTTGGGAGAGCAATATTTATTCTGGTTTTCGTATTGCACAAATCAAAAAAATATGAGATTTTTAAACCGCGATGTTCTTTTATCCCGTCTTCCCTCTACCTATCAATCTACTATAATTTGAAGAAAGGCATATTTATCACCACGGAATATGTGGCCAAAGTATGCGTTATGCATTCTTTGGCCACATAAAAAAATAAAACGCATAAAATAATAAAAATAAATAAAAAATATACATTTGCTTTCAATAATGTTATTCAACAGAATTCATACTTGTTTCGTTTGGCATTAGCTAGTTTCCATAATTATACACATACCATCACGCCATGTCCCTCACAGGGCAGAGAGAACCGAACGCCACATTGTTTTATCTTGACACACATTCATCGATTCTTTTTCAACATTTTCGTTTGTTGTTCACGTTTCTTACATTTCCGTCTTTCAGAATATCGTTCACATGATCGAACCAACCTTATCTTAGGCGACGTGGGGAGTTATGATTTCGCAATTTTTAAAGCTTTTAATTTATTGCAGATTATCAACTAGTATCATGCTGAGATTGTATTCTGAAAGTTTCATCACAATGTATCTGTGTGTGTGTGCTATGTGCTGTGTGCAGTGTGCTATGTACGGCGTGGATATTTTACTTTATCGATTATAACTCAAGTACTCATTCGATTCTTTTCAAATTTTGCTTTTCAATATGAATATCTAATACTCGCTTAGACCCCATTAGATTTTGAAGGATATCTAAATAGTGCTTCTCAATTTTACTGTTAAATATTTCAAAGCGACCCCAAGCTCAGGAAACTTCAAATTTGAATTTTTTATTTTTAAATTAGTAAAAAGGCACATCACTTTCATAAAATGGCATTGAAGAGTTATTTTTATTATTTTTATTTGTTATTTGTTTGGAAACTTAACAGCTATACATTTATAATACTTAATTTCAAATGAGAATACAAAATAAATAGCCAATTATAAAGTTTCACATATTTAAATTATTATACATTATTAATGTTGGGTAGTCATTGTAAGATGGTGAGTGTATGTGGGGGAAAGGGAAGGGTAATGGATATAGGAAAGCGTTGATAAGGAAGGGATGAATGTTTAAGGAAAGTAGGTTTGATTTTTAACCAGTAATATTACCAATAACTGCGCGTAATTGGCGTTTCATCGATGTCTGTGTGGAGTTAAATATATCAGGTTGGGGGTCAAGACTATTGTAATAATTTAAGCATCTGTTGACATAATTATTCTGTGCGTAATTTGTTCTGCAGTATGGTGTATAGAAAAGACAACTTTTCATAATAAAATATTTAAATAAAAGAAAATTAACAAACTCATATACTAATGAAAATAATGCTGAATGTTTTCCATACAAAATTTGAATACTTTATAGAATGACTTGTTAGTGAGGAGTTTAACGTTGGCCACAACCCACTTGTTTTATAACATGAATTGAATGTAATTCATATATTTAAATAAATATAAAAATATATATATATATTAAAATTCTTCTTAATGATCTCATTTCGACTGTATTTTTATTCTGCTTTCGTGCGACTTCTGTTATGTCTTATATTGACTAGATGGAAATTGTGACATATAAAATTCTACAAATATCTTGACAAGACAAGATATTATAATGTATCTTTTATACCCACACAATATAACACAACAAATCGCTGCAGGCTTTCTAATCTTGTATTGTATACCTCGCCATATCCTTACATTCAAGAAAAAAACAAGTTAAGTCCTTGAAAGTGCACAATATTTAGTAAGTGGTAGACTTTACTGAAGGTTCAAAACTTCATAGTGTGTCTAACTGATACTGTATCATGTCAATACAACCTAAGTAAATTGTTTGATAAACACGTCATCATTGCGTATTATTAAAGAGAATAATAAAATACGTGCTGAGAGGCACCAAATGAAGCGCGGCACATGCGTGTATGCCCACACACTAGGCTCATCCCACCATTTTTTGTCTTATTTATTTTGCTTGTCGTATTTTCGATTACCGTGCTCCTACGGTACACCCGATAACGATGATAATAGAAAAGAGTGGAACCACTATTCTAAGCCGGTGCAAGAATTAACATAACATTAAATTTTACTTCTTTGAATTTTCCATAGTTTGATAGTAATGAAAAGTATTTAAATCTTCATACGATTTTGCTATTACTTTGTGGCACATTCATACAAATTATTAATACTTAAATTAAATTATACATAATTACTCGTGGTTAGTACAAAGTTATCGTATATATTTTTATTTATTTATATATACATACATACATAGCATCACGCCGTATCCCTTCTTGGGGTAGGCAGAGAGGACCGAACGCCAGACACCACTATCTTGACATACATGTTTTGCCTCATTTACATTATTCTGACTTGGTATATTACCATCTTTCAAAATCTCATTTATATGATCATGCCAACTCTTTCTCGGGCGGCCACGACCTCTCATTCCACTCTTTTCAGCCTTGTATACTTTCTTTGTCAGGCGCTCATCGTTCATTCTCTCCACATGTCCGAACCATCGTAGTGTATTTACTTTCATTCATAAAACACATAATAATAATAGTGTATTTATTTTGTTTATAAAACGCATTTAATTTACATAAAAAAATCGAATACAATTATAAACAAGATCTTCGTAAAATAATATTACCGTTCATTTTGTCAGCCACTGGCATTATTCCAAAACCGTATTGTCTAAAATTTTAGATCAAACTAAAATTTAGAAATTTTAGATTTATCGAAAATCGGTAATAATAAATACCTACATGTAGAATTGTTAAAGATTGTTTAAAGGTTAATCCTCAGGAATCACTAGGGTTGATAGCGACATCTTCGGAGCCTAATCCTTTAATATGTTTTGTTATTAGTGTCTGGATGGGTAAATTATTCCCAATTGAAGGCTTTATCGGTACGTTTGTTGCATTTTATATTATGTACTCATACCTATCCATAATAAGTACAATACCTACAATAAAGTGCAAAAAATGTTGAGTACTTTGCCCTTATTTCATTTCCTCGAGAAAAGCAACAAAAAATACTAATTAAGAATGAAATTATATCAGTTTATATTCTAGTTGTAAATAAAATAGTATGAGACTCACCACAGACAGATGTCAAAGTTTTTTTTGTTTTTATTTATTCCAAATATCCAGCAGAGGAGGTATCAAGTTTCAACACATCAAAATAAAAACACAATTATAAATGTATTTAAAAAAGATACACTCGAACAATCACTGTCGATTCCAACTCGGAAGCGAACTATAAACAAATAATAAAATATAGTAAAAAAAATCCTTAAAACAAACAGCGAACTGTACAATAGTAAAAATGGCGGAATATAAACGTCAGTTGGCGCGGGATCGGAATGCGGCGCTGAGCTTGTTAAAGAAACAGGAAACTTTTTTTTTATTATTGTTTCAAGACGTCTTGGTCTGGATTGGAGCGCGACGCACGCGAACGTTAGCAGCGGCCGAAGGTTGGCTCGAAACTGTCTGTCGGTGCTGCTGGTACGATCGGCTGAGTTCAGTCCGATGTTGAGGTTGAAACGACACGTCGCTGTCTCGAGACGAAGACGATGGCCCCAATAGAGAAATGCTTCCAGCGACTAAAACTACTACTACGTAGGTACTCTCGGCACTGCCGGAATACCACGCACGGCGAATGTGGCGCGAGCTTAACTTCTTTAACTGCCGAGGGTTCTCAAAATAAGAGGTCGCCCCCGATCCACCGGTTGAATCGATGAAATAATTGTTTATACGTGTGGATGGGACCTCTTAAAATGTATTTTAATAATAATTAATTTAGGTGTATGGTCTTTTTCAAAACATTTGTGATATGAAACTTCTTCTTTTTTTCGTTTAGTAGACCTAGTAGGTTTGTTATTCAGAAACTATGCCTTATGGGATGACGAAGTCCAACTATCAGTCCATCGCTTTCGGGTAGACGGCGACCAGAAAGGATTTAATTTGCTGTTTTATACGCAAGTCTATCACTGTCCACTCTGGTTACGTGGTCCCTCCAATGTCTTCTTCTGGATCTACTGCAGGCACCGCCCGGCCAGTCTGGTTTGGCGAAGTGCTGGCGAACCATCACAATGTTGCTCGTTTCGAAGAGTTTGTTGATGTGTGGGTCTCACGCTGGGATGAGCTCCGGAGACCGGGTTTACCCCCGGTCGAAGGTCTCGTACAGCGGTGGGCCTAATCTGGCCTGGAGTGATGCTGTGGCGAAGTGGTCGATGACTCGTTGACGTTTCGTGCCGTCCCTTCTCCCTTCGTGGAGGTGTCTAAATCAAGTGCCCCCATCTGGGTGGGTCCTCCTTCCTCGCGTCGAGGTTAGCTATCGCACCTGGTGATGCGGGTGCGATGGCTCTTTTGAAATGTCAGGACGCCTCTGTCCTGGCTCCCTCACCTATTAATCTAAGGCTTAAGACAGTAGTATTAAGACAATTAGCTTGTAAGATGTATAGTTATACTATGATGCTAGTTATAAGTACCTAGAAATTAAGATTAGTTTTAATATTAGTAAGGTGCATTAGGTAGGCTTCATCCTCGAATGAAGGCACTGAGAGTCTATAATTTAGCAGGCGGGGTTTGTTGGGGGGAGCCCATCCGGCAAACTCCGAGCCCGCCTGCGTAAAAAGATTTGTAAGTAAGTGCGGGTAAAGAGGTGCTAACGCGCCTGAGATACCCGGGTAAGCGGTGGGTGACTTTCAGTGGATCTACACCAACGAACGAAGTCCTCTAATCTACACGTTTTCCTTATTCTAATATTGCAAACACGATCTCGGAGAGTTTTTGATATAACAAGCCAAAAATAATTCTGGCGCGATTCAGGGGTTCACAGTACAGGGGCGTGGCCTACGATATACAGGCCTGAGCGCGCTGGTCAATCTCCGTTTGAAAAATACGAACTTAGTGCTGTCCGCACTCACATCACTGTTTAAACAATCTAGCACCAAAATACATTCAGTTCCCTGGGTGACATCTCACACTCAGGTCGTCTAGAACACAGAATAACAACTCCCTAAAAGAGATGGATAGAGTCAACAAGGCAGCTTACTATGACCAATGCTTTGGCGTGAGCGATCAAATTAAGTGGAATAGATGAAACCAGTAAATTGCAGGAATCATTAAAAAATTGTAAACGCTTACAAATAAATAGATAGACCGTTTATAAAGTAGTAAAAACACAAAAAATAAATAAATAAACCGTTTATAAAGTAGTTTATATTAATTATATTCTGTGTTATTTTCTCCTACTCTGAGAAAGAAGCGGTCGCTTCATATCAGATCGAATCAAATAAATTATTCGTGGTTTAAAACAATGTGAATATTTAAATTAAAACTCTTCCAAATTAATTTATTCATACAAATCGTCACGGTATATCCCAAAATGTAGGGTTATCTGCGACAGATGTGCGAGTGTGCATCACCTTATAAAATGAAATACGACACATGTGTGTATGCCCATACACCAGCCTCATCTCACCTAAAAAGACACTACATTCAGAATGGGTGATGAACCTCATGGATGAACTATGTGAAGTGTTATTTTGCCTGGTGTATTACCCGGCTCTTAAATAAATATATATCAAAGTACCTACTTTTTTAAAAAAATACTCTTTAAAAAATGTCCATGAATGTGAATGAAGCGTAAATAAAATACCGGGATAGAAACGAATGGAACCACTATTCTCAGCCGGTACCTTAGAGCGAAATTATTTTATCATCAAATAAAAGATTGAGAATCAGCGTATAAGGTATGGTTGACAGACATGGGCGCTGCCTACCTAGGTTTATTATAAAGATATGTATGTACTAGGCACAGTTCTATACAGTAGTGTGTACAAAAGCGGCCCTTGCTCAAAACACCTGTGGTATTATTGTGTAGAACATATTTTTATTATGTACAATATTACTAAAAGTAGACAGACTTGGGTATAAATATTGTATGTTCATGTTTTTTTTAACTACATAAGTACATAGAGATGGTGATAATGTTTGCAGTGAATACCTTGTAGATCAAAAAATACAATCGAAATTAACTTGAAGCTTTCTTTAATTGAAATCAAGTTATATACTACCCCGTATTCAGTGACTATTATAACTAAAATAGGAACATACTAAAATTGTAGATTTTAGATTTACGGTCTTATATCAGCGTTATAAAATATCAACTTGGACTAAATGGAATAGGATCGTATTTATACTGGCCGGAACGTTTTTAAAAAATGTTACTGAATTAGACGTATTTTGAATAATTTTGAAAATGATGAAATTTTCATAATTCGCGACGATGGCAGTGGTTTTGGAGAGCCTGACCTATTACAGGTTCCAATTCCACCGTCATCGACGTTCACCAGTAGCTCAGTGATAGAATAACAAATGACTCTGTTACCATAAATGATGCTTACAATGACTCTCAGGGGTTCTATTTCGTTATAAATTTGAATGAGACCAAATAATTATAAAAATAATAACAATTCAATAATTAAAATCAAATATTAAAATTTAGTTCCAATAGTTACTGAATACGGGGTAATGTGTAAAAAATTGGATGTCTTGTAACATGAGTTTTTTTTTATTAAATGAATATGTCCTTGTTAAACAAGTACATATACATCTTCCTACGTTCCCTAAAATAAGCATAAATGCTTGTGCTATAGGTGAACGAAATCGGTCGACGCAGAATTCGAACTCGCGACGACTAGATTACTAACCCAATGCGCTAACCGCTCTGCCATCTACCCATCTAAAGAGTCATCTGAGTTGTTACTAGTTTTCCCTTTTGAATATAGATTCAGATTTTTTTTTTATTATTATTATTGAAACCAAACAAAATATAACAATATAGTTACAAACAATAAAAATATTACAAAAAAGTACAATTTAAATAAGTTATATGAAACATTTTTTTATAGGATTATTTGGTATATACCACCTCACTAGGCTGAGCCTGTACCGAGGTGGCAGATTTTTTTTTTTTTGCGTTATATCTGACAGAAAAATATTAAACTTGTATTTAACTAAAACTTGTTATAAAATATACCTATTATAAAAATAAAATATAAACTATTGTTGCTTGATCATGTTTCCGCAGTATATAATGCCCTTGTTTCTAATCCATGTTTCTATTGTTTTCTTTTTCGTGATGGTGCCGCCTTGACGTGGCGAGGAGGCTTGCGAGTTTCGAGGAAGGATTAGGCTATGCCGGAGAGGGTCACCCATACCGGAAAGGCTATTCCTGAGGAACCAGACTAAGAGCATCATCCCCCCTAATCCAGGGTGTAATGCGTACCGTGCCCATTGGAGGTTTGCAGCCAGGGGGTAATACAGGCTGTATTATAACGGAGCCTTTTCAGACACCTGTCCGCATCTGAAAGTGTAGATTAGGACTTGCCATGACGAGGGGCGCCGTCATGGTGGACGTTTATTTCCCCTCACACACAAAGGTCTGGAGGTTGCCTTGTCGACTGAAAGACCGTACGAACCAGAATGTACAAAAATATAAAGAATAAAACTTTACAATCGCCTAACCGAAAAGGGGGCAGACCCGACTGCAGAGGGCCCTGCATGGGAGTGGTTCAGATTAATCTGCACCACTCCAGGGCGGCGTCAGCTGCGTTACTCCTCCGACTTACATCGAAAGGAGAGGACATAATTCTAGTCCAAGAGCCATGGGTGGTAAAAGACCAAGTGGCGGGACTAAAATCCAAAGACTACAAGATCTTTTACTTAAGGGGAACTGGTAAACCTAGATCTTGCATTCTCATTAAGAAAGAGCTCAACGCCTTCATGGTGACATAGTTCTGCAATAAAGACATCATAGTGCTGGCAGTAGAACTTCAATCCCAAACCATATGGATGGTTTCTGCATACCTAGCACATGACCATGAAGAACCGCCCCCCCCGAGTATCCTTCAAGAAGCTATCGCAAAAGCAGGCAATGTGAAGATACCAGTGGTCATAGGTGCGGATGCCAATGCACACCACACGATCTGGGGCAGTACGGACACAAATGAAAGAGGTGAGTTACTTTTTGAATATATCATGTGTAATAACCTTGAAATTTGCAATGAAGGTGATTCTCCAACCTTTATCACCGCAATAAGGCGCGAAGTTCTGGACATAACGTGTGTCAATGAACAAGCTGCCCAATATGTAAGAGATTGGAAAGTCTCAGATGACCATTCCTTCTCTGACCACCAGTACATAGAATTCAGTCTGGACCTTCAGAAGCCGGACAAAATTAGGTACCGTAACAGAAAGAAGACGCAATGGGATAAGTATAACACTGCCCTCAGCGAACTTCTATTAGAAATACCGCCCAGACCTTCCACAATAGAAGAACTGGACGATACGATAGAAACCTTTACCAATGCTTGTAATCAGGCAACCAGGGTATCATGCCCGGTTCGCACGGTTAAAGGAAGACAGAGACCACCTTGGTGGACAAAAGAGATCATTACCCTGAGAAAGGAATGTCGGAGATTATTCAATCTAGCCAAGGTAACCAACAATTGGGAAAACTATAAGGCTAGTCAAAGAGTTTTCAAAAGCAAATTAAAAACAGCGAAAAAAGCCTCCTGGGAAACTTTCTGCACTATGATTGAAACAATCCCTGAGGGAAATAGGATTCGCAAAATCCTAGCAACGGATCCAGTAATGCCCGAGTACATAAAAAGGCAAGACGGCAGCTGGACCACAAGCAGCTCTGAGACATTAGAGCTATTAACTAAGACACACTTTCCTGGATGTAAGCAGGAGTTGCCAAGAGCAACAAACCAAACCAGGAAACAAAGAAGCGCCCAAAGACTTTTCAGTAAAGAAGCAATTTCTTGGGCTTTATTTGGGTTCGAACCTTACAAATCGCCAGGTCCGGATGGAATCATACCGGCGGAACTACAGGCGGCCTCAGAGATTGTCATACCTTGGTTGGAGACAGTCTTTGAGGCATGTATAGAACTCTGTTATACCCCCAAAATATGGAGGGAAGTAAAAGTGGTGTTCATACCCAAAGGAGGCAAAACATCTAACGCTACAACCAAGGATTTCAGACCAATAAGTCTATCCTCGTTTGTCATGAAAACGCTAGAGAGACTCATAGAGACACACATCAGGAGTAAAATTGAACCTTCAATGTGGTCAGAGTCCCAGCATGCATACAGTAAAGGGAAATCTGTTGAAACAGCCCTACATACTCTAGTACAGAAAATTGAGAAATCGATGAAGTACAAAGAATATACATTGGTAGCCTTTCTAGATATAGAAGGAGCCTTTAATAATATTAAATACGAAAAGATAGCTCAGTCCTTGGAGAAACTAGGGATAGAGACTTCGCTTACAGAGTTTATCGATCATATGTTGAGAAATAGAGTCATAAACTCGGAACTTGGAGGCTCAAAGATAAGAAGATACCCAGTGAAGGGTACACCCCAAGGGGGTGTTCTATCACCTCTTCTATGGAATTTAGCCTTAAACGAACTGTTGATGGAATTGGACAACATTGGCGTTACGGTAATCGCGTATGCGGACGACCTCGCCATAGCAGTGTCGGGGAAGATTCCCAACATACTCACATCTCTTTTACAGAGAGCATTAGGTAGGATAACTCGATGGTGTAACAGCAGTGGGTTGGGAGTCAACCCAAGGAAAACGGAGTTAGTCCTATTCACAAATAAACGGGTAATCCCGACCTTCACGTTGCCAACCCTGGAGGGAGTGACACTAGAGATCTCAGCCCAAGCTAAATATCTGGGACTAATTCTGGATAGGAAGCTGAACTGGAAGCCCAATATGCAGGAGAGAGTACG